>CM038679.1:26684253-27417328 GCA_021605205.1 Aegilops longissima | reverse complement strand
AGATTGACCTGCAATAATACCTACGGCTTCTCCCAATTCGACCAGATCACTATGAGTAGGACTCGGCCATAGCATAATTGAGATCCAAGAAGTGCTTGACAAGTAAAGGGGTTCTAATATATATTGGTTGTGCTCGGAATGGTTGTGCTCGAAAGGCAGTTATGAATCGATTGACTAATCCAATTCCAATATCTTGATTTAGCGGCAATGCATCGTGAACCGATATATATATCGCTCGCTAATACCGACCAATTAGTGTTTGGACAAAAAGTTTTCCGTCATCCCATTTTGAGGACTTACGAAATACCTCGGATAGTACCACAATCTCTTCTCGCACAATAATATGTTGAACTACTTCAACAAGTCTCGTGTAAGATATCCGACATATGCTGTTTGCACGATAGTATCTACAACCCCTTTGCGGGCTCCATAGTAGGAAATTATATATTCTGTCAAAGAAAGTCCCTCGCGTAAATTGCTTTGAATAGGTAAATCAATCATTTGTCCTTGAGGGTCCGACAATAATCCTCTCATACCTAATAATTGGTGTACTTGAGATGCATTTCCTCTGGCTCATGAAAAAGACATTAGATAGACTGGATTAGAAGGATCCGTTATTCGAAAATTTGAATTCATTTCTTGTTTCAAATATTCACTTGTCGCATACCGTATCTCAACAGATTGGCGTAAATTTTCTACCGCGTGTACAGCCCCATAATAATAGTGTTTCTCCAAAAGAAAACTCTGTTGTTCCGCATCTTGGACTAACCATCCCTTAGAGGGTATTGTTAAAAGATCCTCGATTCCTAAGATCTTCTTCAGTCTTACTCAAAAGGTCCAATAGTGTATGTATATTGGCCCTTTTTAGACAATTATACATTCTAGAAGTCAATTCTAATTGATCAATAAAAATACAATTCAATGGAATTCATCTTTTGTTTTTCTTTAGATTAGTTAATCTTTTTTGAGAAGTAAAAAGGGGTGGAGTAAACCTGTTTTTATTTTCTTTGAAACTAGCGCCCTCTTGTCCATCACATCATTCTCTAATGATGTGATCTCGTTCATCAAATGACAACACATGTCTATGGTTAGGAAACTTAACCATCTTCGATTAACAAGCTAGTCAAGTAGAGGCATACTAGGGACACTCTGTTTGTCTATGTATTCACACATGTACTAAGTTTCCGGTTAATACAATTCTAGCATGAATAATGAACATTTATCATGATATATGGAAATATAAAATAACAACTTTATTATTGCCTCTAGGGCATATTTCCTTCAGTCTCCCACTTGCACTAGAGTCAATAATCTAGTTCACATCGCCATGTGATTTAACACGAATAATTCACATCTTTATGTGATTAACACCCATAGTTCACATCGCCATGCGATCAACACCCAAAGGGTTTACTAGAGTCAATAATCTAGTTCACATCGCTATGTGATTAACACCCAAAGAGTATTAAGGTGTCATTATGTTTTGCTTGTGAGAGAAGTTTAGTCAACGGATCTGCGACATTCAGATCCGTATGTATTTTGCAAATTTCTATATCTACAATCTTCTGCACGGAGCTACTCTAGCTAATTGCTCCCACTTTCAAGATGTATCCAGATTGAGACTCAGAGTCATCCAGATCGGTGTCAAAGCTTGCATCGACGTAACTCTTTACGACGAACTCTTTATCACCTCCATAACCGAGAAATATCTCCTTAGTCATCTAAGGATAATTTTGACCGCTGCCCTGTGATCTACTCCTAGATCACTAATGTACCCCTTTGTCAAACTCATGGCAAGGTACACAATAGGTCTGGTATACAACTTAGCATACTTTATAGAACCTATGGCTGAGGCATAGGGAATGACTTTCATTCTCTTTCTATTTTCTGCCGTGGTTGGGTTTTGAGTCTTACACGACTTTACACCTTGCAATACGGCAAGAACTCCTTTCTTTGACTTGTTCCATTTTGAACTACTTAAAAATCTTGTCAAGATATGTACTCATTGAAAAATCTTATCAAGCGTCTTGATCTATCTCTATAGATCTTGATGCTCAATATGTGCGCAGCTTCACCGAGGACTTTCTTTGAAAAACTCCTTTCAAACACTCCTTTATGCTTTCCAGAAGTTCTACATCATTTCCGATCAACAATATGTCATTCACATATACTTATCAGAAAGGCTGTAGTGCTCCCACTCACTTTCTTGTAAATACAGTCTTCTCCTAAAGTCTGTATAAAACTATATGCGTTGATCAACTCATCAAAGCGTATATTCCAACACCGAGATGCTTGCACTAGTCCATAGATGGGTCACTGGAGCTTGCATACTTTGTTAGCACCTTTAGGATCGACAAAACCTTCTGGTTGCATCATATACAACTCTTCTTTAATAAATCCATTAAGGAATGCAGTTTTGACATCCATTTGCCAGATTTCATAAAATGCGGCAATTGCTAACATGATTTGACAGACTTAAGCATCAATACGAGTGAGAAAATCTCATCGTATTCAACACCTTGAACTTGTCGAAAACCTTTTTCGACAATTCGAGCTTTTTAGATAGTAACACTACCATTAGCGTCCGTCTTCCTCTTGAAGATCCATTTATTCTCTATGGCTCGCCTATCATCGGCAAGTCCACCAAAGTCCACACTTTGTTCTTATACATGGATCCTATCTCGGATTTCATGGCCTCAAGCCATTTCGTGGAATCTGGGCTCATCATCACTTCCTCATAGTTCGTAGGTTTGTCATGGTCTAGTAACATGACTTGCAGAACAGGATTACCGTACCACTCTGGTGCGTAATGTGCTCTGGTTAACCTACGAGGTTCGGTAGTAACTTGATCTGAAGTTTCGTGATTATCATCATTAACTTCCTCAGTAATTGGTGTAGGCATCACTAGAACTGATTTCTGTGATGAACCATTTTCCAATTCGGGAGAAGGTACAACTACCTCATCAAGTTATACTTTCCTCCCACTCACTTCTTTCGAGGGAAACTCCTTCTCTATAAAGGATACATTCTTAGCAACGAATATCTTGCCTTCGGACCTGTGATAGAAGGTGTACCCAACAGTTTCTTTTGGGTATCCTATGAAGACGCATTTGTCCAATTTGGGTTCGTACTTATCAGGTTGAAGCTTTTTCACATAAGCATCGCAGCCCCAAACTTTAAGAAACGACATCTTAGGTTTCTTGCCAAACCACAGTTCATACGGTGTCATCTCAACGGATTAGACGGTGCCCTATTTAACGTGAATGCAGTTGTCTCTAATGCATAACCCCAAAACTATAGTGGTAAATCGGTAAGAGACATCACAGATCGCACCATATCCAATATAGTACGGTTACGACGTTCGTACACACCATTATGCTATGGTGTTCCAAGTGGCGTGAGCTGTGAAACTATTCAACATTGTTTTAAATGAAGGCCAAACTCGTAAATCAAATTTGCCTCCGCGATCAGATCACAAAAACTTTATTTTCTTGTTACGACGATTCTCCACTTCACTCTGAAATTCTTTGAACTTTTCAAATGTTTCAGACTTTTGTTTCATTAAGTAGATATACCCATATCTGGTCAAATCATCTATGAAGGTAAAAAAATAACGATACCGCCACGAGTCTCAACACTCATTGGACCGCATACATCGATATGTATTATTTCCAATAAGTCAGTTGTTCGCTCCATTGTTCCGGAGAACGGAGTTTCAGTCATCTTGCCCATCAGGCATGGTTCGCAAGTATCAAATGAGTCATAATCAAGTGATTCCAAAAGCCCATCTGCATGGAGTTTCTTCATGCGCTTTACTCCAATATGATCAAAACGACAGTGCCACAAATATGTTGCACTATCATTATCAACTTTGCATCTTTTGGCATCAATATTATGAATATGTGTATCACTACGATCGAGATTCAATAAACCATTTACATTGGGTGTATGACGATAGAAGGTTTTATTCATGTAAACAGAACAACAATTATTCTCTGACTTAAATGAACAACCGTATCGCAATAAACATGATCCAATCATATTCATGCCAACGCAAACACCAAATAGCATTTGTTTAGGTCCAACACTAATCCCGAAGGTAGAGGGAGTGTGCGATGGTGATCTTATCAACCTTGGAATCACTTCTAACACACATTGTCACCTCGCCCTTAACTAGTCTCTGTTCATTTTGCAACTCCTGTTTCAAGTTACTAATTTTAGCAACTAAACCGGTATCAAATACCGTGGGGTTACTATGAACACTAGTAAAGTACACACCAATAACATGTATATCAAATATACCTTTGTTCACTTTGCCATCCTTCTTATCCGCCAAGTATTTGGGGTAGTTCCGCTTCTAGTGACCATTTGTTGGGGAACGTAGTAATTTCAAAAAATTTCCTACGATCACGCAAGACCATGGTGATGGCATAGCAACGAGAGGGGAGAGTGTCCGTCCACGTACCTTCGTGACCGAAAGCGGAGCGTTATAACAACGCGGTTGATGTAGTCATCGTCCCCACGATCCGAGCGATCCAAGCACCGAGCGTCGGCACCTCCGAGTTACGCACACGTTCAGCTCGATGGCGATCCCGGACTCGATCCAGCAAAGTGTCGGGGATGAGTTCCGTCCACAAGACGGCGTGGTGGCGATGTTGATGCTCCACCGGCGCAGGGCTTCGCCTAAGCTCATGACGATATGACTTCTCCGGCGCAGGGCTTCTCCTAAGCTCGCGACGATATGACGAAGTGGAATAAGGTGGAAGGGCACCCGACACGGCTAAGGCAAGATCTGTAGATCAACTTGTGTGTCTTGGGGTGCCCCCGCCCGTATATAAAAAGCCAAGGGGAGGTGGCGGCCCTAGGGGGCGCGCAAGGAGGAGTCCTACTCCCAGGGAGTAGGACTCCCCTCTCCTAGTTGGACTAGGATTGGAGGAGGGAAGAGGGAAGGCGCCGCCCCCTTCCTTGTCCTATTCGGACTAGAGGGGAGGGGGGCGCAGCCACCTTGGCCTGCCCTTCCTCTTCTCCCATGGCCCATTAAGGCCCATGGACTTCCGGGGGTTCGGTAACCTCCGGTACTCGATAAAATCCGATTTCACCGGAACACTTCCGATGTCCAAATGTAGGCTTCAATATATCAATCTTTATGTCTCGACCATTTGAGACTCCTCGTCATGTCCGTGATCACATCCGGGACTCGAACAACCTTGGTGCATCAATACTTATAAACTCATTATGAAGCATCATCGAAGCGTTAAGCGTGCGGACCCTACGGGTTCGAGAACTATGTAGACATGACCTAGAACCATTCTCGGTCAATAACCAATAGCGGAACCTGGATGCCCATATTGGTTCCTACATATTCTCGAAGATCTTTATCGGTCAAACCGCATAACGACATCGTTGTTCCCTTTGTCATCGGTATGTTACTTACCCGAGATTCGATCGTCGGTATCCAATACCTAGTTCAATCTCGTTGCGGTAAGTCTCTTTACTCGTTCCGTAATACATCATCTCACAACTAACCCATTAGTTGTAATGCTTGCAAGGCTTAAGTGATGTGCATTACCGAGAAGGCTCGAGATACCTCTCCGACAATCGGAGTGACAAAACCTAATCTCAAATCGCCAACCCAACAAGTACCTTTGGAGACACCTGTAGTACTCCTTTATAATCACCCGATTCGTTGTGACGTTTGGTAGTACCAAAGTGTTCCTCCGTAAGCGGAGTTGCATAATCTCATAGTTATAGGAACATGTATGGGTCATGAAGAAAGCATTAACATACTAAGCGATCAAGTGTTAAGCTAACGGAATGGGTCATGTCAATCAGATCATTCAACTAATGATGTGACCTTGTTAATCAAATAACAACTCCTTGTTTATGGTTAGGAAACATAACCATCTTTGATTAACAAGCTAGTCAAGTAGAGGCATACTAGTGACATCTGTTTGTCTATATATTCACACATGTATTATGTTTCCGGTTAATACAATTCTAGCATGAATAATAAACATTTATCATGAAATAAGGAAATAAATAATAACTTTATTATTGCCTCTAGGGCATATTTCCTTCAGTCTCCCACTTGCACTAGAGTCAATAATCTAGTTCACATCGCCATGTGATTTAACATCAATAGTTCACATCTATATGTGGTTAACACCCATAGTTCACATCGACATGTGACCAACACCCAAAGGGCTTACTAGAGTCTGTAATCTAGTTCACATCGCTATGTGATTAACACCCAAAGAGTACTAAGGTGTGATCATTTTTGCTTGTGAGATAATTTTAGTCAGCGGGTCTGTCACATTGAGCCGTAAGTATTTTGCAAATTTCTATGTCTACAATGCTCGCTTGCGGAGCTACTCTAGCTAATTGCTTCCCACTTTCAATATGTATCCAGATTGAGACTCGAGTCATCTAGATTAGTGTTAAAACTTGTATCGGCGTAACCCTTTACGACGAACCTTTTTCACTTCCATAATCGAGAAACATATCCTTATTCTACTAAGGATAATTTTGACATTGTCCATTGATCTACTCCTAGATCACTATTGCACTCCTTGCCAAGCTTTAGTGGTAGGGTATGTAATAGATCTGGTACCTGACATGACATACTTTATAGAACCTATGGCTGATGCATAGGGAATGACTTTCATTCTCTTTCTATCTTCTACCGTGGTCGGGTTTTGAGTCTTACTCAATCTCACACCTTGTAACACAGGCAAGAACTCTTTCTTTGACTGTTCCATTTTGAACTACTTCAAAATCTTGTCAAGGTATGTATTCATTGAAAAACTTATCAAGCGTCTTGATCTATCTCTATAGATCTTGATGCTCAATATGTAAGCAGCTTCAACGAGGTCTTTCTTTGAAAAAACTCCTTTCAAACACTCCTTTATGCTTTGCATAATAATTCTACATCATTTCCGGTCAACAATATGTCATTCACATATACTTATCAGAAATGTTGTAGTGCTCCCACTCACTTTCTTGTAAATACAGCCTTTCCAAAAGTGCATATAAAATCATATGCTTTGATCAACACATCAAAGCGTATATTCCAACTCGAGATGCTTGCACCAGTCCATTGATGGATCATTTGGAGCTTGCACATTTTGTTAGCTCCTTTAGGATTGACAAAAACTTCGGTTGCATCATATACAACTCTTCTTTAATAAATCCATTAAAGAATGTAGTTTTGACATCCATTTGCAGATTTCATAAAATGTGGCAATTGCTAACATGATTCGGACAGACTTAAGAATCGCTACAGTTGAGAAAATCTCATTGTAGTCAACACCTTGAACTTGTCGAAAACCTTTTTGCGACAAGTCGAGCTTTGTAGATAGTAACACTACTATCGGCATCGTCTTCCTCTTGAAGATCCATTTATTTAACATGGCTTGCGATCATCGAGCAAGTCAATCAAAGTCCATACTTTGTTCTCATACATGGATCCTATCTCAGATTTCATGGCCTCAAGCCATTTCGCTGAATCTGGGCTCATCATCGCTTCCTCATAGTTCGTAGGTTCATCATGGTCTAGTAACATGACTTCTAGAATAGGATTACCGTACCACTGTGCGGATCTTACTCGAAGACCTACGAGGTTTGGTAACAACTTGATCTGAAGTTTCATGATCATCATCATTAACTTCCTCACTAATTGGTGTAGGAATCATTGAACTGATTCTGTGATGAACTACTTTCCAATAAGGAGAAGGTACAATTACCTCATCAAGTTCTACTTTCCTCCCACTCACTTCTTTCGAGAGAAACTTCTTCTCTAGAAAGGGTCCATCTTAACAACAAATATCTTGCTTTCGGATCTGTGATAGAAGGTGTACCCAATAGTTACCTTTGGGTATTCTATGAAGACGCATTTCTCGATTTGGGTTCGAGCTTATCGGTGAAAACTTTTTCACATAAGCATCACAACTCCAAACTTTAAGAAACGACAGCTTAGGTTTCTTGCTAAACCATAGTTCATACGGTGTCATCTCAGCGGATTTAGATGGTGCCCTATTAAGCGTGAATGTAGCTGTCTCTAATGCATAACCCCAAAACGATAGTGGTAAATCGGTAAGATACATCATAGATCGCACCATATCAAAATAAAATACGGTTTCTGACGTTCGGACACACCATAACGTTGTGGTGTTCCGGTGGCGTGAGCTGTGAAACTATTCCACATTGTTTTCATTGAAGACCAAACTCGTAACTCAAATATTCATCTCCACGATCAGATCGCGAAACTTTATTTTCTTGTTGCGATGATTTTCCACTTCACTCTGAAATTCTTTGAACCTTTCAACTATTTCAGACTTATGTTTCATCAAGTAGATATACCCATATCTACTCAAATCATCTTGTGAAGGTCGAAAAATAACGATACTTGCCACGAGCATCAACACTCATTGGATCGCATACATCGGTATATATGTGTTATTTCCAACAAGTCGGTAGCTTGTTCCATTGTTCCGAGAACGAGTTTTAGTCATCTTGCCCAAAAGGCACGGTTCATAAGCATCAAATGATTCATAACCAAGTGATTCCAAAATCCATCCTTATGGAGTTTCTTCATGCGCTTTATACCGATATGACCCAAACGGCGAGTGCCACAAATAAGTTGCACTATCATTATTAACTTTGCATCTTTTGGCATCAATATTATGAATATGCGTATCACTACGATCGAGATCCAATAAACTATTTTCATTGGGTGTATGACCATCGAAGGTTTTATCCATTTAAATGAACAACAATTATTCTTTGACTTTAAATGAATAACCGTTTTGCAATAAACATGATCAAATCATATTCATGCTCAACGCATAAACACCAAATAACATTTATTTAGGTTTAACACTAATCCGAAAGTATAGGGGTGTGCGATAATGATCATATCAATCTTGGAACTACTTCCAACACTCATCGTCACTTCCCTTCAACTAGTTTCATTCATTCGCAACTCCTGTTTGAGTTACTACTCTTAGCAACCGAACCAGTATCAAATACCGAGGGGTTACTACGAACACTAGTAAAATACACATCAATAATTTGTATATCAAATATACCTTTGTTTACTTTGCCATCCTTCTTATCCGCCAAATACTTGGGGTAGTTCCGCTTCAAAGTGACCAGTTCCATTGTAGCAAAAGCACTTAGTCTCGGGCTTAGATCCAGACTTGGGCTTCTTCACTCGAGCAACAACTTGCTTGCCGTTCTTCTTGAAGTTCCCTTCTTCCCTTTTCCCTTTTCCTTGAGACTAGTGGTCTTGTCAATCATCAACACTTGATGCTCTTTCTTGATTTCTACCTTCACGATTTCAACATCATGAAGAGCTCGGGAATCGTTTTCGTTATCCCTTGCATACTATAGTTCATCACGAAGTTCTAGTAACTTAGTGATGGTGACTAGAGAATTCTGTCAATCACTATCTTATCGGAAGATTAACTCCCACTTGATTCAAGCGATTGAAGTACCCGGACAATCGAGAACATGCTCACTAGTTGAGCGATTCTCCTCCATCTTTTAGCTATAGAACTTGTTGGAGACTTCATATCTCTCAACTCGGGTATTTGCTTGAAATATTAACTTCAACTCTGGAACATCTCATATGGTCCATGACGTTCAAAACGTCTTTGAAGTCCCGATTCTAAGCCGTTTAAGCATGGTGCACTAAACTACCAAGTAGTCATCATATTGAGCTAGTCAAACGTTCATAACGTCTACATTTGCTCCTGCAATAGGTCTGTCACCTAGCGGTGCATTAAGGACATAATTCTTACGTGCAGCAATGAGGATAAACCTCGGATCACGGATCCAATCCGCATCATTGCTACTAACATTTTCAACATAATTTTCTCTAGGAACATATCAAAACAAACATATAAAAGCATAGGGAAGCAACAACGCGAGCTATTGATCTACAACATAATTTGCAAAATACTACCGGGACTAAGTTCATGATAAATTAAAGTTCAATTAATCATATTACTTAAGAACTCCCACTTAGATAGACATCTCTAGTCATCTAAGTGATTACGTGATCCAAATCAACTAAACCATGTCCGATCATCACGTGAGATGGAGTGGTTTCAATGGTGAACATCACTATGTTGATCATATCTACTATATGATTCACGCTTTCGACCTTTCGGTCTCCGTGTTCGAGGCCATATCTGTTATATGCTAGGCTCGTCAAGTTTAACTTTGAGTATTCCGCGTGTGCAACTGTTTTGCACCCGTTGTATTTGAACGTAGAGCCTATCACACCCGATCATCACGTGGTGTCTCAAAGACGAAGAACTTTCATAGCGGTGCATACTCAGGGAGAACACTTCTTGATAATTTTAGTGAGAGATCATCTTATAATGCTACCGTCAATCAAAGCAAGATAAGATGCATAAAGGATAAACATCACATGCAATCAATATAAGTGATATGATATGGTCATCATCATCTTGTGCTTGTGATCTCCATCGCCGAAGCACCGTCATGATCACCATCGTCATCGGCGCGACACCTTGATCTCCATCGTAGCATCGTTGTCGTCTCGCCAACTATTGCTTCTACGACTATCGCTACTGCTTAGTGATAAAGTAAAGCAATTACATGGCTTTTGCATTTCATACAATAAAGCGACAACCATATGGCTCCTGCCAGTTGCCGATAACTCGGTTACAAAACATGATCATCTCATACAATAAAATATAGCATCACGTCTTGACCACATCACATCACAACATGCCCTGCAAAAACAAGTTAGACGTCCTCTACTTTGTTGTTGCAAGTTTTACGTGGCTGCTACGGGCTGAGCAAGAACCGTTCTTACCTACGCATCAAAACCACAACGATAGTTTGTCAAATAGACTCCGTTTTAACCTTCTCAAGGACCGGGCGTAGTCATACTCGGTTCAACTAAAGTGAGAGAGCAGACACCCGCCGGTCACCTTTAAGCAACGAGTGCTCGGGCGGTGAAACCAGTCTCGCGTAAGCGTCTGGCGTAATGTCGGTCCGGGCGCTTCATCTCACAATACCGCTGAACCAAAGTATGACATGCTGGTAGGCAGTATGACTTGTATCGCCCACAACTCACTTGTGTTCTACTCGTGCACATGACATCAACGCATAAAACCAGGCTCGGATGCCATTGTTGGGGAGCGTAGTAATTTCAAAAATTTCCACGATCACGCAAGACCATGGTGATGGCATAGCAACGAGAGGAGAGTGTCCGCCCACGCCCTCGTGAGACCGAAAGCGGAAGCGTTATAACAACGCGGTTGATGTAGTCGATGCGTCCCCACGATCCGACCGATCCAAGCACCGAACGCACGGCACCTCCGAGTTACGCACGTTCAGCTCGATGGCGATCCCGGACTCGATCCAGCAAAGTGTCGGGGATGAGTTCCGTCAAGACGACGGCGTGCAGGACGATGTTGATGCTCCACCGACGCAGGGCTTCGCCTAAGCTCGCGACGATATGACTTCTCCGGCGCAGGCTTCTCCTAAGCTCCATGACGATATGACCGAAGTGGAATAAGGTGGAAGGGGCACCGACACGGCTAAGGCAAGATCCGTAGATCAACTTGTGTGTCTTGGGGTGCCCCCTGCCCTATATAAAGGAGCCAAGGGGAGGTGGCGGCCCTAGGGGGGCGCGACCAAGGAGGAGTCCTACTCCCACCGAGTAGGACTCCCCTCTCCTAGTTGGACTAGGATTGGAGGAGGGGAAGAGGAAGGCGCGCCCCTTCCTTGTCCTATTCGGACTAGAGGGGGGAGGGGGGCGCGCAGCCCACCTTGGCCTGCCCTTCCTCTTCTCCCATGGCCCATTAAGGCCCATGGACTTCCCGGGGGGTTCCGGTAACCTCCCGGTACTCCGGTAAAATCCCGATTTCACCGGAACACTCCCGATGTCCAAATGTAGGCTTCCAATATATCAATCTTTATGTCTCGACCATTTGAGACTCCTCGTCATGTCCGTGATCACATCCGGGACTCGAACAACCTTGGTGCATCAATACTTATAAACTCATTATGAACTGTCACGAAGCGTTAAGCGTGCGGACCCTACGGGTTCGAGAACTATGTAGACATGACCTAGAACCATTCTCGGTCAATAACCAATAGCGGAACCTGGATGCCCATATTGGTTCCTACATATTCTACGAAGATCTTTATCGGTCAAACCGCATAACGACATACGTTGTTCCCTTTGTCATCGGTATGTTACTTACCCGAGATTCGATCGTCGGTATCCAATACCTAGTTCAATCTCGTTACGGTAAGTCTCTTTACTCGTTCCGTAATACATCATCTCACAACTAACCCATTAGTTGTAATGCTTGCAAGGCTTAAGTGATGTGCATTACCGAGAAGGCTCGAGATACCTCTCCGACAATCGGAGTGACAAAACCTAATCTCAAATACACCAACCCAACAAGTACCTTTGGAGACACCTGTAGTACTCCTTTATAATCACCCGATTACGTTGTGACGTTTGGTAGTACCAAAGTGTTCCTCCGGTAAACGGAGTTGCATAATCTCATAGTTATAGGAACATGTATGGGTCATGAAGAAAGCATTAACATACTAAGCGATCAAGCTGTTAAGCTAACGGAATGGGTCATGTCAATCAGATCATTCAACTAATGATGTGACCTTGTTAATCAAATAACAACTCCTTGTTTATGGTTAGGAAACATAACCATCTTTGATTAACAAGCTAGTCAAGTAGAGGCATACTAGTGACATACTGTTTGTCTATATATTCACACATGTATTATGTTTCCGGTTAATACAATTCTAGCATGAATAATAAACATTTATCATGAAATAAGGAAATAAATAATAACTTTATTATTGCCTCTAGGGCATATTTCCTTCACCATTCCCTTTGCAGTATAAGCACTCAATTTCAGGCTTAGGTCTAGCTTTGGGTTTCTTCACGGGAGTGGCAACTTGCTTGCCATTCTTTCTTGAAGTCCCCTTTCTTTTCCTTTGCCCCTTTTCTTGAAACTAGTGGTCTTGTTAACCATCAGCACTTGATGCTCTTTCTAGATTTCTACATTCGCCGATTTTAGCACCGCGAAGAGCTCGGGAATCATTTTCGTCATCCCTTGCATATTATAGTTCATCACGAAGTTCCAGTAACTTGGTGATAGTGACTAGAGAACTCTATCAATCACTATCTTATCTGGAATATTAACTCCCACTTGATTCAAGCGATTGTAGTACTCACACATTCTGAGCACATGCTCACTGGTTGAGCTATTCTCCTCCATCTTGTAGGCAAAGTACTTGTCAGAGATCTCATACCTCTCGACTCGGGCATGAGTCTAAAATACCAATTTCATCTCTTGGAACATCTTATATGCTCCATGGCGTCCTGGTTCTAAGCCGTAAAGCATGGCGCACTAAACTATCAAGTAGTCATCATACCGAGCTTGCCAAACGTTCATAACGTCTGCATCTGCTCCTGCAATCGGTCAGTAACCTAGCGATGCATCAAGGACACAATTCTTCTGTGCAGCAATGAGGATAATCCTCAGATCATGGACCCAGTCCGCATCATTGCTACTATCATCTTTCAACTTATTTTTCTCTAGGAACATATCAAAAATAAGCGGGGAGCTACATCGCAAGCTATTGATCTACAACGTAGATATGGAAAAACTATCAGGACTAAGTTCATGATAAATTAAGTCCAATTAATCATATTACTTAAGAACTCCCACCTAGATAGACATCCCTCTAGTCATCTAAATGATCACGTGATCCATATCAACTAAACCATGTCCGATCATCATGTGAGATGGAGTAGTTTTCAATGGTGAACATATCTATGTTGATCATATCTACTATATGATTCACGTTCGATCTTTCGGTCTCAGTGTTCCGAGGACATATCTGCATATGCTAGGATCATCAAGTTTAACCCGAGTATTCTACGCGTGCAAAACTGGCTTGCACCCGTTGTATGTGAACGTAGAGCTTATCACACCCGATCATCACGTGGTGTCTCGGAACGACGAACTGTAGCAACGGTGCATACTCAGGGAGAACACTTGTACCTTGAAATTTAGTGAGGGATCATCTGATAATGCTACAGCCGTACTAAGGAAAATAAGATGCATAAAGGATAAACATCACATGCAATCAAAATATGTGACATGATATGGCCATCATCATCTTGTGCCTTTGATCTCCATCTCCAAAGCACCGTCATGATCTCCATCGTCACCGGCTTGACACCTTGATCTCCATCCTAGCATCGTTGTCGTCTCGCCAACTATTGCTTCTATGACTATCGCTACCGCTTAGTGATAAAGTAAAGAAATTACATGGCGATTGCATTTCATACAATAAAGCTACAACAATAAGGCTCCTGCCAGTTGCCGATAACTTTCACAAAACATGAGAATCTCATACAACAATTTATATCTCATCACGTCTTGACAATATCACATCACAACATGCCCTGCAAAACAAGTTAGACATCCTCTACTTTGTTGTTGCAAGTTTTACGTGGCTACTACGGGCTTGTAGCAAGACCGTTCTTACCTACGCATCAAAACCACAATGATTTTTCGACAAGTGTGCTGTTTTAACCTTCAACAACGACCGACCATAGTCAAACTCGATTCAACTAAAGTTGGAGAAACAGACACCGCCAGCCGCCTGTGTGCGAAGCACGTCGGTAGAACCAGTCTCATGAACGTGGTCATGTAATATCGGCCCGGGCCGCTTCATCCAGCAATACTGCCAAATCAAAGTAAGACGTTGGTGGTAAGCAGTATGACTATTATCGCCCACAACTCTTTGTGTTCTACTCGTGCATATATCATCTACACATAGACCTGGCTCGGATGCCACTGTTGGGGAACGTAGTAATTCAAAAAAATTCCTACGATCACGCAAGATCTATCTAGGAGATGCATAGCAACAAGAGGGGAGAGTGTGTCCACGTACCGTCGTATACCGAAAGCGAAAGCATTTAGTAATGCGGTTGATGTAGTCGAACGTCTTCACGATCCAACCGATACAAGTACCGAACGTACGGCACCTCCGTGTTCAGCACACGTTCAGCGCAATGATGTCCCTCGAGCTCTCGATCCAGTAGAGGGTCGAGGGAGAGTTCTGTCAGCACGACGGCGTGGTGACGGTGTTGGTGATGTGATCCGCGCAGGGCTTTGTCTAAGCACTACGACAATATGACTGAGGTGGTAAACTATGGAGGGGAGGCACAGCACACGGCTAAGAACACAACTGTTGTGTCTTTGGGGTGCCCCCTGGCCACGTATATAAAGGAGGGGGAGGAGGAGGCCAGCGGCCAAGGAGGGCGTGCTAAGGGGGGATTCCAATACATCAATCCTTACCTCTCGACCATTTCGAGACTCCTTGTCATGTCCGTGATCTCATCCGGGACTCCGAACAAACTTCGGTCACCAAAACACCTAACTCATAATACAAATCGTCATCGAACGTTAAGCGTGCGAACCCTACAGGTTCGAGAACTATGTAGACATGGACGAGACACATCTCCGGTCAACAACCAATAGCGGAACCTGGATGCTCATATTGGATCCTACATATTCTATGAAGATCTTTACCGGTCAAACTGCATAACAACATACGTCATTCTCTTTGTCATCGGTATGTTACTTGCCCGGGAGTCGATCGTCGGTATCCTCATACCTAGTTCAATCTCGTTACTGGCAAGTCTCTTTACTCGTTCCGTAATGCATCATCCCGCAACTAACTCATTAGTCACATTGCTTGCAAGGCTTATAGTGATGTGCATTACCGAGAGGGCCCAAAGATACCTCTCCGATACATGGAGTGACAAATCCTAATCTTGATCTATGCCAACTCAACAAACACCTTTGGAGACACCTGTAGAGCATCTTTATAATCACCCAGTTACGTTGTGACGTTTGATAGCACACAAAGTGTTCCTCCGGTATTCGGGAGTTGCATAATCTCATAATCAGAGGAATATGTATAAGTCTTGAAGACAACAATAGCAATAAAACTAAACGATCATTATGCTAAGCTAACGGATGGGTCTTGTCCATCACATCATTATCTAATGATGTGATCCCGTTCATCAAATGACAACACATGTCTATGGTTAGGAACTTAACCATCTTTGATTAACGAGCTAGTCAAGCAGAGGCATACTAGGGACACTCTGTTTGTCTATGTATTCACACATGTACTAAGTTTCCGGTTAATACAATTCTAGCATGAATAACAAACATTTGTCTTGATATAAGTAAATATAAAATAACAACTTTATTATTGCCTCTAGGGCATATTTCCTTCAGAGACGCTGATGGGAGGGAGCCTCGCCATCGAACACGATGTTGTTCCGGTGCTTCTAGAGAACCCAGGCGCCAAGAAGTGGTAAGGGGGAGAGGCCTAGTCGGCGACATCACAACAAAGGCAAGGAAGCCAACAACACCGTAGGGATGCAACACTAGATAGGCACTAGACGGTCATCTGACAAAATACTGCTCCACACTAGAACCTACCAACAATGCTGGCAGAGCATCTTGAAAAAGAAATGCCGGCAGAGCACCCATGGCCGCAAAATGCCTAAAATGAAGAAGGTGAGCTTTACACCATTGCTCACCCTCCTGGCGGACGACCTCAATGATGGCTCGTGGGGAAGGTCTCACCCCATTGAAGATGAGGTTGTTTGGATGGGATCAAGTGCACTAGAACATGAGACTAGATATGTTTTTTTTGACCTTGAAGACTGCAGGGCTTGCACCCCACAGCATTTTATTAATAAAAAACAAAGTAACAAAGTTCCTCAAGAGGGGGAACAAAAGAAAGAGAAAAACTATACAACAGTCTAGGAAAGAAATAAAACTACAAACTAAGAAAGATAAAAGTTACAAAGGTTGTGGATCTTCAAGGAGGCAGAAAATCAATCCATTTGAGTAGATCATCCTTGTATCTGGCCTTGATCCTGTGTGAGAGCAGAGTAATATCATGAATAAACCGATTTCTCCACTGCCTAAAAGTTGGATGGACATGTCTGAAAGCCTTGTCATTTCGCACTTTCCAGATATTCCACCAAGCAAGAAAAACCACCTCTGCAAAAAATGGCTTATCAAATTCCTTTCTTGCATGTAAGGCAATTTGCACCATATCATTGTTATTCAACCAGGACACTTGCAGATAATTCCAGATCCTCATACTGAAGTTGCACTGGAAGAATAGGTGGTTCCTATCCTCAAGTACTCTAGTTGGGCAGAGGACACAACTAGGCCCATCATTAATTTTCCAATGTCTTCGTTGTATCATGTCCTTGGTGTTAACTCTATCCATAATAACCAACCATGCAAACATTTTAATTGTCATTGTGCAGCAGCTCTTCCAAACCCAGCTGAGTATTGGATTGGCAATGACAGGCTGGTGTACAAACTCATAGTACTTCTTTGCTGAATACTCACCCTTTTTCCCATGTCTCCAAGTCCACATATCATTACAATCATTGTCCAAATGTGTACCAGACAACAAGGTTGCAAGCTGATTGAACTCCCTAAAAGCCAGTTCAGATAAAGGCAAAGAAAACATTTGCTGCAAATTTCCTGCCTGTATCACTTCCTTAACAGAAAGGCTCTTCTGAAGGCAAAATGAAAAAAGTCTGGGAAACCTATGTTGCAAAGGGATACAAGATTGGCCAATCTCCCAATGATCAGACTAGAAAAGCACCGAATCACCTTTGCCAACAGAAACAGATGTTACAGCTTGATATTTGTCCACTAACTTACAGATGTCCCTCCACCAAAAAGAACCACATAGAATAGTGTCATGTGGAACTCTTTGATAGTAGTATGAATCCCACACCAGACTGACCCATGGAAAATCAGCTTTGTTATAGAATTTATTCAGGGACTTAAGTAACAGGGCATCATTTTGCAATCCCAAATTCAGAATTCCAAGTCCACCCTTCATTTTGGGCCTGCAGACCAGGGGCCAAGCAGCCAAAGAATGCCCCTTTTCCTGACCATATTTCCTCCAGAGGCACTGTCTTTGAGTCCTTTCCAGCTGTTTTAGGATTCCCTAAGGTAAAGATAGACTGCAAAGGAAGAATATGGGCAATGAAGATATCACAGAATTTACCAACTGCAGTCTACTACCTTGAGGTAAAAACCAGGAACTTGCAGTTAACCTCCTTTCCATGCAATCCACCAAAGGAAGCAAATCAACAATTTTTGGTCTAGTGATTCCAACAGGAAGCCCCAAATAAGTGAAAGGCATAGAGCCTAACTGACAGCCAAAGAAAGCAGCAAGTGCAGAAGCAACTGAGGCTTCCACATTGATGGGGTACATTGAAGACTTATGAAAGTTGATTTGCAACCCAGATTGCCAAAGAAAAGGAATTTAGCACTGATTTAAGAGCCTCCAACCGAGCTAGATCAGCATTTACAAACAGCAAGGTGTCATCTGCATCTTGAACCCTTTGGATAAAAAGGATCATGTGTTGGCAATGGCAAGACAAGCTGTCCCTTAGCAGAAGATCATTGATCATTGTTTGCAAAAGGTCAGCAGCAATAAACAAAAAGCAGAGAGATAGGATCTCCTTGCTTAACACCACATTTGCACTTGAAATGTTTTCCAGGCACACCATTTAACAGGATTGAGGATGTTGCAGAAGTTAACAGTTGTTGAATCCATAAGATCCATTTGCTATCAAATCCTTTTGCCACAAGAATTCTCAAGATTGCCTCATGCTGAATTGAGTCAAAAGCTTTATCAAAGTCAAGCTTAAGCAAAAGAATTGGCTTCCTGGACTGATTGCATTGGTGAATATACTCAAAATTCCATGCAATACAATCCTGAATTGTTCTTGATTTAATGAAACCATACTGATTCTTATGCACACGATTGGTGATTTCCTCCTGAAACCTATTGGCAGCCAGTTTTGTCAGAAACTTTAGTCCCACACTCGTCAAAGAGTTTGGCCTAAAATCTCCCACACCCTCAGGTGATTGCTTCTTTGGGATTAAAGTTATAAAAGCTTCATTGAGGTTTTCCAAAAACACAGTTCCAGCATGAAACTCATTGACCAACTGAATAAAGTCAGTTGAAATAATTTGCCAGCATCTCTTCATAAAAAGACCATTAAAACCATCTGGCCCAGGTGCTTTATCAATTGGCATTTCTTTTATGACCTATTCTATCTCATTCAGATGAAAAGGTTTTGTGAGCACCTCAAGACCTTGAACTTTTGGAATTAAAGAGAGGATGTCATTACCCAAAACAATTGGTTTAAGGGTTCCCATTCTTCCCTTGAAAGTAACCAAAAATTCCTTAGCTATCTCCCCATGATCTGAAGAAACTGTCCCATCAGACAGTTGCATACTAGCAATAGAATTTTTTCTATATCTGTCGGGACCCCGATCCTAAGTCACACCGATCTAGCATGTAACACATCATATCACTTTGCGGCCTCACGCACGGTATTCCCACGGGTGTCGCCTTACCATGGCCGGGACCGCTTTGCGTCTTTTGGCTCACGATATGATAGTGTCGCTAGCATCCATATGACAAAGAACCGGGCCGACATGGCTAGTCGTGAACCCAAAGCGGCGCTAACCTATGGGGACAGCATACATGAATCACATCGAGCATGTCGGTCATCAACGTATATATTCGGGCTGTAGCACTGGGCTAACAGGACTCCGTATCCCGGCTGCAGCAGCAGCTAGGCAGGACTCGAATAACACGCGTGACATTTCCCGAAGGGACGAGATATAGGAACGAAGTGAAACACATGCCGCCAGTCAAGTGTCCAAGCAGTAGTGCTGGGCTAGCAGGACTCCGGTGAACCGGGCTGTAGCGGACTACTATCGCTCAGAAGCACGAGACTACATTTCCCCATAAGAGAGGCTACCAAGGATAAACAACTAGGTTGTCGGATCCCACACATAGCAGTACAAGTTACACGTACGCATAACATGCAAGTATGTGCTGTACAACATGGCATCACAACATAACGCAAACTCATATAGATAAAGGCTCAGAAGAGCCACATAGCAATTAGTACAAACAGGGGTCACATGACCCATCATTCAGAGCATACAAGCAACAAGCGGAAGCATTACATGTCTGAGTACAGACATCTACAAAAGAAAAAGGCTGAGAAGCCTGACTATTACAAGACCCTCCCAAGGTACAAAATCGTAGCTGAGGTAACAAGCTACTCGTCGAAGTCCAAGCGGAATTACTAGTAAGACCAAGGTCTCCGCTGCAAAAACATAAATAAAGCAACGTGAGTACAAAGGTACTCAGCAAGACTTACATCAGATCCTATCATACATGCATTAGTGTCAAAAGGTAATGTGGGGTTTAGTTGCAGCAAGCCAGCTTTGACTCTGTGGCTATCCTGTTCTACGACTACAAGAAACTCTTGAGGTGAGACAACGTACACGAGTCCACTAATCACCACATCAATACACTACTATGGATTCATTCCCGTCTCCATACGAGAAGGCCATCCATAGCACTCACACTTGTCTTGAGCATTTTAGAGTATCCAATTCAAGTTGTCTATGTACCACGTAAGCATCCAAGAAGTCCATAACCGAGGACACGGCTATTCGAATAGATCACGATAACCCTGCAGGGGTGTACTTCTTCACACACGCTCTCGCCTCTTACCGCCATATACACGTCATGTATCTCGCAACCTTCAAGCGGAAGCTTTGGCGAGGTGTCGCCACGACCGACTAACCACACAAGACTCTAGTCCGGGCTTATCGCCTATTCGGGTTCCATCCGCAAGGAGATCCGGCGGGTGTCGCCACGGCCCCAAACGATGTGAGCAGGGTTCCCAAGCCCACCATCCGGTGCCACTTGGTACACGTGCCACCTGTGTTTAGTCTGTCCCAAGCCCACCTGCGGGTGCCACTTGGTAGAAAAATAGCACTACCTACAAACACCGAAACTAGTTGCGACTCTCGGACAGAGGTCAAGTTGATTAATAAGTCGAGAGGGTCGAGTTACGGAACCCAATGTGTGGTAGTATCGAGTCATTGGACAACATACATAGAACTCAATTGCTTAAGGACGGTTCCGGTGAGACAACCCACCATGTACTCCTACATGGCCTCTCACCGCTACCTTTACCAAATCGTGTTCACACCTTCACTCCCAAAGATCGTAACATAGAACTGCACTCCAATTCATTCCCAATGAATCGACACGACACAACTCTAAGCAATAGCAGGCATAGCATGGTAGGAACACAACATGGCTCAATCAACTCCTACACATGCTAGTGGGTTTTAACTATTTACTGTGGCAATGACAGGTCATGCAGAGGAATGGGTTCAACTACCGCAGCACAAAGTAGCAGATGAATCGTTGTTGTCCTAATGCAATAACTGAGAGCAGGAGCGAGAGAGTAGGGTTTTATCGAAATGAACAAGGGGGTTTGCTTGCCTGGTAAGTCAACAAGGGAGGCACCGCTTCATAGACAGGTACTCTGGAACGTCTCCGGAGCAGGACCTATCGAGAAGGGACGGTGCCGGCAATCAATACACAATCATATGCAACAATATGATGCATGAACATGGCATGTAGATGTGATGCTGTTTGAGTTAATGCAACTGGTATTTGATTTGAATGAAGTCCATTTGAACCAAAGGTTCAAATGCAATTCCAAAGTAAGCTCTTATAAATGCCATTTTAGAGTTTCACTTATACAGCATGTATAAGTTGGTTTGTCATGCATGAAACTAGTACAGATGGATAGATTGAATTTTTCTGATAATTTTTCATATATAAATTATTTGAATCTGAGCTACGGTTGAATTGTTATGAATTTTTGAAGTTTTGAAAATATTCTGGAATTTCCTGATTTAAATTAATTCCAGAAAATAAAATATTGCGTCAGCATTGCGCAAGCGTGACGTCGCCGTCAATCTGCGGCTGGTTGGTCAAACTGACGTGTGGGGCCACACGCGGTGACACGGGTTAAGCGAGGGGTTATTTTAAATAATTAGAGATTAGGGGCACGGGCCCACTGTCGATGTCGGGGGTTAGTTAACGGTGATTAGCACTAAGCTAATCACCGACGGGCCGCCCCACTGGCAGGACTCAGCGACGGGGCTCGTCGCCGGCGACCTCTGAACGGCGGAGTCCGCGCCACGAGCCACGGACGGCGCGTCGGAGAGCACCGGGCGAGCCGGGCTCTCGCGCATCCGTGGAACAGTGGGAGGAGCGGGACGGCCGGAGCTCGCCGAGCAAGGCTGCGGCGGCGGCGGAGTTCGGGCGCGAGCGGATCGGGCTGCGGGCACGGGAGGCCACCGAGGGCTCGGCGGCACCCTCGTGGCACCAGGAGCGCGCGAAGGGGGCTTGGTTTGGGCGGAGGCGGGCCGAGACGGCGACGGCGACATGGACGGCGGCGGGAGGCTTCGGCCGTGGTGGGGAGCGGCGCTACGGCGTGGATAAGAGGGGGAGAAGAAAGAGGAACAGCGGCGAAGCTCACCGCGATCACGCAGAGCAGCACAACGGGGTCGGGGAAGACTTGGTGACGGCGAATCGACGTCGGCGGACGGCGGAGCCCGAGGAGGAAGACGAGGGCGATAGCGGCGATGGAGGCCGTCCGGAGGTGCGTGGCTTGACGAGGAGGTAGCGGACGGCGGCGCGGATCTCGTGGACACGGAGAGAGGGCGTGGGGGAGACGGTGGCCACGGCGGCGAGCGGCGGCGTTCTCGGTGGCGTTCGGTGCGGTGGGGAGAGAGAGCTCCAGGGGAGGGGGAGGAACGAGAGAGAGCGAGCGAGGTCGGGGAGGCTGCGTGGCGTCGTTCCAGGGCGTCCAGGCGACGAGGGGGAGGCCAGGCAGGTAGGGAGGGAGGTGGCGTGGCGCGGCGGAGGCTGCTTGGCGTCGAACACGCCCATCTCTCTGTCGGGGAGGAAGACGACAGGGGAGGGAGGTGGGCTGGGCGGGGCTGGGGTGGGCCAGCCAAAGCCGCATAGTCTGTGGGCAGACCAGGGGGCTAAGCGCCTGTAAGTATCCCTTTCCTACTTATTTCCTTTTCTATTTTTCTGACATTTGTTTTGACTTATTTAAAATACCAAACCAATTTATTTAATCATGCCAATTTTTATAGGAGCCATTTATAATATTCCAGAGCTCCTCAACAAAAGGCACAATTTTTGGACAATATTTTATATATATAATAATATATATCCAAGGCAAATATTTATCATTAATTCCAAATGCCCAAAATAATACCTATGAGATCCTAAAAATATTGGTTAGGTTGGTACCTCTGTCCAATATTTTCAGAGGGCCACATGAGCATTTTCTTGGACCTTTTTGGAGCAATTTTTATTTGGGTCATTTCCAAAAGTTATTCTGAGGGTTTCACAAATCCCCATTTCAAAATTAAAATGGAAGTTAAACATGATGCACGATGACTAGCTAGCCTTGAGCATACCAGCACTAGGGATGTGACAACTCGCCCCCACTTGAAAGAATCTCGTCCCGAGATTCAGGGGTCGACGGAAAGAAAGCGGGTACTCCATCAGAGGCGATCTTCTCGCTCCCAGGTAGCTTCTCTCTCGGAATGATGAGACCACTGAACCTTGAGAAACCTGATGTTCTGATGTCGGGTAACACGCTCTGCTTGATCAAGAATTGCGAACCGGATACTCTCGGTATGTGAGGTTATCTTGGAGATCAAGCGTTTCGTGGTCCACTCCGCGGATAGGATCCGAGAAGCAACGCCTGAGTTGAGAGACGTGGAAGACATCATGAACTCGAGAAAGATGTGGGGTAGTTCCAAGCGGTAGGCAACCTCTCCTCGCTTAGCGAGAATGCGAAAAGGGCCAATGTAACGAGGAGCCAACTTGCCCTTGATACCGAAACGATGGGTACCCTTTAAAGGAGTAACCCGAAGGTAAGCCTTGTCGCCAACCTCATAAGCCACTTCCTTATGACGACGATCATACTGGCTCTTTTGACGAGATTGGGCTGTTTTCAGATTCTCACGAATGATGCGAACTTGCTCTTCTGCCTCCTGGATCATGTCCGGTCCAAAGAATTGTCTTTCACCGTTTCGACCAGTTCAAAGGTGTTCGACATCTTCGCCCATAGAGAATCTCAAAAGGAGCTTTCTTGAGACTGGATTGATAGCTATTGTTATAAGCAAACTTCGGCGAAAGGAAGACATTTCTCCCAATCCATACCGAATGAGATAACGCAAGCTCTAAGCATGTCTTGAGAGTTTGGTTGACCCTTTCCACCGACCACTTGACCGAGGGTGGAAAGCGGCATCAAGAAAAGATGGGTTCCCATGGCAGTTTGGAAACTCTCCCGAAATGAGAAGTGAAAAGACTACCACGGTCTGAATTGATCTCTAGTGGAACACCATGGAGTGACACTATTCGAGAATGTATAAGTCAGCGAGCTGACTAGCAGTGATACTCTCTCGAACAGAAGGAAGTGAGCCACTTTAGAAAGATGATCAACGACTACGAAGATAGCATTATTCCCTTTCTTGGTCCCGGGAAAGCCGGTGATGAAATCCATACCAACTTTATCCCATTTCCACTCGGGAATAGCTAAGGGTTGAAGGGTGCCAAGAGGCCTTTGATGCTCTGCTTTAACGCGACGACAAACGT
Source organism: Aegilops longissima (assembly GCA_021605205.1). Classification (NCBI taxonomy): domain Eukaryota; kingdom Viridiplantae; phylum Streptophyta; class Magnoliopsida; order Poales; family Poaceae; genus Aegilops; species Aegilops longissima. The sequence continues at coordinate 27,392,668 of CM038679.1, read as the reverse complement.
CACGATTAGCAATAAACCGAGCGATTTCTCTCTTCATCCTAGTCCACCGAACCTCTGGCGAGGTCCCGATACATCTTAGTACTACGGGATGAATTGTGAGAGGAGATTCATGCGCCTCCTTAAGAATCGGTTGTCGAAGATGTTGCTTCTTGGGGACCACCAGCGGTGCCCAAAGAAAACGACATCTCGATCATCTATAGAGAAACTACCAGCAATACCCTTGGCAATGTTTCTCTTGATCCCGTAATCCCGTATCATGCTTCAGGCTTCTATGATATGATCCACCAGGGTAGGTTTCGCCACCAAGGTAGAAAGGAATCCGTGAGGAGCAATGTGAAGGTTAAGCTTACAAAATTCCTCATGGAGAAGTGGTTGGCCTTGTTGCAACATGAGATTGTTGCAATAGGATTTACGGCTTAACGCATCAGCCATGACATTGGCCTTGCCTGGGGTGTAGGTAATCCCTAGGTCATAATCTGTGATCAACTCCAACCAACGTCTTTGTCTAAGGTTCAAATCTGGTTGGGTGAAGATATACTTGAGACTCTGGTGATCGGTGTAGATCTCGCAAGCGTTTACCAAGAAGGTAATGTCGCCGGTCTTGAGTGCATGGACTACGGCCGCAAGCTCTAGATCATGTGTAGGATAATTCTCCTCATGTGGATGCAAGCTGACGAGATGCATAGGCAATCACATGACGATCCTGCATAAGAATGCAACCTAGTCCCTGTCGTGAGGCGCCGCAGAGATAACAAAGTCCTTAGTGAAACGGTGGCACTAGTATGGGAGCAGAAGTCAGCGTCTTTTCGGTTCTCGAAAGCTGATCTCCTTGTGGGGACCACTCAACTTTTTATCTCTCTTGAGGAGTTCGGTTAGAGGTTTAGCTACTTTAGAGAAGTTTTCAACAAAGCGGCGGCAATAGCTCGCTAACCAAGGAAACTCCGAACTTGCTTTACCGATTCAGGTGGAGTCCAATCAAGGACGGCTCGAACTCGCTCGGGATTGACAGCAATGCCCTTACCAGAGATTACGTGGCCTAGGTAGGTCACTTCTGGCAACCAAAATTCACACTTGGAGAACTTGGCATAAAGGCGGTGCTCTCTGAGTTTTCCTAGCACAAGTCTGAGATGTTCGGCATGCTCTTCCTCATTCTTCGAGTAAATAAGAATATCATCGAGGTAAACCACGACAAATTTATCTAAGTACTCCATGAAGATCGAGTTCATCAAGCGGGAGAATGTAGCTGAGCGTTGGTTAGACCAAAGGACATGACGGTGTACTCATCCGCCATAACGAGTGACAAAGGCTGTTTTGGGAATGTCTCCATTCTGATCTTGATTTGATGGTAGCCTAACCTCAAATCCATCTTAGAAAAGATCGAGGATCCAGCGAGCTGATCATATGTGTCGTTGATCTCGGGAGCGGATACTTGTTCTTTATCGTGACCAAATTAACGGACGATAATCTACAACCATCCGTCCGTACCATCCTTCTTCTTGACGAAGAGGACGGGCAAGCCCAGGAGAAGAACTAGGACGGATGAAACCCTTTGCAAGGACTCATCAAGTTGTTTCTTAAGCTCGGCTAGTTCTAAGGGTGCCATCTTATAAGGTCTCCTAGAGATTGGGGCGGTTCTCGGATAAGATCTATGACGAACTCTACATCTCCGTCTGTGGAACACCGCAGTTCCTCGAAAACGTCCAGGAAAGTCACGGACTACGGGATATCTTCAAGGTCCGGAAGAGGGCTGGCATTAAGAGAATAGAGTTGACGCTTTGCAACTCTAGTGGACAAAGTGACTATCTTGCGGATGGATGTGTAAGCTGAACAGACCTAGTGAAACAATCAATCTTGGCATGATGAGCTGTCATCCATCCATACCCAAGATGATGTTAATATCTCAAGACTTGAGGGCTACAAGTGAGGCAAGGAATACAAGTCATCAACAAGAATTTCGTTACCATGGCTTATACAAGAGGTTTGCCATTTGGATCCGTGGAGTTTGAATGACTAGCGGAGAGGGCATATCACAAAATGATATGTTGTGCAAGTTAGCATAGCTTTCGAAATGAAGGAATGAGATGCTCCAAAGATCAAATAGGCGAGGCGGATGACAATTGACAAGGAGTGTACCAAGAACGACATCCGGATCATCATGAGCGTCTTTAGCTGAGACGTGATGCACACATCCACGTTCAGCGGAGCTGACTTGACATCGATCATCTTGCGTGATGGCTTAACACAGCCAAAAGGCTTCTCGAGCTGGGGTGGAGCATAACTAGCTTGAGAGCGCCACGTGCATAGTGTCTGGCTCGCTCCGCAGTGAAGCAAGTCCACGAAGTTGGACGTGGACCCGCATTGACAAGTGGTCTACCAAGAGGCCTGGGTGGAGTATGTAATCGAACTGGGTGAGGCGCCATATGGGATGGCCTCGTGAATATCCGAGTGGAAGAGCAGAGTTCGAATCCAAATCCGGCGCTTCGGGAACTAGAACCGAGGATGAAACCAATTCACGGTGGTGCTTACGAGACTCCTCGTAAGTGAGCTGAGCTGTCTCTCGCATTAATGGCCTTGTTCACAAGAGCTTGGAATGTATCGCAATGGTGCGGTGGAGGTCACGACGCAACTTGGGGTTGAGACCTTCCGAACCTAGCTCGCTTCTTGGCGTCCGTGGACACTTCTTCCGTGGCATAACGGGCAAGGTTCTCAAACTCTGCTGTAAGCATCAACAGCCATCTCACTGGGTGAAACTACGTAACTCTTCTCTCTTGCGATCGATGAGGGCTTCAGGAATGTGATGCTCGCGAAAAGCCTCGGTGAAATCTCTCCGTGTTGGAATCGACCAGGTGGAAGCATAGCCTCATAGTTCGCCACCAAAGACTAGCATGACCTTCCGGTGGTATGCAGCATAGGTGACCTTGTCATCTTCGAAACGCTTATGAACGCACTTGATGAGTGATGCTATGAAGCCGGTCATCGCATCGAGTGGCTCGATGGAATGATGAAAGGTGGGTGGGTGCAAGCGAATGAAGTCATGAATGGTAGCAAACCCTTTGGACTGATGTGCGGTGTTCTCTCCTCACGTGCCAACAAACGGTTAGACTCACGCTTGTTCCTCTCCATTTCTAGCATGAACCTGTCAAGGAATGCTGGTCGGAGGATCCTCATCCTTCCATCTCCGTGGTTACGCTACGAGCAGCAGAACTTCGCTTAAGCGATGACATCACGAGAAACGAAACCAAGGACGGAATCACATCACTATATATTGGAAATGTAGGACACCGAAATTAGTAACTCTCGAACTCCCGGGCAATTCCGCAGCATAACGGATAGAAATGTTCAAAATGAAGCATTACGCAAAATGGGGTAGCACCATACTCAACATCATCATCAACGGTTCGGGATAATACTAACATGCTATACCGAGGGTACTCGAAAACTGGGTAAGACTCGACCAATCAATCCTATGGGACTACGGAAATAGTAACACGTGATCCTAATAGATGTAAGAGATAGCCTAGTTCCTTAACCCCGTAGGAAAGATAGGACGACTCAGATCGAGGCCATGAGGTAGGGAGTAAAAAGAGCCTTACGTTCCTTCCACAATCAATTCCCTATATAACTAAAGCATTTCTAGACTCAACTTCGATCAGGTTGGCTTGGAAATCCTACAGCATCAAAGCTCGATACCAAAGCTGTCGGGACCCCGATCCTAAGTCACACCGATCTAGCATGTAACACATCATATCACTTTGCGGCCTCTCGCACGGTATTCCACGGTGTCGCCTTACCATGGCCGGGACCGCTTGCGTCTTTTGGCTCACGATATGATAGTGTCGCTAGCATCCATATGACAAAGAACCCGGCCGACATGGCTAGTCGTGAACCCAAAGCGGCGCTAACCTATGGGGACAGCATACATGAATCACATCGAGCATGTCGGTCATCAACGATATATTAGGGCTGTAGCTTTGGGCTAACAGGACTCGGTATCCCGGCTGTAGCAGGCTAGGCAGGACTCGAATAACACGCGTGACATTTCCCGAAGGGATGATATAGGAACGAAGTGAAACACATGCCGCCATCAAGTGTCCAAGCAGTAGTCTTTGGGCTAGCAGGACTCCGTGAACCGGCTGAAGCGGACTACTATCGCCGAAGCACGAGACTACATTTCCCCATAAGAGAGGCTACCAAGGATAAACAACTAGGTTGTCGGATCCCACACATAGCAATACAAGTTACACGTACGCATAACATGCAAGTATGTGCTGTACAACATGGCATCACAACATAACGCAAACTCATATAGATAAAGGCTCAGAAGAGCCACATAGCAATTAGTACAAACAGGGGTCACATGACCCATCATTCAGAGCATACAAGCAACAAGCGGAAGCATTACATGTCTGAGTACAGACATCTACAAAAGAAAAAGGCTGAGAAGCCTGACTATTACAAGACCCTCCCAAGGTACAAAATCGTAGCTGAGGTAACAAGCTACTCGTCGAAGTCCAAGCGGAATTACTAGTAAGACCAAGGTCTCCGCTGCAAAAACATAAATAAAGCAACGTGAGTACAAAGGTACTCAAGAAGACTTACATCGATCCTATCATACATGCATTAGTGTCAAAGGGTAATGTGGGGTTTAGTTGCAGCAAGCCAGCTTTGACTCTGTGGCTATCCTGTTCTACGACTACAAGAAACTCTTGAGGTGAGACAACGTACACGAGTCCACTAATCACCACATCAATACACTACTATGGATTCATTCCCGTCTCCATACGAGAAGGCCATCCATAGCACTCACACTTGTCTTGAGCATTTTAGAGTATCCAATTCAAGTTGTCTATGTACCACGTAAGCATCCAAGAAGTCCATAACCGAGGACACGGCTATTCGAATAGATCATGATAACCCTGCAGGGGTGTACTTCTTCACACACGCTCTCGCCTCTTACCGCCATATACACGTCATGTATCTCGGCAACCTTCAAGCGGAAGCTTTGGCGAGGTGTCGGCCACGACCGACTAACCACACAAGACTCTAGTCCGGGCTTATCGCCTATTCGGGTTCCATCCGCAAGGAGATCCGCCGGGTGTGTAGCGCCACGGCCCCAAACGATGTGAGCAGGGTTCCCAAGCCCACCATCCGGTGCCACTTGGTACACCGTGCCACTGTGTTTAGTCTGTCCCAAGCCCACCTGCCGGGTGCCACTTGGTAGAAAAATAGCACTACCTACAAACACCGAAACTAGTTGCGACTCACGGACAGAGGTCAAGTTGATTAATAAGTCGAGAGGGTCGAGTTACGGAACCCAATGTGTGGTAGTATCGAGTCATTGGACAACATACATAGAACTCGATGCTTAAGGACGGTTCCGGTGAGACAACCCACCATGTACTCCTACATGGCCTCTCACCGCTACCTTTACCAAATCGTGTTCACACACTTCACTCTCAAAGATCGTAACATAGAACTGCACTCCAATTCATTCCCAATGAATCAGACCGACACAACTCTAAGCAATAGCAGGCATAGCATGGTAGGAACACAACATGGCTCAATCAACTCCTACACATGCTAGTGGGTTTTAACTATTTATCGTGGCAATGACAGTCATGCAGAGGAATGGGTTCAACTACCGCAGCACAAAGTAGCAGATGAATCGTTGTTGTCCTAATGCAATAGCGAGAGCAGGAGCGAGAGAGTAGGGTTTTATCGAATGAACAAGGGGTTTGCTTGCCTGGTAAGTCAACAAGGAGGCACCGCTTCATAGACAGTACTGAACGCCTCCTGAGCAGACCTATCGAGAAGGGACGGTGCCGCAATCAATACACAATCATATGCAACAATATGATGCATGAACATGGCATGTAGATGTGATGCTGTTTGAGTTAATGCAACTGGTATTTGATTTGAATGAAGTCCATTTGAACCAAAGGTTCAAATGCAATTCAAAGTAAGCTCTTATAAATGCCATTTTAGAGTTTCACTTATACAGCATGTATAAGTTGGTTTGTCATGCATGAAACTAGTACAGATGGATAGATTGAATTTTTCTGATAATTTTCATATATAAATTATTTGAATCTGAGCTACGGTTGAATTGTTATGAATTTTGAAGTTTTGAAAATATTCGGAATTTCCTGATTTAAATTAATTCCGAAAATAAAATATTCGTCGACATTCGCAAGCGTGACGTCGCCGGTCAATCTGCGGCTGGCTGGGTCAAACTGACGTGTGGGGCCACACGCGGTGACACGGGTTAAGCGAGGGGTTATTTTAAATAATTAGAGATTAGGGGCACGGGCCCACCGTCGATGTCGGGGGTTAGTTAACGGTGATTAGCACTAAGCTAATCACCGACGGGCCGCCCCACCGGCAGGACTCAGCGACGGGGCTCGTCGCCGGCGACCTCTGACACGGCGGAGTCCGCGCCCACGAGCCACGGGACGGCGCCGAGAGCACCGGGCGAGCCCGGCTCTCGCGATCCGTGGAACAGTGGGAGGAGCGGGACGGCGGAGCTCGCCGGAGCAAGGCTGTGGCGGCGGGCGGAGTTCGGGCGCGAAGCGGGATCGGGCTGCGGGGGCACGGGAGGCCACGAGGGGCTCGGCGGCACCCTCGTGGCACCGGAGCCTTGAAGGGGCTTGGTTTGGCGGAGGCGGGCGAGACGGCGACGGCGACATGGACGGCGGCGGAGGCTTCGCCGTGGTGGGGAGCGGCGCTTCTGGCGTGGATAAGAGGGGAGAAGAAAGAGGAACAGCGGCGAAGCTCACCGCGATCACGCAGAGCAGCACAACGGGTCGGGAAGACTTGGTGACGGCGAATCGACGCCGGGCGGACGGGCGGAGCCCGAGGAGGAAGACGAGGCGAGAAGCGGCGATGGAGGCCGTCCGGAGGTGCGTGGCTTGACGAGGAGGTAGCGGACGGCGGCGCGGATCTCGTGGACACGGAGAGAGGCGTGGGGAGGCGGTGGCCACGGCGGCGAAGCGGCGGCGTTCTCGGTGGCGTTCAATGCGGTGGGAGAGAGAGCTCGAGGAGGGGGAGGAAGAGAGAGCGGCGAGGTCGGGAGGCTGCGTGGCGTCGTTCTGCAGGCCCAGCGACGAGGGGAGGCCAGGGTAGGGAGGAGGTGGCGTGGCTGGGCGGGGAGCTGGCGTCGGGCACGCGCCCATCCCTGTCGGGGAGGAAGACGATGGGAGGGAGGTGGGCTGGGCAGGGGCTGGCCGGTGGGCCAGCCGAGCCAAGATAGTCTTCACAAGACAGGGCTAAGCGCCTGTAAGTATCCCTTTCCTACTTATTTCCTTTTCTATTTTTCTGACATTTGTTTTGACTTATTTAAAATACCAAACCAATTTATTTAATCATGCCAATTTTTATAGGAGCCATTTATAATATTCCAGAGCTCCTCAACAAAAGGCACAATTTTTGGACAATATTTTATATATATAATAATATATATCCAAGGCAAATATTTACTGCATTAATTCCAAATGCCCAAAATAATACCTATGAGATCCTAAAAATATTGGTTAGGTTGGTACCTCTGTCCAATATTTTCAGAGGGCCACATGAGCATTTTCTTGGACCTTTTTGGAGCAATTTTTATTTGGGTCATTTCCAAAAGTTATTCTGAGGGTTTCACAAATCCCCATTTCAAAATTAAAATGGAAGTTAAACATGATGCACGATGACTAGCTAGCCTTGAGCATACCAGCACTAGGGATGTGACAATATCTCTCTGTTGCCATGGCCTGGAATTTTTTTGAATTCTCTTCTCCCACCTTGATATATCTGATAGTGCACCTTTTCCTCCAGTATAAAAACTGCAAATGCAAAAGGTGCTCATGATGCATCTTACATAATTTCCTGAAGTTTTGCTCTAGTATGGACAGAGGCCTCCAATCCTCTAAATCACCCAGCCATAAAATTACCCAATTGCACTTTTCAATTAATGATTTAATATGTGAAAGCCCCTTCTGCCATTTCTTTAAAGCAAACCTCAAGGATTTCAATTTGTCCATAATAACTGCAGAGGTATGATGCTTATGTGAAGGTTTGTTCCAGACCTCCCTCACACAGTCCATGAAACCAGGCTGATGTACCCAATAATTTTCAAACCTGAAAATACGGGCTTTAGGAATTGTGGTGCTGATAGAAATGACACAAGGAACATGATCAAACGCTGTTCTCGCAAGAGGAGCCACTTGTGTCATGGGATATTGACTTATCCAACTAGCAGAGGTAAAAAACCAGTCTAATTGTTCCAGAAGTGGGATATCCTGCATGTTAGACCAGGTGAATCTTCTACCTTTTAGAGGAAGCTCAAGCAGACCTAAATGCCCAATGATCTCATTAAAGATAAAAATATCATTAACATCCCCTCCTGGTAGATTTCTATTTTCCATTGATCTGATGAAATTGAAATCTCCCATTAACAACCATTTTTGTTCAGGTTCCACTTGCAGATTATACAGCCAGTTAACAAAATCATCCCTCATCTCACCCTGACATGGCCCATAAACATTTACTAGGAACCACTGCTCGTTATTATGCACCGATGTAAAACTGATGATAATTCCAAAGGGCTTAACTTCAATTAAAACGCCCTTAAAAACATCAGAACGCCAAATTGTCAGAATCCCACCTGAGGCTCCTCTCGAGGGTGACTCAATAAACTGATCAAAGCCCATAGGACATATTGCCTTAACTAAGGAACGACAACAAGCAATTAACTTATTTTCTTGCAAGCAGGCAATCGCACACTAACTATCCGCAATTTTCTCTCTAACAGAACATTGTCGTGGTTCAGAATTTAGGCCATGAACATTCCAACAAAGAACCTTCCAATTACGCCTAGATCTTTGATTCATAATATAACCAGAAACAAAGAATCAGCCATTGCATGACATATAATGCCACACAAACCACGCCATAATAAACAAAAGTCATCCAGACCAGACCGCAGTGCATAAAGTTCAGAAACAACATAACGACAGCGAATTTAACAGGCTCGCTACACCTAGCTAAAGATATAAGCAACAACATTTAAACACCACTGGAGGAGGAATCATCATTGGGATTAGCCATAAGCTTCTCCTTGGACAGCAGGTTAGGGTCAATCTCCAGCTCCGCTCCGACTGCTTGCAGAACATTGATAGGCGTGGGTGGAGGAGCATCTTCAGAGATGTTGCCATTCTCACCAGCAACGTCAGGCTTGGACTGGGCCGTCTCTTGGATGGGCTTGAACCTTGGACGCCTCTCGGTGGGCTGAAGGGAAAGCTGCTCAAAACTGACGGGTTTAAACCCATCAAGTTTTGCCGCGCTTCTTGTACATCTTCTAACAGAAGTATCCGCCAAAGGGGCCACATGTTTATTTCTTCTTGTCTGCTTCTTGTCCTTGACCTGCGCAGAAGCAAAAACCACAGAAGAAGAAGAGATCTCCTCCAGGCCTGCAGGCACTACATATTCTGCTTGCATTTCACCAGACACATCCATATCCACTCTTACATTGTCATTATCTGTGAAAACTTCTTCAGATGAACTTCCAAAAAGAGCTCTGGCAACTGGGCGTTTAGCCACAAATGGCCTCCGCAGAACAGGGCTGCTAGGCAAGCTCGGAACCAAAGAAGAGCTTCTCTGTGAATCATCAAAGGCAATGATCCATGAGTGCTTGGAATATGTCACTATCCCAAGTGGCTTGAAGAAGATTGGTCTCAGCACCTTCTTGACAAGAAAATCAGGCAGAAGGTTCTCAAAAGATCTCTTCCAGATCATCTCTGGAGGTAGAGGTGGCCCAGCCACAATCTTTGCCATACCAATAATTAACTGATGATGTTGAATAACAGGAGGATGATATGGAACAATTGCTAAAGGATTATCCTCAACAGGCTGCTGCACATTACCTTGTAACTGCTGTTCATGTTGTAACTCATTTTGTTCTTCCAACAGAATTTCCACATGTTGCTCCACGGACACAGAGCCCTCCGGCTGATCAATGACAATTGAGATCTGATCCTGTTCTGGTTGTGCAGGTTGGGGCTTGAGGGAGTCCTGGATTAGGGGGTGTCCGGATAGCCGGACTACCATCATCAGCCGAACTATCATTTGCCGGACTATCATCATCGACCGGACTCCAAGACTATGAAGATACAAGATTGAAGACTTCCCCCCGTGTCCGGATGGGACTTTCCTTGGCGTGGAAGGCAAGCTTGCCGATACGGATATGTAGATCTCCTGCCATTGTAACCGACTCTATGTAACCCTAGCCCTCTCCGGTGTCTATATAAACCGGACGGCTTTAGTCCGTAGGACAACAATCACAACAACCCTTACAATCATACCATAGGCTAGCTTCTAGGGTTTAGCCTCCTTGATCTCATGGTAGATCTACTCTTGTAAACATCCACAATATCAATATCAATCAAGCGGGACGTAGGGTTTTACCTCCATCAAGAGGGCCCGAACACAGGTAAACATCGTGTCCCTTGTCTCCTGTTACCATCCGCCTAGACGCTTGATTCGGGACCCCTACCGAGATCCGCGGTTTTGACACCGACATTGGTGCTTTCATTGAGAGTTCCTCTGTGTCATCACCGATAGGCGATGGCCTCTTCAATCAACAACGGCGCAGTCTGGGTGAGACCTTTCTCCCGGACAGATCTTCGATTCGGCGGCTTCGTCTTTGCGGGCCAACTCCCTTGGCCATCTGGAGCAGATCGAAGCTTACGCCCTGGCCGTCAGTCAGGTTTGGAAGCCTAAACTTCACGGCCGATATCCGCGGGACTTGATCTCGATGGATCTCGAGCCACAGCCGAAGCGCCGCGCTGCCACGATGGGCATGACCTAACTGTGCCGCCGGACAGCACCTTGGAGGCCGCACCCGGATCCGCTCCGACTCATAGTCCGAAGCCGATCGCTCGAATCGAGGACGGATGGCTGGACACCACCTCGGGAGCCGCAATTTCTACGACGATGGAGCCGAACACTTACCTTGTCCCACATAAACCCTGTGAATCCGAGGTGCCGGACTCCGTACCTCCTGCGCCCCTGCCAGTCGAATCCGATTGGGCGCCGATCATGGAATTCACCGCTGCGGACATCTTTCAGCACTCGCCCTTTGGCGATATCATAAATTCATTGAAGCATCTCGCTATCCGGAGAGCCCTGGCCGAACTACGGCCAGGACGGTTGGGACGCGGATGACGAAGAAATTCAGATCCCACCGACCACCCACTTCGTAGCCACCGTCGGCGATTTAACCGACGTGCTGACCACGACTCAAGACATCGACGGTATGGACGACGATGCCGGAGACTATTAAGAACCAAAGTGCCCACAGACACCGGAAAACCACCTCGCCATCATCGACATATACATGGTGGATACCCCAAAAGATGGGGATGGCGAAGAAGCGCGGAGGCCGATTCCTTAAAGAAACAACCCATGCGCCGACGTCGGTGGCGCCGCTCTAAATCCCGCCACAAAGAAGAATGGAGATTCCGCACAGGAGATAATAACACCCCGTAAAGTGCCGAAGACAACTCCCTCCAAAGACGATCCAGTAGCAGAGGAGGGGAAGCAAGCCCTCAAGAGAGGGCAGCAGATTTAAGAGGTCGAGGATGACAATTACTTACCTCCTCCGGAGGCGAGGCAAGCCTCGGCGACATTTAATTCGTCGTGCACGAGGATCCCGTCGAACAAGAGCGTTTCAGACGCGGGCTAATGGCCACGGCAAACAGCCTAAAGAAAAAGCAACAACAGCTTCAAGCTGATCAAGACCTCTTGGCCGACGGATGGACCGAGGTCCTCGCGTCAAGAGTATGAACTCGAACGCCTCCAAAAGTTACCCAAAACGCAAGTTGCTCCCCCGATTAGAGGAGGCAGCATCACCAGCGCACAATACGGCAGACCGACCACCTCGTGGCCACGATAGAGAGGCGTGCAAGCCCTCCACCAAAACCGTACCCCGGCATCGCTCTAAAAGCAGGAAGCCAAGGGGGAATGCGCCGGACTTGCGAGATATATTGGAGGACAAGGCAAGAAAATCCAGATCTATCTATGGATCACGTGGACGCCCCACGACCCACGACGAATACCGTCGCACCGGATACAACTACTCGGCGGGCCAAACACAGCAGCATAACGCTCTCTCGAGCTACGTCGTGACATTGCCCAATCTGAGGCGCCAGACACCCACTATGCTTCACCGACGAAGTAATGGATCATCAAATCCTGAAGGGTTCAAACCGTTAATATCGAATCCTCACGATGGCACAATGCAGACTCGCGGTGCGGATTGAGGATTATCTCCTCCATATACACATGGCCCATGGCGACAATCTTCACGCCATCAAATATCTCCGCTCAAGCTTAAAGGACCAGCTCGGCATTGGCTTAACAGCCTGCCCGCAGAGTCAATTGGATCTTTGGGAAGACACGGAAGCCGCATTCTCGACAACTTCTGTGGCACGATGTGCAACCACCGGACGCAGATGACCTAAGCCACATAATCCAGCAGCGCACGAATCGGCCGTGCAATTTCGACACGGTTCTTAACAAAGAAAAATCAAATCGTCGACTGTCCGGATGCAGAGGCACTCGCTGCCTTCAAACATAACATCCGCGACGAGTGGCTGGCCCGGCACCTAGGGCAGGAGAAACCGAAATCCATGGCAGCCCTCACATCCCTCATGACCCGCTTCTGTGTGGGAGAGGATAGCTGGCTCGCTCGTAGTAACAACCTCAGCAAAAACGCTGGCAGTCCGGATACTAAGGACCGCAATGGCAGGTTGCGTCGAAACAAAAACAAACGCCGCATTAACGGCGACAGCAACGAGGATACGGCAGTCAATGCCGGATTCCGAGGCTCCAAACCCGGTCAACGGAAGAAGCCATTCAAAAGAACCACTCCGGGCCCGCCCAATTTGGACCGAATAGTCGATCGCTCTTGTCAAATTCATGGAACCTCAAAAGCCAGCTAACCATACCAACAGAGATTGTTGGGTATTCAAGCAGCAGCAAATTAATCGCCGAAAACAGTGACAAGGGGCTACACAGCGATGACGAGGAAGAGATCCGGCCGCCGAACAACAGAGGACAAAAGGGATTCCCCCCTCAAGTTCGGACGGTAAACATGATATACGCAACGCATATTCCCAAGAGGGAGCAAAAGCGTGCACAAAGGGACGTATATGCGACGGAGCCAGTCGCCCCAAAATTTAACCCATGGTCCTCTTGCCCGATCACTTTCGATCGAAGAGACCATCCGACCAGTATCCGCCAGATTCGCCGCATTGGTTTTAGACCCAATCGTTGATGGATTTCACCTCACGAGAGTCCTGATGGACGGCGGCAGTAGCCTGAACCTGCTTTATCAGGATACAGTGTGCAAGATGGGCATAGACCCTTCAAGGATTAAACCTACAAGGACGACCTTCAAAGGCGTCATACCAAGTGTAGAGGCCAATTGTACAGGCTCAGTTACACTGGAAGTAGTCTTCGGATCCCCGGATAATTTCCGAAGCGAGGAGTTAATCTTCGACATAGTCCCGTTCCGCAGTGGCTATCACGCTCTGCTCGGACGAACCGCGTTTGCAAAATTCAACGCGGTGCCGCATTATGCATACCTTAAGCTCAAGATGCCAGGCCCTCGTGGAGTCATCACGGTCAATGGAAACACGGAACGCTCCCTCCGAACGGAGGAACATACAGCGGCTCTCGCGGCAGAAGTACAGATCAGCCTTTTACGACAATTCTCGAGTCCGGCCGTTAAACGACCGGACACGACCAAATGCGCCCGGAGCAATATCAACCAAGACCACCTGGCACGTTCCGTGCCGCAGAAAGTAATGCGCCCCAACCCCAGCCCTCGCAAAACTGCAAGACAACCTCTCCGCGTACATAATTACGCCTTGGAGATACCATGGGCATAGGGAGAAGGGCACCACCACAACAGACCCGGAGTGCGGTTCGACCACACCAGGGGCTCCCAAGTGTGTCGCTCTTTTTTGTTTTATTTTCCTTTTTTTTATATACAGAACTCAGTCCGGCGGCGAACCGGCCGAACTCATGATGCAACAGCCAGGGAAGGACTAAGGCCGCGATAAACACTCAGGTGGTCTCCATCACGAGCATTAAATTTGTTAAAATACAACATTCCGCTGCCTACCCCTGGTGGGAGACGCCTTTAATTCGTCCAATCCTTTGCTTTCCGCACTATTTGTATCATTCCGCACTGATAGCATACCTTCTCGAATAAAATGCAGCACCTTTTGCCTTTAATTGCATTACTTTATATATATATGTTCATTTACGACATGTTGCACCCGTGCATCTTGGTACGGCCAAATACACCAGGGCTTATGTCCTCCGCTTTATGGTGTGATAAAGTCCGACACTTTCACAAGTGCGGCACCCGAACTTATAGCATTATATGAATCGGCTCGAATCATGTCTTGGGTCAATAGTTGGGTTTGCCGGCTCCCATGTTTGGCACCTTACGTTCCCGTTCTATCGGCTAAGGTAGCACTGGGAGAACCACTGCGATTGCGCCCGGTTGAGCGGGTTAACGCCTCGATGGAGAAAGCTAAAACTGACCGGCATGATAAGGCGTGAGACTGGTCCTGTTCGAGAGGTCCTTCGGGTCCTTAAAGACTACGCCGCTCGAGCGAAGTTCGGATTATGTCAAGCGAAGGCGTGGATAGTGCCCCAATTGGTCTTCGAATACTAGGGGCTTCACCGAAATTTAAAATTATAGAATTCTATGGCTAAGTGAGAGTGTTCAAGCACTATAAGTCCGGTTGCCTTGTTCGTTGTGTTGAGCGCCTCCTAGATGGACCCAAAATGGGAACAAGAGTGCTCAAGTTTATCCCGAACACTCCAAAGACTCGTGGCATGGGGCTGAAGCCGACGACTTGCCATCTCTCAGATTTAATAAATGGCCACACGAAGGTAATATTTTAAATTAAACAAGCGTTGCTTAGCGATATGAACAAAGTTTTCAGCGCAGGATAACACATTGCGAATTCACTCAATAATTACATCCACAGGGCACTCATCCGCTATCTTGCGGGCACCCTTCAGACAACCTTATAGTAAAGTTCGGGCGTCGATGCTCCTTGCCCGCTGGTGGCGCGTCGCTGATTAGCTTCTCCGCATCCAGCTTGCCCCAATGCACCTTTTGCGCGGGCAAGGGCCCGACGAGCACCTTTAATACAAAGCGGAGCGCTTGATAGCCTCCACCGAGGGCACGCATCCACCAGCCGTCGCCGACGAGGCGAAGTAGCTCCTGGCATGGCCTCTCCGGGCCTGCCGGACTATGAGCCCTTCATGGCCTGCTCGGCCACCTTAGAAGCTCGACCAGCTTCTTCACTGGTCGCTAGGGGCACCGGATGGCGGCCTCAAAGATATCGAGACCGAAGACCTTCTCCGCTGAGCTCCCTCCTCGGCTCAAGAGAATGCGGCGGCATCGAGACACGCTGCTGAGGCAGATCTGCAAATGCCCACGAGAGCTCCGATTCGGGTAAGTACCACGTAATTTACATTCACATGCTTGCTTTGCATGAAAAATGCCTTACCCGCCGCTATCTTCTTCATCAATTCAATCTCCTGAAGGGACTTATGGGCCTCGGCCTTGGCGGTTTTGGCACTTTCGAGAGCCGAGGCAAGCTCGGACTCTCGAGTCTTTGAGTCACGCCCAACCTCTCATGCTTTTCCATGAGAGCACGGAGCTCTTGCTGAACCACCGCCACCCTCGCCTCTTGCTTTTCTCGCTCTGCCCGTTCCGTGGCCGCATTGCGTTCGGCCGCGGACACGGCCTCCTTCAGGGCCGCCACCTCGTTCGTGGCCCCTGTAGTACCCATGTTATCCTTGTTATTTTTGTCGCAACCTAAATCCTTTTCTCAGAAGGTACAAATTCAAAGCGGTGTTACTCACCTTCTTTGTCTCGAGCCGCTTCTTGCACGGCCGAGCTCTTGCCCGAACGCCGAGCTCTGCTTCAAAAGACCGACCTCCTTGATCGGTGGGCAGAGGTCAGCGCAGCCTGCAACCCATATTGGAATAATTTTTAGCAACCCTCACGTATATCTTTTTAAGATCCTCCGTCCGGCTTTTTTTTCCGAACACGAACCGAGCATCGAGGGCTACTGTCTATGCGGTATTATATTGCATATTTTAACTTCTTACCTCAAAGCATGATAGAAGGCTATTGCAGGCTTCGGTCAGCCCGCCTTTGGCGAGCTGCACCTTTTGAATCACCGCACTCATAATAGTGTGGTGTTCTTCCTCGATGGAAGCGCTCTGCAGCGCCTCCAACAAATTGCCCGGCGCCTCCGGTTGGACGGAAGCCGTCGGTGTCACGGTCTTGCCCCTTCGATCGAAGGGGCCGCCTGCCGGACTCCGGAACCACTGCGGGTTCCGTTGTGGAGTCCGGCGCGAAGTCCGGGAGGGCGCCTTGTGGCGCCTCCGGAGCCTCCCCCTGGCGGGTCCCTTCTGGGGATCCCGCCCCGGCGTCTTCGGCGTCGCGAGGGGTGGAGGCGGTCGGGATGGAGTCTACATCCGATGAAGCCAACGACCCGCTCAATGAAGCGGGGAGATCATCACTGGCCGGACTGCAGGTAGCATGCGGCGTTAGAATGACATTATGTGACGCAGCAAAAGAAATTATAAATCATTCAGGAATCCGGATACTTACGATCTCGCCGGAGGCCTGGCCCTTGAAGGCCATTCTTCCTCGCCAACGTTGATGTTGGTAGAGCTGTCCGGGGGAATAGTCCTTCCCCTCTTGGACCCTCCGACCTCCCAGTTGGGGAAGCCTTCCTCTTCCTCTCTCCTCCTGCGGGAGAGAGTCCCTTCCTCCTCCTCATTTTCGGGGAGGAGTCAGCCCCGAGTCGTCGGACACTGAAAACGGGCACTCTTCGAGCACCCATGGCCTCCTTCTTGGCCTTCTTCTCCGGCACCACGTGCGGTGCCGGAACCAGCAGCCTCGCTAGACGAGCGTCTACTAGATTTTCGGCATAGGAGCCGGACAGTAATCTGCTCCGCCTTCTTCATCCAGTCTGTCAAAGGAAAAGGGAAATTAAAACCCGCACGAGTCAAACTATGAAAACAAGTGTCCCGTAAGGGGTAGAATCACTTACCTCGTCACCTGGCGCTCTGAGTGAAATCCGCGATCTTCCATCAGCGGATGCGGGGCCTCGGCGCCCTTGAACAGCACCTTCCGGTGTGCCTTCAGACGTTGTGTCGAAGAGCTTGTTCAGCGCTGGTGCTGTTCCGGATCGAACTCCCATAGATTGAATGCCTCTCTTGGCATGGGAGAATCCGTGGACGAGCATGACTTGGACCATGTTAACCAGCCGAGCTTCTTCACCGGCTTCTTGATACAGTCCGAGGTCCGTCGGCTCCTTCAAACTGCCCCACAAGAAGCCCTTCTCTTTCCGGAGGTGAGCTGCGTGGGGATACCAGATCTAAACTCGGGGCCGCCGCCCATTTAGGGTCGCGGCTCGGTGATATAGAACCACCCGATTGCCACCCCTTGACGGATTCCATGAAGGCCCTTGAACTAAAGGGCGTTGGGCATCTTGCCCAACATGGCACCTCCAAGACTCCGCTTGAATGCCCTTCACTACCTTCGCTTGACATTGAAGGTCTTGAGCCAAGTCGAAGTGGGGCTGGATGCTGAAGGAAGGCCTCGCATACTGACGATAAACGCCGAGATGTTGAGGATGAAGTTGGCGCCAGATCATGGAAATCCAGGCCGTAGTAGAACATGAGCCCCGGACAAAGGGGTGAAGTGGAAAGCCCAGTCCATGGAGGAAGTGGGAAAGAAAGACAACCCTCTCATGGGGCTGGGGTGGGGATGAGCTGCCCCTCTTGGGGCAGCCGGTCTGCTGATGTCGCCGGAGAGGTATCCGGCGTCGCGCAGTTTGGCGATTTGCTCCTCCTTAACGGTGGAGGCCAACCATTTACCTCCCGCTCCGGACATGGTCGGAGAAGGTTGAGACGAGATGCGCGAACTTGGGCGCTGGAGCTCGAGTGCGCGGAGATGGATAAGCAAAGGAGGAAGAAGGCGTAGGTGAGAAGGTGAATCCTTATCCCTTATATGGGCGGGCGAAATCTCACGCGTCCCCCACCGGCCTGGTAAAACTCGCTTATCTCCCAAGCGTCACCATCAATGATGCGGTTGGGTTACCCACGCCCGTATTGATGAGAATCCCGGATTAAGGGGAAACACGATCTCTGCTCGACAAGGCGTTCCAAGGAAACCGCCGCTAAATGCTACCGAGGTGGTAAAGTAAAAACAATTCAAGTAAAGGCTTGGTAGTGGTGTGACGTCATGCCACGGAAAACGTCAGCAGATTGAGCTTGTGTATATATTATTGTTCTCTCTACGGTGGAATGTTTTTGCAGAGCCGGACACTATCCTGGTGTTCCCAATCTTCTATCATTTGGAGGAGGAACCCGCCTTGCAATGCCAAGCCATATACACGCCGGACTTATCGTCATTGAAGCCTGGTTCAGGGGCTCTTGAGGAGTCTGGATTAGGGGTGTCCGGATAGCGGACTACCATCATCGGCCGAACTATCATTTGCGGACTATCATCATCGACGGACTCCAAGACTATGAAGATACAAGATTGAAGACTTCCCCGTGTCCGGATGGGACTTTCCTTGGCGTGGAAGGCAAGCTTGGCGATACGGATATGTAGATCTCCTGCCATTGTAACCGACTCTATGTAACCCTAGCCCTCTCCGGTGTCTATATAAACCGGACGGCTTTAGTCCATAGGACAACAATCACAACAACCCTTACAATCATACCATAGGCTAGCTTCTAGGGTTTAGCCTCCTTGATCTCGTGGTAGATCTACTCTTGTAAACATCCACAATATCAATATCAATCAAGCAGGACGTAGGGTTTTACCTCCATCAAGAGGGCCCGAACCTGGGTAAACATCGTGTCCCTTGTCTCCTGTTACCATCCGCCTAGACGCACAGTTCGGGACCCCCTACCCGAGATCTGCCGGTTTTGACACCGACAGGGCTGCTGTGGAAGCTCCTCATCATTGTCTCCCCAATTGGCATGCCCCCATCCATCGTCAGCAATGTCATTGTTCTGAGCCACTGGAGGTGCTACAGGCGCATCATTCCATCCCAGCATCGGATATGGCGAAAGAACAAACATCAAGTTATCTTGCAAAAGGTTTCCAGGCAACGGGTGAGGATTTCCATCCAGAGGCATTGGATCTTCATCATTGGGCATCTGATCAGCAAAATCAGCGCCCAACACATAACAAGCAGCAGTCCATGAAACTTGAGCTCCCCCCATTCAGCGTAGTCACCAAAAACGACATCACGTGGCACTAATGGTGTGTCAGGAAAACTTGCCTCCACTAGAGTCCTAACCAAGTAAGGATCTTCACTGTCCCAAGAGTGAAATTTCCCAAAGGTGCCAACCGCCTGAGATATGAACTCTGTATTGCGATAATCAAGAGAGATTCCAATAAACATAATCCAACCCTTGCGGAAGCCGTGACCCCCCTTAAAATTTTCCCCTTCATCGTGCTTCATGAATCTCACAAAACGATCGTTGCCCAGAGGGAAAGGTGGGTGCTGAATCAAAGTGTATCTAACAGAAGGATCCCTCACTTGAAATAATCCTACACCATGAAACCAGGGCTGAGCGGAGCGAACCAGAGTACCTATGTCTTGTAGGAACTGCACAATCTCTTCTCTGACGGGTCCGATTGGACCCTCCGGAGCAGGCATGACCTCAGCCACCATGTACTCCTCATGACGGCGAGGTGGGCGAGCCGCAGGCGTGATGAAGGTGCGGGAAGCCGCCTGTCACCACCATCGATGATGTGATGGCCAACCGGGACGAAGCGATGTGGATCAAGCTCGTAGTTCGCCATTGTTGGCAGCTTGGAGGTGGGGACGGGGTTTCACTTCTTGTCATAACGACACCAGATTAGTCCACCAGCTGAAGATATCTAACAACGCTAATGGCATTCATGTTACAAGGTTCCACCACCCAAGCACTCAAACAAAGCCAAGCGAGTCACCACACAATTAAGGAGTGGGTGTTACAAGGTCTCGGGCTCCTGATCGCAAAGAGGGTATCACGGAGGTGCGACATCCCATGCTTTTACAGTCAGTCAGTGGTCAAGCACCAGTTGTTAGCAGCCAACCATGCAAGGAATTTGGCGGTACTTGGAGCATGAGAGAGATAAATCTTCTCCTTGGCCGGAGTTGAGACCAAATCCGCATGAAAAGTCGCATAGGTCGATCGTGAGGAATAGACTATACTCGGCTCCCAGTTCCATCAAAAGGAATCCTCCCTTCGTGAAGCCAGATGTTGCCGACAAGATCCCACAGTTCCAGGAGTTCACCAACTTTCACGGGTGATAGGTTTGGGACAAACATCAATGACCCTAGCACCATGCATCCCTTCACGCACCAAGCGCAACAACAGTAACAAATGATGCACCTTGACGGTAAGGTGTGGGAAGCAGTCCACAAATTTGCCCAAGTGGGTCCACTAGTCAGTATAGAAGAGGGAGGTAGCGTCGTCGTAGACGCTTGCATGGCAGACAAACATTTCACACGCCTCCTAAGGAATCTGAGTTTTAAATTCTGCCCACGGTTTTGTCGAATGAGATTGGGCAAGTCAAAGCCACCTAATGCGCAACGTCAGATTTAGTTGGCGAAGGTCGGGGAGGCCAAGAAATTAAACAATTGCCACCACTTATTTTCTTCCTTCGCATCCATAGAAATGCTCGAAAGATTTTGGTGAAGTCGGCATAGATCTGCATCGCCATAACGTGACTGTGACGAAGGCAATTCACCCAACCCTGTGCATGAGGGAAGACCTCCAAGGCACAAGCATGTTGGCAACCTTATCCACCGGACCTTGAAGGTGAGATGAAGAAACCCGACAAGTTCTCAAGCGCAACCCCAAAAAAGTGCAAGGCAAGGGGCCAATTACACACAATAGCATCCGCTCCATCAACACGTCGTTACCTTGTTGAAGGCATTGCTCAGATATACTCGGACTAATTCTTACGAGTGAAAACATAGATTCTGGCTTTTGGTGGTTGCATCCGGAGACGGCGACACTCGAACATCACTCCCATCCTGAAGACGTTATATTGAAGAAAAAACTCATTATCCTTGTGGTGTCATGAGATAATTTGTGTGGATATGGTCATGGTCATTGTTGTAGTTGTTGATCGCTTTGTGGTTACAGTGATATTTGGCAACAGTGTGCCCAATAGGAAATGTGCCATACCATATCATGTCGATCACCCTCCCGCTTACCAGGCCGATCACCCGCCGACTTACCAGGCCGATCGCCCTACAAGGCCCAACAGAAATATGCCATCCCCCACGATGTACTTTCCACATCGCAATTTTGCCCCCACCCCCTTACCTCCCACACAAGTATACCCTCTCACACGCTCCCCACCACCCACATGCCCCTCACCCTACACATCTAATCAAATCAACACCAAAAACCTACCCCTCCTCCAGATCTGGATCAAACCAGAGCAAATCATCAGGGGAACAACGGAAATTACCAGGGATACGGTGAACAAATCACCAGGCAACATCACCTTACCCCCTGGTAAGAATCAAGACTCATCCAACATCTCCAAAAAATTCTTATTAATACAAAGACTTACCCCACCCCACCCCACCCCTCCCAATATGTGCAAAAATTACCATCCTTCCACCTCATGGAAACAGAATAAGCAAACTTCTCTGATAATTCTGCCTATTGCAGTGACTTACCAACCAACTAAGTGCAAAATTACCAACCCCTCGTAGTTTTTGTTACCAACTTTATGCAACATAACAGAGTACCCAAAAAATACCCCACTCCCTTGCTACAAAAAACATAGATTTTGTGTCTACCATGGAAAAATAAACACAGTTAAAGGAAAGAGGAACCTTTATTGATCACAAAAATCATACTCTCATACAAATGGAAAATGCATTGCAAAAAAGGTTCATTTTTGAGTCTACAAAATGCTATACTACATGAAGTAAACATGTTATCAATCTGTACATAGTAAAAGTTATCATCCACTTTAGTTGAGTACTACCATTGGATAAATAAAAGTGGTGCCTTTTAATGGAGATGCTCATCTTGTATTGTAATTGTCTTGTTTAATGTTCTTCCCAATCACCCCTGCGATTCTTGCCTTCAAACAACTGTGTAAAAGAGTAAACAAAACAATGAGTTTCAAAATAAGAGTCAACACGTGTAAATGTATACTGACGTGCAAACGTAAAAACAATGAAGCAGGAGGAGATAATGATGCTAGCAGAGGAGATAATGTAGAAGATGGAGGAGGGGGAGAATGCACGAAGAGGACGATGCAGCGCGCACACCAAGCAACAATTCTGCGTACTGAAACATCAGGGAAACAGGTAAAATTACCAGCATTAGTGTTTACATATCATCATGGAATGAAAAAACCAGTTTTATACTTTACTATTGCAGTGGGTTTGAAAATTACCAACATTGGTGCACACATATTACCAAGCTCAAAATATGCAAATTACCAGGGTTGTTTAAGCAGAAAGAATACTTTA
The DNA here is from genome assembly GCA_021605205.1 of Aegilops longissima. NCBI lineage: Eukaryota > Viridiplantae > Streptophyta > Magnoliopsida > Poales > Poaceae > Aegilops > Aegilops longissima. The sequence goes on along the minus strand of CM038679.1, from coordinate 27,370,073 downwards.
CTATTGAAGTGGGTTTGAAAATTACCAACATTGGTGCACACATATTACCAATCTCAAATTATGCAAATTACCAGGGTTGTTTAGGCAGAAAGAATACTTTACTATTGAAGTGGGTTTGAAATTACCAACACTGGTGCACACATATTACCAAGCTCAAATTATGGAAATTACCAGGGTTGTTTAGGTAGAAAGAAAAATACATTCACTGAATCTTCAGAAAACTACCATGATGGAAAACTGTTATTTATCATGCAATATTCCACTAATCTACCAGGACAAATTGCAGGTGTTCGGGCAATCAGCGCAAACAACAGCTTGCCCAGTGGTGGAACAAATGCACATAGTGCTGGAACAAATGCAAGCACAGGAGCTGGGAGCCTTGGAGAGCAGACAGTAAGCGAATCTGCAACTCCAGAATCTGGTGGGATCGATGCTGATATGGAAGGCAGCAACATGGAGGCATATTCCACACCTAAGCCACCTTTACAAGGGACAAAATTTGACACTCTAGAGAGCGCACGTGACCACTACAACATCGTCGTGCGCAGGACTGGCTTTGCAATTAGGCAGCAATTCAAGAAAGAGAGGGTTGATGGAACTATAAGCAGGGTGCTCCTAGTTTGTTCAAAATATGGCAAACGACGCAGGGAAAGGGATGAGCTGCAAGATGTGGAAAACCCAGCCAGCATTGTCAAGAAGAGGAAAAAAGAAAGTTATTAGGACTGAATTTGAAGCGCACATGTACCTATCCAATGATGATGCATGGTGGACTGTTGGCCGTTTCGAGGACAACCACAATCACCCCCTGATCAAAAAGTCGTCCCTAACAAAATTCTTATCATCACATCCATACATTCTGAAGGAGGAGCAGGACTTCTTGAGGGTTCTGCACGGATGGAACGTTGAGTCTGCGAGGCAGATGTAGTTGATGTCATGGTTCTATGGAAGCGCTTGATACGTCTCCAACGTATCTATAATTTTTTATTGTTCCATGTTATTATATTATCTATTTTGGATGTTTAATGGGCTTTACTAAGCACTTTTATATTATTTTTGGGACTAACCTATTAACCGAAGGCCAGTGCAAATTGCTGTTTTTTGCCTATTTTAGTGTTTCGCAGAAAAGGAATATCAAACGGAGTCCAAACGGAATGAAACCTTCGGGAGAGTTATTTTTGGAACAAACGTGATCTAGAGGATTTGGAGTGGACGTCAAGAAAGAAGCGAGGAGGCCACGAGGCAGGGAGGCGCGCCTGCCCCCCTGGGCGTGCCCCCCACCCTCGTGGGCCCCTCGCAGCTCCACCGACCTACTTCTTCCTCCTATATATACCCATATACCCCAAAAACATCCAGGAGCACCACGAAACCCTATTTCCACCGCCGCAACCTTCTGTACCCGTGATATCCCATCTTGGGGCCTTTTAGGCGCTCACCAAGGGGGAATCAATCACGGAGGGCTTCTACATCAACACCATAGCCTCTCCGATGATGTGTGAGTAGTTTACCACAGACCTTCGGGTCCATAGTTATTAGCTAGATGGCTTCTTCTCTCTCTTTGGATATCAATACAAAGTTCTCCTCGGTCTTCTTGGAGATCTATTCGATGTAATTCTTTTTGCGGTGTGTTTGTCGAGATCCCATGAATTGTGGGTTTATGATCAAGATTATCTATGAACAATATTTGAATCTCCTCTGAATTCTTTTATGTATGATTTGATATCTTTGCAATTCTCTTCGAATTATCAGTTTGGTTTGGCCTACTAGATTGATCTTTCTTGCAATGCGAGAAGTGCTTAGCTTTGGGTTCAATCTTGCGGTGTCCTTTCCCAGTGATAGGAGGGGCAGCAAGGCATGTATTGTATTGTTGCCATCGAGGATAAAAAGATGGGGTTTATATCATATTGCTTGAGTTTATCCCTCTACATCATGTCATCTTGCCTAATGTGTTACTCTGTTCTTATGAACTTGATACTCTAGATGCATGCTGGATAGCGGTCGATGTGTGGAGTAATAGTGGTAGATGCAGAATCGTTTCGGTCTACTTGTCGCGGACGTGATGCCTATATACATGATCATGCCTAGATATTCTCATAATTATGCACTTTTCTACCAATTGCTCGACAGTAATTTGTTCACCCACCGTAATACTTATGCTATTTTGAGAGAAGCCACTAGTGAAACCTATGGCCCTCGGGCCTATTTTCCATCATATAAGTTTCTGAAAGTGCAACTATACCTAGGTGGTTTTGGTAATTCCTAACAACATATAGCTCATTGAGCTAATGCTATTTCAAGATGAATATTTCAGGAAAGCTCAATGATTGGCATGGCATGGATGAGAAAAGTGGACCCCTCAAAATGCTAAGGACAAAAGGATTGGCTCAAGCTCAAAGCACAAGACTCTACATTTTATATTTTAGTGATCCAAGATCACATTGAGTCTATAGGAAAAGCCAATACTATCAAGGAGGGATGAGGTGTTGCTTAATGGCTTACTTGCTCAAAATGCTTAGTGATATGCTCCAAAGCCCTCAACTACTTTCTCACATCCACATATGACCTAAACCAAAAGTCAAACTCAGCCCCACCGATTCTTTCTATCTGGCGCCACCGAGTTCAGATGTCATAGCCACTGCCACAAACCCTAGGCAAATCGGTCTCACCGATAGGGATCTCGGTCTCACCGAGATGGGATTGTAATCTCTCTATTTCCCTTCGTAACGTTTCGGTACCACCGATATGAGCGATCGGTCCCACCAAGATTGCAATGTAAACTCTCTGTTTCCTTTTCGTAACATTTCGGTCTCACCGAAATGAGCAAACCGGTCCCACCGAGTTTACCTGACCAACTCTCTGGTTAGTTTATTACCAAAATCGGTCCCACCGAGTTTGTGTAATCGGTCTCACCGAGATTACGTTATGCCCTAACCCTAACCATATCTGTCCTACCGAGTTGCATGTGGTCCCACCGAAAATCCTAACGGTCACTAGATTTGCTGAATCGGTCCGACCGAGTTTCTCAATTCGGTCCCACCGAGATTGGCAAGTTATGTGTAACGGTTAGATTTTGTGTGGAGGCTATATATACCCCTCCACCTCCTCTTCATTCGTGAAGAGATCCATCAGAACGAACCTATACTTCCAACTTGCATTTTCTGAGAGAGAACCACCTACACTTGTGTTGAGACCAAGAGATTCCATTCCTACCATATGAATCTTGATCTCTGGCCTTCCACAAGTTGCTTTCCACTCAAATCTTCTTTCCACCAAATCCAAATCCCATGAGAGAGAGTTGACTGTTGGGGAGACTATCATTTGAAGCACAAGAGCAAGGAGTTCATCATCAACACACCATTTGTTACATCTTGGAGAGTGGTGTCTCCTAGATTGGCTAGGTGTCACTTGGGAGCCTCCGACAAGATTGTGGAGTTGAACCAAGGAGTTTGTAAGGGCAAGGAGATCACCTACTTTGTGAAGATCTACCGCTAGTGAGACAAGTCCTTCGTGGGCGACGGCCATGGTGGGATAGACAAGGTTGCTTCTTTGTGGACCCTTCATGGGTGGAGCCCTCCGAGGACTCGCACAACCATTACCCTTCGTGGGTTGAAGTCTCCATCAACGTGGATGTACGATAGCACCACCTATCGGAACCACGACAAAAACATATGTGTCTCCAATTGCGTTTGAATTCTCCAAACCCTTCCCTTTACATTCTTGCAAGTTGCATGCTTTACTTTCCGCTGCTCATATACTCTTTGCACGCTTGCTTGAATTGTGTTAAGATTGCTTGACTTGTGCTAAGTTAGCTAAAATCTGCCAAAGACTAAAATTGGGAAAAGGATAAGTTTTTATTTGGTCAAGTAGTCTAATCACCCCCCTCTAGACATACTTTCGATCCTACAAGTGGTATCAGAGCTAGGTTTCCATTTGCTTTCATTTCCATAGCTTTTGGTAGTCATAGCCTTGGTTTCACAACCTAGGAGAGTATGGCGTCTAGTGAGGGAAACTATCACCGTAGAGGTCCTTACTTTGATGGTACTAATTTTGCTAGTTGGAAGCATAAGATGAAAATGCATATTCTTGGACATAACCCCGCCGTTTGGGCTATTGTGTTTGTTGGCTTGCAAGGTGAATTCCTTGATGGGAGAGAACCGAACCGTGAAGCTAACGGGGAAGAGTTGAAGATGTTGCAATACAACACTCAAGCTTGTGATATCCTCTTCAATGGATTGTGCCCCGAAGAATTCAACAAAATCAGCCGTCTTGAGAATGAAAAGGAAATTTGGGATACTTTAATTGATATGCACGAAGGTACCGACTCCGTCAAGGAATCCAAGTTGGATGTGCTTCAAAGTCAGCTTGACAAGTTCAAAATGAAGGATGGTGAAGGTGTCGCTGAAATGTACTCTAGGCTTGCTCTTATCACAAATGAGATTGCCGGCTTAGGTAGTGAAGAGATGACCGACAAATTCATCATCAAGAAGATCCTAAGAGTTTTGGACGGAAAATATGATACCATGTGCACATTGATCCAAATGATGCCCAATTACAAAGATCTCAAGCCAACGGAAGTCATTGGAAGAATTGTTGCTCATGAGATGTCACTCAAGGATAAGGAGGAACTCCACAACAAGTCAAGTGGTGCTTACAAAGCTTCATGTGAAGCTCCCACATCATCAAGTGAGAAACAAAAGAATTGAGCCTAATGGTGAAGAACTTCAACAAGTTCTACAAGAGTAGAAGCAAAGAGAGAAGTTCCAAGTCAAGGTCCTACAATGACAAAAGATCTTCTAGTCATGAGCGTAATTGCTACAATTGTGGAAGACCCGGACACTATTCCAATGAGTGTACGGCACCCTACAAAAGAAGAGAGGATTCTCCCAAGAGAAGAAGTAGAAGAGAAGAATCACCATCAAGAGACAGAAGGAGTAGAGATGATCGTTATGAACGAATAACATCCCGGAGAAGCAAGGATTCAGAAAGGAAGGACAAGTCATCAAGGAGCTACACAAAACGAAGACATCAAGCTCATGTTGGTGAATGGGTATCTGGCTCCGACTCTGACAATCACTCCGAGAGAAGCTATCACTCCGACTCTGAATATACTCAAGATGAAGGTGTTGCCGGTCTAGCACTTGTGTCAACCAACTCCTACGACATATTTGATTCACCAAATGAAGGACTTGGAAAGTCTTCATGGCTAAAGGCCCAAAGGTATCACACCCCGAGTATGTTGACTTCAATAGTGATGAAGATGACTTGTTAGGTGATGATGATTTACTTGTTGACAACTCTAGTGATGAATACTATGATGAAACGTCAATTAATCATGCTAATCAAGATAAAACGAATGACAATGATAAGGAGAAGACTGAGCTTCTAACTAAAGAACTAAACACGCTTAAGTTAGCTCATGAAACTATCTTAGAAGATCATCGAGAACTTTTAAGGACTCATGAGAAGTTATGCTTTGAAAAGCTCAACCTTGAGCAAGAGCATGAGTTCTTCAAGGCAATCAATGATGATCTTTGTAAGAAAAGTTCTTCTTACATTGCCAAGCGTTTACTTTTATCCACTTACATGCCTCAAGTCAAGTCTAGTAACAAGAACAAGAAGGATTCTTCCTCTAGTAGTAACAATTGCTAAATCCAATGTTGTTGCTTCTAGTAGTTCTCTTGATTCCACTAATGATTCTCTTAGCCAAGTTACACTTGAGCAAGAAAATAGCTTATTGAAGGGAATTATAGAGAAAGGTGTTTACAAGAGCCTTGACGGGAATAAGCAATTCGAGGAAATTGTACGCAAGCAAGGAAGGCACCGGAAGAACCAAGGTGTTGGTTTTGAACGGAAGTTCAATGCCAATGGAGTTTAGTGGGAAGAAGATCAATACCCCAAGACGAAGTTTGTCCCTCAACAAGAGAAGTATGATCCTACTTCCTTCAAAGGGACACAAGCTCAAGATGATCTTCTACCACAAGACCACAAGCAAAAAGGCAAGGATAAGCTTCAAGAGGAGATTGATGCATTTGAAGAAGCTCCTAAGGCCTTGGTCAAGTGGGTTCCCAAGACTACATCAAGTTCTACTTCATCAAGTACGACTACAACTCCAAGGATTCCAATCAAGATGATGTGGATCCCAAAGAAGAAGAACTAGAGAGTTCTTGAGGATGACTCCGCTAACATATTTCACTCATATCATTTTTGGCAAGAACAAGTGCAATCAACTTCCACATCTTGCACTAGTTCAAGGAGTCACAAACCCTCTTGTTGGTAAGACAAGGGACAAGGTAACCCAATGCTTCCATGGACATCATCTTGTGTGTGCTTCACTCTATGTGTATGGATATCCTTGTTTGTTCCTTGTGGGACTAACCCGTGTAGGTATTGAAAGTGCAACTCGCTCCAAAGGATTGCTCCAAACGATCTACATCAACATTGAGCATCCATATCTTCAACACCTACATGAAGTCATCATCGACAAAAACCAAGGTTAGTTCATCCCTCTTAGGGGGGACCTCACATCTAGGGGGAACTTCACTCTAAGAATTGAGTCAAAGCAACTCTAATGGTGTGAACACAACAATGCTTTATGGAAAAGTGGTAACCCCACTTGAGCATAAACGATGAGTATGACCTATGATCAAATATTCTCATTTGACTCCTAAGTCAATATACTCATATATAGATGACCTAGTCATCGCAAATTGCTTGATAGATGCTAGAATTGGTTGTGCATGCTTTGCCACATATTTCATTTGACATTTATTGTGCGAGCATGTTGGTTGCATATTTTACTCATTCAAGGACATCCACTTGTTGCTTTGATTGTTTGGTTTCTTTTCTTTTGCCAAGTGGATGGACAAGAATGCCTAAGAAACTTCTCTAGCTATCTATGCTTTTCTTGTCTCAAACTCTATTCATGCTACATCACAAAGTTTGATCAAGTCAGATTTGAACCACTCTGTGTGAGGAGCACTCGGAGTCCCCGATTTGTCATAGACTTAAACTTCCAAAACTTCTTTGTGCGTTTCGGTCTGATCAATTCTTACATTTCGGTCATACCGAGATCACTAAGTCGATCTAGGTTTTCAATCTCGGTGCAACCGATTTGAACTTTTCGGTCACACCGAGTTGCTGTAACTGCTTGTAGTTATGCATCTTGGTGCCACCGAGTTGTTCCACTCGGTCACACCGACAGGGTCAGGCTATATATATCCACGGGCCAAAATTTGGAAATTTCTCCGAACTTTTTCGCCCGCGCTCAGCATGCTCTGCCTCCCTGGGTCTCCGGATCGTCCTCCTCGTCGCCAGCTGCCTCCCGCCGCTGGTCTCCGCCGCCGTCAACGGGAATCATCTCCGCCGTTGCCGCCGTAGAAAGTCCATTGCCTAACTAGGGTATGGACTTGATCCTTGTGCTAATCCCACTCCGAATTCCTAGCACATTGTTTTGCCATGTATCTTTCCATGATTGAGATCATCTCATCTAGCTCCAGCACCTACTCCACCAGCTCCATCTGCATCAACTGAAGTCTTCGTCCAAGGAGCCATCTCTACACCACCACCTGAAGACCAAGCCTGAGAGTTGATTTAGTGCTATGCATTTTCTATGAACTTTTTGGTAACTTGTTGCCAAAGGGGGAGAAAATGTATAGATCATAGGCTTCGAGAGAGTGTGTTTCTTTTGTTCTCTCTTGTTTTGGTGGTTGAACTTTATTTACCTGTTTGAGATACTTTATGCTTTTGTGAGATACTTGGATGATCATGTGCTACCTTAATGCTTGTTGGATGACATTATCCTTTTATCTCTATATGATCATTCACTTTTCTTGGTGATGAGTGCATGTATTTAATTATTATCATTGTGAGCGCTCCACCAAGATGTATGTGACATGGAAGAGTAACTCATGATCCTAACTCATTGTGCATTTGCAGTCCAAAGCAAATCTTAAACTATGCACAAATTTAGGGGGAGCTCTTACATTTCACATACTTCTCAAAGCGACAATGTTTTTCAAACTTATTATCATTTGTTGAAGCTTTGATCTATATGTTGTCATCAATTACCAAAAAGGGGGAGATTGAAAGTGCAACTATCCCTAGGTGGTTTTGGTAATTCCTAACAACATATAGCTCATTGAGCTAATGCTATTTCAAGATGAATATTTCAGGAAAGCTCAATGGTTGGCATGGCATGGATGAGAAAAGTGGACCCCTCAAAATGCTAAGGACAAAAGGATTGGCTCAAGCTCAAAGCTCAAGACTCTACGTCTTATATTTTAGTGATCCAAGATCACATTGAGTCTATAGGAAAAGCCAATACTATCAAGGAGGGATGAGGTGTTGCTTAATGGCTTACTTGCTCAAAATGCTTAGTGATATGCTCCAAATCCCTCAACTATTTTCTCACATCCACATATGACCTAAACCAAAAGTCAAACTCGGCCCCACCGATTCTTTCTATCCGGCGCCATCGAGTTCAGATGTCATAGCCACTGCCACAAACCCTAGGCAAACCGGTCTCACCGATAGGGATCTCGGTCTCACCGAGATGGGATTGTAATCTCTCTGTTTCCCTTCGTAAGGTTTCGGTACCACCAAGATGAGCGATCGATCCCACCGAGATTGCAATGTAAACTCTCTGTTTCCTTTTCATAACATTTCGGTCTCACTGAAATGAGCGAACCGGTCCCACCGAGTTTACCTGACCAACTCTCTGGTTAGCTTATTACTAAAATTGGTCCCACCGAGTTTGTGTAATCGGTCTTACCAAGGTTATGTTATGCCCTAACCCTAACCATATCGGTCCTACCGAGTTGCATGTCGGTCCCACCAAAAATCCTAACGGTCACTAGATTTGCTGAATCGGTCCGACCGAGTTTCTCAATTCGGCCCCACCGAGATTGGTAAGTTATGTGTAACAGTTAGATTTTGTGTGGAGGCTATATATAGGCCGACGAGCACCTTTAATGCAGGCGGGCGCTGATAGCCTCACCCGAGCGCATATCCACCAGCCCGTCGCCTGCGAGGCAGTAGCTCCAGCATGGCCTCTCGGACCTGGCCGGACTATGAGCCTTCCTTGCCTTTCGGCCACCTTGTGGCTTCGACCGGCTTCTTAGGCTGGTAAGGGGCACGGATGGCGGCCTCGTATCTTGAGACCAGAAGACCTCGTTGAGCTCCCTCCTCGGCTCGATGGGAATGCGGTGACGCCAGACACGCTCTTGGCAGATCTGCAAATGCCCACAGAGAGCTCCGATCGGGTAAGTACCGTAATTTACATTCACATGCTTGCTTTGCATGAAAAATGCCTTACCGCGCTATCTTCTTCATCAATTCAATCTCTGAAGGACTTATGGGCCTCGGCCTTGGCGGTTTAGGCACTTTCGAGAGAGGGGCAAGCTCGGACTCTCGAGTCTTTGAGTCACTCAACCTCTCATGCTTTTCCATGAGAGCACAGGCTCTTGGGCTCACCGCCCTCGCCTCTTGCTTTTCTCGCTCTGCCCGTTCCGTGGCGCGTGCGTTCGACGCGGACACGGCCTCCTTGAACCGCCACCTCGTTCGTGGCCTGTACCCATGTTATCCTTGTTATTTTTTTATGCAACCTAAATCCTTTTACATGAGTACAAATTCAAAGCGGTGTTACTCACCTTCTTTGTCTCGGGCCGCTTCTTGCGCGGCGAGCTCTTGCCGGGCATCGAGCTCTGCTTGCGCACCGACCTCCATGATCGATCTTGTGAGAGGTGGCGGCGCAACACAACCCATATTGGAATAATTTTTAGCAACCCTCGTATATCTTTTTAAGATCCTCCGTCGGCTTTTTTTTCCGAACACGAACCGAGCATCGAGGGCTCTTGTCTATCGGTATTATATTGCATATTTTAACTTCTTACCTCAAAGCACGATAGAAGGCTATTGCGAGCTTCGGTCAGCCGCCTTTGGCGGCTGCTGCTTTGAATCACCGCACTCATAATAGTGTGGTGTTCTTCCTCGATAGGCGCTCTGCAGCGCCTCAACAAGTGCCGGCGCCTCGGTTGGGCCGGCTTGCGTCGGTGTCACGGTCTTGCCCCGATCGAAGGAGCACGCGGACTCCGGAACCGCTGCGGAGTTCCGTTGTGGAGTCGGCCTTGTCTGGGAGGGCGCCTTGTGGCGCCTCGACCTGGCGGGTCCCGGGATCCGCCCGGCGTCTTCGTGGCGAGGTGGGCGGTCGGGATCGTCTACATCCGATGAAGCCAACGACCCGCTCAATGGCGGGAGATCATCACTGGCGGTTGCAGTAGCATGCGTTAGAATGACATTATGTGGCGGCAAAAGAAATTATAAATCATTCGAGGAATCCGGATACTTACGATCTGGAGGCTGGCCTATGAAGCCATTCTTCCTCGCCGCGTTGATGTTGGTAGAGCTGTCGAGAATAGTCCTTCCCTCTTGGACCTCCGACCTCCCGGTTGAAAGCCTTCCTCTTCCTCTCTCTCCTGGGAGAGAGTCCTCCTCCTCCTCATTTTAGGGAGAGTCAGCCCCAGTCGTCGAGACACAGCGAGCACTCTTTGAGCACCATGGCCTCCTTCTTGGCCTTCTTCTCCGGCACCACGTGCGGTGCGGAACCAACTTCTCGCTAGGCGGCGTCTACTAGATTTTTACGCATAGGGCCGGACGGGTATCACGCCTTCTTCATCCAGTCTGTCAAAGGAAAAGGAAATTAAAACCGCTGAGTCAAACCTGAAAAACAAGTGTCCGTAAAGGGTAGAATCACTTACCTCGTCGGCTGGCGCTCTGAGTGAAATCCATGATCTTCCGCCAGCGGATCGAGAACCTCGGCCTTGCCAACAGCTTCCGGTGCCTTAAATGCGTTAATAGAAGCTTGTTCGGCGCTGGTGCTGTTCGGATCGAACTCCCATAGATTGAATGCCTCTCTTGGCATGGGAGAATCCGGCGGTGAGCATGACTTGGACCATGTTAACCAGCCTGAGCTTCTTCACCACTTCTTGATACGGTGCGGAGTCCTCGGCTCCTTCAAACTGCCCCAGCAAGCCCTTCTCTTTCCGGAGGTGAGCTGCGTGGGGATACCAGATCTAAACTTCGAGGCCGCGCCCATTTAGGGTCGCGCGATCGAACCACCCGGTGCCACCTTGGCGGATTCCATGAAGGCCCTTCAACCAAGGGCGTTGGGCATCTTGCTGCCACTCGCACTCGGCAGATACCCTTCACTACCTTGACGACATTGAAGGTCTTGAGCCTACAAGCGGTGCTGGATCGAAGGAAGGCCTCGCACTGACGATAAACGCCGGAATGTTGAGGATGAAGTTGGCGCGGATCATGGAAATCAGGCCGTAGTAGAACGCTGAGCCCCGGACAAAGGGGTGAAGTGGAAAGCCGTCAGCGGTGGGAAAGAAAGACAACCCTCTCTGGGGCAAGGGGTGGGGATGAGCTGCCCTCTCCAGGCGGCCGGTCTGCATGTCGCCGGTATCCAGCGTCGTGCAGTTTGCGTTGCTCCTAACGGTGGAGGCCAACCATTTACCTCCGCTCTCGGACATGGTGGAGAAGGTTGAGAGCGAGATCTGTGAACTTGGTATTGGAGCTCGAGTCTTGGAGGTGGATAAGCAAAGGAGGAAGAAGGCGTGGGTGAGAAGGTGAATCCTTATCCCTTATATGGGCGGGCAATCTCGCGTCCCCCACCGGCTGGTAAACTCGCTTATCTCCCAGCGTCACCATCAATGTCTGCGGTTGGGTTACCGCCCGTATTGATGAGAATCGGATTAAGAAAACGATCTACTGCTTGACAAGGCGTTCAAGAAACCGCTTAGCTAAATCTTGTTGAGGTGGTAAAGTAAAAACAATTCAAGTAAAGGCTTGGTAGTGGTGTGGCGTCATGCCACGGAAGCGTCGGCAGATTGAGCTTGTGTATATATTATTGTTCTCTCTACGGTGGAATGTTTTGCGACGGACACTATCTGGTGTTCCCAATCTTCTATCATTTGGAGGAGAACCGCCTTGCAATGCCAAGCCATATACCGCCCGGACTTATCGTCATTGAAGCTGGTTGAGGGGCTCTTGAGGAGTCTGGATTAGGGGTGTCCGGATAGCGGACTACCATCATCGGCGAACTATCATTTGCGGACTATCATCATGGCGGACTCCAAGACTATGAAGATACAAGATTGAAGACTTCCCCGTGTCCGGATGGGACTTTCCTTGGCGTGGAAGGCAAGCTTGGCGTCTGGATATGTAGATCTCCTGCCATTGTAACCGACTCTATAACCCTAGCCCTCTCCGGTGTCTATATAAACCGGACGGCTTTAGTCCATAGAAACAATCACAACAACCCTTACAATCATACCATAGGCTAGCTTCGGGTTTAGCCTCCTTGATCTCGTGGTAGATCTACTCTTGTAAACATCCACAATATCAATATCAATCAAGCGGGGCGTGGGTTTTACCTCCATCAAGAGGGCAGAACACAGGTAAACATCGTGTCCCTTGTCTCCTGTTACCATCCGCCTAGCCTTGCGATTGGGACCCCCTACCGAGATCTGCGGTTTGACACGGCAGGGCTCTTTGTGGAAGCTCCTCATCATTGTCTCCCCAATTGGCATGCCCCATCCGCCGTCAGCAATGTCATTGTTACGAGCCTTGGAGTGCTACGAGCATCATTCCATCAACGCCGGATATGGCGAAGAACAAACATCAAGTTATCTTGCAAAGGTTTCGAACAGCGGGTGAGATTTCCATCCGAGGCATTGGATCTTCATCATTGGGCATCGATCAGCAAAATCAGCGCCCAACACATAAACAGCAGTCCATGAAACTTGAGCTCCCCCATTCAGCGTAGTCACCAAAAGCGACATCACGTGGCACTAATGGTGTGTGGAAAACTTGCCTCCACTAGAGTCCTAACCAAGTAAGGATCTTCACTGTCCCAAGGTAGTGAATTTCCCAAAGGTGCCAACCGCTTTGAGATATGAACTACGTATTGCGATAATCAAAGAGATTCCAATAAACATAATCCAACCCTTGCGGAGCCGTGGCCCCCATAAATTTTCCCTTCGCCGTGCTTCATGAATCTCACAAAGCGATCGTTGCCGAGGAAAAGGTGGTGCTGAATCAAAGTGTATCTATGAAGGATCCCTCACTTGAAATAATCCTACACCATGAAACCAGGGCTGGCCGGGCGAACCAGATACCTATGTCTTGTAGGAACTGCACAATCTCTTCTCGTGGTCCGATTGGACCCTCCGGAGCGAGCATGACCTCAGCCACCATGTACTCCTCATGGCCGAGGTGGGCGTGAGCGCGAGGTGTGAAGAAAGCGAGAGCAGCCTGTCACCACCATCGATGATGTGATGGCCAACGGAATGACGATGTGGATCAAGCTCGTAGTTAGCCATTGTTGGCAGCTTGGAGGTGGGGACGGGGTTTCACTTCTTGTCATAACGACACAGTTAGTCCACAGCTGAAGATATCAACAAGCTAATGGCATTCATGTTACAAGGTTCCACCACCCAAGCACTCAAACAAAACCAGCAGTCACCACACAATTAAAATTGGGTGTTACAAGGTCTCGGGCTCACGATGCAAAGAGGGTATCCGCGGTCGACATCCCATGCTTTCTGGTCGTCGGTGGTCAAGCACCGTTGTTAGCAGCCAACCATGCAAGGAATTTGGCGGTACTTGGAGCATGAGAGATAAATCTTCTTTGCGGAGTTGAGACCAAATCCGCATGAAAAGTCGCATAGGTCGATCGTGAGGAATAGACTATACTCGGCTCCGGTTCCATCAAAGAATCCTCCTTAAATGAAGCAGGATGTTGACAAGATCCACAGTTCAGGAGTTCACCAACTTTCACGGGTGATAGGTTTGGGACAAACATCAATGACCCTAGCACCATGCATCCCTTCACGCAAAAGCGCCAAAATGTAACAAATGATGCACCTTGGCGGTAAGGTGTGAGGCAGTCCACAAATTTGCCCAAGTGGGTCCACTAGTCAATATAGAAGAGGGAGAATGGCGTCATAAATGAAGCGCTTGCATAGCAAACATTTCTACGCCTCTAAGGAATCTGAGTTTTAAATTCTGCACGGTTTTGTCAGATGAGATTGGGCAAGTCAAAGCCACCTAATGTAGCGTCAGTTAGTTAGCGAAGGTCGGGAGGCCAAGAAATTAAACAATTGCCACCACTTATTTTCTTCCTCCGCATCCATAGAAATGCTCGAAAGATTTTGGTGAAGTCGGCATAGATCGCATCGCCATAACGTGGCTTGTGTGAAGGCAATTCACCCAACCACAATGCATGAGGAAGACCTCCAAAGGCACAAGCATGTTGGCAACCTTATCCACGGACCTTGAAGGTGAGATGAAGAAACCGACAAGTTCTCAAAGCGCAACCCCAAAAAGTGCAAGGCAAGGGCCAATTACACACAATAGCATCCGCTCCATCAACACGTCGTTACCTTGTTGAAGGCATTGCTCGAATATACTCGGACTAATTCTTACGGTGAATAGATACGGCTTTTGGTGGTTGCATCGGAGGCGGCGACACTCGAACATCACTCCCATCACGAAGGCGTTATATTGAAGAAAAACTCATTATCCTTGTGGTGTCATGAGATAATTTGTGTGGATATGGTCATGGTCATTGTTGTAGTTGTTGATCGCTTTGTGATTCTGATGATATTTGGCAGAGTGTGCCCAATAGGAAATGTGCCATACCATATCATGTCGATCACCCTCCGCTTACCGGGCCGATCACCTTGACTTACAGGCCGATCGCCCTACAAGGCCAGCAAAATATGCCATCCCCGATGTACTTTCCACATCATAATTTGCCCCACCCCTTACCTCCCACACAAGTATACCTCTCACCGCTCCCCACCACCCACATGCCCCTCACCTACACATCTAATCAAATCAACACCAAAAACCTACCCTCCTCCAGATCTGGATCAAACGGAGCAAATCATCGGGAACAACGGAAATTACCAGGGATACGGTGAACAAATCACGAGGCAACATCACCTTACCCCTGGTAAGAATCAAGACTCATCCAACATCTCCAAAAATTCTTATTAATACAAGACTTACCCACCCCCACCCCTCCCAATATGTGCAAAATTACCATCCTTCCACCTCATGGAACAGAATAAGCAAACTTCTCTGATAATTCTGCCTATTCAGTGACTTACCAACCAACTAAGTGCAAAATTACCAACCCCTCGTAGTTTTGTTACCAACTTTATGCAACATAACAGAGTACCCAAAAAATACCCCACTCCCTTGCTACAAAAAAGATTTTGTGTCTACCATGGAAAAATAAACACAGTTAAAGGAAGAGGAACCTTTATTGATCACAAAAATCATACTCTCATACAAATGGAAAATGCATTGCAAAAAGGTTCATTTTGAGTCTACAAAATGCTATACTACATGAAGTAAACATGTTATCAATCGTACATAGTAAAGTTATCATCCACTTTAGTTGAGTACTACCATTGGATAAATAAAAGTGGTGCCTTTTAATGGAATGCTCATCTTGTATTATAATTGTCTTGTTTAATGTTCTTCCCAATCACCCTGCGATTCTTGCCTTCAAACAAGCTGTGTAAAAAGTAAACAAAACAATGAGTTTCAAAATAAGAGTCAACACGTGTAAATGTATCTTGGCGTTGGCAAAGTAAAACAATGAAGCGAGAGGAGATAATGATGCTAGCGAGAGGAGATAATGTAGAAGATGGAGGAGGGAGAATGCACGAAGAGGAGCGATCGGTAGCACACCAAGCAACAATTGCGTCTTTGAAACATCGAGGAAGCAGGTAAAATTACCGCATTAGTGTTTACATATCATCATGGAATGAAAAACCAGTTTTATACTTTACTATTGCGTTGGGTTTGAAAATTACCAACATTGGTGCACACATATTACCAAGCTCAAAATATGCAAATTACGGAGGTTGTTTAGCGCACATATCAAAAGAACAAAAAAGATCTAGAAAATTGGTTCCATGAAGTTACCATCTAATAACTAAGAAAAGTTACCAGCATAATTGTACTTTAATTACCATTGATTGTGTATGATGTTGTAATTGTCTCATATTTTGTGTATCACAAAGGAAGAGTTTGAAAACAATTGGTGGGAAATGATGATGAATATGGCTAGATCGACAACTAACATTTTCACTTTGGATATGGGAAAATAGGAAATGTTCGGCCCAGTTGAAGGAAATATGCCCTAGATGCAATAATAAAGTTATTCTTTATTTCCTCATATCATGATAAATGTTTATTATTCATGCTAGAATTGTATTAACCGAAACATGATACATGTGTGAATACATAGACAAACTTAATGTCACTAGTATGCCTCTACTTGACTAGCTCATTAATCAAAGATGGTTATGTTTCCTAACCATAGACATGTGTTGTCATTTGATTAACGGGATCACATCATTAGAAGAATGATGTGATTGACTTGACCCATTCCGTTAGCTTAGCACTTGATCGTTTAGTATGTTGCTATTGCTTTCTTCATGACTTATACAAGTTCCTATAACTATGAGATTATGCAACTCTTGTTTACCGGAGGAACACTTTGTGTGCTACCAAACGTCACAACATAACTGGGTGATTATAAAGGAGCTCTCTGGTGTCTCCAAAGGTACATGTTGAGTTGGCGATTTCAAGATTAGGTTTTGTCACTTCGACTGTCGGAGAGGTATCTCTGGGCCCTCTCGGTAATGCACATCACTATAAGCCTTGCAAGCAATGTAGCTAATGAGGTAGTTACAGAATGATGCATTACGTAAAGAGTAAAGAGACTTGCCAGTAACGAGATTGAATTAGGTATTGAGATACCGACGATCGAATCTCGGGCAAGTAACATACCGATGACAAAGGGAACACCATATGTTGTTATGCGGTTTGGCCGATAAAGATCTTAAGTAGAATATGTAGGAGCCAATATGAGCATCCAGGTTCCGCTATTGGTTATTGACCGAAAACAGTTCTAGGTCATGTCTACATAGTTCTCGAACCCGTAGGGTCCATGCACGCAAGGTTTCGATGATAGTTATATTATGAGTTTTAATGTACGAAGTTTGTTCGAGTCCCGGATGTGATTATGGACATGACGAGGAGTCTCAAATGCTCGAGACATGAAGATTGATATATTGAAGCCTATATTTGGATATCGGAAGTGTTCGGGTGAAATCGGGATTTTCTGAGAGTACCGGAGGTTTCGGAACCCCGGGGCTTAATGGGCCTACATGGGCCCTAGTCGAGAGGAGGAGAGGAGGCAAGGGCTGGGCCGCGCGCCCCTCCCCCCCTAGTCCGAATAGGACAAGGAAGGTGGGGGGGCCTTTCCTTCCTCTCTCCCTCCTCCTTCCCCCCTTCTCCTATTTCAACTAGGAAAGAAGGGAGTCCTACTCCCGGTGGGAGTAGGATCCCCTTGGCGCGCCCCTCCTTGGCCGGCCACCCCCTCCCCTTGGCTCCTTTATGTACGGGGGCAGGGGGGCACCTCTAGACACATCAATTGATCTCTTGATCTCTTAGCCGTGTGCGGTGCCCCCCCTCCACCATAGTCCTGCGACGGTAGAATATCAAGATCGTCACCACGCCGTCGTGCTGACAGAACTCTTCCCCGACATTCTGCTGGATCAGAGTCCGGGGATCGTCATCGAGCTGAATGTGTGCTAGAACTCGGAGGTGCCGTAGTTTCGGTGCTTGATCGGTCGGGCCGTGAAGACGTACGACTACATCAACCGCGTTGTTCTAACGCTTCCGCTTTCGGTCTACGAGGGTACGTGGACAACACTTTCCCCTCTCGTTGCTATGCATCACCATGATCTTGCATGTGCATAGGAATTTTTTTGAAATTACTACGTTCCCCAAGAGTGGCATCCGAGCCTGGTTTTATGCTTAGATGTTATATGCACGAGTAGAACACAAGTGAGTTGTGGGTGATACAAGTCATACTGCTTACCAGCATGTCATACTTTGGTTCGGTGGTATTGTTGGATGAAGCGGCCCGGACCGACATTACATGTACGCTCACGCGAGACCGGTTCTCCCAACGTGCTTTGCACAGAGGTGGCTAGCGGGTATCAGTTTCTCCAACTTTAGTTGAACCAAGTGTGGCTACGCCCGGTCCTTGTGAAGGTTAAAACAACACCAACTTGACAAACTATCGTTGTGGTTTTGATGCGTACGTAAGAACGGTTCTTGCTAAGCCCGTATCAGCCACGTAAAACTTGCAACAACAAAGTAGAGGACGTCTAACTTGTTTTTGCAGGGCATGTTGTGATGTGATATGGTCAATACATGATGCTATATTTTATTGTATGAGATGATCATGTTTTGTAACCGAGTTATCGACAACTGGCAGGAGCCATATGGTTGTCTCTTTATTGTATGCAATGCAATCGCCCTGTAATGCTTTACTTTATCACTAAGCGGTAGCGATAGTCGAGAAGCATAAGATTGGCGAGGCGACAACGATGCTACGATGGAGATCAAGGTGTCGCGCCGGTGACGATGGTGATCACGACGGTGCTTCGGAGATGAAGATCACAAGCACAAGATGATGATGGCCATATCATATCACTTATATTGATTGCATGTGATGTTTATCCTTTATGCATATTATCTTGCTTTGATTGACGGTAGCATTTTAAGATGATCTCTTACTAATTATCAAGAAGTGTTATCCCTGAGTATGCACCATTGCGAATGTTCTTCGTGCTGAGACACCACGTGATGATCAGGTGTGATAGGCTCTACGTTCAAATACAACGGGTGCAAAACAGTTGCACACGCGGAATACTCAGGTTAAACTTGACAAGCCTAGCATATACAGATATGGCCTCGGAACACGGAGACCGAAAGGTCGAACATGAATCATATAGTAGATATGATCAACATAGTGATGTTCACCATTGAAACTACTCCATCTCACGTGATGAACGGACATGGTTTAGTTGATTTGGATCACGTGACCACTTAGATGACTAGAGAGATGTCTGTCCAAGTGGGAGTTCTTAAGTAATATGATTAATTGAACTTAAATTTATCATGAACTTAGTACCTGATAGTATTTTTCTTGTCTATGTTTGTTGTAGATAGATGGCTCGTCGTTGTTCCATTGAATTTTAATGCGTTCCTTGAGAAAGCTAAGTTGAAAGATGATGGTAGTAACTACGGACTGGGTCCGTAACTTGAGGATTATCCTCATTGCTGCATAGAAGAATTACGTCTTGGAAGCACCCACGGGTGCCAGGCCTCTTGTAGATGCAACGGCGGCGTTAAGAACGTCCGCGAGCAAAGCTAATGACTACTCGATAGTTCAGTGTGCCATGCTTTACGGCTTGGAACCGGTCTTCAACGACGTTTTGAGCGTCATGGAGCATATGAGATGTTCCAGAGTTGAAGTTAATATTTCAGGCAAATGCCCGGATTAGGAGATATGAAGTCTCCAATAAGTTCTATAGCTGTAAGATGGAGGAGAATAGTCCTGTCAGTGAACACATACTCAAAATGTCTGGGTATAATAATCACTTGATTCAACTGGGAGTTAATCTTCCGATGATAGTGTCATTGATGTAATTCTTCAATCATCGCCACCAAGCTACAAGAGCTTCGTGATGAACTATAATATGCAAGGGATGGACAAGACTATTCCCGAGCTCTTCGCAATGCTAAAAGCTGCAGAGGTAGAAATCAAGAAGGAGCATCAAGTGTTGATGGTCAATAAGACCACCGATTTCAAGAAAAGGGCAAAGGGAAGAAGAAGGGAACTTCAAGAAGAACAACAAACAAGTTGCTGCTCAAGAGAAGAAACCTAAGTCTGGACCTAAGCACGAGACCGAGTGCTTCTACTACAAGCGATCGACATGGAAGTGAAACTGCCCCAAGTATTTGGCGGATAAGAAGGATGGCAAAGTGAACAAAGGTATATGTGATATACATGTTATTAATGTGTACCTTACTAATGCTCGCATAGCACTCGGTATTTGATACTAGTTCATTGCTAATATTTGCAACTCGAAATAGGGACTACGGATTAAGCGGAGATTGGCTAAGGACGAGGTGACGATCTTGCGTGTGAAATGGTTCCAAAGTCGATGTGATCGCGGTCGGCACGCTACCTCTACATCTACCATCGAGATTAGTTTTAGACCTGAATAATTGTTATTTGGTGCCGCGTTAAGCATGAACATTATATCTGGATCTTGTTTGATGCGAGACGGTTATTCATTTAAATCAGAGAATAATGGTTGTTCTATTTATATGAGTAATATCTTTTATGGTCATGCACCCTTGAAGAGTTGTCTATTTTTATTAAATCTCGATAGTAGTGATACACATATTCATAATGTTGAAGCCAAAAGATGCAGAGTTGATAATGATAGTGCAACTTATTTGTGGCACTGCCGTTTGGGTCATATTGGTGTAAAGCGCATGAAGAAACTCCATACTGATGGACTTCTGGAATCACTTGATTATGAATCACTTGGTACTTGCAAACCGTGCCTCATGGGCAAGATGACTAAAACGCCGTTCTCCAGAACAATGGAGCGAGCAACTGATTTGTTGGAAATCATACATACTGATGTATGTGGTCCAATGAATATTGAGGCTCGCGGCGGGTATCATTATTTTCTCACCTTCACAGATGATTTGAGCGGATATGGGTATATCTACTTGATGAAACACAAGCCTGAAACATTTGAAAAGTTCAAAGAATTTCAGAGTGAAGTGGAAAATCATCGTAACAAGAAAATAAAATTCCTATGATCCGATCGTGGAGGAGAATATTTGAGTTACGAGTTTGGTTTACATTTTAAGCAATGCGGAATAGTTTCGCAACTCACGCCACCCGGAACACCACAACGAAATGGTGTGTTCGAACGTCGTAATCGTACTTTACTAGATATGGTGCGATCTATGATGTCTCTTACTGATTTACCGCTATTGTTTTGGGGTTATGCTTTAGAGACATCCGCATTCACGTTAAATAGGGCACCATCAAAATCCGTTCAGACGACGCCTTATGAACTGTGGTTTGGCAAGAAACCAAAGTTGTCATTTCTTAAAGTTTGGGGCTGCGATGCTTATGTGAAGAAAATTCAACCACATAAACTCGAACCCAAATCGGAGAAATGTGTCTTCATAGGATACCCAAAAGAGACTATTGGGTACACCTTCTATAACAGATCTGAGGGCAAGATTTTTTTGCTAAATTTGGATCCTTTCAAGAGAAGGAGTTTCTCTCGAAAGAAGTGAGTGGGAGGAAAGTAGAACTTGATGAGGTAACTGTACCTGCTCCCTTATTGGAAAGTAGTTCATCACCAGAACCGGTTCCTGTGACAACTACACCAATAAGTGAGGAAGCTAATGATATTAATCATGAAACTTCAGATCAAGTTACTACCGAACCTCGTAGGTCTACCAGAGTAAGATCCGCACCAGAGTGGTACGGTAATCCTATTATGGAAGTCATGTTACTTGACCATGGCGAACCTACGAACTATGAGGAAGCGATGATGAGCCCAGATTCCATAAAATGGCTTGAGGCCATGAAATCTAAGATGGGATCCATGTATGAGAAAAACTATGGACTTTGGTTGACTTGCCCAATGACCGCAAGCCATCGATAATAAATGGATCTTCAAGAAGAAGACCGACGGCGATGGTAATGTAACTGTCTACAAAGCTCGACTTGTTGTGAAAGGTTTTCGACAAGTTCAAGGGTTGACTATGATGAGACTTTCTCACCGTAGCAATGCTTAAGTCTGTCCGAATCATGTTAGCAATTGCCGCATTTTATGATTATGAAATTTGGCAAATGGATGTCAAAACTGCATTCTGAATGGATTTCTGGAAGAAGAGCTGTATATGATGCAACCAGAAGGTTTTATCGATCCAAAAGGTGCTAACAAAGTGTGCAAGCTCTAGCGATCCATTTATGGACTGGTGCAAGCCTCTCGGAGTTGGAATAAACGCTTTGATAGTGTGATCAAAGCATATGGTTTTATCTGACTTCGAAGAAGCTCAGATTTACAAGAAAGTGAGTGGGAGCTCTGTAGCATTTCTGATATTATATGTAGATGGCATATTGTTAATTGGAAATGATATAGAATATCTGGATAGCATAAAGGGATACTTGAATATAAGTTTTTCAATGAAATACCTCGGTGAAGCTGCTTACATATTGGGCATCAAGATCTATAGAGATAGATCAAGACGCTTGATTGGACTTTCACAAAGCACATACCTTGATAAATTTTTGAAAAAGTTCAAAATGGATCACGCAAAGAAAGGATTCTTTCCTGTATTACAAGGTGTGAAGTTGAGTCAGACTCAATGCCCGACCACAACAGAAGATAGAGAGAAAATGAAAGAGGTTCCTATGCTTCAGCCATAGGCTCTATCATGTATGCAATCTGTGTACCAGACACGACGATGCTTAGCAATAAGCTTGGCAGGTAGGTACCAAAGTAATCCAGAGTGGATCATGGACATCGGTCAAGAATATCCTGAAATACGAAAAGGACTAAGGATATGTTTTCGCTTATGGAGGTGACAAAGAGCTAGTCGTAAATGGTTACGTTGATGCAAGCTTTGACACGATCCCGACGATTCTAAATCGCAAACCAGATACGTGTTTATATTGAGCGGTGGAGCTGTCAGTTGGTGCAGTTCTAAACAAAGCGTCGTGGCGGGATCTACATGCGAAGCGGAGTACATAGCTACTTCGGAAGCAGCAAATGAAGGAGTCTGGATGAAGGAGTTCATTTCCGATCTAGGTGTCATACCTAGTGCATCGGGACCAATGAAGATCTTCTGTGACAATACTGGTGCAATTGCCTTGGCAAAGGAATCCAGATTTCACAAGAGGACCAAGCACATCAAGAGATGCTTCAATTCCATCCGGGACCAAGTCCGGTGGGAGACATAGAGATTTGCAAGATACATACGGATCTGAATATTGCAGACCGCTGACTAAGCCTCTTCCACGAGCAAAACATGATCAGCACCAAGACTCCATGGGTGTTAGAATCATTCTTTGTGTAATCTAGATTATTGACTCTAGTGCAAGTGGGAGATGAAGGAAATATGCCCTAGAGGCAATAATAAAGTTATTATTTATTTCCTCATATCATGATGTAACATCCCAAAATTCTAAATTTTGGAGTGTTATAATAAATAAATAGTTTTGATTGATTGATTGTTTGTTGTGTGATTTATTGTGTGAAATTGAGTGAAATTTGAAACTTTCGAAAGTTGAATGAGAGGGAATGAAATGACTTTCCCAAACTTCCACCTTGCATTTATGATCTCCATGAATTCAAATTCTTTTCATCACAAAACCCCGGAGAGAAGATGACATGACTTCTTCCATTTATTTAAATGACAAGGGTGTTGAAAATATTTGAATTTCATTTGGAAAATATTTCCAATTCTGAAACTTTATGCAACTCAATGATTTTCACGAGAGAAGATAAAATGACTTCTTCAAATTAAATGAAATATGAGTTGGGAGTTTTAAAAGAATTAAATTCAAAGTTCTTTTGAATTTATTTCCAATTTGGAGTTATTTGAGTTTTATTCAAATTATTTTTTCCAAAACAAAATATATAGAAAATAGGGTAACATGATTCCCTACATCAGAAAATTGAGAGAAATTAATTTGAAGTCATTTTGGTATTTAAAAATGATTTTTATTGGATTTTATTGGACCGTAGCACTGTGTGAATTATTAAAATTTGTGTGTATTTTATTTGAAGCTAAAATAGTGTTCATGTTGTAGAAAATCTTTTTCTGAAAATTTTGATATATTATATGCCTATATAAAAATTTTATTTATTTCTGTTTTGTTGTCTCTCAAAAAAAAAATTGCTGCGCTACCGGGCCAAGGGCCAAGGCCCAAGGTTGCCAGCGGCCAATGCCGCCAAGGCCATCCACCGCACGCACCTAGGGAGCCAGGAGCCAAGGTTTCCTATTCTTTTACAAATCCTAGTAGAATTTGATCCCGTTTCGTTATTACGTTTATTCCGATTTGTTTCTAGATCTTTTCCCTTTTGTTTCCTAATCCTAGTCTATTTCTTGTCCCCTACCCAAGCAAAGCCCTCCCCTCCCCACTATAAATACCCAAGCACCCCCTCCAACACATCAAACCAACACCTCTCCTCTCCTCTCCGCTCCTCTCCGCAGCAGCAGCAGTGCAACACCACCCGCCGCCAAGTGCCGCCGCCGCCTCGACCTCTCCCGAGGTTTATATGATCTCCTCTCCACCGCCCCGTGATCTCCTTTCCTCTAGGAGAAACTGCAACATCGGATCCGATCTTCTTCCCCAACTCCGACGACTACTCCGTGAGATCCACGAAATCCCGTAATTCATTTTTTTTCAGAAAATAGCAATCTTAGAAAATTCATATCTTTTAGAGTTTTAGTATTTTGAGTGATTCCAATTGCTATGTGTCACAAATTTGCTGAAGTTTCTGTTAGTTCAATTTTATTTCACATTTGAGCAGTTTAAATTTGTGTTTGATGAATTTTCTCAAATCACTAGATTTGAGCTATTTTGAGTTAGGAATATTATTTTGACCGATTCTTTTTGCTCCTGGTCTCTAGGACCTTTGTTTATCCAGTAGTATTTAGTATTTTATTTCTAGGTTAATTTAAATTAGGTTTTAGCAAAACAGTACTGTTTTATTATTAGTTCTGTTTTAGCTTTTTCTTTATTGTTTTTATTAGTTTTAAATTATTTCTTTTTGTCACTTTTGACAAAATTAGTTGTGTTTCTGTTAGAAAACAGGAGAAAAATTTATTTTTATTTTAAAAATTTATTTTCCTTAGTTTTGTATGAAACCTTCTATAGGTCATAGTTAGAGTTTTATAAAAGCTTTTTATTTGTTTCTTTTTGCAAATAAAATTTTATGAAAAAATACTTTCTGTTAACTTAGTTGTTTTACTTTTTATTTTCTATTAAATTATTAGTTTAGTGTTTTAATTGCTGTTAAGTTTTTTTTACTTAGGGCAAAACTATGTTAGATGCTTGTAGCAAAGTCATAGATTTTCGTTAGTAGTTTTTCTTTCTAGTTTTATTTGAAGCTTCTTTGGACTTTGTTGGAGTTTTATTATTGAGTTTTTTGTTTTAATTGTTATTATGAGTGTTAAAATTGTTTGCTAGGATGTTTGCTTATATGAATGCTATGTTTGACTATATAGATTTTCAACGGAGTGACGATTAGTTCTACCAAGTCATTTTCGACAGCGTTGTTATCTTCATCAAGTATTACCAGCAAGTTCACTTTGACCATGCTTTCATACCTATGTTTTATTGCATTTAGTGGCATCTTTGCAACAACCCTCCAAGAGTGATATTGAATCCTTGTAGTTGAGTAGTATGCATGAGGTAGGAACCCATCACCCTGTTACCAAGCCCGGACGTTATTTATTTTAATGCTACGCTATTGTAGACGGGTTGGTATGAGTGCTCGGAGTGGTGTGAGAATGGAGGATCTACGCCAATGACGATAACTCCATGATGGAATCTGCAAGGACTGCATCTTCAAGGCCTCAAGACTTCAAGACTCGAGACAAGAATTCAATACACACTACTGGGTGAAGGATGGTTGACGGGCACCCTGGAGAATCCAGTGGTTGGTCGAGATGCATGGAGAAGCGCCATGACATCTTGCGGAAAGCTTCACCCAGACTCAAAGAGACGAAAGAATACTTCATGCCCGAAGCTTACCCTGCAACCGCAAGTCATTATGGGCTCGCTTGGTTGACCTTAGTGGTGACTCTGGCTGGGACGGTGCTAGCAGATGTAGAACTACGGTAGGATTGGATGAGCACCGGACAGTGGTCATAGGAACTCTTCGGAAGACCATGTTTCGGTCATCTTGTTCTCAAACACCCTGAAGTGCGAGAACGTAAAGAGAAGGATCGAATCTTGCGGGTAAAGTGTACAAATCTCTGCAGAGGGTTATAACCTAATCGATTAGCCGTGTCCCCGGTTACGGACAATTGAGCATCCGGACTTGGATCTATCTCGGAACTCTCAACACCGGACTGATAACTTAATTATGGGCAACTTATGATGAATTTGGGCTATGAGACATCGGTTGGCGGAACCATGTCATGATAGAAAACTCTATAGTACAGACTTCATTTATTCCTTTGATGTAGGTATAATAAATCAGCTTTTACGCAAACAAAACTCAGACCCAGAGCCACAAAGCCAAATTTCATATAGTATAGTTTTATCATCTGTTCTTTTATTGTGATCTTGCCGGTACATTCAATGTACTGACCTACACGGCTGCAACGTATCATGTTGCAGATACTTTCTTCCGACGAGTAAGAATACGTGCAGGGTTACGGTCTACACTCAACTTGCCGATGGCGTTGATGGGACTCCACACCGATTACTTGTTTCACGAGACTATTGAGGTATATATCAGTTTTACGTTATTTATACATGTGATTGCACTTTGATATATACATTGATGTCTTGTGTGTGTCAAAGATACTTGATCCGAGGATGGCACGGATACACAGAGGCTTGACCGTCGAGGTCGGGTCGCTCATGATATGGTATCGAGCACATGTTGGTATGAGGACGTGACCCTAGAAATCGGAAAGCCCTTGGACAGGAAATTTCTAAAACTTTATTTTCAAAAGACTCTTACTTCTCATCTTTTCAGATTTTATCAAATAGACACTCTCACCTCAAATAGTTAGAATATACACCTTTCCTTTTGACCACACGGAAGATCAATCAAGTCACTCCAAGAATTAAAGATATCGGACAACCGATGGCCATTTCAGAGTAAAGAGGATTTCACCATGTGTTGGAAGAATTGCAGCTGCAACAATTGAAGACTCAAGACTTGAAGAATTTGAAGTTCTCAAGAATTATTTGACCTTTAGAGACCAAACCCTGTTATACACCCACGTTAGATGCGATGACTTGTGAGCTGTCGGTTGTTTGATGTTTTCCGACAGCCCCAAAATAAAACCTGTTTCTTCAAAACTATTGTTTGTATTATGTGTATTCTTCCCCACCTCTCTCATATCTCATCCCAAAACTTTTGGACCCCATAGATGATGAATGAAGTTGGTCTGCTATTCTCTGGACCGACGACTCAGTTGGAGGCGAGCTATGGATTCAAAACATGGAGGATCAATTTAGAAAAATTTGATTCCAAGGAAGTATGAGGTTCAATACGCTCTTGATGCTTTTACGAGAAAGTGCTGCAACCTGGTGGAAAATGCATCAAGCCATACAAGGATTTAATGGAGCAAGAACTTGGGAGGAATTCAAGAAGACCTGTTGAGATCACGCCTCATCCGGAAGCACTATGATAACCCAAGAAGAAACCTTGTGCTGCAAGATTTGGGGAGAAATAGGACACACCTGGGAGGAACACAAGGATGGATGCCCTCATTGTGAGGAGAAACACCCAGTGAGGAATGCCCAACTAGTCGGTGACTTGTTTCTTGTGTGAAGGAACCACCCACTACCCCACTCAAGGTCACATTTATCCCATGGTGCAACAAACTATTCAGGAGCAGGAAGAAGGAATGAAAGAAGCCCTCCGAGAAGTTATGAAAGAACTGTGATGAAGGAATGTGTTGAAGACCACGATGGAGAAGGCCTCAACAGATTTTACTCCAATGCCTGCTATTCATGTGGAGAAGGACATTTTCGCAGATTGCACCAAGGAAAGAAAAGAGTATCGGGATATTTCCGACAGCAGAAGTGAAGTTTGACCCTCGGAAATAGAAGCTCGATCATTACAGAGAAATCCAGAAGAGAAAACAAACACACCCTCGTAACAACCCAATTTCGCAAAGAGGGACAAGAGTCGATTACTGTTTTGAATGTAAGGACGTCGGGCATTATGCCAATCATTGTCTTGAAAGGAAGCAAGGAACTCAAGGAGCAGGCACCATCTCCAAGAAGCCCAAAGACTTATCGAAAGTTATGTGTTTTCATTGCAAGGAAGCAGGACATTATGCTACTAAATGTTCCTACAAGAAGGAAGCTGGAGTTGAGTAGTTGGAATTTTGATATGTATAATAAGAGTGGTAGAAACCAATTTTTTTTCATGAGTACAATAAGTTGAGTTATGTAATGGGTGCTCAGAGTTTGTAATGGATTCATGAAATCAATAAAGTTAAGGTGACATGTTTTAATATGTTTAATTGTATGAGTTGTTACTCTATGAACACGGATTTTGACCATTTTCGAGGATATGAGAAATATGGTCTATGGATGGATTGGTGAATTTCATTTTAAGGGTGATAGTACCCTATGAAGAACACTAGACCAATGGAAATGGAAATGTGTCCCACAGGTTGGAGTTTGGAAAAAAATGAGTTGAAGTTTTATCTTTGATATGATGGTATTAAGAAATGAAATGTTATTGGATTTAAAGTGGTGTAATGTTGGAAAATGGAGCAATTGTAACTCCAAGGATGAGTGAAATTGGTACAAGTGTTGAAGTGGGCTCATAACCCACAGGCCCGTGTATTAATAAGGGTCAAGTACCCTTTGGAAGAAGAAATTTTGGGAAGATCGATTTGATCAATGACGTTTCAGAGGAGGTTACGCAAAAACCCAAGAGTTGTGAAGAAACGATAGATGTTTTGTTCAGCTTGCAGAATCAATGGAATTATCCGAACTAAGTTCGTTGAGAAGAGAAATTCTGCAATGCTTGTGAGTATGCCCAAGTGTTAGAATACGTGATTCACTGCTTACGTATGTGGTAATGATTCAAGCACGGGATGGATTGGCCCCATACGGAGACTTCTATCATGAACTATCATATGTTGATGGAAAATCGAGAGACTTGAAAACTTTAGAAGAGCGTCGATATGACAAGCCAAAAACCTTAGAATGGTAGGACGATTGATCCATGTACCGGCAACCGTTGCCAAACGTAGGTCATACGGTGAGACCCAACCCAACCTATTATTCCTGCAGGAGAAACCTGTAATGGTCGACCACCATGAGATCTCGATAGTTGTTTATTGGCGACAGACA
Organism: Aegilops longissima; assembly: GCA_021605205.1. NCBI lineage: Eukaryota > Viridiplantae > Streptophyta > Magnoliopsida > Poales > Poaceae > Aegilops > Aegilops longissima. The sequence goes on along the minus strand of CM038679.1, from coordinate 27,341,032 downwards.
CTGTCTGCCTAAGGAGACACAGTCTCGGAAGAACCTCACCAGATGAAAGGACACGATTTGAGGAAAAGGTTTTGACCCTACGGAAGAGCCCGGTGTAGGAGGTACTTGAAGTTGTGAGAAGACCGATGGTGTTCACCCTAGGGATGGAGTACCGAGTTCCGTTGGAACCATAACCCTGCTTTTAAGTGTGGTAGCACACTAGACCATTCGATCGTGATTTTTTGGAAGACCCCAAACCCTAACCTATTTCTTGCTAGCCTCTTCGAATCTCGAGGACGAGATTCATTTTAAGTGTGGTAGGTTTGTAACATCCCAAAATTCTAAATTTTGGAATGTTATAATAAATAAATAGTTTTGATTGATTAATTGTTTATTGTGTGATTTATTGTGTGAAATTGAGTGAAATTTGAAACTTTCTGAAAGTTGAATGAGAGGGAATGAAATGACTTTCCCAAACTTCCACCTTGCATTTATGATCTCCATGAATTCAAATTCTTTTCATCACAAAACCCGGAGAGAAGATGACATGACTTCTTCCATTCATTTAAATGACAAGGGTGTTGAAAATATTTGAATTTCATTTGGAAAATATTTCCAATTCTGAAACTTTATGCAACTCAATGATTTTCACGAGAGAAGATAAAATGACTTCTTCAAATTAAATGAAATATGAGTTGGGAGTTTTAAAAGAATTAAATTCAAAGTTCTTTTGAATTTATTTCCAATTTGGAGTTATTTGAGTTTTATTCAAATTATTTTTCTCCAAAAACAAAATATATAGAAAATAGGGTAACATGATTCCCTACATCGAAAATTGAGAGAAATTAATTTGAAGTCATTTTGGTATTTTAAAATGATTTTTATTGGATTTTATTGGACCGGTAGCACTGTGTGAATTATTAAAATTTGTGTGTATTTTATTTGAAGCTAAAATACTGTTCATGTTGTAGAAAATCTTTTTCTGAAAATTTTGATATATTATATGCCTATATAAAATTTTATTTATTTCTGTTTTGTTGTCTCTGTCAAAAAAATAAAATTTGCTCCGCCCGCTTGGCCAAGGGCCAAGGCCCAAGGCCAAGCCAGCGGCCGCCGCCAAGGCCATCCACCGCACGCACCTAGGGAGCCAGGAGCCAAGGTTTCCTATTCTTTTACAAATCCTAGTAGGATTTGATCCCGTTCGTTATTACGTTTATTCCGATTTGTTTCTAGATCTTTTCCTTTTGTTTCCTAATCCTAGTCTATTTCTTGTCCCCTACCCAAGCAAAGCCCTCCCTCCCCACTATAAATACCCAAGCACCCCCTCCAACACATCAAACCAACACCTCTCCTCTCCTCTCCGCTCCTCTCCAGCAGCAGCAGCAGCAACACCACCGCCGCCAAGTGCCGCCCGCCTCGACCTCTCCTGAGGTTTATATGATCTCCTCTCCACCGCCCCGTGATCTCCTTTCCTCTAGGAGCAACCGCAACATCGGATCCGATCTTCTTCCCCAACTCCGACGACTACTCCGGTGAGATCCACGAAATCCTGTAATTCATTTTTTTTCAGAAAATAGCAATCTTAGAAAATTCATATCTTTTAGAGTTTTTAGTATTTTTGAGTGATTCCAATTGCTATGTGTCACAAATTTGCTGAAGTTTCTGTTAGTTCAATTTTATTTCACATTTGAGCAGTTTAAATTTGTGTTTGATGAATTTTCTCAAATCACTAGATTTGAGCTATTTTGAGTTAGGAATATTATTTTGACCGATTCTTTTTGCTCCTTGTCTCTAGGACCTTTGTTTATCCAGTAGTATTTAGTATTTTATTTCTAGATTAACTTAAATTAGGTTTTAGCAAAACAGTACTGTTTTATTATTAGTACTGTTTTAGCTTTTTCTTTATTGTTTTTATTAGTTTTAAATTTTTTCTTTTGTCACTTTTGACAAAATTAGTTGTGTTTCTGTTAGAAAACAGGAGAAAAATTTATTTTATTTTAAAAATTTATTTTCCTTAGTTTTGTATGAAACCTTCTATAGGTCATAGTTAGAGTTTTATAAAAGCTTTTTATTTGTTTCTTTTTGCAAATAAAATTTTATGAAAAAATACTTTCTGTTAACTTAGTTGTTTTACTTTTTATTTTCTATTAAATTATTAGTTTAGTGTTTTAATTGCTGTTAAGTTTTTTTTACTTAGGGCAAAACTATGTTAGATGCTTGTAGCAAAGTCATAGATTTTCGTTAGTAGTTTTTCTTTCTAGTTTTATTTGAAGCTTCTTTGGACTTTGTTGGAGTTTTATTATTGAGTTTTTTTTGTTTTAATTGTTATTATGAGTGTTAAAATTGTTTGCTAGGATGTTTGCTTATATGAATGCTATGTTTGACTATATAGATTTTCAACTGAGTGACGATTAGTTCTACCAAGTCATTTTCTGACAGCGTTGTTATCTTCATCAAGTATTACCAGGCAAGTTCACTTTGACCATGCTTTCATACCTATGTTTTATTGCATTTAGTGGCATCTTTGCAACAACACTCCAGTAGTGATATTGAATCCTTGTAGTTGAGTAGTATGCATGAGGTAGGAACCCATCACCCTGTTATCAAGCCCGGGACGTTATTTATTTTAATGCTACGCTATTGTAGACGGGGTTGGTATGAGTGCTCGGGAGTGGTGTGAGAATGGAGGATCTACGTCAATGACGACAACTCCATGATGGAATCTGCAAGGACTGCATCTTCAAGGCCTCAAGACTTCAAGACTCGAGACAAGAATTCAATACACACTCTTTGGGTGAAGGATGGTTGACGGGCACCTGGAGAATCCGGTGGTTGGCGGGATGCATGGAGAAGCGCCATGACATCTTGCGGAAAGCTTCACCCAGACTCAAAGAGACGAAAGAATACTTCATGCCCGGAAGCTTACCGTGCAACCGCACGTCATTATGGGCTCGCTTGGTTGACCTTAGTGGTGACTCTGGCTGGGGCGGTGCTAGCAGATGTAGAACTACGGTAGGATTGGATGAGCACCGGACGGTGGTCGAGGAACTCTTCGAAGACCATGTTTGGTCATCTTGTTCTCAAACACCACAAGTGCAAGAACGTAAAGAGAGGATCGAATCTTGCGGGTAAAGTGTACAAACCTCTGCAGAGGGTTATAACCTAATCGATTAGCCGTGTCCCCGGTTACGGACAATTGAGCATCTGGACTTGGATCTATCTCGAAACTCTCAACACCGGACTGATAACTTAATTGTGGGCAACTTATGATGAATTTGGGCTATGAGACATCGGTTGGCGGAACCATGTCATGATAGAAAACTCTATAGTACAGACTTCATTTATTCCTTTGATGTAGGGAAAATAAATCAGCTTTTACGCAAACAAAACTCAGACCCAGAGCCACAAAGCCAAATTGCATATAGTATAGTTTTATCATCTGTTCTTTTATTGTGATCTTGCCGGTACATTCAATGTACTGACCTACACGGCTGCAACGTATCATGTTGCAGATACTTTCTTCCGACGAGTAAGAATACGGTACAGTGTTACGGTCTACACTCAACTTCGCCGATGGCGTTGATGGGACTCCACACCCGATTACTTGTTTCACTTTGAGACTATTGAGGTATATATCAGTTTTACGTTATTTATACATGTGATTGCACTTTGATATATACATTGATGTACTTGTGTGTGCCAAAGATACTTGATCCGAGGATGGCACGGATACACGAGAGGCTTGACCGTTCGAGGTCGGGTCGCTTCTGATATGGTATCGAGAACATGTTGATATGAGGACGTGACCCTAGAAATCGGAAAGCCCTTGGACAGGAAATTTCTAAAACTTTATTTTCAAAAGACTCTTACTTCTCATCTTTTCAGATTTTATCAAATAGACACTCTCACCTCAAATAGTTAGAATATACACCTTTCCCTTTTGACCACACGGAAGATCAACTGAAGTCACTCCAAGAATTAAAGATATCGGACAACTGATGGCCATTTCAGAGTAAAGAGGATTTCACCATGTGTTGGAAGAATTGCAGCTGCAACAATTGAAGACCCTGAAGACTTGAAGAATTTGAAGTTCCTGAAGAATTATTTGACCTTTAGAGACCAAACCCCTGTTATACACCTACGTTAGATGCGATGACTTGTGAGCTGTCATTTGTTTGATGTTTTCCGACAGCCCCAAAATAAAACCTGTTTCTTCAAAACTATTGTTTGTATTGCGTGTATTCTTCCCCACCTCTCTCATATCTCATCCCAAAACTTTTGGACCCCATAGATGATGAATGAAGTTGGTCTGCTATTCTCTGGACCGATGACTCAGTTGGAGGCAGAGCTATGGATTCAAAACATGGAGGATCAATTTAGAAAAATTTGATTCCAAGGAAGTATGAGGTTCAATACGCTCTTCAGTGCTTTTACAGAAAGTGCTGCAACCTGGTGGAAAATGCATCAAGCCATACAAGGATTTAATGGAGCAAGAACTTGGGAGGAATTCAAGAAGACCTGTTGAGATCACGTCTCATCCAAAGCACTATGATAACCAAGAAGAAACCTTGTGCTGCAAGATTTGGGGAGAAATAGGACACACCTGGGAGGAACACAAGGATGGATGCCCTCATTGTGAGGAGAAACACCCAGGTGAGGAATGCCCAACTAGTCAGGTGACTTGTTTCTTGTGTGAAGGAACCACCCACTATCCGACTCAGTGTCACATTTATCCCATGGTGCAACAAACTATTCAGGAGCAGGAAGAAGGAATGAAAGAAGCCCTCCGAGAAGTTATGAAAGAACCTGTGATGAAGGAATGTGTTGAAGACCCTGATGGAGAAGGCCTCAACAGATTTTACTCCAATGCCTGCTATTCATGTGGAGAAGGACATTTTTCGCAGTATTGCACCAAGGAAAGAAAAGAGTATCTGGGATATTTCCCGACAGCAGAAGTGAAGTTTGACCCTCGGGAAATAGAAGCTCTGATCATTACAGAGAAATCCAGGAAGAGAAAACAAACACACCCTCAGAACAACCCAATTTCTGCAAAGAGGGACAAGAGTCGTATTACCTGTTTTGAATGTAAGGACGTCGGGCATTATGCCAATCATTGTCTTGAAAGGAAGCAAGGAACTCAAGGAGCAGGCACCATCTCCAAGAAGCCCAAAGACTTATCGAAAGTTATGTGTTTTCATTGCAAGGAAGCAGGACATTATGCTACTAAATGTTCCTACAAGAAGGAAGCTGGAGTTGAGTAGTTGGAATTTTGATATGGATAATAAGAGTGGTAGAAACCAATTTTTTTCATGAGTACAATAAGTTGAGTTATGTAATGGGTGCTCGAGTTTGTAATGGATTCATGAAATCAATAAAGTTAAGGTGACATGTTTTCATATGTTTAATTGTATGAGTTGTTACTCTATGAACACGGATTTTGACCATTTTCGAGGATATGAGAAATATGGTCTATGGATGGATTTGTGAATTTCATTTTAAGGGTGATAGTACCCTATGAAGAACACTAGACCAATGGAAATGGAAATGTGTCCCACAGGTTGGAGTTTGGAAAAAAATGAGTTGAAGTTTTATCTTTGATATGATGGTATTAAGAAATGAAATGTTATTGGATTTAAAGTGGTGTAATGTTGGAAAATGGAGCAATTGTAACTCCAAGGATGAGTGAAATTGGTACAAGTGTTGAAGTTACTATGTTCCCCAACACTCTCCCCTCTCGTTGCTATGCGTCACCATGATCTTGCGTGTGCGTAGGAAATTTTTTGAAATTACTATGTTCCTCAACACCGGTGTACTACATGAAGCATTTCTTTCCATTCTTGGAGACAACTGCAAGGAGCGAGGGATTCAATGTTGTGCTTAAGAAGTACGTGAACCCCGACAACTCATTGATTGAATTCGCAACTCAATACACTGCAATCCAGGATAAAGTAATGGTGGTTGTGGCGAAAGAGCAAGTGGACACAATTTACAAAGAGGCAGACATATATTCATTGAACCCAATAGAGTTGCAGATGCGAGGGATATACACATAAAATATGTTCTCCAAGTTCCAGGTAGAGATGAAGCTAAAGACTGCTTACGGATGCGACACTTTGCAAGATGGAACCTTCAGGATGTGGTCGCTCTGAGGCATACTACCAAAGTATGGGGATAGGGACAACCATGTGCAGGCGAACAAGGATGAAGGGGTATACTCATGCACTTGCTGCAAGTTTGATTGTGATGGACTATTGTGCGCACACATACTACGAGTAATGGAACAGATTATAGTCTACGAGATACCGAGGAGGTATATCCTTGATAGATGGACATGGGATCCAGAGGAGGATCTTGTTAAGCCTGATTACCAACAGCCAACAGTTAAGAAGGGTATGATAGAGGAAGGAAAAAATATCATGAGATATACATCTATTCTGAATGATTTCAAGGAACAAGCAAAAGACGCTTGCACTACTGATTAAGGGATGGCATTGGCAAGGAAACAAGTTAATGCTTTCAGAGACGACATGGATGCACTAAAAAAGAGGCAGATAAAGAAAGCAAGAAAGGAAAAAGATGAGGGAAAAGAAGCACAAATGTTTTCTTCACCACCAGGGACTAGTGCCACTGAAGGTGTCCCAGTAGCGCATCAAGGAAGCATTATTGTCACGCATGTGTCTGGCAATATTTTCCAGTTCCAGGGCTCACATGCCGAGGGATCCCAATCATCAAACACAAGAGTGATACTAGACCCACCAAAGTCTACTACGAAAGGGCGTCCAAGAGAGAAAAGATTTCAGCACCCATTTGACATTGCAAAACCAAAAAAAGAAAGGAAATGTAGAGTCTGCGGGTCGACAGATCATGATAAATGCAAATGTACCTCACTCATCCCGCACTGATAAACTTGAAGTGCAAAAAAGTTAGATGGGCATTGAAGTGCAAGTTATCGATTTTACTTATCAATTTTGCCCATTCTTTTGTGTAAACGATGTTGTGACGCCATGTAATGAAAAGTTATCAGCACTGAAACATGTAAGTTATCGTCCAAAATGTGCTGGGGATTTTCAGAAATGAGAATGAGATTAGTTACCGTTCTTTATTGGTGAGCAAAATGTTATGACACCATGAAATAGAAAGTTATCAGCACCTCATAAAGTATGTTATCAGCACTGACTAACATAAGTTATCAGCAAAAATGTATTAAAAAAAGATAGTAATCAGCCCAGAGAAAATGTATAAAACTTCATCGTTACATAAATTCAAACTTATATTGGTGCAAATTTCTCACCTCAATTACTCCTTGTTGAACAAGTGATAGCGCCATTGCGTGCATTTGTTAAGAGGATGGTCCAGCCATATGCTTGTCAATATCTTCCTCAGCGCCGGGATCTGCTCCTGAGTTATTGTCGGGATACTTTTACCATCCCAGAACTCCAAGATCTTGAACGCGAAGAAACCACAATCAGTGTTGTAAAGAAAAAAACAAAAAATGTGTTAAAAAGAAAAATAAGATATGCAAAAAGGTGAAGGAACTTTTAAAATGCTACACTACTAAGTTACCAGGTATTTAGATGGGAAAAATGATGGAGTACTAGCCAAAAAAACTAACCCATTGTCCTGTTTGAACACATCGATGTACACAAGATCATAGTCTTGGATCTGCTTACTCGAGTCCGTGTACGCAATCAATCAGGCTTTTTTAATACCATTCATAAGCTTCGTCGCATGTGTGATGAGCGAAGGGCTATCTTGTGGACAAAGAGAATCAAGAACTTCAAATCATTTTGCCTTGAGATTAAGGCACAAGACATACCAATGCCCGTCCTTTGGTAGAGGTCCCAACTTTTGCAGTGTTGGAAACAGAAGCTGTTAAAAAAATGTGAACACATGAACACAAGAAGTTACCAATGCATTTACAGTTAAAAAGGCAAGTTATCAGAACACTGACGACATATGTTACGAGTAGGCATACATGAAAGTTACCACAGAAAAAGTAACATAACTAGGTACCAGCTAAAATTCTTTAGTGGTACGATGTGTGACAAAACCAAATTAACAGCCTAATAAAATTGCCTGTTATACCAATTAAAAAACAGCTTGTAGGATTTAAAAGCAGAAAATTATGTAGTTTACATACAAAAATGTACCTGATTTTGGTGACTAAGTATGTAGTTTACATCACGACAGAAATGTTTGATTAGGAACTTGCTCGTCATATCAGGTATGAGAAGGTATACTGACAGCAACCATGGAAAGATGATCTTCCCTGGGGGTACAGAATCAGAAAGAGTTCGGATGTGGAGCTCTGCAATATTATTCGAAACATGACCACCTTCTATTACACTATTAGCAAGCTCCTCCAATGTGACCCACCGCCCATCGATGTCAATAACCCTAATACTGGAAAGCAAACAAAGAAGAAGAAAAAGTATATAACCCAATTTTTACCAGTGAGGGGTCAAAAAACTAGAGACAAGGAAAACAGTAAAAGTCATTACTGTTTTATCCTGGAGTCAACTGAATCAGTGGTGTGCTTGATAACTTCTACGTAAATAACCTCTTCGAAAAGTGAGATCTTTGTGAGGCCACAATATGGAGGCGTATGAACTGCGATGGGCAGCTTACCCTAACTTTCCGAATGTATGATTTAGGAGTCACACTGGCTGAATGATTACCATTGGGAGGCTGAATAACTGGTGTAACAAATTCAGGGCTGATGGGGTGGTCTAGAAGAAAAGTGAAGTGAGTTATCAGAGTTGGGATTGGTGAAAAGAAATATTATGGGGAAACAAAAAGAAAAGAACTTATCGGAGTTTAGAACAGTAAATTATCAACATGAACATAATGATGTTATCATGGTTGGCAGTAGGAAAAAGTTTGTTAAAAAAATCTTCCTATCAGTACCTTTTACAGAAGCGTAATTTGCTTTTGCTCTAACAGTGGCACGTTCGAATTCTTCAACCCATATAATTACATTGTCGTCTTCAACATCCGCATAATAAACTCGAACTCGACGCTCTTCAAAAATTTGCGATCGGGTCAGTTTGTGAACCGAAAAAAAGGAATGTCAAATATGTGGAAAAACAGCTATAGAAAAAAGTGATAGATAGTACAGATTGATGATATAATTACTGTAGAGAGAAAAAGGGAAGAAAATGAGGGGGGTCAGGATAGTTAAAGGGGAAGCATGAATATATCAGAATGGTCTGTGTGTGCATACAGGGAAAGGAGGGGGGCTGTATTTCCAGCAACAATAAAGAAAAAAAGGGTTGAAGTTATCAGCATGGTGGTAGCAGAAGTTATCAGGGTGTGATCAGAAATGTTACCATTTAAGTAACTAGTTAGCAAAAAAAACATGTAGGTATCTAGTTAGAACAAAAAATACTAGCACAACATTCGCAAAGGTTATCATGGTGAAAGTTACCATATGATAAAATGGTAAGCTAGAAACCAAGGTACAATGTCTTTCATGTAGAGCGCTATAATTATCAGTTAAAAGTAGAGCGCTATAATTATCAGACAGATGTTAGTAAAAGTTACCAGGAATAATGAACAATAATAATCACATATAATACATCCACACACCATACAACATAAAAATAAAGAGAGCAAATGTGAAACGAAAACACATAGTTCATTCATAGCACACACGCAAATGCAGAAGTCATTAAATTGTGAGAGGGGGGGGGGTTGTCCATACATAGGATAAAAAGAGCATAAATATACACACAAGGATCAAACCAAAAGCATAAAAAAGGTCTTCGAAAAGCAGACATCCATCCCATCACACTTTTGTGATAAAGCGAAGACACGTATATGCCTTCACTTACCAAGGTCAGCAGGCTCAGAGCATGAAACCGGCTTAGTCAACAGGATTATCTCCTGCATTATTTAAACCTCGTGGTGTTGCCGCCATCTGATCAATTGGGGCTGCTGCTGCTCGGTCTTGGGGAGCATTGTTAACCGATGGGTCCACTACTGGTGCTTGAGTTATCGAAACAACCGCTGGGGGTGGTGTTAGTGCTGTAGCTGGGACTGCGGCCGTCGTATTAATATCTGGTCCGGACGGTGTGGGGCCAAAATCTAGGCCAATAGAGGAAGATGGTGGGGTGAAATCCTAGTAGGCCCACTCAGCAACAACATCTTCTACATCTGCATTACTGCTGAATTCTTGGGCGACTTGGTCATCCCCATCTTGAGCTTCAACAAACAATGCATCTTCAGTTTCAACTAGTTCTGCCACATTGGATTGGGCAGATTCAGCTTGAGCTTGAACAACACATGGTATGTTGACAGGAGCTTGGGCATCTTCAGCTACGGCAGCGCTCATTGGAGGAGCAATTCCTTGATCTTGATCAGCAGAAGTTTCAGCTATGGCAGCGCTCATTGGAGGAGCAATTCCTTGATCTTGATCAGCAGAAGTTTCAGCTACAGCAGCGCTCATTGGAGGAGCAATTCCTTGATCTTGATCATCAGAAGTTTCAGCTACGGCAGCGCTCATTGGAGGAGCAATGCCTTGAGGTTGAAGAGCAGAAGTTTCAGCTTCAGTGCCAATAACAACATTGGCTATCTCTTCTACCACTCGAGTAATAGTGGCTACTGCCGCGAGCTCTTCCACTATAGCGACCAGACCTCAAACAGTCTGACCTCTGTACATCAGTGTCATCCCTGGATCAGTAATGCTGACACACACATTACTTGAAGGATTTATAACAGAGTAGCAATCACACACTTATTACATCGAATGTCTCAAAAGAGAACTTATTACAATAAATATGGCTTAAGGCGATCTAATAACGATAACAGCGGAAGACTTGGAAGATAAGCGAGTCCAACAACTCCAACGGCATCACTGAGTATAGAACCACGACCTAAGGCACCTTACTCGTCGTCTGAAAAGTCTGCAACATGAAAGTTGCAGCCCAAAAACGGGTCAGCACATGGAATATGCTGGCTATGTAACACATAGAGAGCAACATGAAAGAGTAATGCTATACTACATGCATATATGGCTGGTGGAAAGCTCTATGGTTACAGTTTTGCGTAAAGCCAATTTTTCCCTACTTCAAAGGAATAAATTTATTTAACTATCATGGTGGTTGTTAAACATTGAGAATGGTTGACAGCATTCTCAATCCCAATTAAACATCATCATTAGAACCCAACAATATTAATTAAAGTAACATGATGAGATTCACATGATAATCCAAGTACTAGATACTCAAGATGTCCATAACTGGGGACACGGCTAACCATGATTAGTTTATACACTCTGCACATGTTTGCGCACTTTTCCTCACAAGACTCGATCTCCTCCGTTGGGATTCTCGCACTACATGGTGTTTGAGAAACGGATGACCGTGACATAGTATTTCAGAAGCGCTAGCACCTTACGAACGGGTAGACAGTTACATCTACATCCCTCTACATCTTCTAGTCTACCACTGTAAGAGTTCACACGACTTAATCAACTATGCTAGAGCCCATAGTAGCTTGTGGCTGCACACGGAAGTTTCTAGCATGAATAATCTCATGATCCCTTTGAGCCTGGGTGGCGGTCCAAAAGAAACAGGCAATCCTGGAATACCTAGGTACCTCAATCCACCCAGATGTGTGTTTAAGTTGCCACCTTAAATAAACCATTAATTAACAATCTCACATCTGTCATGGATACACTCACCCAATCCACGTCTACTAGCATAGCATGGCATAATAAGCAAACGTAGAAGTAACTCCCAAGGGTTTGATAATAAAACAGGTAATAGGTACTACCTCAACTACTTTCCCAAAACCCACAGTTTAATTAGATCCTAATCATGCAATGTTTGAGGATTGATCTAATGCATAAAAACTGGGTATGAAACGAGGTATGATCAAAGTGTTACTTGCCTTGCTGATGATCCGTGAAACCTAGCGATTCAAAGTAGAAGGCGGCGCACTCTGGGTACTCTATCGCAAACAAACAAGCATACAATGAGTACTCATCTAATGCACAGGTAAAACTCAAATAAAAGATCTAACCAGAAAGTTCAACTTAAGAACTCCGGTTTGCAAAAAGAATAAAATCGAGCGAAGCAACGAAAGTCAAACGGCGAAAGAAACAAGCTACGTTTACTAATCTGGACCTAAGTCAAATTTTACAGAGGCAAAAACTTGTTTGATTTGATTATTCGGAAAGAGGGTTTCGAGACGAATCTCTAGGCGCTTGAATCGCCTGATTTCGATAAACGAGCGAAAATTTATACTAGATTGAAAATCGGATCAGAAATCATGATCAGAAAAATCGTGGAATAAATCCGAGAAAAAGAAAAACGATGAACAGATTAACGAACGAACGTTCGTTATCTGGATCTAAATGATGAACGCGTTTGTTAAAACGAACGAACGAGCGAACGCTCGCTAATTAACCTAAACCGGAAAAAAACCGATCTAATAAAAAAATGGATCTAAAAAAACCGACGAAAACCGGCGGAGGCGCGGGCGGCGTGAGGCGTGAGGCGCGGCGGGTGGGCGCAAGGCTGAGGCGGCGGGCTGGGGGTGGCGCGGCTTGATGGGGTCGCCTGGCGCTATATAAAGCTCCGGCCAAAGCGGAGTCTGGCAGTTAGGGCCCAATAGGTCGGTTCGGACTTTTTTTTAAATAATTTCGCGCCGAAAAACTAACGAAAGAAATACTAAATGAACTCTAAAAATCCCGAAATAAATTCTCCCCGGCTTCTAAAATCAAGCCGGACAAGATGAACATTTATTTCGAGCCTAAATGCAATTTTGGAAAACGCGCATTTTTCCTAAATTCAAATAAAATAGCGATAAACTCCAAATAAAAAATCTTATTTGATATTTTTATTAAATCTTCAATATTTCTTTATTTTGGGAAAGTCATTTTATTCCCTCTCTCATATTTTGATAATAGAAATAATTGAAGATAAATAAATAAAATCAAATAATCCTATTTTCAGAATTTTAGAAAACTCAAATATGAAAATAACGAAATCTCCAACTCTCTCCGTGGGTCCTTGAGTTGCGTGAAATTTCTAGGATCAAACCAAAATGCAATAAAATATGGTATGCATATGATGACCTATGTCTAACATTCCAAATTGAAAATTTGGGATGTTACAAACCTACCCCCCTTAAGATGAATTTCGCCCTCGAGATTCGGGTTGGCTAGAAAATAGGTGAGGGTGGTCCTTCAGCAGGTCTTCTTCTCGCTCCCAGGTGGCTTCATCCTCGGTGTGGTGGCTCCACTGGACTTTGCAAAACTTGATAACCTTGTTGCGGGTGACTCGGCTGGCAAACTCGAGAATTTTGACTGGTTTCTCCTCGTAGGTCAAATCATTACCCAACTGAATTGCTTCCAGCGGCACAGTATCCCTCAGCGGTATATCAGCCATCTCTGCGTGGCACTTCTTCAACTGGGAAACGTGGAACACGTCGCGAACTCCTGACAATCCTTCGGGCAATTCCAACTTGTAAGCAACTTCTCCCATGCGCTCCAAAACTTTGTATGGTCCCACAAAACGTGGCGCTAATTTTCCTTTGACTCCATAGCGCTTAACTCCTCGAAGTGGAGATACTCAAAGATAAACGCTATCTCCGACTTCGAAAACTGTCTCCTTACGTTTAGAATCCGCATAGCTCTTCTGCCTAGACTGGGCTACCTTGAGTCTATCGCGAATCAACTTCACCTTCTGTTCAGACTCCTTAATCAAATCTGGTCCAAACAACTGGCGGTCTCCAACTTCATCCCACAATAGCGGGGTTCTGCACCTCCTTCTGTACAAGGCTTCGAAAGGGGCCATCTTCAAACTAGATTGATAACTGTTTTTATAAGAGAACTCCGCATATGGCAAGTTGTCATCCCAACTTGATCCATAATCCAATGCACATGCTCTCAACATATCCTCCAAAATCTGATTGACTCTCTCGGTCTGTCCATCGGTCTGCGGATGAAAAGCTGTACTGAACTCTAGCCTGGTACCCAAAGTTTCGTGCAACTGATTCCAAAACTTTGAGGTAAACTGGGTTCCTCTATCTGATATGATACTCCTCGGAACTCCATGCAGACATACTATCCTGGTCATGTATATCTTAGCCAACTTGGCACTGCTGTAAGTGGTCTTCACTGGGATGAAATGAGCTACCTTCGTCAAATGATCAACTACAACCCAAATCGAGTCATAGCCTGAACGAGTCCTGGGCAATCCAGTGATAAATTCCATGCCTAATTTTTCCCACTTCCATTCGGGTATCAGCAGTGGCTATAACAATCCTGCTGGCTTCTGATGTTCTGCCTTCACTCTCTGACATACATCACAAACTGCTACATACTCTGCAATATCCTTCTTCATACCAGTCCACCAGAAAGTGTCCTTCAAATCCAAATACATCTTGGTATTTCCTGGGTGAATCGAGTACGGCGAGTCATGGGCCTCTTGCAAAATCAACTTCCTGATCTCCGGATCATTAGGCACATAAACGCGGTCTTCAAACCATAAGGTATCGTGCTCATCCTCACGAAATCCTTTAGCTTTTCCCTTGCTCATTTTCTCCTTAATAGAGGCAATCTCCTTGTCAGTTTTCTGAGCTTCTCTGATCTTATCCATCAAGGTAGACTGAATCTCCAGTGCTTCTACATAGCCTCTTGGAACTATCTCCAAACATAGCTCTTGAAATTCCTCGGATAACTCCTTTGGTAAACCTACGGTCATGAGTGCGTTGACATGGCTCTTGCGGCTCAACGCATCTGCTACTACATTAGCCTTTCCGGGGTGATAATGCAATCTCATATCATAATCCTTGATGAGCTGCAACCATCTCCTTTTCCTGAGATTCAACTCCTTCTGTGTGAAGATGTACTTCAAACTCTTGTGATCCGTGTACACCTCACAATGGTTTCCAATGAGAAAATGTCTCCAAGTCTTTAACGCGTGTACTACGGCTGCTAAATTCAAATCATGTGTAGCATAATTCAACTCATGGGGCTTAAGTTGTCGTGAAGCATATGAAACAACTCTTCCCTCCTACATAAGTACAACTCCCTAATAACCCACAAGTATAGGGGATCACAACAGTTTTCAAGGGTAGAGTATTCAACCCAAATTTGTTGATTCGACACAAGGGGAGCCAAAGAATATTCTCAAGTATTAGCAGCTGAGTTGTCAATTCAACCACACCAAGAAACTTAATATCTGCAGAAAAGTGTTTAGTAGCAAAGTAATATGATAGTGGTGATAACGGTAACAAAGTAAAGACAGCAAAAGTAATATTTTTGGTATTTTTGTAGTGATGATAACAGTAGCAACGGAAAAGTAATAAGCGTAAACCAGTATATGGAAAACTCGTAGGCACCGGATCAGTGATGGATAATTATGCCGGATGTGGTTCGCCATGTAACAGTTACAACATAGGGTGACACAGAACTAGCTCCAGTTCATCAATATAATGTAGGCATGTATTCCGTAAATAGTCATACGTGCTTATGGAAAAGAACTTGCATGACATCTTTTGTCCTACCCTCCCGTGGCAGCGGGGTCCTATTGGAAACTAAGGGATATTAAGGCCTCCTTTTAATAGAGAACCGGAACAAAGCATTAGCACATAGTGAATACATGAACTCCTCAAACTATGGTCATCACCGGGAGTGGTCCCGATTATTGTCAATTCGGGGTTGCCGGATCATAACACATAGTAGGTGACTATTGACTTGCAAGATAGGATTAAGAACACACATATATTCATGAAAACATAATAGGTTCAGATATGAAATCATGGCACTCGGGCCCTAGTGACAAGCATTAAGCATAGCAAAGTCATAGCAACATCAATCTCAGAACATAATGGATACTAGGGATCAAACCCTAACAAAACTAACTCGATTACATCATAAATCTCATCCAACCCATCACCGTCCAGCAAGCCTACGATGGAATTACTCACGCACGGCGGTGAGCATCATGAAATTGGTGATGGAGGATGGTTGATGATGACGACGACGAATCCCCCTCTCCGGAGACCCGAACGGACTCCAGATCAGCCCTCCCGAGAGAGATTAGGGCTTGGCGGCGGCTCCGTGATCGTAAAACGCGATGAAACTTTCTCTGATTTTTCTCCCAAAGCCAATATATGGAGTTGGAGTTGGCGCGGAGGGCCACCAGGGGCCCACGAGGTAGGGCGGTGCGCCTGGGGAGGGGCGCCCCCACCTCGTGAGCAGGTGTGGGCCCCGGTCTTCATCTTTGGCGAGGATTTTTATTATTTATTCTAAGATATTCCGTGGAGTTTCAGGTCATTCCGAGAACTTTTGTTTTCTCGCACATAAAACAACACCATGGCAATTCACTGAAAACAGCGTCGATCCGAAAGTTAGTTCAATTCAAATCATACAAGTTAGAGTCCAAAACAAGGGCAAAAGTGTTTGGAAAAGTAGATACAACGGAGACGTATCAACTCCCCAAGCTTAAACCCTTGCTTGTCCTCAAGCAATTCAGTTGACAAACTGAAAGAGAAAAAGAAAAACTTTTACAAACTCTGTTTGCTCTTGTTGTTGTAAACATGAAAAGCCAGCATTCAAATTTCAGCAATTATTATGAACTAACCATACTCACAATAACACGTAGGTCTCACAATTACTCATATCAATAGCATAATCAGCTAGCGAGCCATAATAATAAAACTCGGATGACAACACTTTCTCAAAATAATCATAACATGATATAACAAAATGGTATCTCGCTAGCCCTTTCTGAGACCGCAAAACATAAATGCAGAGCACCTTTGAAGATCAAGGACTGACTAAACATTGTAATTCATGGTAAAAGAGATCCAGTCAAGTCATACCCAATATAAACCAATTATAATGAATGCAAACGACAGTGTGCTCTCCAGCGGGTGCTTTTTAATAAGAAGGGCGATGACTCAACATAAAAGTAAATAGATAGCCCCTTTGCAGAGAGAAGCAGGGATTTGTAGAGGTGCCCGAGCTCGATTTTGAAATAGAGATAAATTATATTTTGAGCGGCATACTTTCACTGTCAACGCAACAACTGTGAGATGGCTGTATCTTCCATACTACATGCATTATAGGCAGTTCCTAAACAGAATGGTAAAGGTTTATACTCCCCCTCCTCCACAAGCATCAATCCATGGCTTGCTCGAAACAACGAGTGCCTCCAACATTCAACGGGTCCCAAGGGGAGTTTTGTTTAATTATTTTGATTTGCTTTGATCTTTTGGATCATGGGACTGGGCATCCGGTTACACGCCCTTTCTCGTGAATGAGGAGCGGAGTCCACCTCTTGAGAATAACCCACCTAGCATGGAAAATATAGGCAGCCCTAGTTGCACATGAGCTGCTCGAGCATACAAAACAGAATTTTTATTTGAAGGTTTGGAGTTTGGCACATACAAATTTACTTGGAACGGCAGGTAGATACCGCATATAGGAAGATATGGTGGACTCATATGGAACAACTTTGGGGTTTAAGGAGTTTGGATGCACAAGCAGTATTCCCGCTTAGTACAGGTGAAGGCTAGCAAAGGACTGGGAAGCAACCAACTGAGAGAGCGACAATAGTAGTAAACATGCATTAAAATTAATTTACACCGAATACAAGCATGAGTAGGATATAATCCACCATGAACATAATATCATGAAGGCTATGTTGATTTGATTCAACTACATGCGTGAACATGTGCCAAGTCGAGTCACTCAATTCATTCAAAGGAGGATACCATCCCATCATACCACATCATAATCATTCTAATAGCATGTTGGCACGCAAGGTAAAACATTATAACTCATAGCTAATCAAGAATGGCACAAGCAACTATAATCTCTAAATGTCATTGCAAATATGTTTACTTCATAATAGCTGAACCAGGAACGATGAATCATTCATATTTACAAAAACAAGAGCGGTCGAGTTCATACCAGCTTTTCTCATCCCAATAAGTCCATCATATATCATCATTATTGCCTTTCACTTGCACGACCGAACAGTGTGTATAATAATAAGAGTGCACGTGCATTGGACTAAG
Organism: Aegilops longissima; assembly: GCA_021605205.1. Taxonomy (NCBI): domain Eukaryota; kingdom Viridiplantae; phylum Streptophyta; class Magnoliopsida; order Poales; family Poaceae; genus Aegilops; species Aegilops longissima. Next base: position 27,323,017 of record CM038679.1, on the reverse strand, counting down.
CTGGAATCTGCAAGCATTCAACTCAAGAGAGAAGACAAGTAATATGGGCTCTAAGTTAAATAAACGATCATGCATATGAGAGCCACTAAGCATTTTCAATATGGTCTTCTCGACCCCCAAAGAAAGGAAAAGAAAAATAAAAACTATTTACACGGGAAAGCTCCCAACAAGCAAAAAGAAGAACGGGAAATATTTTTGGGTTTTCCTTTTTAATTCTAGTACAAGCATGGAAAGTAGACTAACTAATTTTTTTTTGTTTTTTTCTTAAGGTTTATCAATCACACAAGAAGAAAGCTAGAAAAAGAAAATAAACTAGCATGGATATTACAGTGCAAGAGTATGAGCACCAACATCTTGCAATGAGTGTGTGTGAACATGAATGTAATGTCGGTGGGAAATACGTACTCCCCCAAGCTTAGGCTTTTGGCCTAAGTTGGTCTATTGCCGAGGATAGCCTGGCCGATACCCGTAGGTGTAGCTGGGTCGTCTTGCGATGAAGAATAGTTGGGATCATAATGTGATGAAGAGGACTCGATCGCCATCGGCTGGCAACCGCCTCAGATCCCAAGAATAAGCAGACATTCGTGGAGGCTCATCTTGTGGCTCGGTTCGGGGCTGGTGCAGGATTCCGATAGGCTTGAACAGCCGCCCACGGAACAATGTAAGGACCTGTAGACAAGTTAAACAAAGAGGGAGCAGGCAAAGTAATAGTCTCAGGGTGATGTTTATCAAAGTACAATTTATATTTAAGCTCCCCTTCGCGACTCTTAACAAGAAAATCATGTGCTAGCATACTCTTATAATCTAAATAAGCACGGGGCAACGCTGTTTCTTCTTTCTCCTCATGCCTAATAGGTATCTCAAATTATTCAGCTAGGCGTGAAACATAAATGCCTCCAAAGATGGGGCCCTTAGTACGGTTCAGACTTAACCGTCTAGCAACAATTCCACCCATACTAACAGAGTTATTGCGGTATAAACCATGGAACAAAATGATAATATTAGGAATGCTAAGGTTTCCACAGTTCCCGCGATCAATCAAGCAATGACTAGCAAGTAAGGCAAAGTAGCATAAAACAGGAAAATGTATGCTAGTAATTCTTGCATCAGGAACCTTCCTGGTTTCTCCCACAGTGATAGTGTTAATAAAAGCTTCTACTTCATTACGGTGTGGTTCATCTAAAGAACCCTCAAAAGGTATTTTGCAAACCTCGCAAAATTCAGCTAATTTCATCTCCTTAACAACGTCATATAAATGGAACTCTACTGTTGGAGGTGATTTCTTAGGGAAAAAGTAGAAGTTCTGCACAAAAATATTTGTGAGTAAGAGATACTGATGACGTTGGTCGCGGAGGAAGTTGGTGAGGCCGGCGTTCTCAATTAATAGATAGAAATCCTCATAAATCCCGGCACTCCTCAAGAAGTCATCGGAAGGCCATTCACACGGCCGGACCTCCGCGGTGTGAGGCAAATTAAATTTGGGCTTCTGTTCTTCTTCCTTTTGTTTTTCCTTCGAGCTTCGGCTCAATGAGCCCCTCAAAAGTCTCTTCATTATTTCTGAAACAATCTGAAATTTTTAGTAACTTCAAATAAAAGTGAACCAACTTCAATAAAATTGATAGAAACAACTCATACAAGTGCCTAGGGCCTATATCAAGCATTAGAACTACTTGGAACCATATAAATTTGACATGCAAGCTCAAGAACATGGTCACCTATGCAGCACAAATTTGCAATGAATAAAGCACTAGAACAAAAACTAATTAGACCAATGGAGGAGTCACATACCAAGGAACAATCTCCCCAAGAAGTTTTGCGAGAGGTGCTTTGAGCAAGGAGATCGAAAATCACAGCAAAAGTGGCTGGAACACGAGCTTGAGTTGGTTTTTCGGGTTTGTGTGAGACAGAGGAATAAGATGGGTGCAGGGATAAGTGGAGGAGGGCCACCGTGGGCCCACGAGGCAGGGGGCGCACCCGGGGTAGGGCGCGCCTCCACCTCGTGGCTGTGTGGCAGCTCCCCATGTAATTTTTGCACAGTAAATCCTCAAATATTCCCGAAAAAATCATATTAAATTGGCATGGCATTCTGAGGACTTTTATTTTCGGGATATTTTTATATTGCACGGATAAATCAGGAAACAGACAGAAAAAATACTATTTTACTTTATTTCAACTAAAGAACAGAGAATAAAAAGAGGGTACAGAAGGTTGTGCTTCTAGTTTCATCCGTCCCATGCTCATCAAAAAGAATCCACTAACAAGGTTGATCAAGTCTTGTTAACAAACTCATTCCGATAATCATGGAACCGGAGAAATTTCGAATAGCACTATGTTACCTCAACGGGGATATGGACATCCCCAATAATAAGTATATCATATTTCTTCTTAACAGTAGGAAGAGGAAATTCAAAACCTCCAAATATAATCGATGGAATTTTTCCAATAGAGTTGATACTATAAACTTGAGGTTGTTTCCTCGGAAAATGTACCGTATGCTCACTACCATTAACATGAAAAGTGACATTGCCTTTGTTGCAATCAATAACAGCCCCTGCAGTATTAAGGAAAGGTCTTCCAAGAATAATAGACATATTATCATCCTCGGGAATATCAAGAATAACAAAGTCCGTTAAAATAGTAACGTTTGCAACCACAACAAGCACATCCTCACAAATACCGACAGGTATAGCAGTTGATTTATCAGCCATTTGCAAAGATATTTCAGTAGGTGTCAACTTATTCAAGTCAAGTCTACGATATAAGAGAGAGGCATAACACTAACACCGCTCCAAGATCACATAAAGCAGTTTAACATAATTTCTTTTAATGGAGCATGGTATAGTAGGTACTCCTGGATCTCCAAGTTTCTTTGGTATTCCACCTTTAAAAGTGTAATTAGCAAGCATGGTGGAAATTTTAGCTTCCGGTATCTTTCTTTTATTTGTAACAATATCTTCCATATATTTAGCATAAGGATTCATTTTGAGCATATCAGTCAATCGCATACGCAAAAAGATGGGTCTAATCATTTCAGCAAAGCGCTCAAAATCCTCATCATCCTTTTTTCTTGGATGGTTTGGGAGGAAAAGGCATGGGTTTCTGAACCCATGGTTCTCTTTCTTTACCATGTTTCCTAGCAACGAAGTCTCTTTTATCATAACGTTGATTCCTAGATTGTGGGTTATCAAGATCAACAACAGGTTCAACTTCTACATTATTATCATTACTAGGTTGAGCATCATCATGAACATGATCATTAACATTATCACTAGGTTCATGTTCATTACCAGATTGTGTTTCAGTATCATACATAGATATATCATTTGGGTTATCAGGTGGTTCAGCAATAGGTTCACTAGAAGTTTGCACAGTTCTATCATTTTTCTTTTTCTTCCTTTTAGAAGAACTAGGCATATCAATATTATTTCTCTGAGAATCTTGCTCGATTCTCTTAGGGTGGCCTTCAGGATACAAAGGTTCCTGAGTCATTCTACCAGTTCTAGTAGCCACTTTAACAGCATAATCATTTTTCTTACTATTCATTTCATTAAGCACTTCTTTCTGAGCTTTAAGTACTTGTTCTACTTGAGTGGTAACCATAGAAGCATGTTTGCTAACAAGTTTAAGTTCACCTCTAATATTAGCCATATAAAAACCCAAGCGTTTAATCATAAAGGTATTCTGTTTTAATTGTCTACCAAAATAAGCATTAAAGTCATCTTGCTTAAACATAAAGTTATCAAACTCATCCAAGCACTGACTAGCAATTTTAGTAGGAGGGACTTCAACTTTATCATACCTATAGAGAGAATTTACCTTTACTACCCGTGTCGGGATATCGGAGGTTCTTCAAGAATAAGTAATTGAGATCATGTACTTCTTCAACAAAGATGTAAATTAAGACCATGTATTTCTTCAATAGGAGGTAAATTCTTAACATCTTCAGCTTTAATACCTTTTTCTTTCATGGATTTCTTTGCCTCTTGCATATCTTCGGGACTGAGAAATATAACACCTCTCTTCTTCGGAGTTGGTTTAGGAATAGGCTCAGTAATTGGCTCAGGAGTTAGCTCAGGAGTTGGCTCAGGAGGTGCCCAATTATTTTCATTTGTTAACATATTATTCAATAAAATTTCAGCTTCATCCGGTGTTCTTTCCCTGAAAAGAGAACCAGCAAAACTATCCAGGTAATCTCTGGAAGCCTCGGTTAGTTCATTATAAAAGATATCAAGTATTTCAGGTTTCTTAAGAGGATGATCAGGCAAAGCATTAAGTAACTTGAGAAGCCTCCCCCAAGCTTGTGGGAGACTCTCTTCTTCAATTTGCACAAAATTATATATATCCCTCAAAGCAGCTTGTTTCTTATGAGCAGGGAAATATTTAGCAGAGAAGTAATAAACATATCCTGGGGACTTTGCACACAACCAGGATCAAGAGTGTAACATCCCAAATTTTGGAATGTTAATATAATTAATTGAATTGTTTGTTTGTTTGCTTGAGTGAATTAAACTTGAGTGAAATTTGAACCTTTTCAAAAACTTTTGAAAGAGAGGGAATAAAATGACTTTCCCCTTCTCCGGTAAATTCAAATTCATCCTATTAAAATCAATGAGAGAAGATGACATGACTTCTTCAACTATAAAGAATTTGAACGGAGTTTTGCAATTTAATTCTTTCAAATATTTGCACTTGCTTTCTATTTTTCTTCCCGAGAAATACCCGAAAATAAATTCTTGCAAGCAAGAAAGAGCGGAGGAAAATGACCCTCCAAAATCAGGGGCATTTTGAAAATATTTGAACCAAGAAAAACCAAAGTTTTTATTTAAAAATTATTTGCAAAAGAAATAAAGCCTTTAGGGATTTTCTGAAAACATTTTTTTAGTTTTATTTTGGCCGTGGAATAATGCTCATCATCTACATTTTATTTTTCCGATAATTTTAGTATATAAAACTCTTTATTCGAATTGATTTGATTTCCTTTTATTGTTTTAGTTTCCTAATTTTAAAAATAGGAATGGAATCGTTTTTATTAGGAAAAACCTGGCCCATTAAGCACTTTCCTATTCTAGCCCAACAAGAGATCATCTCCTTCCTCTGTTTCCTCTCACGTTACAAAAGCTTTCCATATCCATGGAGACAGGAAACTCCACCTTCCCGATCTCCTCAGATTTCCATCCCAGCGCCCCGAGACCGCCTATAAAACCCCTCCTCTCCTCGTTCTATTTTTCCCATCACCACGCCCCCTGCCTGTAGCCTTCTCGCCACCGTCCTCCTTTTCCTGCCTAGAACGCCACCAGAGCTCTCTGGAACCTCCCAAGCGCCGACCGCCTCCTCCGCCACCCCCACCTCACCGGCGACCTCGCCCCTCGCCGAGCAGCCCTCCACATCGCCATCTCCTTCCTGCCATCTCTGCCTCACGTCATGTAACTCCGTTTCGTTTTCAGATTTATTTCCGTAATGATTTAGTTCCGTTCTTGTTTAGCTTATAACTTTTGATCTAGAAGTCCAATGATGCTGATTCTTTTATGTTAGATCACAATTTTTAGTTTCCAAAATATATAATTTGTCTATGTTTGGATTTATAAAATTGAGTTAGATCAGATTTTAATTAAAGCTTGTTTTGCTTATTCGGGAGTTTAAAAATAGATTTTTATTTGATTCTTTTTCTACTGATCACTAGTGATCATATTTACCAATGGTAAAAACTTCAAAATTGTTTGAGTATTTTAGCTTATTGTTTCATGTAAAACAAATTCTGTTTTAGTTCTATTCAATTATAGCTACTTTTTTCTATAGTTGTTTTTAAATTATTTTATTTTATATTTCAGAAAGTTTATGTTTGGTTTCTATTAGTTAAACAGTAGGTGTTCAACAAGTTTTTATATTTATTTTTATTTTGTTATCGTGAAATCAATTCAAGTTTGCTAATAACTTGCAATGGATTTTCTACTGTTTTAACTCCCAATTGAAAATACTTTCAAAATAGCTTTATGAAAAAAAATACTTTATTTTTGTCTTAACCAAATTTATGTTTTATTCTCTGTTATTTTAGTGTTTTATTTTCCGTTAGACAAAACTATTTTTGTGAATGTTGTAGAAGAAGACTCCTAGTTTTATTTGAAGTTCCTTGATTCTTATTCGCTCTCTCTTTTGTTTTGATTGTTAGTGTGAGTGCTTATGTGAATGATATGTTTGTTATATAGATTTCATCGAGAGTGACGAGTAGTCTATCAAGTTATTTCTTGAGAACGATAATTCTTCTTCGTCAACATCACCGAGCAAGTTCACTTTGACCATGCTTTCCTGCCTATGTTTTATTGCATTTAGTGACATCTTTGCAACCACCCTCGGTAGTGTTATTGAATCCTTGTAGTTGAGTAGTATGCATGAGGTAGGAACCCACCCCCTGTTACCAAGCCCGGACGTTATTTATTTTAATGCTACGCTATAGTAGACGGGTTTGGTATGAGTGCTCGGAGTGGTGTGAGAATGGAGGCTCTACGTCAATGACGACAACTCCATGATGGAATCTGCAAGGACTGCATCTTCAAGGCCTCAAGACTTCAAGACTCAAGACAAGGATTCAATACACACTCTTTGGGTGAAGGGCGGTTGACGGGCACCTGGAGAAACCGGTGGTTGGCGGGATGCATGGAGAAGCGCCATGACATCTTGCGGAAAGCTTCACCAGACTCAAAGAGACGGAAGAATACTTCACGCCGGAAGCTTACCTGCAACCGCAAGTCATTATGGGCTCTGGCTTGGTTGACCTTAGTTGTGACTCTGGCTGGGGACGGTACTAGCAGATGTAGAACTACGGTAGGATGGGTTGAGTACCGGACGGTGGTCGAGGAACTCTTTGGAAGACCATGTTTGGTCATCTTGTTCTCAAACACTCACGAAGTGCGAGAACGTAAAGAGAGGGATCGAATCTTGCGGGTAAAGTGTACAAACCTCTGCAGAGGGTTAAAACCTAATCGATTAGTCGTGTCCCCGGTTACGGACAATTTGAGCATCTGGACTTGGATCTATTTCGGAACTCTCAACACCGGATTGATAACTTAATTGTGGGCAACTTATGATGATTTTTGGGCTATGAGACATCGGTTGGCGGAACCATGTCATGACAGAAAAAACTCCATAGTACAGGCTTCATTTTATTCCTTTGATGTAGGTAAAATAAAACCAGCTTTTACGCAAACAAAATTCAGATACTGAGCCATAAAGCCATATTGCATATAGTATAGTTTTATCATCTGTTTTCTCATGTTGTGATCTTGCGGTACATTCAATGTCTTGACCTACACGGCTGCAACGTATCATGTTGCAGATATTTCCTCGACGAGTAAGAGTTACGATACTGGTTACGGTCTACACTCAACCTGCCGATGGCGTTGATGGGACTCCACACCCGTTTGATTGTTTCCATCGAGTATTATGAGGTATATATCAGTTTTACGTTAATTATACATGTGATTGCACTTTGATATATACATTGATGTTGTGTGTGCCAAAGATACCGATCCGTGGATGGCATAAGAATACGTAGGCTTGACCGTCGAGGTCGGGTCGCCATGTAAATGGTATCGAGCACATGTTGGTATGAGGACGTGACCCTAGAAACCGAAAAGCCCTAGGACAGGATATCTCAAAAACTTTATTTACAAAAGACTCTTACTTCTCACTTTTTCTGATTTTATCAAATAGACCCTCTCACCTCAAATAGTTAGAATATACCCTTATCCTTTGATCACCCGGAGGATCAATCAAGACACTCCAAGAAGGATTTGATATCGAGAACCGATGGCCCCTTGAGTAAAGATGATTTCACCATGAATTAGAAGCTAGAACAGTTGAAGACTCAAGACTTGAAAGGATCTCAAGAATTATTAGACCTTTAGAAGACCGGACCCTGTTATACACTTACGTTAGATCGATGATTGTGAGCTGTCATTTGTTTGATGTTTTTTTCGACAGCCCCAAAAATAAAACTCGTTTCTTCAAAACTATTGGTGGTATTGTGTGTATATCCTCCCCACCTCTCTCATCTCACCCTAAAACCCTTGAACCCCATAGATGATGAATGAAGTTGGACTGATATTCTCGGATCAAGACTCAGCCCGAGGCGAGCTATGGATGCGAACATGGAAAATCACTTGGAGCAATTTGGTTTCGAGGAAGTATGAGGTTCAATATGCTCTTCAAGATTTTACGTAAAGTGCTGCAACCTGGTGGAACATGCATCAAGCCCTGACAGGATTTAATGGAGCAAGAACTTGGGAGGAATTCAAGAAGACCTGTTGAAATCACGTCTTATCCGAAGCACCATGATGCACCAAGAAGTAAACCTTGTGCTCGCAAGATTTGCGGAGAAATAGGACACACCTGGGAGGAACACAAAGATGGATGCCCTCATTGTGAGGAGAAACACCCGGTGAGGAATGCCCAACTAGCGGTGACTTTCTTCTGTGTGAAGGAACCACCCACTACCGGTGCAAAGGTCACATTTACTCCACGGTGCAACAAACTATTCCAAGCAGGAAGATGGAATGAAAGAAGCCCTCAAGGAAGATCAAGAAGAACCAGTAATGAATGGAAGTGTTGAAGACACGGATGGAGAAGGTCTCAACAGATTTTACTCCAATGCACGCTATTCATGTGGAGAAGAAGGACATTTTCACAAGATTGCACCAAGGAAAGAAAGGAGTATCCAGGATATTTCCGACAGCGAAGTGAAGTTCGACCCCGGAGATAGAAACTCTGATTATTACAGAGAAATCCAGAAGAGAAAAGGAAAGCAACCCGAGAACAACGCAATTTTTGCAGAGAAGGACCTAAGTCATATCACTTGTTACAGGTGCAAGGATTTAGGTCATTACGCTAGTAAATGTCCAGAAAAGAAGCCAAGAATCCAAGGAGCCCGCATAATCACAAAGAAGCCCCGAGGCATGTCGGAAGTCATTTGTTTTCGCTGCAAGGAGGCAGGACATTATGCTATTAAATGTCCCGACAAGATGAAAGCTGGTGTTGAGTAGTTGGAATTTCGATATGGATAATAAGAGTAGTAGAAAGCAATTTCATTTTCATGAGCTCAATGAGTTGAGTTATGTAATAGATTACCCTAAGATTGTAATAGTTCATGACTCAATAAAGTTGTAATGTCACATGCTGAAAAGCTTTAAGGAGTTGTCATATTTTATCTTGGAAATTAATATTCTTGATGAACATGGAAGAAGGTGAGTTGTGATGCATAAACAGGAAATTGGAAATTGAGTTTGAAGTTCATTTGGATGATATGAATGTATGCCCGGAGATAAGTACCTTAATTTCGAGCATCATTTCATTTCACAACAGCAGATGACGACCCTTTATGAGTCTTTCCTTAAGGGCCTCAAACGATCATGACCACGACCAGTGATCATGATTACCCAAGATCTGAAGGACATGATGAAGCATATTCACCTTGAAGGAGATGCAGTCTACAAAGGCTACCCTTTCATGCAAAAGGAGTGGAACTTTGGTATGTGGAGGTACACCTCCACCATTTGAAAGGAGTTTGCCCAAAATGATGGGGCAGTACTTTTCATTTCACGTGTGCCACAAGCAACTTTCTTCGATGCTGTTCGTGAAGCAGCCATGGAAGCCATCGCCGATCGGAGAAATACTTGAAGCAAGACTCCGTTATACTCGGGAATACCTAACAAGTACATACAGAGATGATGGAGGTAAAGCTCAAGACCACCATGATGAAACAGAAGATTGAAGATTTCAAGGCTCTTGTCGCACAATTCGGTGGGATGAAGAATCCTCGAGGAGGATAAATAAATAAAGTGGAAGTAATGTCCACCATACCAAATCATGTGGGTGGCAGCATTTGTAACAAGTACTTTTTGGAATTTGGATTTACGAAAATGGTTAAGGATGTAATGAAAGATTGATATGAGATTAATGAGATTTTATGGATAAACTTGTGCACTTCTTTTGGTCATAGTACTCTATAAAGCCACAGGATCAATGAAGAAAGAAACGTGTTATTCATGACGGTCCATAGAAGGAAGCTGAACAAAATAAGTTGGAGTTTTGTTTCGATATGATGGTATGAAGAAACAGAGTACTCTGGATTCAAAGGAGGTGTAACAAGAGAGTTACTCCAAGGATGATTTAAAGCTGCACTAGTGCTGAAGTGGGCCATAACCCACGTGCCCGAGATTTTGAGAAGGAACAGTTGTAACCTGGATAAAGGAATACACTTGGAAGAAGCGGTGATCAAATCAGCATACGTTCCGTAGGAGGTTACATAAAAACCTAAGAGTGGTGAAGTAACGATAGATGTTTTGTTTGGCTTGCGAAACCATGGATTTACTCGAAACCAGTTCGGGAACAAGAGAAATTTCTGTAATGCTTGGTGAGAATGCCCAAGTGTTAGAATACGTGATTCGATATTTACATATGTGGTAATGATTCAAGTGCGGGATGGATTGGCCCCATACGGAGACCTCTATCATGAACTATCATATGTTGATGGAAAATCGAGAGCCTTGAAAAACTTAGAAGAGTGTCGACGCGATAAGCCATAAAACCATAAAATGGTAGGACGATGGAACCCCATTACAGCAACCGTTGCCAAACGAGGTTATACGGTGAGGTTCAACCTGCAGACCCGTTTTCTCAGGAGAAAACCATAAATTGTAGACCACCATGAGTGTTTGATAGTTGTTTAGAATGGACACAGACCCATCAGCTAAGAAGATCCGGTCTGGACGAACTTCAACTTTGACGAACCGACCCAAGCTTTTGAGGAAAACTCTATGCTTCGATGAAGAGCTTTAATGAAGGAGCTATTGTAAGATATGTGAAGAGACATACATTGTCAGCCCTCCAGAGGAAATATCTGAGTTTATTGGAACCATGACCTTATTTTTAAGTGTGGTAGCACCCCGACCTTTTCGACCAAGACATTTGCTAGAAGACCCCAACCCTAACCTTTTCTTGTTAGTTTCTTGAATCTCGAGGACTAGATTCATTTTAAAGTGTAGGTTTGTAACATCCCAAATTTTGGAATGTTAATATAATTAATTGAATTGTTTGTTTGTTTGCTTGAGTGAATTAAACTTGAGTGAAATTTGAACCTTTTCAAAAACTTTTGAAAGAGAGGGAATAAAATGACTTTCCCTTCTCCGTAAATTCAAATTCATCCTATTAAAATCAATGAGAGAAGATGACATGACTTCTTCAACTATAAAGAATTTGAACGGAGTTTTGCAATTTAATTCTTTCAAATATTTGCACTTGCTTCTCTATTTTTCTTCCCGAGAAATACCCCGAAAATAAATTCTTGCAAGCAAGAAAGAGCGGAGGAAAATGACCCTCCAAAATCAGGGGCATTTTGAAAATATTTGAACCAAGAAAAACCAAAGTTTTATTTAAAATTATTTGCAAAAAGAAATAAAGCCTTTAGGGATTTTTTGAAAACATTTTTTAAGTTTTTATTTTGGCCGTGGAATAATGCTCATCATCTACATTTTATTTTTCTGATAATTTTAGTATATAAAACTCTTTATTCGAATTGATTTGATTTCCTTTTATTGTTTTAGTTTCCTAATTTTAAAAATAGGAATGGAATCGTTTTATTAGGAAAAACCTGGCCCATTAAGCACTTTCCTATTCTAGCCCAACAAGAGATCATCTCCTTCCTCTGTTTCCTCTCACGTTACAAAAGCTTTCCATATCCATGGAGACAGAAACTCCACCTTCCCGATCTCCTCGTCTTTCCATCCCAGCGCCTCCCGAGACCGCCTATAAAACCCCTCCTCTCCTCGTTCTATTTTTCCCATCACCACGCCTCCCTGCCTGTAGCCTTCTCGCCACCGTCCTCCTTTTCCTGCCTAGAACGCTCACGGGAGCTCTCCTGGAACCTCCCCAAGCGCCGACCGCCTCCTCCGCCACCCCCACCCTCACGGCGACCTCGCCCCTCGCCGAGCAGCCCTCCACATCGCCGTCTCCTTCCTGCCATCTCTGCCTCACGACAGGTAACTCCGTTTTCGTTTTCAGATTTATTTCCGTAACAGATTTAGTTCCGTTCTTGTTTAGCTTATAACTTTTGATCTAGAAGTCCAATGATGCTGATTCTTTTTGCGTTAGATCACAATTTTCTTGTAGTTTCCAAAATATATAATTTTTCTATGTTTGGATTTATAAAATTGAGTTAGATCAGATTTGAATTAAAGCTTGTTTTGCTTATTCCGGGAGTTTAAAAATAGATTTTTATTTGATTCTTTTTCTACTGATCACTAGTGATCATATTTACCAGTGGTAAAAACTTCAAAATTGTTTGAGTATTTTAGCTTATTGTTTCATGTAAAACAAATTCTGTTTTAGTTCTATTCAATTATAGCTACTTTTTTCTATAGTTGTTTTTAAATTATTTTATTTTATATTTCAGAAAGTTTATGTTTGGTTTCTATTAGTTAAACAGTAGGTGTTCAACAAGTTTTTATATTTATTTTATTTTGTTATCGTGAAATCAATTCAAGTTCGCTAATAACTTGCAATGGATTTCTACTGTTTTAACTCCCAATTGAAAATACTTTCAAAATAGCTTTATGAAAAAAATACTTTATTTTTTGTCTTAACCAAATTTATGTTTTATTCTCTGTTATTTTAGTGTTTTATTTTCCGTTAGACAAAACTATTTTTGTGAATGTTGTAGAAGAAGACTCCTAGTTTTATTTGAAGTTCCTTCGGATTCTTATTCGCTCTCTCTTTTGTTTTGATTGTTAGTGTGAGTGCTTATGTGAATGATATGTTTGTTATATAGATTTCATCGAGAGTGACGAGTAGTCTATCAAGTTATTTCTTGAGAACGATAATTCTTCTTCGTCAACATCACCGAGCAAGTTCACTTTGACCATGCTTTCCTGCCTATGTTTTATTGCATTTAGTGACATCTTTGCAACCACCCTCAAGAGTGTTATTGAATCCTTGTAGTTGAGTAGTATGCATGAGGTAGGAACCCACCCCCTGTTACCAAGCCGGGACGTTATTTATTTTAATGCTACGCTATAGTAGATGGGGTTTGGTATGAGTGCTCGGAGTGGTGTGAGAATGGAGGCTCTCGTCAATGACGATAACTCCATGATGGAATCTGCAAGGACTGCATCTTCAAGGCCTCAAGACTTCAAGACTCAAGACAAGAATTCAATACACACTCTTTGGGTGAAGGGCGGTTGTGGGCACCTGGAGAAACCAGTGGTTGGCGGGATGCATGGAGAAGCGCCATGACATCTTGCGGAAAGCTTCACCCAGACTCAAAGAGACGGAAGAATACTTCACGCTGGAAGCTTACCTGCAACCGCAAGTCATTATGGGCTCGCTTGGTTGACCTTAGTTGTGACTCTGGCTGGGACGGTACTAGCAGATGTAGAACTACGGTAGGATGGGTTGAGTACCGGACGGTGGTCGAGGAACTCTTTGGAAGACCATGTTTGGTCATCTTGTTCTCAAACACTCTGAAGTGCGAGAACGTAAAGAGAGGATCGAATCTTGCGGGTAAAGTGTACAAACCTCTGCAGAGGGTTAAAACCTAATCGATTAGCCGTGTCCCGTTACGGACAATTTGAGCATCCGACTTGGATCTATTTCGAACTCTCAACACCGGATTGATAACTTAATTGTGGGCAACTTATGATGATTTTGGGCTATGAGACATCGGTTGGCGGAACCATGTCATGACAGAAAAACTCCATAGTACAGGCTTCATTTTATTCCTTTGATGTAGGTAAAATAAAACCAGCTTTACGCAAACAAAATTCGATATCTGAGCCATAAAGCCATATTGCATATAGTATAGTTTTATCATCTGTTTTCTCATGTTGTGATCTTGCGGTACATTCAATGTCTTGACCTACACGGCTGCAACGTATCATGTTGCAGATATTTCCTCGACGAGTAAGAGTTACGATCTGAGGTTACGGTCTACACTCAACCTGCCGATGGCGTTGATGGGACTCCACACCCGTTTGATTGTTTCCACTGAGTATTATGAGGTATATATCAGTTTTACGTTAATTATACATGTGATTGCACTTTGATATATACATTGATGTCTGTGTGTGTGCCAAAGATACTGATCCGTGGATGGCACAAGAATACGTAGGCTTGACCGTCTGAGGTCGGGTCGCTACAAAGAGAATTAAACCATATCTTAGCATCACCCTTTAATGAGAATGGAAATATTTTGAGTAAATAAAGGTAGCGCGATTTCTCATTATTAGTAAACAGGGCAGCTATATCATTTAACTTAGTAAGATGTGCCACAATAGTTTCAGATTCATAGCCATAAAAAGGATCAGATTCAACCAAAGTTATTATATCTGGATCAACAGAAAAATCATAATAATCCTGATCAGGAACACAGATAGGCAAAGTAGCAAAAGCAGGGTCGGGTCTCATCCTATCTCTTAAAGATTCTTTACTCAATTTAACTAGCAACCTCTTAAGTTCAATTCTATCCTGGCAAGCAAGAATGGCTACTGTAGATTCAGCATCGAAAAGATAGCCCTCAGGAATAGCAGGCATATTATCATCATTACTAACATCATCGTGTTCAGTTTCAATAATTTCTCTTTCTCTAGACCTAGAAATTTGTTCATCTAGAAATTCACCAAGGGCACGATAGTATCAAGCATAGAAGTAGTTTCATCATAAGTATCATGCATAGCGAAGTGGCATCATCAATAACATGCGACATATTGGAGCGAATAGCGAAGCAGGTTTAGGTGTCGCTAGCTTACTCATAACAGAAGGTGAATCAAGTGCGAGCTAGATGGCAGTTCCTTACCTCCCTCGTAGTTGAGGGATAAATTGTTGTCTTAGCGTCTTTCAAGTTCTTCATAGTGTCCAGCAGATATAAATCCCAAGTGACTCAAAGAATAGAGCTATGCTCCCGGCAACGGCGCCTTTAAAAGGGTCTTGATAACCCACAAGTATAGGGGATCGCAACAGTTTTCGAGGGTAGAGTATTCAACCCAAATTTGTTGATTCGACACAAGGGGAGCCAAAGAATATTCTCAAGTATTAGCAGCTGAGTTGTCAATTCAACCACACCGAAACTTAATATCTGCAGCAAAGTGTTTAGTAGCAAAGTAATATGATAGTGGTGGTAACGGTAACAAAGTAAAGACAGCAAAAGTAATGTTTTTGGTATTTTTGTAGTGATGATAACAGTAGCAACGAAAAAGTAATAAGTGTAAACCAGTATACGGAAAACTCGTAGGCACCGGATCAGTGATGGATAATTATGCCGGATATGGTTCGTCATGTAACAGTTACAACATAGGGTGACTCAGAACTAGCTCCAGTTCATCAATATAATGTAGGCATGTATTCTGTAAATAGTCATACGTGCTTATGGAAAAGAACTTGCATGGCATCTTTTGTCCTACCCTCCCGTAGCAGCGGGGTCCTATTGGAAACTAAGGGATATTAAGGCCTCCTTTTAATAGAGAACCGGAACAAAGCATTAGCACATAGTGAATACATGAACTCCTCAAACTATGGTCATCACCGGGAGTGGTCCCGATTATTGTCACTTCGGGGTTGCCGGATCATAACACATAGTAGGTGACTATTGACTTGCAAGATAGGATCAAGAACACACATATATTCATGAAAACATAATAGGTTCAGATCTGAACTCATGGCACTCGGGCCCTAGTGACAAGCATTAAACATAGCAAAGTCATAGCAACATCAATCTCAGAACATAATGGATACTAGGGATCAAACCCTAACAAAACTAACTCGATTACATGATAAATCTCATCCAACCCATTACCGTCCAGCAAGCCTACGATGGAATTACTCACGCACGGCGGTGAGCATCATGAAACTGGTGATGGAGGATGGTTGATGATGACGACGGCGATGAATCCCCCTCTCCGGAGCCCCGAACGGACTCCAGATCAGCCCTCCCGAGAGAGATTAGGGCTTGGCGGCGGCTCCGTATCGTAAAACGCAATGAAACTTTCTCTCTGAATTTTTTCTCCCCGAAAGCCAATATATGGAGTTGGAGTTCGCGTGGGAGGGCCACCAGGGGGCCCACGAGGTAGGGCGGCACGCCCAGGAGGGAGGGGCGCGCCCCCCACCCTCGTGGACAGGGTGTGGGCCCCCTGGTCTTCATCTTTGGCGAGGATTTTTTATTATTTATTCTAAGATATTCCATGGAGTTTCAGGTCATTCCGAGAACTTTTGTTTTCTGCACATAAAACAACACCATGGCAATTCTCTTTGAAAACAGCGTCGATCCGGGTTAGTTCCATTCAAATCATACAAGTTAGAGTCCAAAACAAGGGCAAAAGTGTTTGGAAAAGTAGATACGACGGAGACGTATCACTCCCAATCCTCGACGTGAAGTGTCGCAATACACCTCATAATCCTTGCGCTGATCTGGCAGAATTAACACTGGTGATGTAACCAAACGTTTCTTCAACTCTTGGAAACTAGCCTCACATTCCTCAGTCCAATTGAACTTGGTATCCTTCTTTAATAACTCCGTCATAGGCTTCACAATCTTCGAGAAATTCTTAATGAATCTCCGGTAGTATCCTGCCAGTCCAAGGAAACTCCGGATCTCTCCAACTGTTGTTGGTGCTTCCCAGTTTGTCACAATGGCAAATTTGGTGGGATCTACTGCTATACCTTCTCCGGATATAACGTGTCCGAGAAATCCAACTTCCTTCAACCAAAACTCACATTTGCTAAATTTGGCATATAACTGATGTTCTCTGAGCTTCTCAAGTACCAAACGCAAATGTTCCTTATGCTCTTCTTCATTCTTCGAGTAAACCAAAATATCATCAATGAACACCAGGACGAACTTATCCAAAAACTCCATAAACACCTTGTTCATCATGTTCATGAAATAGGCAGGTGCGTTAGTCAGCCCAAATGACATAACGGTGTACTCATACAACCCGTACCTGGTGGTAAAAACCGTCTTGCATATATCCTGCTCCCGAATTTTTAACTGATGGTATCCTGATCGTAAATCGATCTTGGAAAATACCTTAGCTCCTTGCAATTGGTCAAACAAGTCGTCGATCATTGGCAATGGATACTTGTTCTTGATAGTTACTTCATTCAATCCTCGATAATCAACAACCATTCTCAATGATCCATCCTTCTTCTCTACTAGAAGTGCTGGTGATCCCCAAGGCGAAGAACTTAGGCGAATAAAACCTTTATCCAGTAACTCCTTAATCTGCTTCTTAATTTCTTCCATATCTTGTGCGGGCATCCAGTACGGTCTCTTGGATATCGGCCCTGTGCCTGGCAACAGCTCAATCATAAACTCAATGTCTCTATACGGTGGCATGCCTGGCAACTCCTCTGGGAACACATCCGGGTAATCCTTCACCACGGGTACTTCCTCCTGCACAACTCCTGATAAGGAATTTACTTGTGTCCTCTTCGGCTCATGCCGTGACACATACTTGATTCTTCTTCCTTCTGGGGTGGTAAGCAAAATCAACTTACTGGCGCAATCGATGTTCCCTCCATACATCGATAGCCAATTCATACCTAGAATCACATCCAAACCTTGCGATTCCAGAATGATTAAATCCGTGGGGAAAACATGCCTACCTATGCTCAAAGGTACTTGAAAACATCCACGACTGGCCATATACTCCGCTCCTGGTGAGCTTACTAGCATAGGTGTTCTAAGAACCTTGGTGGGTAGTTTGTACTTATCCACAAATCCCCGTGATATGTATGAATGCGACGCACATGTATCAAAAAGAACGATTGCAGTAAATGTCTTAACCAAAAACTTACCTATTACTGCATCTAGCTGGGCATCAACCTCCTCCACGTTAACGTGGTTCACCTATCCCCTGTTGAAAGGGTTCGGCTTCTTCCCTGAGCTTCTATTGACATTTCCATTCTGGGCTTCAGGACATTCATTGGCATAATGTCCAGTCTTCTGACACTTAAAGCAAGTGACTTGGCTCAGGTCTCTCTTGGCTGGGGTTGACGGGTTGGTGCGGTTTTGTCCGTTGCTTCCCCCATTCCCGTTACCATTCTTGGAGCCATTATGATTGTGTGAGCTACCCCCTCCATGGGTATGCTGAAATTGTCCTCCCGGTTTCGGGATAAAGCGTAGCTTTGCTAAGCTCCGAATTGTACTTCCTTGACCATACTTCCGCTTGCGGTTTTCAATCTGCTGCTGCTTCCCTTCAATCATAAGAGCACGATCTACCAACTCCTGGTAGTTGTTGAAAGTTGCTACCATCAACTGCTTGCTCAGCTCATCATTAAGGTCTTCCAGGAACTTCTCCTGCTTGGCTGCATCTGTAGTAACGCTATCAGGGCATAACGTGCTAACTTACTAAAGTCCTCCACATACTGGCTTACAGTGCGTCCTCCTTGGCGTAAGTTGCAAAACTCACGCTTCTTCATGGTCATAGCTCCTGCTGAAACATGGGCAGTACGAAAAGCTTGCTGAAACTGATCCCATGTGACAGTGTCAATAGGGTGTGTGGCTGTGTAATTCTCCCACCATTATGATGCGGGTCCATCAAGCTGATGTGCGGCAAAACGCACTCTCTCCGCATCTGTGCATCCTGCAGTGGCCAGCTCCCTTCCAACCTTGCGGAGCCAATCATCTGCAACAATCGGCTCAGTGCTACTGGAAAACACCGGCGGATTTAGCCTCAAGAAACGAGTCAAATGGTCAACAGGTGGTGGTGGTGGTGGGTTGTTGTTGTTGTTGTTGTTGTTGTTGCCTTGGTTCTGTACTAGGGCTTGCATGAAAGCATTCTGCTGCTGAATCAACTGAGTGATCTCTAGTGGGAAAACAAATCCGGTGTTGCGTCTCGGAGGCATCTGAGGGTGTTAGAGAAGATGAGAATATAGAATAGAATGAGGTATAGTGAGAAAACACTATCCATATGCGCATGAGACAAATGCAAACAATATCACTCCAATCAATTCAAACAAAGGCATACAACGGTCTAACTATCGTTACAAAAGTGCTTGGACTAAACTAGATACAATGGGGGTAATTCTACTACTGTTATGGTGGTCAACTAGAAAAACTGCTCCGATGAAGACTCCATGATATCTGCTCCAGCTTCATCAACATAATCATCATCGCTGTCATCGGGATCCGAGTCGGTGTCGTTGATGATCATATAGTTATTCGGGCAAGTGGAATCATCATCATCTCCTCCTGGCGCGGGGTCTCCCATGAAAACTCCGAGCTTCCTGGTTAAGTCGTCATTCTTCTCCACTAGCACTTCAATTTCTTCCATGTAATCTTCACGTGTAGCCTTGATTTCTTCCTCTAGCTCCTTGATCTTGGTCAAGGCCTTCTGCAGATCCATCATACCTACGCACATCTGGTTCTCCTGACGTCGGATGTGCTGGTTTAACTCCTGGATATATGTTGCGATTGATCTATCCCTCCTGATGCTGATCATCTCCCATTGGTCATCTCCGCACCCACAAATCTGGTAGATAGTATCCTTGAGATCATTGCGGTAAGTTTCTCCAATACGTCCCATGGTGATGTGGGCTGCCATGCTCTTTCCTAGACTCCAGGTTGGTGCATCAAAGGAAAACTCTATGTGCTCCGTGACTGGTCCGAATGTCCTTCCTGGAACTTGAACTTGAATCATCCAGCGCTCCTCTTCGGGTAAAGTGGCGTTGTAGGTCCCGGTGAAGCTTGGTACTCCGATGTTCAGGTATCTAGTGACTTCCTTCAAGTGACGTCCAAAGGGTGTATCATCATCCGGTTGCATGAACTTGTTCCTTGCATCCGCCATCCTAAAAGAGTAGAAAATATGAGGAGTCAGAAATGAGAAGAAAGAGTAGTGATCTAGGGCTTTAGCTTAGTGGTCGTGTCCCACGATCGGTGTGTGCTCGATACCATCTTGTAGCGACTGGACCTCAAGCGATCGACCTTCATGCATCGTTGTCATCCTGGATCGATAATCTTGACACGCACAATACTTGAAGAATTTATAACTGAGTAGCAATCACACACTTATTACATCGAATGTCTCAAAAGAGAATTTATTACAATAAATATGGCTTAAGGCCATCTAATAACGATAACAGCGGAAGACTTGGAAGATAAGCGAGTCCATCAACTCCAACGGCATCATCGAGTATAGAACCACGACCTAAGGCACCTTACTGTCGTTCGAAAAGTACGCAACATGAAAGTTGCAGCCGAAAATGGGTCAAGACATGGAATATGCTTTGGCAATGTAACACATAGAGAGCAACATGAAAGAGTAATGCTATACTACATGCATATATGGCTGGTGGAAAGCTCTATGGTTACAGTTTTGCGTAAAGCCAATTTTTCCCTACTGCAAAGGAATAAATTTATTTAACTATCATGGTGGTTGTTAAACATTGAGAATGGTTGATAGCATTCTCAATCCCAATTAAACATCATCATTTAAACCCAACAATATTAATTAAAGTAACATGATGAGATTCACATGATAATCCAAGTACTAGATACTCAAGATGTCCATAACCGGGGACACGGCTAACCATGATTAGTTTATACACTCTGCACATGTTTGCGCACTTTTCCTCACAAGACTCGATCTCCTCCGTTGGGATTCTCGCACTACATGGTGTTTGAGAAACGGATGACCGAGACATAGTCTTCGTAAGCGCTAGCACCTTACGAGCGGGTGAGCAGTTACACCTACATCCCTCTACATCTGCTAGTCTACCACTGTAAGAGTTCGCACGACTTAATCAACTATGCTAGAGTCCATAGTAGCTTGTGGCTGCACACGAAAGTTTCTAGCATGAATAATCTCATGATCCCTTTGAGCCTGGGTGGCGGTCCAAAAGAAAAAGGCAATCCTGGAATACCCAGGTACCTCAAACCACCCAGATGTGTGTTTAAGTTGCCACCTTAAATGAACCATTAATTAACAATCTCACATGTGTCATGGATACACTCACCCAATCCACGTCTACTAGCATAGCATGGCATAATAAGCAAACGTAGAAGTAACTCCCAAGGGTTTGATAATAAAACAGGTAATAGATACTACCTCAACTACTTTCCCAAAACCCACAGCTTAATTAGATCCTAATCATGCAATGTTTGAGGATTGATCTAATGCATAAAAACTGGGTATGAAAAGAGGTATGATCAAAGTGTTACTTGCCTTGCTGATGATCCGTGAAACCTAGCGATTCAAAGTAGCAAGCGGTGCACTCCGGGTACTCTATCGCAAAAAAAACAAGCATACAATGAGTACTCATCTAATGCACAGGTAAAACTCAAATAAAAGATCTAACCAGAAAGTTCAACTTAAGAACTCCGGTTTGCAAAAAGAATAAAATCGAACGAAGCAACGAAAGTCAAACGGCGAAAGAAACAAGCTTCGTTTACTAATCTGGACCTAAGTCAAATTTTACAGAGGCAAAAACTTGTTTGAGTTGATTATTCGGAAAGAGGGTTTCGAGACGAATCTCTAGGCTCTTGAATCGCCTCATTCCGATAAACGAGCGAAAAGTTATACTAGATTGGAAATCGGATCAGAAATCGCGATCAGAAAAATCGCGGAATAAATCCGAGAAAAAGAAGAACGACGAACAGATTAACGAACGAACGTTCATTATCTGGATCTAAACGATGAACGCGTTCGTTAAAATGAACGAACGAGCGAACGCTCTCTAATTAACCTAAACCGAAAGAAAACGATCTAATAAAAAAAGGCTCTAAAAAACCGATGAAAACCGGCGGCGGCGCTTGGCCGGCGGCGCGGCGGCAATGGCGGCGGCGGCGGCGGCGGCGGCGGCGGCGGCTGGGCTGGGCGGTGGGCTGGTGTGTGGCGGCTTGGCTGTGGGGGTCGCCCCGGGCGCTATATAAAGCCCCCGGCCAGGCGGAGTCCTGGCCGGTTACGGCCCAATAGGTCGGTTCAGACCTTTTTTTTAATAATTACGTGCAGAAAAACTAATGAAAGAAATATTAAATGTACTCCAAAAATCCCGACATAAAATTTTCCCCGGCTTCTAAAATCAAGCAGGACAAGATGAACATTTACTTGGGGCCTAAATGCAATTTTGAAAAACACGCATTTTTCCTAAATTCAAATAAAATAGCGATAAACTCCAAATAAAAAATCTTATTTAATTTTTTATTAAATCTTCAATATTTCTTTATTTTGGGAAAGTCATTTTATTCCCTCTCTCGTATTTTGATAATAGAAATAATTGGAGATAAAATAAATAAAATCAAATGATCCTATTTTCAGAATTTGAGAAAACTCAAATATGAAAATAACGAAATCTCCAACTCTCTCCGTGGGTCCTTGAGTTGCTAAAATTTCTAGGATCGAGCCAAAATGCAATAAAATATGGTATGTATATGATGACCTATATATAACATTCCAAATTGAAAATTTGGGATGTTATATCCACACCTCCGAAACCAGCATCTGGTGAATTCCTCACAGGGGCATTATCTTGCACAACAGCTATTGGAGAAGTGACCACGGGCGAGTCTTTAAATCATCTTTCGCGTCCTTGGAAGCAACACGAGGAGATGACCTAGTTGCAATTGCAACTTTATAAGACTTTGTAACCTTTCTCACAGTAATCTTGGTCTTCTTGCTGCACACAATAAAAGAAATATTACCAGCCTATAATAACATTATTTACCAGCTTATATTGACATTAGTTATCAGAGTATATTTGCTTATACAACAGCTAATATAACATTGGTTACCAGCTTATATTGACATTAGTTATCAGAGTATATTTGCTTATACAACAGCTAATATAACATTAGTTACCAGCTTATATTTACATTAGTTACCAGCTAATATAACTTTAGTTACCAGCTTGTGTTCACATTATTTGTCAGCTTATGGCCAACTTGGTTATCCACAGAATGCAAAAATCAACATTGTCACGAATCATTAATGAAGATGGTAACTATGAAGATAACAAAGTTACCAACAAAATTTATCATGCTAAAAACAACAATAATCTTATAAGAGCTTTGACTATAAAAACTACTGGCCCTTTCCATACAGTTTATGATGCCGCGCATAAAAGAGTTAAATTATCGGTATATATTCACCTAATTTACAAAGAAAAATAAACAAATAGAGAAAATCATTTAGATTTCATATAGTGATAAAAAATAACATTCATAATCATCTATGTGATGTGTCAGACGAGTCAACATTTGCCGAAGAACGTACAAGATTACTAGGTACCACCTCAGACGTGACACCCACACTGATAGACCATGTTTGCTGAAGGTCGGTAACACTAATAGATGGAGCATTCGAACCCCTGGCAAGTTATTATTTGAAAAGGATTTAGTGCACGTGAGAAAAATGTTACCATAGACAAATAACACATGCTTACCACCATATAATTACTAAAATTATCATGCAAACAAAGTTAAACTACATATCGTTCAAATAAAAACTAAAGTTATTATCGTGAAAATAACTACTAAAAGTTATCAGCCTTACTAGGATATAATTACTATTCATTTTAGACAAGAACACAGGCTTATTAAGGAATAAAAACTTTCCAGACAGATTTACTTCTAATTATCAGAAGGTAGGTGCTAGGAAAAGTTATAACACAAAAGAGTAACAACAACTAAATATGTACAAAAATGCAATATAAAAAATGAAATAAAAAGAACTCAACTAGCAGATGACAAGAAACTCACTTGCAAGGATGTTGCTTCTTCCGCGTGGGATTGGCAATTACTGAGCTAGTGCCCTTATCAGGGCCTACAATGCCAAGCTCATTGATGACAATTTCCTTGATACAATGATGTGTATCATCCAACGACGGCTAGTCAGAAGCAGTTGTACCAGTGGCCATGGGCGGAGAAGGTAGGCGTAATTTCTTGCGACGCGTGGAATATTGCTTATCCAAGTTACGGACGAGAGAAGAACCGCACCTCTTCACAGAAGCATCAACAACAGCCTCATTTTGAGTATCCGTCATATCTGGCTGGTTATGCAATCCATCACTAGATGCATTCCCAAAACATGCAGTAAGCATAATCTAAGACTTGAGAGGCTGATCGTTTCCTGCAGTAGTAGTTCCATCAATTCCAGCTGACCTTACCGACACATTGGCAGTTGCGAACATGGTTGCACCCACATATGCATTCGCTGTGCCAGTACCTGAAGCATCATGGGCATTCGGTCCAGCACTACCCCCACTACCTGAAGCCTCATGGGCGTTCGGTCCACCTGAAGAACCATGGCAATGAACGTGAAAATCTAGATCTTCGTCAGAGTGACCATCACCGCCACCATCATCATGCTCATGATCAGAATCTGAACCTTCAACAGTTTGCTTGCCGGTATCTTTTACTTCACGTGAGCGGGATGTAGGACAGGTGCTTGCAGTCTTCCCGGTAGTCTTCCCGGCAGCAGAAGATAAACCCTTGAGTTGGCTCTCTAACACACAGGACATCCATGAGTTGTCTTCATCATCCAAGGACATGAACTCATTAACAAGACCACCCAGAAAGCCAACCATGCCAGACGAAAAGCGACCCACAATAGCAGAAGCTTTAGCAAGTTTCTGATAGAAAAAACATGACTGAAAAACAAATAATCATGTTGTGAGAGACATTAATTACCATGCAAAAACTACTAAAAATACCACACAAATATAAGCTCAAAAGAAGTTATTCCAAAGTGAGAATCCAAACTACAAAAAAAAGTTACCATCCAAAAATAGTAAAAGTTACCAAGTCTTTATAACAATGTTTACCAGGAAAGGGAAAAGAAAAATATTCAAACGCACAAAAAAGAGTAAAATACTTGTTCAGAACAGTTTTGCGTTGCATGAACACGCAAGAATTTATCTAGACCTTGTAAGCCACCAAACAAGCAATAGTCTTGGCCATATTGGGGCTTAAGCTGAAAAATATGGTAAAAACAAATAAAAATCACGATAAAACAGATGGCAATACATAGAAGGTAAGAAAAATGACAATGGGAAATTACCGGTAATTTCCCATAAGAAAGCTTGTCCCTTTGGACATCCATCAGGAGAACTTTCGATGCCAACTCATTCGTCCACACATTAATTGCAAAAGGACCATTAGGCAAGATGATACCAGGGCCAGTTAAGTTAATAGCATCTATATACAGAATCTGGAAAAACAGAAAAGGTCATTACAATCTAGCTATTTGGCGGAATAAGATATACAATCCAAAAAATCATGGGAACAAAAAAGGAATAGGGGGACTAACATTGTAGAATAGGAGGCAGTCCGTCGTAGGCTTTCCTTTTGAAAGGGCTTTGTGAAGCTGATCCACAATAAATTTGCACCAGTTGAGGTTTTTTACATTGCCAATATTTTGCTGTGAAAAAAAAAGAAAACACATGAAACAATAGAGGAATGTATGCACACAAGATAGCAAGGGACATAAGTAGACAGTTACAACACTGTTAAAGCATTGTATCACCAAGTACATAAGTACAAAATTACCACATTATTGAAAAGAAAGCCAAAAATACCATATTGCAAGGCATAAATAAGTTATCAGGTGCATTACTATATAATTACCACAGTTTCATAAAAAGTTATCAGGTGCATTACTATATAATTACCACACTTTCATAAAAATTATCAAGTCCATTACTATGTAACTACCACACTTCGGATCATAAAAAAAATCAAAGGGACAGAAATTACCACACTCCAAAATCAGGGAAAGTTATCAAGTGCATATGTGCATAATCATCAGACTAAGAAGCAAAAAAGTTACCAGGTAAAAAACAAAAAAGAAAAGAGATAAAAAGTGTGAACTAGAAAGATAGCCAGATGTGCTTACCAACACAGGATACCATCTGGTGTTGATCTTGTTGGAAGTCGTCGGCGCCATCACAGTGCTGGCAGCAAGCACAAGCCACAAGCGCTTGAAATTGTCATCATGCCGGTTAGTGCTCAAGATAAGATTTAATACATCCACAGTTTTAGGAGCATGTCCAAGATCACCAAAAAGATCTCCCGCAAGCTCAAGTTGTGCATCTGTACGAACCTTGAAATCCACCGCAATATCACCTCGGGGCACACCCATTATACGATGCACAGACTCTTCATTGACCGGTAACCTTCCGCGACCAGGTACAACAACCTCACGGGAATCAGGGTCGTATAGACCAGCAAGCCATTGAGAAAGCAGATTGAACAGATTATCACACTTGATATTCCGCAGACTAGTGAAATATATGTCATCAATCGCGGACATTGTCTCATCTGACATGTCCTTACAGGCAGTCACAAGAGCACTAGGAGAAGCCCTGTTCCGATCCTGCGGGAGGCTTATGCTTCTTTAAGGGGTTCACCTCCTCAAAGTCATCATCTAATTTGCGCTTCCTTGGCATTGTGACATGACACACAAAAATAACAAAGAGAAAAAAGTGAGCGTAAAGGATGCATAGCTGTTGAAAATAGTCACACACATATTTTTATGATACATTAGTAACTTGTGAACATACAACAAGATAAATCATCCACAACAGAGAAGGATGAAAACAAAATAAGGACATGTGTGATTCTACTAGATATTGAATACCTGAATTTTTTTGCTTATGATACACCGATAAAATGTATGTATCGGGCAAGATAACTTATGCCAATTAGGGATGGCAACAACTTACACACAAACACATATATTGGACATCACAGCACTAAGTATTAAAAAATCAGTGACATGATAAATTTTACAGTGAACTCCTGATAAATTATTCACACCACTGATGGTAATATTCACAATTAAAGTTCAGGTAAGTTAAATGATGGCACATCCATCAGTTAGAAACACAAAATGCATCATGAAACAAGACACCACTGATAGTGCTAGAACAAACAATCCATCATGACAACCTAAACACAAAACGAGATGAACTGCATATAAAACACACAAACAGTATGAGATTCTCACCAGCAACCTAATTATACAGGTGGTAATTCAATGCCTTCACTTCAACCATAAGAGCATGATAAAACGGAGCCCAACATAGATACAGAGTGAGGAGAGTCGTTGGAAAATCCCCGCACCAAACCCTACTGGCGACCAAAATAACGGCGGAAATCATCATAGGATAACGGCGGCGAATCATGAACGGATACATAATGGTTTTGCATCTAGAGAAAACCCTAGAAATCAGAATGGAGCCGTGTAGCAGAGGGGATCAGTTCAAAAATTACGGCAACTACCCACGAAATCGAAAACGGCAGATTAAGCACTAAAACAATGTGCATGTGAAACAGAGGCTAACAAATAGCAAATGCACCATGAATTGAACGCATTGGGCGCATTCCTCGTCTGTTCTAACCTGCGACCAACCCGACAAACATCCCGCCACTAACGGCGACGAGAAACAGAGCACGAACTACCGGGGCGGATGTGAGGGGGATTGAGTCGAGACTCACCGGTGGAACAAAACACTGGCGCCGAGAATCGGCCGGAGAAGGTGCCGCCGCTCGCCGTCGACGGAGAGAGAGCGGGGGCGGAGCGACCGAGAACCAGAAAGCGGAGCAGCGCGTGGTTACCGAATGAATTGAGGGAGTGGTGGGGGAGGGAGGAGTTAAGTCAGTGCATCGGGGGGGGCGAGGCGCGTGGAGCGATGGCCCACACACCAGCGACAGAAAAAACGAAACGGCTGGCTGGAACGTGTAGCACGCGTTGGATTGAAATGGACGGCATCCAGGTGGTGTGGCGCTTTTGCAATCTATTATCACAGGGTTGTCAAATACATTTTTTTCCTCGCTTTGGCATAGATTTTGTCTTATATGGCTTTGTCATTTGCTAGTGTATTTTTATGTTACGCATTGGTGTCGCTTGTGTGCATTCTAATTATGCAAAGGTCCAACTGTATGTTTATTGTGTTTGTATCTATTTGATGCTTTATTTTGAATCAGTAAAATCGATCATTTGTGTGTTGCTTCATAGTACGTTCTTACTTTCGGGCAAACGGAGTAGGCAGACGCGATAAGAACAGCCGGAGATTCTCTTGGGGCGGAGCACGGATACTCAACACATGTTAATTTTGTCGTCCCGGTGCTTCGTCAACCAACTGTATCCTCATCGCCGGTAAGAAAAATAAGTACTTGTATCGTCATCGCAACACAGGCTCACGTAAATCAAATTTTTTGTCTCATGGGAGGTCGCTGCCAAATGGCATGGCGTGGCACATTTCAGCAAGTCGAGGCCACGTCTTGACCCGGCTACAGCAGCCGCACTGAAGCACGTGGCACGGTCACGGGGAATTTTCGACGTATCGCTAGGTCCAAGATCTTCGGCCGGAATAAGATTATTCAGGAGGAAATGTTCCACCCGCTCGACCAAACAACAGTTGGTAAGGTAATTAGCCTGCCCGATGAGCATCTCCAACACACGATGATGAAAAAATTGGTGATGTAAAAACTACTATCCTACCCGCAATGGCTAGTATCATAAGGCTTTATACAATGATACTCCCTCCGTTTCAAAATAGATGACCCAACTTTTGGGTCATCTATTTTGAAACGGAGGGAGTAGGTGCTTAAGAAAATAAATCAGATTTTTCTGAAGCATCAATGCCTATTTTTAAAGGAGAGACGTCTAATTAAACATCTACCCTGCATAAATAAGCAACGGTGCTTGAGAAAAGTCTGGTTTCTTTCTCTAAGCATCTCCCTTAAGCACCTTGGATTGTACAAGGCTTAAGTTTACTGTTGCTTTAACAGATGACTAGTAATTACTAGTACGTACGTGCACGCGCGTCCAGTCTGGCAATACATGTTTTTTTCAAGATTAATTGCAATTGATTTTGATTTCAAGATTAATTATGTTTAATGCATGTCCTTCTAAATTACTATTAATGTAATTAACATGTGTCCAAATTATTGATTATGTGATGGATAAAACATTGGAGCTGCATGAGATGTTGGATACAGCCATACAGGTGGTTGGATCGGAGGAACTAAGATCTTCAAAACTACGATACTTATTTTGGGTCTGAGAGAGTAGTAGATAGATTAGTAGTAGATAGTAGATATAGATGTAGATGCAAATATGTAACCGCAAAAGGCAATTTTTTAGCCGCTGCCCAAACAAATTATATCACCATATCCATATACATCATCTGTTGAAGCAACGTTTTTACTCAAAGTGAACTGAACAACCCTTTTTTATCATCTGTTGAAGATGCTCTTACCACGTGCAACAAGAGTGTTCTATGGTGTGCCTATGCATTGTGTTCAACGCCCACTGATGGCACACAAGCGTTGTCTCAGCCTCGCGTGACCATTCACCCACGACACTAGTGGTGTCGGCATTAAGTGGTGTCGTGGTTGGGTCTTGGCTGACCAAGGCCGTTCGATTACTCTAACGATGCCTCAAGTTGGGTTCCTCTTGCACCGTCATGTCCTTCTGGCTCCCTTGTTTTCACTATGATTTGGTCGTGATGGGCTTTCTCATTTGATCTTTGAGGGTTCTCAGAGTGACCTCCTTTTTACTCCCCTTATGTAGCCATTACGAACTCTGGTTAACCTATCTTATCTCTACATGATAAGATGGGTTTTCTCATTTGATCTCTTAGGTTCTTGGAGTGGCCCTTTTTCTCCTCTCATGTAGCCCTTGTGATAGTTTTTAACAATAAAAGTATTTATCTGCTGCAGGTTATCTATAGATGCACTGTTTTTACGCTTCGTTTATGGTCGCCTCTACAACATGTGGAGAATTGAGACCTATTTACGGAGGTGTATACATATTTGAAGTCTGACGAGGGATATTTTTATCCGACATGGATGACAACATGATCTTCGGGTTGACCCTCCTGCGTCTTAGGCGTTATACAGTTTCACCATGATTACTTTTATTTCACCTTTTTCATTTATTTTTAACTTGGATTTGATTATTGTCTTTTTTGTTTTTCTTAAACTTGGATTTGATTATGGCCGTGTGCATCTTAATTGTGCAGAAGCCGAATTTAATGCTTAAACCTTTCAAGTAACAAAGCTTCCTTTATCGAAAAATGTAGCCTTTGTGAATTCTGGTTAACCTATCTTATCTTGCAGAGGTTGTGAAGCCTCGTAGGCAACTACTCCCCCATGACCATTAAAAAAGTAATTATCCTTGCAGAGCCAACCATTTAATCAGCATTTTGCCAGCTGTAGTAGTAGTACTATTATTGAGCCCACATTTGATTGAGTTGAATTATTGTCCATAAGAGCCAGCCATTTAATCAGCATTAAGCCAATTAGACAAGTTACATTATTGCTGATGTTCATCACACACTGGCGTTGACCATCAAACGATACTGTTCACAGCTATCATCCAAGACGAGCAACAAGCTAACATATCTCAAAACATACAATATCTTGAATAGGTTCAGCTAGGACTCCTCAAATTCAATTTCATGAGGAGAAACACCCCAGCCAGAGCAAATGCTAACAAAGCTTAGTAGCTACTCTATTAACAAAGCCCATGAACTTCAGACCAAGATATCATGCTAATGGCACTTCCTCTTTACAATGACCTGATGCCAGAATCATACGTTCCTGGGCATGCAGCACGGGGTAATCGTACAATAGTCTTCAGTGAAGCCCATGAACTTCAGACCAAATATCATACATGCCATGAATCTACCCTATCTGGATCCAGTTAGTTGGTGACAAAATGGTACCTGGAGTCCACATAGCTCTCGACGTCCCAGAGGAAGGATCCGAAGGTGACAGCCTCTAAGATCAGCCTTCTCAACCCGGAGAAGCTTATCCTGACGTACTCATCCTTGGAAGAATCGACCGTTCCCTCCGGGGTGATCACGATCTCCGGCTTCCCGAATAGCGCCTCCGTGTGCTTCTCGATGATGCCAAATGCCACCTTCGACCGAATTGTCGCGTAAGTTTGTAACGTGTCTGAATCAAACGACATGACGTACGATCGAAGACGGGAAGGCTTGACAGACTGGCCGAGACCTCCTGCGCTGAGGTCAGGGGAAGTCCATGACTCCACCTCTGGATGGGAACTGTACGTCTGATCTGAGGGCCGTGAGTCGGTCGTCATAACTTGATTGAGCGCACCGTCTTCTGATCCCCAAGGGAGGCTCTTCATCGACTTCTCAAGCTGAAACCTCTTATCAACCCTCTTGAGGAAGTAGCCATACATCACCGATGCGGCGTAGACCTGGCCGACTCGGAGCTTACTTATGGCTGCGACAGTGCCATCGGCTTGCCGCTGCCCCAATATGAGATTCAAGTGGTTCTCGATCATTTCATATGCCTCGTGTGAGTGCAAACGCTCAAGCTTCCCTTCCACATGCTCTGCCCACTGATCAACTCTACCAGAAGAAGCATCAATGGAGTGAGAGAGAGCTGGGACCAAAGAGACGCCAGCTTCAACAAATTTCTGAACAACCAGCGCGTACAGTATCTCCTCCATGGTCCTTTTCCGTTCCTTCTCCTTAACCTCGGCAATTCGCCTATAAAACAAGAGAGTTACAAATTAGCAAGATTTCTTTAACTGACAGGGACTTTTTGGAATTAACCAAAGATTCAACCTATGGTGAGCAGTTTTACAAATTGGACTGTATTTCCTACAATTCAAACCATGAGTTGTCAATTCTTTGACTTTTTGGAATTAACCAGAGATTGAACTTCCGGTGAGCAGTTTTACAAATTGGATTTGTATTTCCTACAATTCAAACCATGATTTATCAATTCCTTTTTTATATAGGAAATTCTGACCGACGAAACAATTCTAGAATGAACGTGACTGCTCTATCCCAATCAATCAGACATTCAGACTAGAAGAAAAATAACCTTTTTTCTTCCCTACAGAAAACGCAGCCGGCACTTCAACCAAAGGTTAAACATTTCGTGACAGCTCTATCTGTTATGTAAACTTGTGCATTTTTTACCCATGTCGGCAACGGCCCATAAAAATGATTTATCTGTTCTTGGAGGCAGCATGGCAGCTGGTCAAGCTAGCTTGATGATGGTTCTGCAATTAGCCTGCCCCCTTCTTAAGATTATTTACCAAAATCCAAACTTCTTACAGCGGGATGCATCGGAAATAACAAGAGCGACGAAGTCACCATTCCAAACATCATTTACCTGTACAGCACGATGTCGCCGGCCGCCGGCGGTGCCTGCGCGTCCTTCTTTTCTGCAGAATCTTGGACGGTCTGAAGCTGCTCGAGCTGCTGCTCGGCGGCGGCGGGGAGCAGGTGCGGGTGCGTGACCAAAATCTGCGAGAGGAACTGCCCTATCGGCGACTCCATTTGCAGAGGGGCGATCGGCGAAGAAGATGGCAGAGACTCCGACGGGGACGAGGAGGATGCCCTGACCACGCTGCGCAGCCTTCTGGAAGCGAGCTGCCGCCGCCCGAGGCCCTGAGGATAGCGTCCAGACAAGGAAGCGCGTCAGCCATGAAGTGACCATTACCGAACCATTTCTACGCTCAGACTACTTGAAACTCCAAGCGCCCAACTGAGAACGCATAGAACTGGGGGAAGCGGTAATTTTTTTGCAGTAAAACACATATAAATCTGGGTTTTTTTAGGCGGAAGGCCATTTGATGCAGCGAAATTGCAGAATATTCAAAGCAATAATCAATAATCTTTGTGTTAAACTATCGCAGGCAGCTGGATTTTACAGAAACCAAGAAATGGATAAGAACACCGTAAAAGGATAAGGCCCAAGATTATACTACCATGACAACCCGTGAGAACCCAAAGCTCGTCCGCGCGTACCTTGATGGAGCCAAGGGCGAAGCTGCGCCTGCGCTCGAAGGGGAGCGAGCTGGCGGCGGCGGCGGCCCGGCGCGAGGGCGCGGCTCCGGCGGCGGCGGGCGACCTGAGCGCCACGGCGGCTGCGGCTGCTGCCTCCATCGCTCGAACTCGCTCGGGTTCGGGGGGTCGGGAGGGCGGGATTGGGGATCTGCCGGCGGTGGTTGGAGACTTGAGGCGAGGGGCTGATTGATTCGGTTCGGAGGCGAGGATGAGGTGAGTGAGAGGTTCTGGAGACTGGGAGTCTGTATTTATACGCTGGGCCGCAAGGGGTTGTCGGTCAGAGCACGCGGCCGGGACGAAACGGCAGCGCCGCAGGCGTGTTCTTCTCTCTCGTGCTAGTTTAACAGAAAAATGCAATTTTTTTGTAGTCCTGCTGCGCTTGCTTCTATTTTATTTCGCCTTTTTTGGGCCTTCAATAGTTTTCTCGTGTTTTGACGTGTGAGGCAGGGGGGCTTTCTCTGGTCTAGAAGGAAGGTTTTGTAGCGTGAGCCAGACGTAAGAGGATGATTGAAAATTACAGAGTTTTTTTAGGTGGGACTGAAAACTACAGATGATGGGCGCACGGTACCGGGTTCAATTGTTTTTCACTCCTACCTGCATCTCTGTGAGTGCACGGTCTCGCCCGTACACTTACCCCTATGAACGGACGCACATACATCTTATCTCTATGAGCACCTTTGAGATACTGAGGGCCTGTTCTGAACTCCTCCAGCTTCCAATTCCACCAACTCCACGAATGATTTTGAGCCGAACGGATGGGCTCCAAGAAGCTAACTTCTGAGAAGCTAGCCAGCGCGTAGTGCAAAAACGAGGAGCCCGGTTGGCCCAGCTCCACCAAAACGTGAAGTTGGAGTTCCCCTTATTTACAACGAATCTGCCACCGCCAAGTTACATATCGGTTCGACCCCCCCTCGCTCGATAGAAAAAATGAAACTCGAAGCGGTACGGTCCTCCTCTCAACGAATCGGTACCCCTCATCTCTCGAGGTTGCCCATTATGGGCTGGTTCGAGTCGGCCCATTATGGCGCTAAGACAGGCCATAGATGCTGCCAGCCCATGTTTGATGAGAGAAGCTAGCGTGGCTGCCGAACGGGATCAAATCGCTATGTGGAGTTGGAAGCTGCGCTGGGAAGCTGGATTTGAGGAGTTGGGAGAGTTGGGAGGAGTTCAGAACACGCCCTGAGTCGGCATAATATTTTGAAATTGAGAAGTTATCACAAACGTCTCATAGTTGACGGGAACGCTTTCTCCCACTACTGAGCGAATATCGTCGAAAATCTGAAATAAATTAAAAAAATACGAGCACCAGTGTCAAGTCTAAGATTTAAACATTGGTGGGTTGGTTTATTCTCTCTGTCTTCGTTTAGATCGTCTTCAATCGGACCCTTTACTTTGGACCATTTTTGTGGGTGCACCGCTCGAACAAAAAGAAGCTAGCCAACTGAACCTTTTAAATCCAGCTCATATGTTTGATATGTTTTGCACTTCTCAAATCCAACTCTTATCTAGGGGCAATTTAGGGTTTGTTTTGGACGCGTTTGTCATGTCGGAACCAATAGGCTGGACACACCCCAAATTGCTCCAAATTGTCAAAATCCACCAAATTGACTGCTCTCTCACGCGTTGGGCCTTTCTTTCTCGTGTTCGTGCCATCATCCACCTTCGCTCTTGCTCCGCATCCATGCCGCCGTCGTCGTCGTTCCGTCGTTCGCCCGCACCATGCAGGATGGCTCGGTGGAGTCCGTGGGGGTCCTTACAGTCATGAACAAGGCGGAGACCGTCGCCCTCAGGGAGCGGTCCACCCAACAGCGCGCCCGCGAGAAGGCAAAAAGGAAACTGCAGGAAAGGACGATGTCCAGGTGGACTTCATAGTGTCTGCTCCGCCTGTCGTGCCCGCACCCTCGGCCACACCCGAGCCCGACGCCATTCCGGTTTCGCAATGGTCAGCGTCCCGAATGG
This sequence comes from Aegilops longissima, assembly GCA_021605205.1. Lineage (NCBI taxonomy): Eukaryota > Viridiplantae > Streptophyta > Magnoliopsida > Poales > Poaceae > Aegilops > Aegilops longissima. The sequence continues at coordinate 27,288,244 of CM038679.1, read as the reverse complement.
CGTCACGCCGTAAGCGGATGCCTCCCCGGACAAAGCGTACGACTCGCCGCAACTACAACAATCGCAGACAAGTCGAGAATCTCCAATGCCAGACATGTCCACTAACCGTTCGGGGAAAGTCTAGAATAAAATATGCAAAAGAAAAAAATCTTGCCCCATGTGCATTTATCGGATCAAACATAGGATGGTAGTAAACCTGATCGTACATCGGGCCGGACTTCAAAAAGTCTGAACCTGGCCCGAAGCCCGAAAATACACACTTTCTCAAGCCCGAGCCCGATCTGAATATAGGCCTGAAACCTGAAAGCCCAGCCCAAATGATGTTTCTCCATGCTGTTACATGTAAGCCCGACCTGAAGCCCAAAAGCCCAGCCCGAAAAGTGCAAAAACAAAAGCCCAAGCCCAGCCCGAATGTATATTCAAACCGCAAAACAAAGCTCGTGCCCGACCCGTGTTTTTCGGGGTGGGCTGCCCATGATCAGATTAAGATGGTAATTTCATTGTAATGCATATGTAGGACTCGGTCATGGTGGATCTGAGAACTAGGGTTTTGTGTTTAGAAGGGGTCGATCACAAAATCGTCTAGGGGGCAAAGCCTCATATGTTTGCTAGAATCATGTGTGTATCGGTGGGGTGGTCCTTGGCTATATATAGGTGGACTGGGCGGGTTACAAGTCCTGAATCGGTCGATGAGCTGGCCTAATAAGCTAATATATGTTGTTCTAGACGATTTCTAGCCTAATTCGGAGAGGAGTCTCCGTCCTGTCCCCCAAGGTGATGATGCACTCTGTATTGTTGGTGGACGTTGAGTTGTGGGCCCGGACCGCCCCATTATCATTGGGCCTCTTTTGTCCCCCGCAACTATACCCATGGGCATGAAGCCGTCATTCAGATCCAATCAATGGTAAGAGTAGAGCTATATTGTCAGGACCCTGATCCTAAGTCACACCGATCTAGCATGTAACACATCATATCACTTTGCGGCCTCACGCACGGTATTCCTACGGGTGCCACCTTACCTGGCCCGGGACCGTTTGCGCCTTTTGGCTCACGTATATGATAGTGTCGCTAGCATCCATATGACAAAAGACCCGGACCGACATGACTAGTCGTGAATCCAAAGTGGCACTAACTTACAGGGACGTGCATACATGACCCAGCAACGAACGTATCGGTCATCAACGTATGAACCCAAGTCGTAGCAAGCTACAAGGACTTAAAGGAATAACGCGTGACATTTCCCCGAAGGGACAGAAACAGGAACGAAGAAGGACACATGCCGGCCAGCCGAAGTGTTCCGGAGTAGTAGCAAGCTACCATGGCTCAGTGGAAGCACTAGGAGACATTTCCCGGTAAGAGAGGCTACTAAGAATAAACAACTAGGTAGTCGGATCCCACACACACCAAACATTTCAATAACATACACACAATATGCTCGATATGTGCAAATACAACATGACATCACAAAAAAACTCTACGACTCAAAGTATTTATTCATTAAGCTCTGAGGAGCCAGATATTACAAACATGGGTCTGATGACCCAACATTCAGAGCATACAAACAATGGAAGCATAACATGTCTAAGCACAGACAACTACAAATGGAAAAGGCTGAGAAGCCTGACTATCTACAAGACCCTGCTGAGGGCACAAGATCGTAGCTGAGGTAACAAGCTAAACGTCGAAGTCCACGCGAAACTACTAGTGAGACTGAAGTCTCTCTGCAAAAACATAAATTAAGCAAACGTGAGTACAAATGTACCCAGCAAGACTTACATCAGAACTAGCTACATATGCATCAGTATCAACAAAGGGGTGGTGGAGTTTAACCGCAGCAAGGCAGCTTTAACTCAGTGGCTAACCTGAACTACGACTGCAAGTAACTCTTCTGAGGTGGCGCACACGAGTACACATATTCACCAATCAATACACCACTATGGATCCGCTCCCGTCTCCCTACGAGAACGCCATTCATAGCACTCACGCTTATCTTGCGCATTTTAGAGTATCCACTTTCACTTGTCTATGAACTGTATAGGCAACCCAGAAATCCTTTACCGCGGACGCAGCTATTCAAATAGACCGTTTATAACCCTGCAGGGGTGTACTTCTTCACACACACTCTCGCCACTTACCACCATGTACACGTCATGTATCTCGGCAACCTTCAAGTGGAAGCCTGGCGAGGGAGTCGGCCATGACCTGACTAACCACACAAGTCTCTAGTCCAGGTTTATCGCCTATTCGGGTTCCATCTGCAAGGAGATCCGGCCGGGGTTTCGCTCACGGCCCCAAACGATGAGAGTAGGGTTCCCGAGGCACCAAACGGGCGTCCCGGTACACCGTGCCTCGTGTCTCTACTGCATCATAGCCCACCCCTAGGGTCAGCTCTACGCACGACCCCCAACACATATCCTACAAACACCATAAACTAGTTGCAACTCCTGGACAGAGATCGAGGCGATTAATAAGCCGAGAGGGGTCGAGTTACCGGAACCCAATGTGTGGTAGTAACTGTTCATGGATCACAAACACAGAACTCAATTCTTGAGGACGGTTTCAATGAGACAACCCACCATGTGCTCCTACATGGCCTCTCACTGCTACCTTTACCAAATCGTGTTCACACACTTAGCTCTCAACAGTAGGACATGTTCAACACATTGCACCATCCCCGATGAATCGAGACTGAGTCAACCTAAGCAAAGAGCAGTGCATGACAAACAAGCATGAATGAGTAGGCACATCAGGGCTCAAACAACTCCTACTCATGCTAGTGGGTTTCATCTATTTACTGTGGCAATGACAGGTCATGCAGAGGAAAGGGTTCAACTGCCGTAGCATGTAACAATTGAATTGTTGTTGTCCTAATGCAGTAAAAGAGAGCAGAAGCGAGAGAGTGGGATTATATCGAAATGAACAAGGGGGTTTTTCTTGCCTGACAGAGTGGTCGAGGGGTACTGGCCTTCAACTGGATACTCGTGAATATTCCTCGGGAGCAGAACCTACCACGGAGATTACACCGGTAACACAATCAATACATGGCGATATGCAACAATATGATGCATGCACATGACATGGCAATATGAGTGTGTTGGGCTAATGCAACTACAACCAGCTGGGTTTGAGTCATTTTGAACCAAAGGTTCAATCCCAAACTCTACTTATGAATTTAAATAGTGCCTTATCATGTTTTGCACTAAACAGCAATGTTAAGAGTCTTAAACATGCATGAAACCAGTACAGATGGATAGATTGGATTTTTCTGATCATTTTTCATATATAACTTATTTCATTTGGAGCTACGGTTAATTTACTATGATTTTTAGAAGTTTAGGACATTTTTTTGAAATTTCCTGTATTATATTTAATCCAGAAAATGATTAACTGCATCAGCCTGACGTCAGTGTGACGTCAGCAGGTCAACGGAGGTCAGTCAGGTCAAACCTGGTGTGTGGGACCCACTGGTCAGTGACTGGGCTAATTAACAGAGACTGTTAGTGCTAATTTAATCCTAACTAAAAGTGTTTGTGGGGCAGGGGCCCACATGTCAGTGACCCAGGCGAGTCATTAGGTTAGTTTTAGCCGGTGTTTAGATGGACTAACACGCCGGTGAGGTGCAGCGGCGGCGGGGTGGCTCGGAAATCGCCCACCGGGTTCCGTTCGAGGCGTAGGTAGGCTCTTCGAAGAGCTGGCGGTGTGGCGTGTCGAGCAGTGCCCTCGGCCGGAGCTGGGGTGGCTGAGAATGACATTGACGACCACGTTTGCGGCCGCCAGGGTTCGGCTGTGTACGGGGACGCGGCTGCAGCGTGCAAATGTGCGAACTGAAACACAAGTGGGGCACTACTAGGTGCAGCGAGAGTGTTAGGCGCACTTGCGTGACCAAAAGGTTGCCGGAGTAACACCGGCGACAAGCTCGAGCGGAGGCGGGCTTTGGCCATGGCGGAACTACGGCCTAGACGGTGCAAACGCGAGGGGGAGAAGATGGGTTCGGAGCAGGGGCTCACGGCGAGGTCGATGAGCAGGTCAGCTGGCTTTGGGGAGGTCGGACGGCGACGTGGCGTTGCCGGCGATCTCGGACGACCGAGGAGGAAGACGACGGTGTTGGGGAGGAAACCGAGCTCCTGGCGCCACTTGACTCGGTGGAGAGGACGATTACGTTGTGGCGGATCTCGGGGACAGCTCGGAGAGGCGAGGCGGTGACTGTGGCCGCGCCAACGGCGAGCGGCGGCGATGGCGTGTTCGGTGGTGCTGCGTGTGAGAGAGACAGAGGGGGGAGAGTGAGCTGCGAGAGTGGGAGAAGGACCAGGGGGCTCGGGGGCGTCTCCAGCGCTCGGTCGAGGGCGGGGGAGGAAGCAGGAGGTGGTGTCCGGTGTGCTGGCAGAACACGCCTCTGCCTTGGCAGAGGTGGGGACGATCGGCGATTGCCCGTGGCTGGGCCGGCTGGAGGAGCTGGGCAGTGGCTGCTGCTGTAAGTCGTGGGTCTCTCTCTTCTTTTATTTGTTTCTGTTTTCTATTATTGTGTAACTTTAGGGCTTTATTAAAAATGCCAAAACAATCTCAAAATTCATGAAACTGCTCAAGGCTACTGTTTGGAATAATTCCAACAGTAAACATTTTAGTTCATGAGTATTTGGACATTTAAAATATTATATAGCATTTAAATGCCCAAATGCAAATAGCATATGATTTAATTCAATGACCCAATGATGTCCTAGAAAAATGTGAACCATTTTTGTCAGAGGTTCTAGACCAAGACAAAAATGATGGACATATTTGAAGGGCATTTCAGGTTCATTGAGAAAATATTTTAGTAACCCTAGTTGGTTTAAGTGGTGCTGGGGGTTTGGCTCATCCCCATTTCAAGTTTCTGGAAATTTAAACATGATGCATCACTCTAATGCAAGTACTGACTAGGGTTGTGACAACTCACCCCCACTAAACAAGAATCTCATCCCGAGATTCAAGTCGTGAGGTAAGAAGACAGAGGGACACAAGCTAACACAATCTTCACGATCCAGATGTCCTTCTCGAGGATGTTGATTCATTGCACCACCTTGATCTCGACATCTTGCTTTGAGAACTACATCCAACATGACAACAAGAAGAAAGGGAGAATTTTAGAAGAATCGATCTTCTTGAGGTTCGAGCAACTTAGGATCATCTTAATGATCACAAGATCAACTCATGGAATGAGACGTAGAAACATCTCTGAAGCTGAGAGGCAAAACATGCATCAGGAGGGACGGAAGAAACAATTTGACGAGGGTTTCAAAGTAGCGAGGAAGCAGTTACCATGATCCCATAACGGGGCACCTTGGGAAAGGTGACTCATAGAATTATTCCCTTAAAGTGCAAAAGAATTACTTTTGATATCTAGATCATCAAAACTCTCTATACCAGCCTAAGGTAGTTCACCAACAATCGTTCAAAGGAGTGCGAAAGAGTGACATACTTGGACTAGGATGGACGATGTGGACTACCTTGTCGAAGACAACACGATGGATGATTTTAGCTTATCATCGAAAATGGATGGGACCCATGGTAGGATGGCACAAAGGCGATTGCAAGCTGGGAACAAAATGTAAATACTAGGAATGATTCTAGTAACTAGGGGAAAACTCAACAGTAGAGAGTGATTCCACTGTTTGAATGGTTATAGCTTAATCGAGGAAACCGAGAGCACAAGGACCCCTCGAACAACTCCTAGGATAAGTTGCACGAAATCCTCATGGAGAATATGGTCAAATAGCTCAATCAAGATACTACAATGATAGATCTTCTGGCTAGGTGTGTCGGCCAGAACATCAACCTTGTCGGGACCTACATAATAGATCTTGGAAAAGTTCCAACCATCATATCTGCCTGGGATTCAGATCTGGTTGGTAACATGATACTCCAGACTCATCAAGTCTAGAAAGAAAAATGAAAGTTTGCAACACAAATCGACGAGATGGCGTTGCGAGATTCCCAGGAGATGAACTATGGTAGTAAGCTCCAAAACATGAGCTGGTTCTGCTACACGCATGTAAACATGTTGTCCAAGACAAGCATGACCACAGAGTAGTCTTACAATAAAACACTACCGAGTTCTGGTTGGGAACCATCATCGAGGATAACGGAATCTTGTGCATGATCTAGAATTAGCACAACACGCTCCTTTTACTTGAGCAAATCAATCAGTGGCTTGGTGTGCTAGGAAACACATATGGAGTGGAGGTGGCCAACCTATCAAACCATAGAGTACTTCGCACATATGCGTGACTAACTTGGGATGATTCCAGAGGAAGAAAAAATAATCTTCCTCGTATTCACGGCGGCAACTTGCATAGAATGCACATGAATTCGAGGAAGTCACTTCTTCCATCCAAGCATAAGCTTCATGAACGGAACACGAAAGCATTGCTTACAAAGTTTCCAACACTAACTTAGATGTTCAACATGAATCATGGACAAGATGAAATTGTTGTCAATGGGCTCAACAAAAAACCATCCAGGCTTCCATATAGATGGAATTCCATAATTAAGTGAACACGGTGGTAGCATTGGTCAGACCAAAGGATGTAATGGTGTATGCCCGAGGGATCAACCACGAGTAAGACAACATTACGAACATCGTTGGTTTTGATTTGATTGAGGATAGCCCACACTCAAATCAAAGTTTGGACAAGACAATAGATCTAATAACTTTTTGCGCCCCAGTTTCTTAGCACTCTTTCGGGCGGTGTTGATTTTGATTGGCATTGCCTTCCTCCGCGATGAAGATCGGGTGGGATCTTGCTTGGCGTTTGGTGCGATTCGCTAGAAGTCCAAAGTGTAGTGATGGGTGACTTCGTGGTTAAGTTTCGAGTCAGGTCTAAAGCTGATGGTTTTAACTGGGCTTTGGTGGCGGTATATGGTGCCGCACAGCCCGAGCTTAAACCGGAGTTTTTGGCGGACCTTGTCCGAATCTGTGGATCCGAGCAGCTCCCAATTTTAGTTGGGGGTGATTTCAATATCATTAGGAGGAGAGAGGAAAAGAATAATGATAATTTTGACGGCAGGTGGTCATTTTATGTTCAATACCATTATTGAAAGCTTGAATCTGAGAGAGATAGAGCTTTCCGGTAGAAAGTTTACCTAGGCCAATGTTATGCCGAACCCGACATATGAGAAGCTTGATCGAGTTCTCGCGAGCGTTGAGTGGGAACAGAAGTTCCCTCTAGTAATGGTGCAGGCTCTCTCGCGCGGAATCTCCGATCACACACCTTTATTCGTGGACTCAGGAGAGCCAAACCACGTGGGAAACAAAAACACCTTTTCTTTCGAGATGTCTTGGTTTGAACGAGACGGTTTCTTGGATCTGGTAGCCAGGGAATGGGCTAAGGATGCAGGAGGCAGGACTTCTATCGAGCGATGGCAGAATAAGATTAGGCATTTGAGAAGTTTCTTACGGGGTTGGGCTAAGAACCTTAGTGGAATTTATAAGGTGGAAAAGGAAAGGATCCTTTCTCTTATTCAGACCCTAGACTTAAAGGCTGAATCCACGATTTTGCAACCAGCAGAGTTTCAGGTTAAACTTGAGGCGGAGAAGAGGTTGAAAGAACTTCTCCGCGAAGAAGAATTGAAGTGGGCATTGCGGGCTAAGGTCCGCAAAGTTGTCCAGGGGGATGCGAACACTCAATTCTTTCACTTGATTGCTAATGGTAAGCACAGAAAGAAGAGAATCTTTCAGCTTGAACAAGATGAAGGGACTATTTTAGGTCAGGACAACCTAAAACTTTACATAACCGAGTATTACAAGCAGTTATTTGGACCTCCGGAGGATAGTTGTGTGTCCCTCGACGAGTCCGGGACTGAGGATGTGCCTCAACTAACTGTCGCTGATAATGATATTCTGGTTGCCCCGTTTTCGGAGAAGGAGGTGTTTGATGCTATAGCACAGATGAAAAACAATAAGGCTCCCGGACCTGATGGTTTCCCGGCTGAGTTTTACAAAAAGTGTTGGCACATTATTAAGGGGGATTTGTTACCAATGTTTCATGATCTTTTCTCTGGACAGCTTCACTTATTTCACTTAAATTTTGGAACAATAGCACTGCTTCCTAAGAAAACGTATGCTGTGAGAATAGAGCAGTTCAGGCCGATCTGTCTTCTCAATGTTAGTTTCAAAATTTTCACCAAGGTTGGGACTAATAGACTCACACAGATTGCGCATTCTGTGGTGCAGCACTCCCAAACTGCTTTCATGCCGGACAGAAACATCCTAGAAGGGGTGGTCGTCCTTCATGAAACGCTCCATGAAATCCATTCAAAAAAATTAGATGGCGTTGTTTTTAAGGTGGATTTCGAGAAAGCGTACGATAAAGTCAAATGGCCATTCCTCCAACAGGCATTGCGTATGAAATGTTTTGATGAAGCCTGGCGCCGCCAGGTTGAATCGTTCACGCAAAAAGGGAGTGTTGGAATTAAAGTGAATGACGATATCGGTCATTATTTCCAGACACATAAAGGCCTGAGACAAGGGGATCCGATGTCCCCTATCATGTTTAACATTGTGGTTGATATGTTAGCAATTTTGATAGGAAGGGCTAAGGAGGTTGGTCAAGTAGGTGGTTTGGTACCTCATCTTGTTGATGGAGGTGTGTCCATCCTTCAGTACGCTGATGACACAATCATCTTTATGGAGCACGACTTGGCCAAAGCGAGAACTATGAAGCTGGTGTTATGCCTCTTTGAACAATTGACCGGGTTAAAGATTAACTTTCACAAAAGCGAGTTGTTCTGGTTTGGTAGAGCCAAGGACGAACAAGAAGCTTATAGGCAATTGTTTGGGTGCGATTTGGGGGTTTTACCTTTCACCTACTTAGGTATACCAATCCACCATCGTAAGCTGACAAACAAAGAATGGAAGTGCATCGAGGACCGATTTGAAAAGAAACTGAGTTGCTGGAAGGGCAAGCTCATGTCATACGGAGGCCGATTAATCCTGATAAATTCGGTTCTCACGAGTATGCATATGTTTCTCTTGTCGTTCTTCGAAGTCCCAGTTGGAGTCAGGAAAAGACTGGACTTCTATCGTTCGCGTTTTTTTTTTGGCAGGGTGATGAACTAAAAAGAAAATACCGTCTAGCTAAATGGGATATCATCTGTAGACCGAAAGACCAAGGGGGTCTAGGTATTGAGAATCTTGAAGTTAAGAATAGATGCCTTCTCAGCAAGTGGTTGTGGAAGTTATCGAGTGAGACTGATGCCACGTGGGCTCAAATCCTCCGTAGCAAGTATCTTCAGACCAAAACTTTGTCTCAGGTGACAGTAAGGCCGACTGACTCGCCTTTCTGGAAAGGGCTTATGAAAGTCAAACAATCCCTGTTTAATAGGACAAAGTTTGTGATTGGTAACGGTGCTAGTACACGATTCTAGGAGGATACTTGGCTCGGAGAGACACCCTTAGCCATTCAATACCCGTCCTTATATCGTATTTTTCAACGACGTGAGGTGTTCGTTGCAACGGTATTTCAATCTACCCCCCTTAATATTCAGTTCAGAAGGTCACTAGCGGGCAATCGTTGGGAAGAATGGCTCCGTCTAGTAAGTAGACTGATGGAGGTTCAGCTTTCTCAACAACCCGATGAATTACGTTGGAAGCTTACTAGGTCTAGAGTATTTACAGTTAAATCAATGTATATTGATGTTATCAATTCGAGCTTCATTCCTAGTTCCAAGCATGTTTGGGCTGTCAGAGTTCCATTGAAAATAAAAGTGTTTATGTGGTTTGTCCATAAACAAGTTATTTTAACAAAGGACAAATTGACAAAGCGTAATTGGACAGGTCCTACTAGGTGTAGTTTCTGTGATCGGGATGAGACGATTAAACACCTTTTTCTTGATTGCCCGCTAGCCAAAGTTTTATGGCGGACGCTCCATATTGCTTTTAATATTACTCCACCGAGTTCAGTCAACACGTTATTTGGGACGTGGCTTAGCGGGATAGAGCCCGACTTAGCGAGACATATTCGCGTAGGAGTCTGCGCCTTGATGTGGGCTATCTGAAATTGCAGAAATGATTTGGTTTTTAACAGAACAACACGCTTTCATTTTTTGCAGGTTATTTTCCGAGCCACGGCATTGATCCGTTCGTGGTCGCTACTCACTCCGACAGAGGCCAGGGAGCATTTGGTTACTGGATCTATCCGTTGGGAGATGGTAGCTCGGGATATCTTCAACCGGTTTGGATGGCGGTCATGTAATAGGATAGGCAATTAGTTTACCTATCTCTCTGTTTTGCCAGCCGGTTGTGGCGTCCTTTATTTGGCTAGTTTGTATTCTAGCTTTTCTGGCTCTGAGTGAGCTCTTTTTATTGTCGTTGGGAGACTTTTAGACTTTTAGACCTGTTTGGCACATTTTTATTTGATTAATAAGAGGTTCGTATGCATCGTTCTAATGCAGAGGCCGGGGCATTCCCCCTTTTCAAAAAAAAACGAGGACCAATCGATGAAGATATCATATTTCTTCAACACACACACACAAAAAGATATCCCTTAACATGAACTAAGTCAGACAAGCTTTTATCTTCCAACTCTCCAAGTTGTTGTTTGGCTTAACCAACTAGCTCAGGGGTATCCAACATGGATTCTTGGAGAAAGAGTGATTTATTGGAAAGCCAACTTGATCACGAACTCAACATATCGGTCAGGGGACGACCTGGTGATACTTCCGTGAAGATATCTGGAAAATCACGAACCACCGATATGTCTCTAAGCTCGAGAACAATCTTGCTTTTCAAGGCAAGACGACATGATCAGAAGAGCAAGGGATTCAATCCTAACTCAAAGCTCGAGGAGTGCACCAGAAATAAGGACAAGGTAGCACGATCAATCCTAGGATAGTGATTCGATAACCAACACATTAAGAATGATATTAATGTCCATTCACTACCAAGCAACACGGTTGCTAGGAGTATTGATTTCACACATCATGGTTCACTTGTCGGCATTCCGGTTGCAACAACACGGGACCGAGGAATGAAAAATGATGGCAAGAAGTACCACTGCGTCAAGAATTCATGAGAGATGGTGCAATTCTCATGACAATCCTGACATAAAGGGGGTAATACTCCAAGGTAGAACAGAACAAAAGCTGGATTGGCATTTTGATCTGCGGAATACAACTACTTTGATCAGTCCAAGAAATGGATGAGGTGCTGGAGTTTGTTTCTCCTAGTCATTCCGGAATAGAATGGCTTGACAGACCGCAAGAATAATAGGCATCGCTGAACGAATGCACACATAATCTAGACTATTGATTGATAGACAATGGCCGGAATATAGGTGAAGAGTAACAACTCAAGGAACATATATCTTTCTGAGTTGTGGATGCATAGATTAGTATGTCGAGCAAAGCTCAACATTTCTTTCGGATAACCCATGCAGAAAGGTAGAACTGGCAGATTCACAATGTAGAATGGGGAACTCATTAAGAGCTCTCTGGTTGTGATCTTTTGGTTCAAAGAACTTCTACCATAAACAATTCATGGTATTTGGAAGAAGGAAATACCACGGACCTCGAGGACTATCGCAAAGGTTACTAATATCCTAAAGGAACTAGCAAACACTATCAACAGGAGGTGAGTGGAGTGAATCTCGGGTTCAAAACCCAGGAATAGAATACCTACTAACTAAATGGCATCACGGGATGCTTTCGAGAAAGATGGCCAGAATTTTCACACTGGGATCACAACAGAACCGGAGTAATGGATGGTACTCTAAGATATCCTAGTTTTCCTAATAACTTCAGCATACATGTCGAGGCAACGGAGTACCTCAACATAATGATTAGTGTGGATAATCTGACCCAAAAGGACATTGGGAACAAGGAGAGAAGATTTGCAAATGCATCAGACTTTTAGAAACCTGGGATGACTCGGACGGCATAACAGCTGTAAATGCTCAAAAATATTTGAGACATCCTGCAAAAATGGTGGCATAACCACTCAACATCACAATATGAAGGTTCTGGGACCAACTATTAACACACGGAGGTACTAGAGACTGAACTAAGGCTTGAATCCATCAATCCTATGAGTCTACAGATTAGTAACACGTGAACCTGATAGAAAGAAGACAAGCCTAGTTCTTAATCCCCGTAGAAGAGAAGAGGATGACTCAGATCATAAGGGCATAGGGTAAAGGAGTAAAAAGAGCCTTATGTTCCCTTCCACAACAATTCCCTTATATAACTAAAGCATTTCTAGACTCAACTTCGACCAGTTTGGCTTGGTAATCCTACAGGCAGTCAGGCTCTGATACCAAAGCTGTCAGGATCTCGATCCTAAGTCACACCGATCTAGCATGTAACACATCATATCACTTTGTGGCCTCACGCATGGTATTTCCATGGGTGCCACCTTACCTGGCCCGGGATCGTTTGCGCCTTTTGTCTCACGTATATGATAGTGTCGCTAGCATCCATATGACAAAGGACCTGGGACGACATGACTAGTCGTGAATCCAAAGTGGCACTAACTTACAGGGACAGGCATACATTACCCAGCAACGAATGTGTCGGTCATCAACGTATGAACCCAAGTCGTAGCAAGCTACAAGGACTTAAAGGAACAACGTGTGACATTTCCCCGAAGGGACAGACACAGGAACGAAGAAGGACACATGTCGGCCAGCCTAAGTGTTAGGAGCAAGAGTAAGCTACCATGGCTCGATGGAAGCACTAGGAGACATTTCCGTAAGAGAAGCTACCAAGAATAAACAACTAGGTAGTCAGATCCCACACATACCAAACATTTCAATAACATACACACAATATGCTCGATATGTGCAAATACAACATGGCATCACAACAAAACTCTACGACTCAAAGTATTTATTCATTAGGCTCCGAGGAGCCAGATATTACAAACATGGGTCTGATGACCCAACATTCAGAGCATACAAACAACGGAAGCATAACATGTCTAAGTACAGACAAATACAAATGGAAAAGGCTGAGAAGCCTGACTATCTACAAGACCCTGCTGAGGGCACAAGATCGTAGCTGAGGTAACAAGCTAAACGTCGAAGTCCACGTGGAACTACTAGTGAGACTGAAGTCTCTCTGCAAAAACATAAATTAAGCAAACGTGAGTACAAATGTACCCAGCAAGACTTACATCAGAACTAGCTACATATGCATCAGTATCAACAAAGGGGTGGTGGAGTATAACTGCAGCAAACCAGCTTTGACTCAGTGGCTAACCTGAACTATGATTGCAAGTAACTCTTTTGAGGTGGCGCACACGAGTCCACATATTCACCAATCAATTCACCACTATGGATCCGCTCCCGCCTCCCTACGAGAACGCCATCCATAGCACTCACGCTTATCTTGCGCATTTTAGAGTATCCACTTTCACTTGTCTATGAACTGTATAGGCAACCCAGAAGTCCTTTACCGCGGACGCGGCTATTTGAGTAGATCATTTATAACCCTGCAGGGGTGTACTTCTTCACACACGCTCTCGCCACTTACCACCATGTACACGTCGTGTATCTCGACAACCTTCAAGCAGAATCCTAGCGAGGGAGTCGGCCATGACCTGACTAACCACACAAGTCTCTAGTCCAGGTTTATCGCCTATTCGGGTTCCATCTGCAAGGAGATCCGGCCGGGGTTTCGCTCACTGCCCCAAACGATGAGAGCAGGGTTCCCGAGGCACCAAACGGGCGTCCCGGTACACCGTGCCTCATGTCTCTACCGCATCATAGCCCACCCCTAGGGTCAGCGCTACACACGGCCCCCAACACATATCCTACAAACACCATAAACTAGTTGCAACTCCTGGACAGAGATCGAGGCGATTAATAAGCCGAGAGGGGTCGAGTTACCGGAACCCAATGTGTGGTAGTAACTGTTCATGGATCACAAACACAGAACTCAATTCTTGAGGAAGGTTTCAATGAGACAACCCACCATGTACTCCTACATGGCCTCTCACTGCTACCTTTACCAAATCGTGTTCACACACTTAGCTCTCAACAGTAGGACATGTTCAACACATTGCAATTCATCCCCGATGAATCAGACCTAACTCAACTCTAAGCAGTAGCAGTCATGACAAACAAGCATGAATGAGTAGGCACATCAGGGCTCAAACAACTCCTACTCATGCTAGTGGGTTTCATCTATTTACTGTGGCAATGACAGGTCATGAAGAGGAAAGGGTTCAACTGCCGTAGCATGTAACAATTGAATTGTTGTTGTCCTAAAGCAGTAAAAGAGAGTAGAAGCGAGAGAGTGGGATTATATCGGAATGAACAAGGGGGTTTTGCTTGCCTGACAGAGTGGTCGAGGGGTACTGCCCTTCAACTGGATACTCGTGAATATCCTCGGGAGCAGAACCTACCACGGAGATTACACCGGTAACACAATCAATACATGGCGATATGCAAAAATATGATGCATGCACATGACATGGCAATATGAGTGTGTTGGGCTAATGCAACTACAACCAGCTGGGTTTGAGTCATTTTGAACCAAAGGTTCAATGCCAAACTCAACTTATGAATTTAAATAGTGCCTTATCAAGTTTTTCACTAAAAAGCAATGTTAAGTTGCTTAAACATGCATGAAACCAGTACGGATGGATAGATTGGATTTTTCTGACCATTTTTCATATATAACTTATTTCATTTGGAGTTACGGTTAATTTACTATGATTTTTAGAAGTTTAGGAAATTTTTCTGAAATTTCCTGGATTATATTTAATACAGAAAATGATTAACTGCATCAGCCTGACGTCAGCAGGTCACCGGAGGTCAGACAGGTCAAACCTGATGCGTGGGATCCACTGGTCACTGACTAGGCTAATTAACAGAGACTGTTAGTGCTAATTTAATCCTAACTAAAAGTGTCAGCGGGGCAGGGGCCCACATGTCAGTGACCCAGAGGGTCATTAGGTATGTTTTAGCCGGCATTTAGACGGAGCTAACACACCGGTGAGGTGCCACGGTGGCGGGGTGGCTCGGAAATCGCCCACGGGGCTCCGTTCGAGGCGTGGGTAGGCTCTTCGAAGAGCTGGCTGTGCGGCGCGTCGAGCAGTGCCCTCGGCCGGAGCTGGGGTGGCCGAGAACGACGTCGGCGACCACGTTTGCGGCCGCCGGGTTTGGCCGGCATGTACGGGACGCGGCTGCAGCGGCGTGCGCGCGAATCAAACGCTTAGCGGGCACTACTAGGTGCAGCGAGAGTGTTAGGCGCACTGGCGTGACCAAAAGGTCGCCGGGTAACGCCGGCGACAAGCTCGAGCGGAGGTGAGCTTCGGCCATGGCGGAACTACGGCCTAGACGGTGCAAACGCGAGGGGGAGAAGAGGGGTTCGGAGCAGGTGCTCACGGCAAGGTCGATGAGCAGGTCAGCTGGCTCTGGGGAGGTCTGACGGCGACGTGGCGTTGCCGGCGATCTCGGACGACCGAGGAGGAAGACGGCGGCGTTGGGGAGGAAACAGAGCTCCTGGCGCCACTTGACTCGGTGGAGAGGACGATGACGTTGTGGCGGATCTCGGGGACAGCTCGGAGAGGCGAGACGGTGACTGTGGCCGCGGCAACGGCGAGCGGCGGCGATGGCGTGTTCGGTGGTGCTGCGTGTGAGAGAGACAGAGGAGGGGAGAGTGAGCTGCGAGAGTGGTAGAAGGACCAGGTGGCTCGGGGGCGTCTCCAGGCGCTCGGTCGAGGGCGAGGGAGGAAGCAGGAGGTGACGTCCAGTGCGCGCGCGCGACACGCCTTTGCCTTCTGGCAGAGGTGGGAGACGACTGGCAGTTGCCAGTGGGCTAGGCCAGCCGGAGGTGCTAGGCCAGGTGGGCTGCCAGGTAAGTTAGGTGGGTCTCTCTCTCTCGTCTTTTATTTGTTTCTGTTTTCTATTATTATGTAACTTTAGTGCTTTACTAAAAATGCCAAAACTATCTCAAAATTCATGAAACTGCTCAAGGCTATTGTTTGGAATAATTACAACCCTAAACATTTTAGTTCATGAGTATTTGAACATTTAAAATATTATATAGCATTTAAATGCCCAAATGCGAATAGCATATGATTTAATTTTGTGACCCAATGTTGTCCTAGAAAAATGGGAACCATTTTTGTCAGAGGTTCTAGACCAAGACAAAATGATGGACATATTTGAAGGGCATTTCAGGTTCATTGAGAAAATATTTTAGTAACCCTAGTTGGTTTAAGTGGTGCTGGGGGTTTGGTTCATCCTCATTTTAAGTTTCTGGAAATTTAAACATGATGCATCACTCTAATGCAAGTACTGACTATGGTTATGACATATATTTGAAACTGCAAAAATGCTAGCTTTCTTTTGTCGTGGTTTCACTCCAAAAAGATTATTTTTGAAAGAATTTTGGAGCATCAATCTTTTTTTGCCCAGGCCTCCACGGATATAATTCAATCATGAAAAATTGTTCACAGGTGAAACACTCGCTGATGTTTGTTGACAAAAAAATAGATTTCATTGAATGCTTTCATCGAGATGCATGTGACCTGTGATCAGAACAACGCTTTTGCTTCATACACTATATTTGTTCCACTGTTAAAAGAATTACTAGAAAACTTTCAATCTACTCATATTCAATCATGGAAATAGAACAAACATCAGAAATTATAAAAAATACATTCAGATCCGTAAACACATAGCGACGACTACAGGCAATGAAGCGAGCCAAAGATGCGCCGCCGTCATTACCACTTCCTCGCGGAGCCGGACAAAATTTATTATATTAGGCAGTCGGAAAGTCATCATAGTAAGACCCCATAGGACCAGCGCAACAGAACAACAACCGCCGCTGATAAAGAGTAGCGTTGATCGGAAAGATCCAACCTGAAAACACACGAACGTAGACGAACTACGACCTGATCCGAGCAAGTCCACCAAGGACAGACCGCTGGAGACACACCTCCACACGTCGACCGATGATGCTAGACACACCATCGAGCGGGGGCTAGACGGGGAGAACCTTATTCCATATTCAAGAAGTCGTCACCGTCTCATCTTTTCGAGTAAGACACAAACCCTAACAAAATTTGAAGGAACATATGAAAACAGAGCCTCCCACTGGTAAAAGGATCAGGATCTACCGCGCAGCCATGGCCCTAAGGCCAACGAAGACGAGGTGGATCGGCGGCGACCAAGGTTACAATTATGTTTTCATGTATTTCCACGGTAATTGTTCGCTTTGCTCTTCCCGTATGCCAAACTCCTGGCTCCGTCCCTGCGACCATCCTTTTCAAACACCACAAAAATCAGATTCTTCTCAACCAAACAAACTCCCCAAAATAGCCACATTTTTCTCGCACCACATTGACGTAACGTGTTAAACAACTAAACACTGCACCCACTCTCCAACACAGAAATGCACAACAGTCATATATGTCTGAGAAAAGAAAAAAGAAACGTCTGAGAAAGAAACCCACGGCACACGTCCACGGGGTCGTGGGCTGCCGTCCACCTCTCCGGGGTCTACTGTACACGGACAAGGACGCCGTCCGGGAGACTTGTTGGCAGCTCCACGGGCGGCCACCACGCGCGCCGGGCAACTCGCCACCGCCGCACGTCTCCGCCTGTGGCGCAGGCGAGAGATCCACGCTCGCCCGGAAAACTCTCCACGCTTCCCCGTCGGAAACTGACAAGCGCGAGCTCCTCACCGCCGCAGGAAAAAGATCTCCGTTTTCCTGATGCTGCGTCCGCCTCGTGTCTCTCCGAGGCTCTGAAACCAGAGAGAGCAGGAGAGGGAGGGAGAGACGTGGGCCTGGATATTCTTAACAGCAGGCAGGCTCGGACGACAGCGGCCAAGTCGAGGGGGATCCCGGTGCCAGGAAGGCGCAGTTCGAGAGGCCGACGTCTCGACACACGCACGCGATAGAGCAGGAACCATTGCATTTTTCTGTGGACGTCGTGCGCGCGCGCGCCGTGCACGTCTTCCCGTACCGATGCTGCTAGTGACCGCGTCGTTCCTCGTCAGACTTTTCATCTGAACGTGTGCCCCGAATCTCAAACATTTCATGGCCGTGTTATTTCGAAAATACACAAGAGTGCTCGTCCGCGCCTGCACACGGTATCATGTGCCGTTCTTTTCTTGTAGATCCAACACAACATACATTAATGGGCCAGATATAGATTTAATATTGCACTGAGTTGGCCATACGGCATCCGTAACGTCGTCTGTGTAATGCTGGCACACGCAGCCAGCTCCGTCTTGTGCCCGCAGCCTAGTTCAAGTGTGTGGTTTTGTCCTCGTCATGTGCCGTCCTATTAGCGCAACTGATATGTGAACTGTTTTTAATTTGTTGACAGTTTTTAAATATGTGAACATTTTCTGAATTTGTAAATATATTTTGAAATCTCTGTGAACATTTATTGAATTCACGAACACTTATTGAATTAGCGAACAACTTTTGAATTTACCGCAAACCTTTATCGAATTCGTGAATATATTTTGAACTTGCTGCGAACATTTTTTGAGTTCTCAAACATTTTTGAACTTGTGAACAATATTCGAATTTGCGAAGATTTGTTTTGAATTTTTTCTAGAATACTTGAACATATTTTGAATTCATAAATATTTTTAAATTTGCCAAGAACTTATTTTGTATTCACGGACATTTTTTGACATCACGAACATTATTTAATTTCACCATGAACATATTTTGAATTCGCATACATTTTCCAAATTTGAATGTTTTTCAAAAACGAAGATAACCCCGGCCTCTGCATCAATCGATGCATACAACCATCTTTATTATTATTCAACTAAGACTAACAACATGAATACAAGGATCAGCACAAAGCCACCCATCCGTCGAGCAACACCTACACTCTTGATAATGTGTCCGAACCGCATGAACACACACTATCTAATCCGGTAGCCTCACGCATCTATCGCGCATCGGGCTGAGAGCACCATCTGGTCTGGCCGACCCGCAGTGCGCACTGCATGTGCACGCTCTGGATCCACCATCGTCATCTTCCACCGTCCCATCTCTAGGAGCGATGAACGCATTCACCTTGGTAGACCATACTGCCGTCGACGCCAACACGGCTCCAGACAACAACACCGCCCTGCGCTCGTCCATCAAGACGCATCCGCCGCCGAGACTCTGCTGCGCCATGCCGCAAAGCCCGCCGTCGTCGACACGGTAGATACAACGCCACCCCACCTCCTGATCCAGATCGCCGCCAACACCAACCCAACGGTGTCCACCATGCATCCACACAGCTCCCAAGATGGCGCCTTCAAGAAGGGAAAGATGCTGAAGATGTCATCGCCGCCCACCGCAGTTAGGGCTTTCGCCCGGGAGACAGATGGCATGCTGGAAGTAGATGCAGATTTGATGAGCATCTCCATGGAGAAGAAAATGGCGCCCTCGAGCGTCGCCGCCACTGTGGCCGAAATGCCGGGTAGGGATTTCTCCCAATCTGAATACCCACCTCCTGCTCAAACCACATCGAGGATCGGCAAGTCTTGTGACCGAGATCCGCAAGGAAAGGCACATCGAGCATGGGGTGGAGGCTAGTAGGCGTCCTGATCCATATCAGGCACCTTCGTGTGAAACCGATCGCGGGGCACCTGCAGTGTCCCGAACGGCCGGAAGGATCGGACGAAACGGCCAAATCTAATCCAGGAGCTCACCCCGGATCGCCACACACGTTGACCCACGTGGAGGCGCGGAGCTCCTCCGAACGGCCGGGCAGATCAAGCGGATCCGATCCAGGCGCCCACCCCCGAGCGCGACAGCAAGCTCCGATCCCTGTCGCCGCCTTCATTGGCAGTGTCCTGGGCTTGCCTGGTGCCAGCCTTTGGCGGCGGCGAAGAAGGAAAGGGAAGTGGGTGGGGGGGGGGGGGGAAGGCTTTTCGCTATCTTCCGAATCCGTGAACATTTTTTTGTTTGAATTTGCTACAAACAAGTTTTAAATTCACGAACATTTCTGAATTTGTGAACAATAGTCAAATTCGTGAATATTTGTTTTGAATACTTGAATTTTTCAAGAATCCTTTAACATATTTTGAATCCGCGAACATTATTTTTGAGTGCTTGAATATATTTTGTATTCACGAACATTTTTTTTCAATAGTTGACATTTTTCAAGAATACTTGCACATATTTTGAATTCGCGGACATTTCTTGAATTTGCCGTGAAGAAATTTCGTATTCGCGGACACAGGGTGGACGTTCAAGAGGTTCATGCCCAACACAGACCTGTGTGATTCAGAAAGAAACCAATCAAAGATTTTTTTTTTTGCTTAATTAACTATGATTGCACGACATGAAGGCGCGGTGTGCCGTGACGGCATCGATATCAAAGGGCGCAGGCACCGTATGCGAATGTTTGACCGTACGTACGAACCTCCTGCTCTATACGATGACATTCAATACATCATCTGACACGTCCGACACGTCCTTGTTCGACTGGTACACATAGCGGGAGCAGGCGAGCTAGTGGTATGCGTTGTGTGACCCCCCCCCCCCCCCTCCCCCTGCGGCGATCGAATAGAAACTCTATCGGCTAACTATTCGACATGTTGTAATGCAAAAACTCCATTAAGACATGACATGCAAAAACATGATTAATTGTGTATTCATAGGACGTGGAGTATTTATAGAACAGTAATATCAGGAAAAAATTTAAGAAATATTCAAAGAAAATTCTGATGAACTTTGACAAATTTTCGAAGTGCTTGCAAATTTTCATCATGAGATCACAGTCGAGGAAGGCGTGACAAAAAAAAAAAGCGATGCTCTGAAAATGCTACTTTGAAAGCGTTTTGGAGCACTGATTTTGTTTTTTTTGTCACGCCTTCCATGAATATTACCATGATAAAAATTTGCAAGCACTTCAAAAATTTGCCAAAGTTCATCAGATTTTTTTCTGGAATTGTTAGATATTTTTGAATTTTTACTGTTCATGCGGGCTTATTTGAGTTCGAGCTCAAAAGGTACTTTTTCTACTAATCTTTCGGCAAATTATAGCCTTGGATTGTTTAAATATCCCACTACGACAACAGCTGAAATAATTTGAATACTATAGACCATGCAGAACTTCAACATTTCCAATGCGGACAGTGTCATACAATCTATTAGTCCATTGAAAAAAAGTGCGTCATCAAAATACTAAATTATAGGTACAAATCTTGGGTACATGTGGCAATAAAATGATCGGTAATACAGATTAATTTGCAATTGGCTCTACCTTCCTTTTCTTAGGCATGGTTAATTAGTTCTTAGAAACTCTCTACTCTTTACCCGTTAGCAACGGACAAAATGCTGATCCTCAAAATAAAAAAAAAACAATTCTATTTCTACATAGAGGGTATACAAAAAGAAATTACGTACTAGTTCATCCGGTGGCGGTTAGCTAGAATCAGGGAAGTAGTTACTGGTTGAAATGCACTAGTGCGTGCAGATTTCGTATAGGATTTTCCTTAGGAACACGCTGTTTGCGCGTCGGACCATGGCTGATGACAATTGTTATGTTCCATCATACGAGACATGTATCAACGGAATACATGCACGATGGACCGTCCACCCAGTGTTATATTATACGGAGCCGTCGCCATATGACACTGTTGAACAGGGCATACCCGTTTCTCTCTGTACAATCTCATTCAATACACTGTTGAACGTGTCGCTGTCCGATTGGTACCTGTACCGGGAGCAAGCGAGCTCGAGCGTGCCATCGCCGCTCTCCGTGTTATTTGGATTAACTGAATCTATTGACGGACAAGATTGAATGGCGTACTCCTTCGCTAGTGCATTAGAGCAAGTCCAACGCTGGATCGCCGAGGAAAAAAATGATGGACCAACATGCCGACCCATTTTCAGCCCAAATTTGAGCCTGAAATGCGCGTCCGCGCCGCGCGTCCGCGCCGCGCGTCCTCACCTGGTGGTGGCAGGCCAACTACCACCCGCGTCTTTATTAATGATGCGGGACGACCGCGGGCCCACGCGTCAGCGACCTCGTAGATTTTTATCTGAACTTGCGCCCCGAATCTCAAACATTTCATGGGCAACAAACTTTATTGAACCTCCCTCTCCCATCCGCCCGCTCACTCCCCCCCCCCTCCCCACCCCACGGGCGACTGGCGGACTCCTATTCCCCGCTTTCCGGCCCTCCTCCCGTCGTTCCCCACTTGTCGCCGCCGTCGTCTGCTGAGCCCGCCCGGCGGTTGGCGGCGGGCGGCTCTCTCCTCAGCATGTAGGGGCACGGCCCCGATAGCGGCGGTGATCCCATGGGCCACTGGTGCCCTTGACGCGGCGACGCGATCGTTGGTCGCGTGGTGGCCTTGGTGGCACTTCATTGGCGGCCGCTTCGCCCAGATTTGGGCCCTTTGGGCCCCATCTGGTTGGGGCGGCCCGGGCGGCTGGCGCGCGGGCGGTGTTGCTCCTTGGTGGTGGTGGCGAGGCGTCGGCAGTCTGCGGGCCGTGCAGGCTTTGTTGGCCGGCGTGCTCCAGTGTAGGGACAGGGACTGTCCGGACCCATTTGGGTTCGGCCGGGCCGCCGGGGCCGGGCAAGTCCTTGTCGCCGTGTCCGGTCGGCTCCGCGAGGGCGGTGGAGGTTGTCCCCTCCCGCTGGTCGAGTTGCGGTTGCTCCCGTGGCCATTTTCTCCTTTCCCTCCCTCCAGGTCTCGTGTTGGCGGCCCCAGTAAGACGGCGGCATTGGTTCGGTGACCGTGGTGGCACAGACTGGTGGGCGGCAGATTGGGTGGTGCATTACGGAGTGTCCGGGGTGGTGGTGGTTGTTTGGGTCGGGAGAAATCCCTAGCGGCTCTTCCGGCAGCGATGCGGCGCCGCTTGGGGGCGCTGCCGGACCTTCTTGAAGAGCGCCGGGTATACCCCTCCCCCACCGCCCTCCGCGTATCGGGGGGAACCCTAGGACTTGTTCGG
The DNA here is from genome assembly GCA_021605205.1 of Aegilops longissima. NCBI lineage: Eukaryota > Viridiplantae > Streptophyta > Magnoliopsida > Poales > Poaceae > Aegilops > Aegilops longissima. The sequence goes on along the minus strand of CM038679.1, from coordinate 27,265,335 downwards.
GCAACAGAGGCGGCGCCGCCGCATTCCTTCTTGAAGGTGTTGCTTGGTACGCAATGCTTCTGAAAGATCGAGGATGTCGCCTAGAGGGGGGGGGTGAATAGGCGCTTTAAAATAATTACGGTTTAGGCTTGAACAAATGCGGAATAAACCTAATGGTTAATTTGTCAAGCACAAAACCTACAACAACTAGGCTCACCTATGTGCACCAACAACTTATGCTAAGCAAGATAAGCAACTATGTGATAGCAAGATATATGACAAAGAACAATATGGCTATCACAAAGTAAAGTGCATAAGTAAAGGGGCTCGGGTAAGAGATAACCGAGGCACGCGGAGACGACGATGTATCCCGAAGTTCACACCCTTGCGGATGCTAATCTCCGTTTGGAGCGGTGTGGAGGCACAATGCTCCCAAGAAGCCACTAGGGCCACAGTAATCTCCTCACGCCCTCAAGACAATGCAAGATGCCGTGATTCCACTAAGGGACCCTTGAGGCGGTCACCGAACCCGTACAAATGGCAACCCTTGGGGCGGTCACCGAACCCGTACACTTTGGCAACCCTTGGGGCGGTCACGGAACCGTCAAATTGCTCAGGCGATCTCCACAACCTAATTGGAGACCCGACGCTTGCCGGAGCTTTACACCACAATGATTGAGCTCGAACACTACTAACCGTCTAGGGCGCCCAAGCACCCAAGAGGAACAAGCTCAAGGGCACCAAGCACCCAAGAGTAATAAGCTTCTCAACTTGTAACTTCCACGTATCACCGTGGAGAACTCAAACCGATGCACCAAATGCAATGGCAAGGGCACACGGAGTGCCAAGTCCTTCTCTCTCAAATCCCACCAAAGCAACTAATGCTAGGGAGGAAAATGAGAGGAAGAACAAGAAGGAGAACACCAAGAACTCCAAGATCTAGATCCAAGGGGTTCCCCTCACATAGAGGAGAAAGTGATTGGTGGAAATGTGGATCTAGATCTCTCTCTCTTTTCCCTCAAAACTAGCAAGAATCCATGGAGGATTGAGAGATAGCAAGCTCGGAGAAGGTCAACAATGGGGGAAGAACACGAGCTCAAAGGATAAGGTTCAATGGGAAGAATACCCCTTTTATAGGAGGAGAAAATCCAACCGTACCCCCACTGAAAATCCTCAAGACAGAGCGGTACTACCGCTAGGAAGGGCGGTACTATCACCGAGGGCGGTACTACCGCTCCCTATCCAATGCAGTACTACTGCTAACAAGAGAAGGTCAAGGCCACAGCCCCAGAGCGGTACTACCGCTAGGGAAGAGCGGTACTACCGCTCGAGCGGTACTACCGCTTCTCTGCCGCTACTAGTGCCATAAAACCCGACACGAAAAACTTCGCTCGAGAATCGAGGCGAAGTAGCCAGACGCATGCGGTACTACGGCCAAACTCCCAAGCGGTACTACCGTTCGGAGAGCGGTACTACCGCTTGAGCGGTACTATCATTCGAGAGCGGTACTACATTGGGAGCTTCAGCGGTACTATCACTGAGGGTCACTGTACTACCGCTGGCACCAACCTTAAGCCACAACCACGAAAACAAAGAATACTCCAAGGAAAACCAGAACGCCATAACTTCTTCATATGAGCTCGAATTGAGCAAACTCAAGCTTGTTTGAAACAAGACAACGAGTAGCATCAAAACAACGATGGTTATAGTAAGAAGAGGCAGGGAGGTATGCTTAGCAAACAAAGGAGTGAAACCTCCAACCGAGAAGAACGGCATACCCTCCAACATCGAAAACATCATAGAAGATGCATGAGAACTCCGCTGATGAACTCGAGCTTGTCATAAAAATGACCATAAGCTCCAAATCTCACAAGGAGAAGAACCAAACAAGAACCAAGAAACATGATGCAAGGATGCAATGGTTTGAGCTCTCGATTTAACGATACGATCAAGCTACTCACTTGAGAGCCCCCTTGATAGTACGGCTATCGATCCTATAACCCGGTCTTCCACAACTACCATGAGACCGTAAAATAGAAAACCTATCAAGGGCAAACCTTTGCCTTGCACATGGTCCACTTGAGCTAGATGATGACGATCTTGACTCCTCAAGTTGGACCACCTTTCTTGATTGCGTTGGCTCGAAGAAGACTAGTTGATTGCTCCCCCATACTCCACTATGGGTGAGCCACTCTTCCGCACATCTTCACAAGTCCATTGTCACCAAATGGACGGCAAGCTTCAAGCACTTGATCTCTTCGTGATGCATCACTTGAACTTGCACACCGCAACCTAACCCCACAAAGAACTCTCACGAAGACCATGGGTTAGCACACAAAGCGTAATGGACAATGCTTACCATACCATGGGATCACTTGATCCCTCTCGGTACATCTTCTACGCTTTGTGAGTTGATCAACAATTCACTCTTGACTTAGTCTTGATCAACCTTGAATCTTTCCAACTCTCTTCGTTTGGATGATGTCTTGAAGGTAAACATGAATGATCACACAATCTTCTTCTTCAAGACATGCTTGCAATAAGCTCAACACTCACATGACCAATCTTTGGATAATTCCTTGAATAGCACCTTGGTCGACACAAAACTCTCCTTGAAACCAACACATGTACTCCAAGAAAAGCCTATGGACAAAACCTTCAAATAAACTCAAGGCAACCATTAGTCCATAGAGAATGTCATCAATTACCAAAACCACACATGGGGGCACCGCATGTCCTTTCAGCTTCGGAATGCTAGGAACACGATGGTACTTCTCCAGAGGGTGCAGCGGTTGCCGGTCTTCTTCACTTAGTTGATCTATCGGTGTCGGCATTTGTTTCTCTTGTTTTTCCTTTTGGGTTTGTTTTTGCTGCGGCCCCAGCAAGTTGGATGTATCGAAAAAGCTGGGAAACCTTTTATCGTCAACATTTCATGGCCTGTAGATTATTGCATTCATAGTACATATATACTTTGTTGGTCACGTTTATAACGAGCTTAACGGGTTAACCGACCCAACTCGTGAGTTACATGAGTTGAGCCCACTCTGAATTTGAGCTTATTATGTGAATGAGCCGAGCCAAGCTAACTCGTGAGCTCTAGCGAGCTGGCTCAACTAGCCTCGAATTCGAGGCCTAGCCGCCTAGGTGCTACTGGCTGTACAAATGAAGATGATGAGATAAGATCAATCATGCCCCCTGCTATTTGGGAAAAATATATAATTCCGTCATGAAGTTGCGGAAACATTTGAAGAATCAAACGATCTGGACGAAGTCTTCTGTTCGCGAAAAATGCATCAACTCTGTTATGGTTTTAGGGCAAAAAGAAATGGAATGATCAAATTGCTATAAGCTCATTGGATACAAATAAACATTCTTTTACAATCCTCAAAACAGCACAAGGATTGAGGAACATGTATGATCTACAGACGGCAGTGCAAGAATGAACAACTCAAAAGCAAAGATACCAACACAACCCAATTTTATGCCTGACAGAAAACGCCGCGCCTCCGCAAAAGTTTGTCGAATTCCCCGCAGCTCCTGTGGAGAGGAACTAGGCGATCGCGGGCATGTCCTTGAGCCACGCATCGAGCGGCTTGCCGATGGAGTAGACGATGAAGCCGATCTCCCTGAGCTTCTCGGCGTCGACCACGTTGCGCCCGTCGAAGACGAAGGCCGGCTTCTGCATGTTGTCGAAGATCTTCTGGTAGTCCAGGTCCTTGAACTCGTTCCACTCGGTCAGGATGCACACGGCGTGGGCCCCCTTGGTGGCCTCGTACGCGTCCCACACCACGCTCACCTGCTTTATAGCCGATGGGCTCGTCGGCTGCAGGTGCATGGGGTGGTCCCAGTCGAACTTGTTCATGGCGAGGTCCCGCTGGATCTGCTCCTCGGTGACCTCGGGATCGTAGATGCTGACATGGGCCTTGTCACCCAGCAGGCCCTTGCAAACGTCGATCGCCGGGGTCTCCCTGGTGTCACCGGTGTCCTTCTTGAAGGCGAACCCGAGGACGGCGACCTTCTTGCCGGAGACGGTGTTGAACATGGAGGACACGACACGGTTGACGAACCTGCTCTTCTGGTAGTCATTGATCTTGATCACCTGCTTCCAGTAGTTGGCCACCTCGGGGAGGCCGTTGCACTCGCAGATGTACACCAGGTTCAAGATGTCCTTCTGGAAGCAGGACCCGCCGAACCCAACACTGGCGTTCAGGAACTTGGGGCCGATCCTGGAGTCCTTGCCGATGGCATAAGACACCTCGGACACGTTGGCGCCGGTGGCCTCGCAGAGCGCGGACATGGCATTCACGGAGGAGATCCTCTGGGCCAAGAACGCGTTGGCAGCGAGCTTGGAGAGCTCAGCAGACCACAGGTTGGTGGTGATGATGTTCTCCTCAGGAACCCAGTGGGCGTACACCTCCTTGAGAGCCTGAACCGCCTTCCTGCCCTCGGGGGTCTCCCGGCCACCGATAAGCACTCTGTCAGGCTTGAACAGGTCCTCGATAGCCGTGCCCTCGGCCAGGAACTCCGGGTTGGAGAGGATCTGGTAGTTGATGCCCTTGCTGTTGTGGGTCAAGATCTTCTCAATGGCCTCTGCAGTCTTGACAGGGACAGTGGACTTCTCAACGACGATCTTGTCGGACTTGGACACGTCGGCGATCATACGGGCAGCGCTCTCCCAGTAGGTGAGGTCGGCAGCCTTGCCGGCTCCCAGACCACGGGTCTTGGTGGGGGTGTTCACTGAGACAAAGATGATGTCGGCCTCAGCAACATGCTTCTCGACGTCGGTGCTGAAGAAGAGGTTCCTGCCTCTGCACGCCTTGACAACCTCATCAAGGCCAGGCTCGTAGATCGGGAGTTTGTCGCTGTTCCAAGCGTCAATGCGAGGCTTGGAGATGTCAACAACAACAACCTCAATTGCTGGGCACTTGACGGCAATGACAGCCATTGTTGGGCCGCCGACATAGCCAGCTCCGATGCAGCAGATCTTCACCATCTTGTCCGCTTAACCTGGGATCACAGAAAGTGGATCTTTAGGGGACTGTAAAACAAGAAGTCAAAACTATTACTTAGATCAGACATAGTTTTTGTTTTTGATCGGTTAGATCAGACATAGTTAAGACATTTCTGAGTCAACAGAAGTAATGAAGATTCAGATCCTAGTGTGGAAAAGGGTTGACACGACAGACACATACGAAGCCAGGTTCTAACAAAGCTGCCCCAATAAATTCAGTAAACAGTCAGATATCGGCAACTCCATAGCATCAGCTAACTTGAGGCGGCAAAAATAAAATAAACTATGTGCCTTTTATTGCAGACTACGGGTAATGCGCATGACGGAATGTATGTAAGGAGAATGACAGACTGAAGAATATCACAACAATCATCCGATTCACCGGCCATAGGAACAATCAGTAAAAAGAAAGGTAATTCTGAACTAAAAGCGGTTAAGTAGAATAAATTCATGACATCAGTGAATGTGATTCAGGTTACCAAATCAAACCAGGACCAGATCAGCAAAGTCAATGGATCCTAAGCAAACTCTAAGATCTGAAGACTGTAAGTATCTTCAGAAAACATGAGAAAGGCCAACTACAGCACGAAGCCACACTACTTACATGATGGATGAGATGCCAGGCTACAAACTAAGTAAAAATTGATGCATGGATCAGGGAGACGCTCACCAGATCTCGAGAGCTGAGGGAGATCTCGACAAGCACACTGCCGCAGGGAAGAAACTGAGAGAAGCTGCGTGCCTACAAGTTGTGTGCAGAGAGAAGGCTGCAGCTCCTTATATACCACTCTCCACACTGCCCACACCGTGCTGGATCTACCCCTCCCCCCACTCCCCCCTTGGAGGAAAAAAAACGTGGCAAGGTTGGTGAGAAATCATGAGAGACAGACTAGCAGGTGTTTGTTGCATCTTACGGCAAAGGGGAAAGTGCTCCGATGCATGCCATCCATGAGCCCACCGGACTCCCATTAATCAAGCAAGCGAAAAAGGCCTCCACATGAGTCCATGACACACCACCAACCTCTCTACTTTGGCCACTGGAGTCTAGATGCATAAACAAAAGATGATGCGCTGTTAACAGCATGTGGTCAGATCTGCAGCTTCCACCACCCTACTCTATCCCCCGATCTCTACTGCCTTTACACACACAACTAATCAGGGTCAAGGCATGGGGAGCAGAAATGCCTGTGTACATACATGTAGCCCAAAATCAGTGAGGTTAGAACCATGCATAATGTACCCCACAGTTTCTTGCAGAAGTTACACTGGGGTGCAAGAAGACACAGACCAAATTCAGCAAGCTGACCCTGGTGCTTGTCTCGGTCAGGGAAGTCGGGGTGGATCCTGAAGGAACGGGTCCGGTTGGATTTGATTGTTCAGGGCAGAACTGACGGCGAAACGTACGATTATCCGAGGAAAGGAAAGGTAGGGCTTCCTTACCAGCGAAAGGAGTAGCGCCGGCCCGGACCACGCCAGTTTGGACTGTTCAGTAAGCAATGGCGACCGGACCACGCTCCGGACTGTTGAGCGGAGCCGGAGGGGGCGGGATTATGGGGGGACCGAGCTCCTCAGCTTCGAGGTGGCAGGCGCGCACCGGCGGGGGGGCGGGGGCGGGGGCCGGAGGGGGTGTCGGCGGCAAGGGGCGCCGGGGTTGGTGCGGCGGATCTGGGAATACAGTTAGTTTTTTTTTCTTTTACAGCGGCAGTAGGGAGCCAAAGGTACGGAGCGGATGTAAAACTAGATTTCACGGGTACTCCTACAGAAATATATATAAAAGTGTTTAAATCACTCTTATATTTCTTTACAAAGGGAGTAATATACTGAATGCTTAAAAGTTTCTTAAAAAATAACTGCTCCTTTTGATTCATAATAAGTGTTGTGGTTTTAAACTAAGGTTGTCGCGGCACTTATTTGGAATCAGAAGGGAGTACCGTTTAAAAAAAGTTTGAAAAAAAAACCTCCAACAGCTTCCATAAACCTGATATTCTTATCACTGATCCCGTATAATCACCTCTCTTGTCCCGCACATTTACGGGACAAATCCTTTCCATATAATTTTGACGGGCGGATAATCGCATGAAACTTCATGATGCATCGGGCTGGACAGCCGCTACCGCGCTGCCATGCCGTGTTGGACCACCACGCAGGCACGCCACCACCACGTGATCGTGTCCCAGCTAGGGGGTCTCTCAGCACGTCGTCTCCCGGCCTAGTGGGCCAGGCCGGAGACCCCATGTCAGTTTAGGAGTGGGCCACACTAGACGACCCATGACGTATCAATGGTTCACTCCCGAAGACTTGTCGTGTACCCCAACATGGCAGATTCATCGTAGACTCAATTTTCTCATGCGTAGCCGACTAGCACAATGTAACCCTAGACCCCGTGTATCTATATAAGCCGATGGGTAGAACTCGTAGAGGACACACAACAATCTCACGGTAGATCGTCTGTACTTTGTACTTTCAATTCAAAGCAATAAACACAAGAAAGACGTAGGGTGTTATCTCTTCAGAGATCTTGAACCTGGGTAACACCTCGTGTCTTTGTTACTGTCGTATCAATGCTTAATTCGGGATCCCCTACCCCAGAGTTGACAGATTTAGCTCTGTCATTGGTGGCCCGTACTGGTCCTGCTAAGTAGTTGTTGTTATACGATGGGGATCAAGATAAGCAAGCAGATCAGTATCGGTGCTCCTTTCGTGCTAGGACACAGCTTCTCCTTCGGCAACATCGCCATCCTCGCTGACTCTACTGACCACCTAGGCCAGGTGGAAACCTTTGCTCCTGACCGAGTCGTCATATTCAGCAGCACGCAGTACACCACGGATTCACGCGCTGAGTGTCAAATAAGATCAAAAATTTGCATGACACACTCACCCTGACACCGATGTTAAATCTGGTCCAGGACAATTGTGAAAAATCCTCATCGGACCCGTCCTCAAGTCAGGACCCAACGACACCGCCCAATGCCCAGATGTCAGATCAGGCCAAGGATGAAAAACTGAGATCCATGTCATTGGATCTTGAGGTTAGCGAGTCCTCAGACAGCCCACCAATAGCCATGCTCGTAGGCAAGTGGACGACGACCTCCACCTACACTAGTAGAAAACAGGGCTTTGGTTGAGGCTTGGGTAAGGGCATTAATCTCGGTTCACTCACGAACCGGGACCAAAGGGGGCATCAGTCCCGGTTCGTGAGGCCAGGGCGCCGGCCGGGCCTCAGGGGTCATTGGTTCCGGTTTGTCTGACCCCATTGGTCCCGAACAGGGACCAATGGGCCTCACTCCTGGCCCACCACCTTTAGTCCCGGTTGGTGGCTGAAACCGGGACCAGAGGTTGTCCTTTAGTCCCAGTTTTAGCCACAAACCGGGACTAAAGAGAGGCCTATATATACCCCCCGCCCCTGCCCGCAAGCAGAGCCATCGCTCTGTTTTTTTGGCCGGCCGTGGGAGAGCTTTGTGGTGCTCTAGCTCACCTCCTATGCACATGAGGTGTTCGATGAAATGCCCGAGCCACACTTAAGTTTTCTCCTCTCAAAGTTCCTTGTCCAAACTCCATTTTTCTCAAGATTTGTCTAGGTTTGGGGGTCCGTCCTGCCCCGTCCCCGTCCTCACCACTGTCGATCCCCCGCGCCGATCTCGTCGCCGGCACCACCGTGGTGAGCCTCTTCTTATCTTCTTTCTAAAAGAAAAAATCTTACTTGTATTATTTAGATAGATATCTATATAATTTTCTTACTTTTATTATTGTTTGTTATTATATAGTGCGATGGTTTTGGTATCCGCCTCCGTCGGCCCTCGTCCTGTCTATGATTCGAATGTGGTATATATTATCTTTTATAACTATTTGGTTCATTTAGTGTTTATGACAATTAAGCCGACCAACGTGACATAGATGTTTTTATCTAGGAGGTATGTGAACCGAAAATTCCAACCGACCCTATTGTCGAGATGTTAAATTTAGATGAAGAAGAAAACAATTACTTGAAGAAAAAAAATGAGAGGATAAGATGAGATTGGAGTTGCATGTTGCGGATGTCTCACAAGATCAAGATGGATGCAATGCGCTTGAAAATTAGAACGATTAGAAAATATGCCATTCATACTGAGGCTTGGTATCATTATGTCGTTGGATCAATTACATTAGTTGCGATTATGATCGCATTTGTTGTTGCATTGAAATGTTTTACATAGTTTCAATGTATGGTTTAATTAGATGCTCTAGAGAGCTATATGTTGTTCAATGAGAACTATATATGTATGAACTTTATGTATTGATTTTTTCAGTAATAACATTTGATCACTACTGTACTTTGGTTTTAATGTGATGATGAACTTCTATTAATTTGGTCACTTCTCTATTCATGGTTTTTGACACACTTAATTATATATAATGCACGCAGATGAACCGGCAATGGATGTACGGTGACAGACACACCTCCGAGTATATTAAGGGCGTGCATAATTTTTTCGAAGTGGCTGAGGCAAACAAGCAGAATGGTTTTATGTGTTGTCCATGCCCTAGATGTGGGAATACAAAGTCTTACTCTAACCGAAAAACCATTCACACCCACCTTCTTGAGAAGGGTTTCATGCCACACTATAATGTTTGGACCAAGCACGGAGAAAGAGGGGTTATGATGGAAGACAACGAAGAAGAAGAGGGTGATGACAACTATGTGCCCCCTGAATACGGTGATCAGAACGGGGAAGTCAAGATCAAGAGGAACCAGACGATGTGCCCGATGATGATCTTCGCCAGGTCATTGTTGATGCAAAGAGACAATGCGAAAGTGAAAAGGAGAAGTTGAAGTTAGATCGCATGTTAGAGGATCACAAAAAAGGTTTGTACCCAAATTGCGAAGATGGCAACACAAAGCTCGGTACCACACTAGAATTGCTGAAGTGGAAGGCGGGCAATGGTGTATCTGACAACGGATTTGAGAAGCTACTGAAAATATTCAAGGTGAAGCTTCCAAAGGATAACGAGTTGCCCGACAGTACGTACGGAGCAAAGAGGGTTCTATGCCCTCTAGGATTGAAGGTGCAGAAGATACATGCATGCCCTAATGGCTGCATCCTCTACCGCGGTGCGTATGAGGATTTGAACGCATGCCCGGTATGCGGTGCATTGCGGTATAAGATCAGACGAGATGACCCTGGTAATGTTGAGGGCGAGCGGCCCAGGAAGAGGGTTCCTGCCAAGGTGATGTGGTATGCTCCTATAATACCACGGTTGAAACGTCTGTTCAGAAACAAAGAGCATGCCAAGTTGATGCGATGGCACAAAGAGGACCGTAAGAAAGACGGAAAGTTGAGAGCACCCCCTGACGGGTCGCAGTGGAGAAAAACCGAGAAAAAGTGGGAGGACTTTGCAGGTGACACAAGGAACGTATGGTTTGGTTTAAGCGCGGATGGCATTAATCCTTTTGTGGAGCAGAGCAGCAATCATAGCACCTGGCCCGTGACTCTATATATCTATAACCTTCCTTCTTGGTTGTGCATGAAGCGGAAGTTCATTATGATGCCACTTCTCATCCTAGGCCCTAAGCAACCCGACAATGACATTGATGTGTATCTAAGGCCATTAGTTGAAGAAGTTTTACAGCTGTGGAATGGAAAAGGTGTTCGTGTGTGGGATGAGCAAGACCAGCAAGAATTTGACCTATATGCGTTGCTGTTTGTAACCATCAACGATTGACCTGCTCTCAGTAACCTTTCAGGACAGACAAACAAGGGATACCATGCATGCACGCACTGTTTAGATGACACCGAAAGTATATATTTGGACAAATGCAGGAAGAATGTGTACCTGGGGCATCGTCGATTTCTTCCGACCAACCATCAATGTCGAAAGAAAGGCGAGGCAGATCATCGAAAGAAGCCCGCCGTCCATACTGGTGATCACATACTTGCTATGGTCAATGAGTTACAAGTAATCTTCGGAAAGGGTCTCGGCGGACTATCTGTTCCAAATGACGCCGAGGGACGCGCACCCATGTGGAAGAAGAAATCTATATTTTGGGACCTACCCTATTGGAAAGATCTAGAGGTCCGCTCTGCAATCGACGTGATGCACGTGACGAAGAATCTTTGCATGAACCCGCTAGGCTTCTTGGGCGTGTATGGGAAGACAAAAGATACACCGGAGGCACGGGAGGACCAACAACATGTGCACGAAAAAGGCGGCATGCCTCCAAAGCAGTATGAAGGTCCTGCCAGTTAGGCTCTTACCAAAGAAGAGAAGGAAATCTTCTTTGAATGTCTGCTCAGTATGAAGGTCCTGTCTGGCTTCTCGTCGAATATAAAGGGAATAATAAATATGGCAGAGAAAAAGTTCTAGAACCTAAAGTCTCATGACTGCCACGTGATTATGACACAACTGCTTTCGGTTGCATTGAGGGGGCTTACACTGGAAAACATTCGACTAGCCATTGTGAAGCTATGTGCATTCCTCAATGCAATCTCTCAGAAGGTGATCGATCCAGAAATCCTACCAAGGTTAAGGAGTGATTTGGCGCAATGTCTTGTCAGTTTCGAGCTGGTGTTTCCACCATCCTTCTTCAATATCATGACGCACGTCCTAGTTCATCTAGTCGACGAGATTGCCATTCTAGGCCCTGTATTTCTACACAATATGTTCCCCTTTGAGTGATTCATGGGAGTCTTAAAGAAATATGTTCGTAACCGCGCTAGGCTAGAAGGAAGCATCTCCACGTGCCATCAAACAGAGGAGGTCACTGGGTTTTGTGTTGACTTCATTCCTGACCTTAAGAAGATTGGTCTCCCTCAATCGCGGTATGAGGGGAGACTATCTGGAAAAGGCACGCTAGGAGCAGACTCAATAATATGTAGGGACGGGCATTCTTGGTCTCAAGCACACTACACAGTTCTACAAAATTCTACCTTGGTGACCCCGTATATCAATGAAGACAAGAATATTCTACGCTCCAAACACCCGGAGCAATGTGACGACTGGATTACATGTGAACACATCAGGACTTTTGGCAGTTGGTTGCAAACACGTCTCATGCATGGGTGACAACACTATTTCTGATGAGCTGTACTCGTTGGCCAGGGGACCATCTTCGACTGTATTGACTTACAAAGGGTACGATATAAATGGGAATACATTTTACATGATCGCCCAAGATCAAAAGAGCACCAACCAAAACAGTGGTGCCTGCTTTGATGCAGCAACCAAGAGGGGAAACGACACATATTATGGTTACATAGTGGACATATGGGAACTTGACTATGGACATGATGTTAAGGTCCCTTTGTTTCAGTGCAAATGGATCAATCTGACAGGACGCGGGGTACAGGTAGACCCACAGTACGGAATGGCAACCGTGGATCCGAACAATCTTGGGTACACAGATGAACCATTCGTCCTAGCCAATGATGTGGCGCAGGTTTTCTATGTGAAGGACATGTCTACCAAACCGAGAAAAAGAAAAGATAATGAAGCGAATACATCATACAATGAGCCAAAGCGTCACAGTTCTTTCAGGAAAAAGAGACATCATGGGAGTGGAGGGCAAGACAGACATGTCTGAAGATTATGAAAAGTTTCATGAAATTTCTCCCTTCAAAGTCAAGGCTGACCCAATCACCTTGTTAAACGATGAAGATTATCCATGGTTACTGTTCGCACACGAACACGTCACCGTGTACCTCCAACGCCGAGGGTGATGCATCGCAGATCACGTCGATGGAGACCCGTCCGGAAGCGCGGTACGCAAGCAATCCGACAGGCACTTTTGAGCACCCGAAACCCCACGTGCCCGGGAGGGACCCTGTCAGGGTGCGCAGCGGCTATGGGCTGCCCTAGGTCGACCTTATCGCCCCTAGGGTCTCGAGGTTCGCCGCCGTGCAAACAAGAATGAACGAAGAACGAGAAGAAGAAGAACAAAGGGAGAAGATAAAGGTAAATATAAAATATGATAGATTGATTTATCGATTGTGTGTTGTTCAATCGGCCGTCACCCCTTAGGTATATAAGAGGCTGATGGACTTCCCGTACAAAAAGAGGACTCCAAATCACGTCCACATCTTTTCAAAATTAACCGAACTCGGATTTAGGTCTGGAACATCAGTTTGGTTTGTAGGTCCCACAAGCCACAAACCACCTCAGATGAAGATGAGCCCAAAAGAGAATTTGACCGCTTCGACGAGATGAATAACTTTCGTGTAATTTTTTTTCGATTCGAGGCCATCTTCATGGCCAAATTACTCGTGCAAAACAGACTATTACCCGCGCTACCCATCAGACACCGTGTCTGATGGGGCGCGCCACTTTTGCCCCGTGACAGGGCCGCACTCAGGTGGCCGTAACTTTTACATACGATCTCAGATTGATATGATCTTTATATCTAAATTGATCATTTCAACGAGACGAAGACAACTCATGTAGATCAGTTTTCCATATGAGGTCGTCTCGGGGGCGTAATCGGCTGAACAGTGTCCTGGACACAAAATCTCAGTATTTCGAACACAACTTCAGCCTTAGAAACCAGATCGGATGGTTGTGACCCAAATATCAAAGTTTCTCCTTTTGACGATACAGAACTTTCTCACTTTGAGCAGTTTTTCATTTGAGGCCTTCTTAATTATGTTTTTGACTATGCCAAAATTTGGTGTCAACACATGCCCCCCTGTTTTTCGGCAAAACTTGTGTGCCGAAAAATAACTTGCACGAAGTTTGTTCTAAGTGTGATGTCAACACTCCATCGGCCATTTTGTACATGCTTAGGATGATAAGTATATGTCGGCCATTTAGATTAGCAACAAAAGTGCAGCTAATCGAACATATAAAGATTTGGTAATACCCTTTCATGATGTAAGAAATTATATTGTATCCATGGATTAAAATAAGCCCATTGAGGGTAACTAATCATACCTGATGAAGAATTCCATAGCATAGGCATTAATGGCATAGTTGAGGAATATGGGTAATGTGTGGACCAAAGATTTTGAAACCTTTGGCTTGGTCCTTCATAGTTTTCACCCTTTTCCTTCTTCACCTTTGCCGCACTTCTTGTAATGGAAGCTTGCACATAATTCTTATTTTGAGTACTTCCTTTGGGAACCCATGCCATGTTCATTTCTTCAAGTTCTTGTGCACTAAGTTTTTATAATTTTTTCTTTTTGCTAATATGATAAGCCGAGTGAGCACCTTGACTGTGATTTTGTTCGAAGCAATGACAATTCCTGTTTTACCTTGTGCACTCCCAACTTCTTCTCTTCAGATTTGGCACTTGATTGACTTGTCTCATTTCCTTTAGTAGCCAATGTCAACACTTTAATTGGCTCTTTTTTATTTGAGATCGAACCTGAAGTAGCACTCTTACGACCATCTTTTTTTAACACGGTAAACTTGCTTGACCACCTCTTTCTTGTTCCTTGAGCTCCAGACCGATTCCTTATGATTAAAACAATCTTTGACACGTGCTTGTTCAAATGTTGATATTTTTTGAGCTGCATAATGTTTGTGAGATGGTCTAAAATAAGATGAAGAATGCGCCCTTGTATCATACCTGTCCCACGATGGATATGGATTTACATGATCATAGGAAGGTACCCATGGCATTGGCATTGGCGGCACAAAATATGGATATGAATATACTGCATTAGAATTCTCATTTTGCCAATACCGATCCTCGGGCTTGCGCCTACGGGATGGTCTTGATGCTCTTGAATTACTTGGTCGATAAACACTATTCTCCTCACTTATCTTCTGATGTTTTTCCAATAGTTGCGCGAAAGTGACTTTTGGCTATTTACCTTTGTGCTTACCTCGGCCTTTGCTTTCTTTAGTTGTGCTTGCACCGATCTTTGAATTTTCTTGTTGCCCTCAGTACTTGGCGTCTTTTGTGCAACCTCGATGGAATTTTCGCACTCAAGAATATCATCATTGTGCTCTTGAACAACTTCTTTACTTGAAAGATTGATCCCATTATCCACAGTTTTTACCTTCTCATGTTGAAATGGATCGGCTTGGAGCAGCCGATGCAAAAATCGTTTGCCATCCGGACCAATTGGAATAGACTGGTCATCTCTTGGTGTCTCAACAAATTTCAATCGTCCTCTATCAATGGCCGATTTGACTATTGACAAAACATATTGCAATCCTCAAAATTATGCTTGGACGAATCATGCAACTTACAATACATCTGTCCTTTGATTGATGGCTTGACATGGTGATCAAGAATTCCAATGTAATTATTTTTCAGCAACAAATCAAATATTTGATCACACATGCTTGAATTGAAGGTATACTTCTTGTTTTCTAGCTAATCTTGGTGTGCAACCGACTTTGGAGTTAAGCACACGAATGGTTCAAATTTGGAATATCCCCATTCGGCTATGCATTGTGTTTTGCACCCTATCTCCGATGTATTTGGATAAGATATTATATTAGCATCATATTTCTCAAAAGAATTTGACCTTGGCTTTAAATTTCTGAAACGAAAATAGTTAGAATGCGCATGTCTCAATTGAGACCAACTGCAAGCCAAGTATGAAACAAGTAAAGCTACCCAATTAGATATGAAATTTTGATAAAGCAATGTGGAAAACTTTGGCCGCAATAATAGGTCACTATCGATCTTTATAAATGGCACAATAGGTTGACCGATATGTTCTATAACAGCTTTATTGCTACAAGTAAATTTCCCTTTTTCATTGGTCTTTCAAAATTACTTATGAGAATTTTTTTATAGAAGCATCAACAATAAAGTTGCGACCAAATCAGAAGATAGGTAAATCACTTGCTAGACATACCTTTTCAAACACGTTGAGAGCATGTTGGTTGTGTTACTTGAACGATATGTTGTTCCTCTTTCGAATAGCTCCCCAACACCTTGTCGTCCTGTTTTTCTAGAACAGATTCGGCATACGTAATATTTGATTCGGTCTTTTCAATAGCCGAATTAACTTTGTTATCCGAATCACCACCTTTTTTGATAATTCTATGCACACCCAATGCTTTCTCTTTTTGACATAATCTAGCTTGGATTGCAGCAGAATTAATAGGCTTTCCCTCTTTTATTAATTCATGTAGAACAACATTGCATTCGTCCCAAAAAGGCGTAAGATTTTTCTTAATGACCCAATCTGGATAGAATTGCCCCCCGACACTTTTAGACTCTTTCGGTAACGTGATGTCACCGAAATTCTGTAATTGTGCAGGGAAAACATTGTATGCTACGATACTAGGTGAAGACACATGTGATCCTATAGAATTTCACTTATTCGGCTATTAACGTGAAGGTGCGAAGCCGAATTATGAATACCTATAGTTGCATATGGTGCCAAAAAATTAGTAGCATGAGGTGTAGCATATGATGATTGAGGGTAATTGGCTGGATAATTAGTAGTAGCATGGCCAATTCCCCTATCCACCGGCATGTTTTGATTAACATATTGCAAGCTAGTTGCCAATGAATAAAAAGGTGAAACACTTTGTTGCATACGATCGGAAGTTCCTATCTGAGGTGTTTCAACTTGATTAACGGAACTCATCATGTTGTTCATCGGCATATGGATTTGTGGGGCTGCCGATGCATGGGAGTTGGTATACATATGTTCCATGTTGCTAAAATTATATGAGGTAGAAGCATGAAGATTTTGTTGCATCGGCTCTTGCACATAATTAGATGCATGATTGATAAAGCTAGGGCTAGCCGATACATTATGCTCATTGAACGATCTAGCAACAACATTTGCATTATTTGCATCTACATAAGTGAATTGTGTATTCATGTTACCTTTGTAGATTGCAAATCCTAGATGACGATCTCTTTGTAGCAAGAACGGGCTGGAGACCATCCAAAGCTTTGATCCCTGACAGAGTCACCAAAAAAGTGTGTTCGCACACGAACACGTCACCGTGTACCCTCGACTCCGGGGGTGATGCATCGCAACTCACGTAGAAGGAGACCCGTCCGAAAGCGCGGTACACAAGCAATCCGGCGGGTGCTTTTGAGGACCCGAAATCCCACACGCCCGGGAGGGACCCCGTCAGGGCTCGCGGCGGCTATGGGCTACCCTAGGTCGACCAGATCGCCCCTAGGGCCTCAAGGTTCACCGCCCTGCAACAAGAAGAACGAACGAAGAACGAGGAAGAAGAAGAACGAGGGAGAAGGTAAAAGGTAAAGATAAAAAGTGGTAGATTGATCTGTTCGATTGTGTGTTGTTCAGTTGGCCGTCACCCCTTAGGTATATAAGAGGCGTATGGACTTCCGTACAAGAAAAGGACTCCAAATCACATCCAAATCTTTCCAAAATTAACGGAACTCGGATTTAGGTTTTTTTAGACAAACTCGGATTTAGGTAAGTCTGGAACATCAGTTCGGTGTTTAGGTCCCACAGGCCACAAATGACCTTGGATAAAGATGATCCCAAAAGAGAATTTTTACCGTTTGGACGAGACAAACAACTCTCGTGTTGAAAGTTTTTTGAGTCGAGGCCATCTTCACGGCCGAATCGCTCATGCAAAACAGAATGTTACTCGCACTCAGGTGGGTGTAACTTTTGCCCCGTGACAGGGCCGCACTCAGGTGGATGTAACTTTTACATATGATCTCGGATTGATACGATCTTTGTATCAAATCGATCGGTTCGACGAGACAAAGACAACTCGTGTAGATCTGTTTTCCATATGAGGTCGTCTCGGGGGCGTAATCAGCCGAAGAGTGTTCTGGACACAAAATCTCAGTATTTCGAACACAACTTCGGCCTTAGAAATAAGATCGGATGGTTGTGGGACAAATATCAAAGTTTCTCCTTTTGACGATACAGAACTTTCTCACTTTGAGCACTTTTTATTTGAGTCCTTCTTAATTATGTTTTTGACTATGCCAAAATCTGGTGTCAATAGTTACGGCGCAATAAGCAAAGGACACAAGTGAAGAAAAAATGAAGGCTTTCTCTCCACAACTATTATGATGATGCCTTTGATCTACAATATCACTGCAGTTACATGTGAAAAAATGAAATGGCTTTTGTAACAGATGAGTTTTCGTATGAAACCCTGATACTTCGAAAGAGATTGTTCATTTTGTACACGAAGTGCATCCAGCTTTTGCCGTAACCCTCTCAACTTTGTAGCACATACTATGTGGGTGAAATGATGATACCATGCCAACTTGCAACCTTTTCAGAGTTCATTTGTAGTGCATTTCAATTTCAGGGTCATTTAGCTCAAAAAAATCAGTAAATACATGAAAAATACCAAATGAAGTCAGAAAGGGTTGAAAATTGATGATGTGCCTTTGAATGGTGCATTTTGAACACACAAAAAGTCTGGAGTTCAAATAATTTCAAAAAAATGAAATCCTTTGTAATGCATTTAGTTTTCGTCCTAACCCTCATACTTCAAAGAGATTGTCCATTTTGTACACGAAGTGCATCCAGCTTTTGCCGTAACCCTCTCAACTTTTTAGCACATGCTATGTGGGTAAAATGATGATACCATGCCAACTTTTAACCTTTTCAGAGTTCATTTGTAGTGTTTTTCAATTTCAGGGTCATTTAGCTCAAAAAAATCAGAAAATGCATGAAAAATACCAAATGAAGTCAGAAAGGGTTGAAAGTTGATGATGTGGCTTTGAATGATGCATTTTGAACACACAAAAAGTCTGGAGTTCAAATAAGTTCAAAAAAAATGAAATTCCTTTGTAACAGACGAGTTTGGTCCGAAACCCTGATACTTCGAAAGAGATTGTCCATTTTGTACACGAAGTGTATCCAGCTTTTGTCGTAACCCTCTCAAATTTTTAGAACATGCTATGTGGGTGAAATGATGATACCTTGCCAACTTTCAACCTTTTAAGAGTTCATTTGAAGTGCTTTTCAATTTCAGGGCCGGTCATTTAGCTCAAAGAATGAACTAATAGCAAAAGGAATCAACTAAAAAGATTTTATAAACCTCTAGTATTTTTGAAACTAAATTATATAAAATTTATGCACCTAAAATTATCAAAATATTTTTTGTTCAAAACATTAATACCAAAAAGAATTTTCATAAAGATTTTTTTATAAACTTTAATGGCAAACTAACATAACAAAATCTGTTTTTCATTAAAACAGAAATTTAAAATAATCTAAAATTACCAAATTGAATATAATGATAAAACACAGTAATATTAAATAGCAGGAAAAAGGATCACTCAAAAATCTATTTTTATAGTAAAGTTATTCACAAACTAGAGATTCACATAAATATAAAAGAATTGAAATTTAAACTAGTCAATTTTGAAAAGTAATGGCACTAACAGAAATTTTATAATTTTTGTGACCTAAAAGCAAAAAGAATCATTAAAAAATTGTAAGTATTTAGCTGTAAGTAGAAGCAAAAGAAAATAAATAAAGCAAAAAAGAAAACAAAAAAACTGGATTTTTTTAAAAAATACCGCCTACTAGGCCACCACGTCCTAAATACGACTAGAAACCCAGCTAGTTGGGCTAGGATTTAGGCCCGCGGCAGGCCCAGTAGGCCCACTGGCAGAGTAGTGCGAGATTAGGCCCGTAAGCCTGCAGTTGAGAGGAGCTCGAGAGGGTTGGCGTAGCAGCGTTTATAAACCACTGTCGAGCGCTCTCAGCTAGCGAGGTGGGACTAAACATCCCACCGCACCGTGCAAGTTACAGCACAAGGCCATTGGTCCCGGTTGGTGGCATGAACCGGGACCAATGCACCCCTTTGGTCCTAGTTCGTGGCACAAGGCCCGCAACAGTTTCTCCAAAATCACTTGTTCTTCTTCGCCCGATGCCCCCAGCTGCTCCTCATCGCTGTCGCCGCCGAGCCCTGCCCCGACGCCGCCAGTTGCTCCACCTCGCTGTCGCCGCCCACGACGCCGTCAGTTGCTCCAAGTCGCCGCCGCCGCCCACGACGCCGTCAGTTGCTCCACATCGCCGCCGCCGCCCTCGACGCCCTCGCCTCGACGCCTTGCGCCGCTCTCAGCGCCCTGCCCGCCCACGCGCCGCCGCATGGTGCCCGCTGCCCCTGCCCCAACACCGCCTGTGAGCACCTCGCCTTGCTCCCGTGCCCCTGCCCTGCCCCGCTGGCACCGCCGCCGCCGTCGTCGTCCTTTTTTGTTGTTATATATGCTATTTTAAGATGTTTTTAGATGTAATGGAGATTATTGGAGATTATGTAATGCTGTGTGTATACTCTTTTTTGCATTTTTAAGAAAATATTGAGATTATGCAATGCTCACAAAAAAGACTATTTTTTCATAATTTTTTTATGTATGTATGTTCAGATGGAAAATATTGGAGATTATGTAATGCTAAAAAAAATTCTATTTTTGTTCATAATTTTTTCTCGTAGTAGATGATGATGATGATGATGAAGATATGATGATATATGAAAACTTGGCCAATTGTTTTTTGTAGTAGATGATGATGATGATATATGAAAACTTGGAGTGTGTAATATGTCAAAATGTTCTGCTCTTCATGCTCTACATGATGGTTGGATTTGCATTCATGTTAGGATTCATCTTGATGCCCTTATCATCATTGGAAAAGTGCTAGGTGATATTAAGTGCAGAAAACTGCTGTAACATGTCATTTTGTCTTTTTCATAGCATTTTGTGTGATTTTGTTTTGAGCAACATGCCTACATGTTTTAGGAGCATAATCATGTCATGTTTGCAGTGGTGTGATCCATTTCGTATGATACCCCCTGTGGTGACTAGCACAAGCTGGCAAAGTGGTCTACTCACTGTTTGTTGTTTTCAGAGACTTAGTAAATTCTGCTGTCTGAATCTGTTATATTATGATGCCATGTTTACTTGATGCTACCATCAAATCTATGCATATTTTGGAGATGTTCAGTAATCATGTTTTGAAGACCATGTCATGCTCTCTATCCATCGATGCCCTTGTTTGCAATTTTGGCCTATTTTAGCTTGTTATTTTCATGCTCTCAAATTGCTTAAAAATATATCTGTCAGCCTGTTAGCAATAAGTTCAATTTTGCAAAGTGCATAGTTAGTGTTTTGTGCATCCTATAACCATATTCTTTACATGAGTGATACGTCCATTTTGCATCATGTTTTCTTACTGTTATTTATAATGTTTTTATCTATAATAATGCTTTTTGGAGTAATTCTAATGCCTTTTCTCTCATAATTTGCAAGTGCACACCAAGAGGGAGAATTCCGGCAGCTGGAAATCTGGACCTGAAAAGCTACGCCAGGCTACCTATTCTGCACAACTCCAAATGAGCTGAAACTTCACGGAGAATTTTTATGGAATATTTAAGAAATATTGGAGCAAATAACTACTAGAGGGAGCCCACCAGGTGGGCACAACCCACCAGGGCGCGCCTAAGGCGCGCCCTGGTGGGTTGTGCCCTCCTCGGTGTTGGGGATCGTTGCAGAAATAAAAAAGATTCTACGCATCACCAAGATCAATCAATGGAAGGACTAGCAACGAGAGAGAGGGGAGTGTATCTTCATACCCTTGAAGACCGCGATGCGGAAGCGTTACAAGAACGCGGTTGGTGGAGTCGTACACGCGGTGATTCAGATCACGGTCGATTCCGATCTAAGCGCCGAACAACGGCGCATCCGCGTTCAACACACGTGCAGACGGTGACGTCTCCCGCGCCTTGATCCAGCAAGGAGTAGGGAAAGGTTGGGGAAGACAACTCCAACAGCAGCACGACGGCGTGGTGGTGGTGGAGCAGCGTGGTTTTCAGCAGGGCTTCGCCAAGCACTACGATGGATGAGGATGTGGATAGGTAGGGCTGCGCCAAGAGAGAGAGAGAGAGAGAGAGAGAGAGAGAGAGAGAGAGAGAGAGAGAGAGAGAGAGAGAGAGAGATGTTCGTATATGGCAGCCCCAAAATCCCCGCCATATATAGGAGGAGGGGAGGGGGTGCGCCCCTCTAGGGTTCCACCCTAGGGGGGCGGCAACCCTAGATGGGATGGAGGGGAGCGGCCAAGAGGGGGAGAGAGGGAGGCGCGCCCTACGGTGGGCCTTAGGCCCATCTGCGCCTAGGGTTTCCCCCCTCTCCCCTTTGTCGCGCCTTGGGCCTTGGTGGGAGGCGCACTAGCCCACTCAGGGGCTGGTCCCTTCCCACTCTTGGCCCATGCATGCCTCCGGGACAGGTGGCCCCTCCCGGTGGACCCCCGGAACCCTTCTGGTGGTCCCGGTACATTACCAGTGATGCCCGGAACACTTCCGGGGTCCAAATCCTCACTTCCTATATATCATTATTTACCTCCGGACGATTCCGGAACTCCTCGTGACATCCGGGATCTCATCCGGGATTCGGAACAACATTCGGTAACCACGTACAAACTTTCCCTTTAACCCTAGAGTCGTCGAACCTTAAGTGTGTAGACCCTACGGGTTCGGGAGGCATGTAGACATGACCGAGACATCTCTTCGGTCAATAACCAACATCGGGATCTGGATACCCATGTTGGCTCCCACATGTTCCACGATAATCTCATCGGATGAACCACGATGTCAGGGATTCAATCAATCCCGTATACAATTCCCTTTGTCTACCGGTATGATACTTGCCCGAGATTCGATCGTCGGTATCCCTATACCTTGTTCAATCTCGTTACCGGCAAGTCTCTTTACTCGTTCGTAACACATCATCCCGTGATCAACTCCTTGGTCACATTGAGCTCATTATGATGATGTCCTACTGAGTGGGCCCAGAGATACCGCTCCATCACACGGAGTGACAAATCCCAGTCTTGATTCGTGCTAACCCAACAGACACTTTCGGAGATACCCGTAGTGTGCCTTTATAGCCACCCAGTTACGTTGTGACATTTAGCACACCCAAAGTATTCCTACGGTATCCGGGAGTTGCACAATCTCATGATCTAAGGAAATGATACTTGACATTAGAAAAGCTTTAGCAGACGAACTACACGATCTTGTGCTATGCTTAGGATTGGGTCTTTTCCATCACATCATTCTCCTAATGATGTGATCCCGTTATCAACGACATCCAATGTCCATGGTCAGGAAACCGGAACCATCTATTGATCAACGAGCTAGTCAACTAGAGGCTTGATAACCCACAAGTATAGGGGATCGCAACAGTTTTCGAGGGTAGAGTATTCAACCCAAATTTATTGATTCGACACAAGGGGAGCCAAAGAATATTCTCAAGTATTAGCAGTTGAGTTGTCAATTCAACCACACTTGGATAACTTAATATCTGCAGCAAACTATTTAGTAGCAAAGTAGTATGGAAGTAACAATAATGATAGCAAAAGTAATATTTTTGGGTTTTGTAATGATTGTAACAGTAGCAACGGAAAAGTAAATAAGCGGAGAACAATATGTGAAAAGCTCGTAGGCATTGGATCGGTGATGGAGAATTATGCCGGATGCGGTTCATCTTGTAACAATCATAACATAGGGTGACACAAAACTAGCTCCAATTCATCAATATAATGTAGGCATGTATTCCGAATATAGTCATACGTGCTTATGGAAAAGAACTTGCATGACATCTTTTGTCGTACCTTCCCGTGGTAGCAGGGTCCTAATGGAAACTAAGGGATATTAAGGCCTCCTTTTAAGAGAGTACCGGACCAAAGAATTAACACGTAGTGAATACATGAACTCCTCAAACTATGGTCATCACCGGGAGTGGTCCCGATTATTGTCGCTTCGGAGTTGCCAGATCATAACACGTAGTAGGTGACTATAGACTTGCAGATAGGATCAAGAAATCACATATATTCATGAAAACATAATAGGTTTAGATCAGAAATCATGGCACTCGGGCCCTAGTGGCAAGCATTAAGCATAGCAAAGTCATAGAAACATCAATCTCAGAACATAGTGGATACTAGGGATCAAACCCTAACAAAACTAACTTGATTACATGATAAATCTCATCCAACCCATCACCGTCCAGCAAGCCTACGATGGAATTACTCACGCACGGCGGTGAGCATCATGAAATTGGTGATGGAGGATGGTTGATGATGATGATGGCGACGAATTCCCCTCTCCGGAGCCCCGAACAGACTCCAGATCAGCCCTCCCAAGAGAGTTTAGGGCTTGGCGGCGGCTCCGTATACGTCTCCAACGTATCTACAATTTTTGATTGCTCCATGCTACTTTATCTATTGTTTTGGACTATAATGGGCTTTATTTTCCACTTTTATATTATTTTTGGGACTAACCTATTAACCGGAGGCCCAGCCTGTAATTGCTGTTTTTACCTATTTCAAGTGTTTCAAGAAACGGAATATCAAACAGGTCCAAATGGAATGAAACCTTCGAACGTGATCTTCTCACCGAACGTGATCCAGAGACTTGGACCCTACTCCAAGGAGTGCAGAGGCGGTCACGAGGGTGGGGGCGCCCCGCCTCGTGGCCCTCGACGCCCACCGACGCACTCCTTCCTCCTATATATACCCACGCACTCTCAACAGATCAGGGACAGAGCCAAAAACCTAATTCCACCGCCGCAACTTCCTGTATCCACGAGATTCCATCTTGGGGTCTATTCCGGAGCTTCCGGAGCTGAGCCGGAGGGGGCATCCACCACGGGGGCTTCTACATCATCACCATAGCCCCTCCGATGAAGTGTGAGTAGTTTACTTCAGACCTTAGGGTCCATAGTTTGTAGCTAGATGGCTTCTTCTCTCTTTTTGGATCTCAATACAATGTTCTCCCCCTCTCTCGTGGAGATCTATTCGATGTAATCTTCTTTTTGCGGTGTGTTTGTTGAGACCGATGAATTGTGGGTTTATGATCCAACTTATCTATGGAAAATATTTGATTCTTCTCTGAATTCTTTTATGTATGATTGAGTTATCTTTGCAAGTCTCTTCGAATTATCCTTTTGGTTTGGCCAACTAGATTGGTAGTTCTTGCAATGGGAGAAGTGCTTAGCTTTGGGTTCAATCTTATGTGTCCTTACCAAAGGATGTAAAGGGTTGCAAGGCACGATTGTATTGTTGCCATCGAGGATAACAAGATGGGGTATTTATCATATTGCATGAATTTATCCCTCTACATCATGTCATCTTGCTTAGGCGCTACTCGCTTTTTAACTTAATACTCTAGATGCATTTGGATAGCGGTCGATGAGTGGAGTAATAGTAGTAGATGCAGAATCGTTTTGGTCTACTTGTCACGGACGTGATGCCTATATACATGATCATTGCCGGATAACCTCATAACTATGCTCGATTCATCAATTGCTCAACAGTAATTTGTTCACCCACCGTAGAATACTTATGCTCTTGAGAGAAGCCACTAGTGAAACCTATGGCCCTCGGGTCTATTCTCATCATATCAATCTCCATCACTTTATTTACTTGCTTTGCTTTTACTTTTCACTTTGTATCTTTATACCAAAAATACCAAAACTATTATCTCTATCAGATCTCACTCGTAAGTGACCGTGAAGGATTGGCAACCCCTAATCGCGTTGGTTGCAGTAGCTATCGCTTTGTGCAGGTACGAGGACTTTGCGTGGCCTCCTCTTGGATTGATACCTTGGTTCTCAAAAACTGAGGGAAATACTTACGCTACTGTGCTGCATCATCCCCTCCTCTTCGGGGAAAACCAATGCAAGCTCGAGACGTAGCAAGAAGGATTTCTGGCGCCGTTGCCGGGGAGGTCTACGCAAAAGTCAACATACCAAGTACTCATCACAATCCCTATCTCTCGCATTACATTATTTGCCATTTGCCTCTCGTTTTCCTCTCCCCCACTTCACCCTTGCCGTTTTATTCGCCCTCTCTTTCCCAGTCTCCTCCTCTTTTTCCCTTTGCCTTTTTCCTCGTCCGTTTGTTTGCTCGTGTGTTAGTTCGCTTGCTTGCCGTTATGTCGAAGTCCTTATCCGCTCCTATGTCTCCCGAGTTTGAAGTTCTTCACTTCAAGCAAAGGCAAGGAGAAAACTTAAAAGATGCTTGGTATAGGATGATGGAATCTTATCGTAAGTGCACCCTAGAGGTGAACTTTAGAATTCTTCTGTGCAATTTTTATGTTGGGTTAAACATGACGCATAGACAACTCTTGGATTGCATTGCCGAGGGAAATTTCATTAATATTGATCCCAGTATTGCGCATGAGATTATAGAGGGAATAGTGGGAACACTACCCCAAAAGGGAGGATCTCATCCTACCCAGGAAGAAACCCAAGTGTTTGAGAAGATTTGTGAAGTAACAAAGATTTTACAAAAGTCTCTTGAGCCTCTTAAAAATATTAGCGGAAATCTTAACCGTATGAATATGTTGATTACTCTTTGCAATAAACGGTTAGATTCTTTAGATCTAAAAATTTCCGAGTATGACGGGAAGAGGGAAGAACCCCCCGGATTTGAGCATGACTCCGCTAAAAAATTGAAAATTAAAGATGGCAATACCTAGATCTATCCTTGCTTTTATGCCTAGCTAGGGGCGTTAAACGATAGCGCTTGTTGGGAGGCAACCCAATTTTATTTTGTGTTTTTTGTTTTTTCTTATGTTTAGGAATAAATAATCCATCTAGCCTCTGTTTAGATGTGGTTTTATCTTTTAATTAGTGTTTGTGCCAAGTTGAACCTATTGGATCTTCTTGGATGATAGTTATTTGATCTTGCTGTAATTTCCAGAATCTTTGTGCTCAGTGCCCGAATTGTTAAAAATCACCAGAACGTGATAAAATACTGATTCCAATTGCTGCTGATCAATAAACAAATTTCCCTGGTTGTATAATTTTTTTAGAATTTTTTGGGTTCCAGAAGTTTGCGTTAGTTACAGATTACTACAGACTGTTCTGTTTTTGACAGATTCTGTTTTGCGTGTGTTGTTTGCTTATTTTGATGAATCTATGGCTAGTAAAATAATTTATGACCCATAGAGAAGTTGGAATACAGTAGGTTTAACACCAATATAAATAAAGAATGAGGTCATTACAGTACTTTAAAGTAGTCTTTTGTTTTCTTTCTCTAACGGAGCTCGCGAGATTTCTATTGAGTTTTGTGTTGTGAAGTTTTCAAGTTTTGGGTGAATTCTTTTGATGGATTATGGAACAAGGAGTGGCAAGAGCCTAAGCTTTTGGGATGCCCATGGCACCCCCAAGATAATCCAAGGACACCAAAAAGTCAAAGCTTGGGGATGCCCCGGAAGGCATCCCCTCTTTCGTCTACTTCCATCGGTAATTTACTTGGAGCTATATTTTTATTCACCAACATGATATGTGTTTTGCTTGGAGCGTCTTGTACTATTTGAGTCTTTCCTTGTTAGTTTTCCACAATCATCCTTGCTGTACACACCTTTTGAGAGAGCCATACATGAATTGAAATTTGATAGAATACTCTATGTGCTTCACTTATATCTTTTGAGCTTGATAATTCACTCATAGTGCTTCACTTACATCTTTTTGAGCGTGATAATTTTTGCTCTAGTGCTTCACTTAGATCTTTTAGAGCACGGTGGTGGATTTGTTTTAAAGAAACTTTATCTCTCATGCTTCACTTAGATTATTTTGAGAGTCGTTAATAGCATGGTAATTTGCTTAATGTTAATATACTTGGTGTTCAAGATATGTGAAACTTTCTTTTGAGTGTGTTGAATACTAAGATAAGTTTGATGCTTGATAATTGTTTTGAGATATGGAGGTAATAATATCAAAGTCATGATAGTGGAGTAGTTGTGAATTTGAGAAATGCTTGTGTTGAAGTTGGTAAATCCCGTAGCATGCACGTATGGTTAAAGTTGTGTAACAAATTTGAAGCATGAAGTGTACCTGGCTTGTGCATCCTTATGAGTGGCGGTCGGGGACGAGCGATGGTCTTTTCCTACCAATCTATCCCCCTAGGAGCATGCACGTAGTACTTGATTTTTTATGACTTCTAAATTTTTGCAATAATTATATGAGTTCTTTTGACTAATGTTGAGTCCATGGATTATACGCACTCTTACCTTTCCGCCATTGCTAGCCTCTTGATGCAGTGCATTGCCCTTTCTCACATTAAGAGTTGGGCAAACTTCGCGGTGCATCCAAACCCGTGATATGATACGCCTATCACACATAAACCTCCTTATATCTTCCTCAAAACAACCACCATACCTACCTATTATGGCATTTCCATAGCCATTCCGAGATATATTGCCATGCAACTTCCACCATCATCATCATGACATATTTTACTTTTGTCATATTGCCATTGCATGATCATGTAGTTGACATCGTATTTGTGGCAAAGCCACCATGCATTATTTTTTATACATGTCACTCTTGATTCATTGCACCATCCTGGTACACCGCCGGAGGCATTCATATAGAGTCATATCTTGTTCTAGTTTCGAGTTGTAATCCTTATTTTGTAATAAATAGAAGTGTGATGATCATCATTATTAGAGCATTGCCCAAAAAAAAAGAGAAAGACCAAAATAAAAAAAAGGCCAAAAAAAAGGGCAATGCTACTATCTCTTTTTCCACATTTGTGCTTCAAAGTAGCACCATGTTCTTCATGTAGTGAGTCTCATATATTGTGCTTCAAAGTAGCACCATGTTCTTCATGTAGTGAGTCTCATATATTGTGCTTCAAAGTGGCACCATGTTTTCATATAGTGAGTCTCATAAGTTGTCTTTTTATACTAGTGGGAATTTTTCATTATAGAACTTGGCTTGTATATTCCTACGATGGGCTTCCTCAAATGCCCTAGGTCTTCATGAGCAAGCAAGTTGGATGCACACCCACTAGTTTTCTTTTGTTGAGCATTCATAGCTCTAGTGCATCTGTTGCATGTCAATCCCTACTCCTCATGTTGACATCAATTGATGGGCATCTCCATAGCCCGTTGATTATCCTCGTCAATGTGAGACTTTCTCCTTTTTTGTCTTCTCCACACAATCCCCATCATCATATTCTATTCCACCCATAGTGCTATATCCATGGCTCACGCTCATGTATTGCGTGAAGGTTGAAAAAGTTTGAGATTATTTAAGTATGATACAATTGCTTGGCTTTTCATCGGGGGTATAGAAGTTGGGAACATATTTGTGTGACGAAAATGAAGCATAACCTAACTATATGATTTTGTAGGGATGAACTTTCTTTGGCCATGTTATTTTGAGATGACATAATTATTTTGATTAGTATGCTTGTAGTATTATTATTTTTATGTCAATATGAACTTTTGTCTTGAATCTTTCGGATCTGAATATTCATATCACAATTA
This sequence comes from Aegilops longissima, assembly GCA_021605205.1. Taxonomy (NCBI): domain Eukaryota; kingdom Viridiplantae; phylum Streptophyta; class Magnoliopsida; order Poales; family Poaceae; genus Aegilops; species Aegilops longissima. The sequence goes on along the minus strand of CM038679.1, from coordinate 27,236,171 downwards.
AGAAGATTTACATTGAAATTATGCCAAAGTATCACTCCGCATCAAAAATTCTCTTTTATCATTTACCTACCGAGGACGAGCAGGAATTAAGCTTAGATGCCCGATACGCTCCAACGTATCTATAATTTTGATTGCTCCATGCTAATTTATCTATTGTTTTGGACTATAATGGGCTTTATTTTCCACTTTTATATTATTTTGGGACTAACCTATTAACCGGAGGCCCAGCCAGAATTGATGTTTTTTTGCCTATTTTAGTGTTTCAAGAAACGGAATATCAAACGAAGTCCAAACGGAATGAAACCTTGGGAACGTGATCTTCTCACCGAACATGATCCAGAGACTTGGACCCTACTCCAAGGAGTGCAGAGGCGGTCACGAGGTGGGGCACGCCTCCCCCCTGGGCGCGGCCCCCTGCCTCGTGGGCCCCCTGACGCTCCACCGACGTACTCCTTCCTCCTATATATACCTACGTACCCCCAACAGATAAGGGACGGAGCCAAAAACCTAATTCCACCGCCGCAACGAGATCCCATCTTGGGGCCGGTTCCGGAGCTCCGCCGGAGGGGGCATCTACCACGGAGGGCTTCTACATCATCACCATAGCCCCTCCGATGAAGTGTGAGTAGTTTACTTCAGACCTTCGGGTCCATAGTTAGTAGCTAGATGGCTTGTTCTCTCTTTTTGGATCTCAATACAATGTTCTCCCCCTCTCTCGTGGAGATCTATTCGATGTAATCTTCTTTTTGCGGTGTGTTTGTTGAGACCGATGAATTGTGGGTTATGATCCAGCTTATCTATGGAAAATATTTGATTCTTCTCTGAATTCTTTTATTTATAATTGAGTTATCTTGGCCAACTAGATTGGTGGTTCTTGCAATGGGAGAAGTGCTTAGCTTTGGGTTCAATCTTGCGGTGTCCTTACCCAATGACAGAAAGGGTTGCAAGGCACGTATTGTATTGTTGCCATCGAGGATAACAAGATGGGGTATTTATCATATTGCATGAATTTATCCCTCTACATCATGTCGTCTTGCTTAAGGCGTTACTCTGTTTTTAACTTAATACTCTAGATGCATTTGGATAGCGGTCGATGAGTGGAGTAATAGTAGTAGATGCGTAATCGTTTGATCTACTTGTCACGGACGTGATGCCTATATACATGATCATTGCCGGATAACCTCATAACTATGCTCAATTCTATCAATTGCTCAACAGTAATTTGTTCACCCACCGTAGAATACTTATGCTCTTGAGAGAAGCCACTAGTGAAACCTATGGCCCTCGGGTCTATTCTCATCATATCAATCTCCATCACTTTATTTACTTGCTTTGCTTTTACTTTTCACTTTGCATCTTTATAGCAAAAATACGAAAACTATTATCTCTATCAGATCTCACTCAGAATCGACCGTGAAGGGATTGAAAACCCTAATCGCGTTGGTTGCAGTAGCTATCGTTTTGTGCAGGTACGAGGGACTTGCTCGTGGCCTCCTACTGGATTGATACCTTGGTTCTCAAAAACTGAGGAAAATACTTACGCTACTGTGCTGCGTCATCCCCTCCTCTTCGGGGAAAACCAACGCAAGCTCGAGACGTAGCAGCTCCGTATCGTAAAACGTGATGAATCTTTCTCTCTGATTTTTTTCTCCCCGAACATGAATATATGGAGTTGGAGTTGAGGTCGGTGGAGCACCAGGGGGCCCAGGAGGCAGGGGCGCGCCCCACCCCCGTGGACAGGTGGTGGGCCCCTGGCCTTGATTCTTTCACCAATATTTTTAATATTTTCTAAAAATAAGCTCCGTGGAGTTTCAGGTCATTCCGAGAACTTTTGTTTCTGCACATAAATAACACCATGGCAATTTTGCTGAAAACAGCGTCAGTCCGGGTTAGTTCCATTCAAATCATGCAAGTTAGAGTCCAAAACAAGGGCAAAAGTGTTTGGAAAAGTAGATACGACGGAGACATATCAATGCTCACTAGGGACATGTTGTGGTCTATGTATTCACACATGTATTATGATTTCTGGATAACACAATTATAGCATGAACAATAGACAATTATCATGAACAAGGAAATATAATAACAGCCACTTTATTATTGCCTCTAGGGCATATTTCCAACAGTCTCCCACTTGCACTAGAGTCAATAATCTAGTTACATTGTGATGAATCGAACACCCATAGAGTTCTGGTGTTGATCATGTTTTGCTCGCGGAAGAGGTTTAGTCAACGGATCCGCGACATTCAGATCCGTATGCACTTTACAAATATCTATGTCTCCATCCTGAATATATTCACGAATGGAGTTGAAGCAACGCTTGATATGCCTGGTCTTCTTGTGAAACCTGGGCTCCTTGGCAAGGGCAATAGCTCCAGTGTTGTCACAGAAGAGAGCCATTAGGCCCGACGCGTTGGGAATTACTCCTAGGTTGGTGATGAACTCCTTCATCCAGACTGCTTCCTGTGCTGCCTCCGAGGCTGCTATGTACTCCGCTTCACATGTAGATCCCGCCACGACGCTTTGCTTGCAACTGCACCAGTTGACTGCCCCACCATTCAAAATATACATGTATCCGGTTTGTGACTTGGAGTCATCCGGATCTGTGTCGAAGCTAGCATCGACGTAACCCTTTACGACGAGCTCTTAGTCACCTCCATAAACGAGAAACATATCCTTAGTCCTCTTCAGGTACTTCAGGATATTCTTGACCGATGTCCAGTGTTCCATGCCGGGATTACTTTGGTACCTCCCTACCAAACTTATGGCAAGGTTCACATCCGGTCTGGTACACAGCATGGCATACATAATAGACCCTATGGCCGAGGTATAGGGGATGACACTCATCTTTTCTCTATCTTCTGCCGTGGTCGGGCATTGAGCCGTGCTCAATCTCACACCTTGCAATACAGGCAAGAACCCCTTCTTGGACTGATCCATATTGAACTTCTTCAATATGTTGTCAAGGTATGTGCTTTGTGAAAGACCAATGAGGCGTCTCGATCTATCTCTATAGATCTTGATGCCTAATATGTAAGCAGCTTCTCCAAGGTCCTTCATTGAAAAACACTTATTCAAGTAGGCCTTTATTCTTTCCAAAAATTCTATATCATTTCCCATCAATAGTATGTCATCCACATATAATATGAGAAATGCTACAGAGCTCCCACTCACTTTCTTGTAAACGCAGGCTTCTCCATAAGTCTGTGTAAACCCAAACGCTTTGATCATCTCATCAAAGCGAATGTTCCAACTCCGAGATGCTTGCACCAACCCATAGATTGAGCGCTGGAGCTTGCATACCTTGTCAGCATTCTTAGGATCGATAAAACCTTCCGGCTGCATCATATACAATTCTTCCTTAAGGAAACCATTCAGGAATGCCGTTTTGACGTCCACTTGCCATATCTCATAATCATAGAATGCGACAATCGCTAACATGATTCAGACAGACTTCAACTTCGCAACGGGTGAGAAGGTCTCATCATAGTCAACCCCTTGAACTTGTCGATAACCCTTAGCGACAAGCCGAGCCTTATAGATGGTCACATTACCATCTGCGTCAGTCTTCTTCTTAAAGATCCATTTATTCTCTATGGCTTTCCGATCATCGGGAAAGTCTGTCAAAGTCCATACTTCGTTTTCATACATGGATCCTATCTCGGACTTCATGGCTTCAAGCCATTTGTTGGAATCTGGGCCCGCCAACGCTTCTTCATAGTTCGAAGGTTCACCGTTGTCTAACAACATGATTTCCAGGACAGGGTTGCCGTATGATACATCTCCAACGTATCTATAATTTTTGATTGCTCCATGCTACTTTATCTACTGTTTTGGACTATATTGGGCTTTATTTTTCACTTTTATAATATTCTTGGGACTAACCTATTAACTGTAGGCCCAGCCCAGAATTGCTGTTTTTTTTGCCTATTTCAGTGTTTCGAAGAAACGCAATATCAAGCGGAGTCCAAACGGAATGAAACCTTCGGAAACGTGATTTTCTCACCGAACGTGATCCAGAGACTTGGACCCTACTCCAAGGAACAAAGAGGCGGTCACGAGGTGGGGGCGCCTTAGGCGCGCCCCGCCTCGTGGGCCCCTGTTGCTCCACCGACGCATCCTTCCTCCTATATATACCTACGCACCCCAAACGATCGAACAGAGCCAAAACCTAATTCCACCGCCGCAACTTCCAGATCCACGAGATCCCATCTTGGGGCCTGTTCGAGCTCACGAGGGGGCATCCACCATGGAGGGCTTCTACATCATCACCATAGCCCTCCGATGAAGTGTGAGTAGTTTACTTTAGACCTTCGGGTCCATAGCTAGTAGCTAGATGGCTTCTTCTCTCTTTTTGGATCTCAATACAATGTTCTCCCCCTCTCTCGTGGAGATCTATTCGATGTAATATTCTTTTTGCGGTGTGTTTGTTGAGATCGATGAATTGTGGGTTTATGATCCAGATTATCTATGAATAATATTTGAATCTTCTCTGAATTCTTTTATGTATGATTGGTTATCTTTGCAAGTCTCTTCGAATTATCCGTTTGGTTTGGCCAACTAGATTGGTAGTTCTTGCAAATGGGAGAAGTGCTTAGCTTTGGGTTCAATCTTGCGGTGTCCTTTCCCAAAGGATGTGAAGGGCAGCAAGGCACATATTGTATTGTTGCCATCGAGGATAACAAGATGGGGTATTTATCATATTGCATGAATTTATCCTCTACATCATGTCATCTTGCTTAAGGCGTTACTCTGTTTTTAACTTAATACTCTAGATGCATTTGGATAGCGGTCGATGAGTGGAGTAATAGTAGTAGATGCAGGAGGAGTCGGTCTACTTGTCTCGGATGTGATGCCTATATGCATGATCATACCTAGATATACTCATAACTATGCTCAATTCATCAATTGCTCGACAAAGAATTTGTTCACCCACCGTAGAATATTTATGCTCTTGAGAGAAGCCACTAGTGAAACCTATGGCCCCGGGTCTATTCTCATCATATCAATCTCCATTACTTTAATACTTGCTTTGTTTTTACTTTGCCTTTTACTTTTCACTTTGCATCTTTATACCAAAAATACCAAAAATATTATTTATCATCTCTATCGATCTCACTCTCGTAAGTGACCGTGAAGGATTGACAACCCCTAATCGCGTTGGTTGCGAGGAGCTATTGTTTTGTGCAGTGCACGAGGGACTTGTGCGTGGCCTCCTCATTGGATTGATACCTTGGTTCTAAAAAACTGAGGGAAATACTTACGCTACTTTGCTGCATCATCCTCTCCTCTTCGGGGAAATCCAACGCAGTGCTCAAGAGGTAGCACCGTACCACTCTGGTGCGAAACATGTCCTCGTGGACCTATGAAGTTTAGTAGTACCTTGATCCGAAGTTTCATGATCATCATCATTAACTTCCTGTCGAGTCGGTGCAGGCACCACAGAAACATCTTCCTGAGCTGCGTTACTCTCCGGTTCAAGAGGTAATACCTCATCAAATTCTACTTTCCTCCCACTTACTTCTTTCGAGAAACTCTTTCTCTAGAAAGGATCCATTCTTGGAAACAAAGATCTTGCCTTCAGATCTGAGGTAGAAGGTATACCCAATAGTTTCCTTAGGGTATCCTATGAAGACGCATTTTTCTGACTTGCGTTTGAGCTTTTCAGGTTGAAGTTTCTTGACATAAGCATCGCATCCCCAAACTTTCAGAAACGACAACTTAGGTTTCTTCCCAAACCATAATTCTTACGGTGTCGTCTCAACGGATTTCGACGGAGCCCTATTTAAAGTGAATGCGGCAGTCTCTAAAGCATAACCCCAGAATGATAGCGGTAGATCGGTAAGAGACATCATAGATCGCACCATATCCAATAGAGTGTGATTACGACGTTCGGACACACCATTACGCTTAGGTGTTCCAGGCGGCGTGAGTTTTGAAACAATTCCACATTTCCTTAAGTGCGTGCCAAATTCTTGACTCAAATATTCCCCTCCACGATCTGATCGTAAGAACTTTATTTTCCGGTCACGTTGATTCTCAACCTCACTCTGAAATTCCTTGAACTTTTCAAAGGTCTCAGACTTGTGTTTCATTAAGTAGACATACCCATATCTACTTAAGTCATCGGTGAGGGTGAGAACATAACGATAACCACCGTGAGCCTCAACGCTCATTGGACCGCACACGTCACTATGTATGATTTCCAATAAGTTGGTTGCTCGCTCCATTGTTCAAGAGAACGGAGTCTTGGTTATTTTGCCCATGAGGCATGGTTCGCACGTGTCAAATGATTCATAATCAAGAGACTCCAAAAGTCCATCTGCATGGAGTTTCTTCATGCGTTTGACACCAACGTGACCAAGGCGGCAGTGCCACAAGTATGTGGGATTATCATTATCAACCTTACATCTTTTGGCATTCACACTATGAATATGTGTAACATCACGTTCGAGATTCAATAAGAATAAACCATTGACCAGCGGGGCATGACCATAAAACATATCTCTCATATAAATAGAACAACCATTATTCTTAGATTTAAATGAGTAGCCATCTCGCATTAAACGAGATCCAGATACAATGTTCATGCTCAAAGCTGGCACTAAATAACAATTATTGAGGTTTAAAACTAATCCCGTAGATAAATGTAGAGGTAGCGTGCCGACGGCGATCACATCGACCCTGGAACCATTCCTGACGCGCGTCATCACCTCGTCCTTCGCCAGTCTCCGCTTATTCCGCAGCTCCTGTTTTGAGTTACAAATATGAGCAATCGCACCGGTATCAAATACCCAAGAGCTACTACGAGTGCTGGTAAGGTACACATCAATAACATGTATATCATATATAGCTTTGGTATTGTCGGCCTTCTTATCCGCTAAGTACTTGGGGCAGTTCCGCTTCCAGTGACCATTTCCCCTGCAATAAAAGCACCGAGTCTCGGGCTTGGGTCCATTCTTTGGCTTCTTACTGTCAACTGATTTACCGGGCGCGGCAACTCCGTTGCCGTCCTTCTTGAAGTTCTTCTTACCCTTGCCCTTCTTGAAACTAGTGGTCTTATTCACCATCAACACTTGATGTTCCTTTTTGATCTCCACCTCCGCTGATTTCAGCATTGAATATAACTCAGGAATGGACTTCTCCATCCCTTGCATATTGTAGTTCATCACAAAGCTTTTGTAGCTAGGTGGAAGCGACTGGAGGATCCTGTCAATGACCGAGTCATCCGGGAGATTAACTTCCAGCTGAGACAAGCGGTTTTGCAACCCAGACATTTTGAGTATATGCTCGCTGACAGAACTGTTTTCCTCCATCTTACAACTGTAGAACTTGCGGAGACTTCATATCTCTCGAACCGGGCATGAGCTTGGAAAACCATTTTCAACTCTTGGAACATCTCATATGCTCCGTGCTGCTCAAAACGCTTTTGGAGCCCCGGTTCTAAGCTGTAAAGCATGCCACACTGAACCAGGGAGTAATCATCACTACGTGACTGCCAGGCATTCATGATGTCTTGAGTTGCTGGGAAAATGGGTGCATCACCTAGCGGTGCTTCAAGGACATATGCTTTCTTGGCAGCTATGAGGATGATCCTCAAGTTATGGACCCAGTCCATATAGTTGCTACCATCGTCTTTCAGCTTGGTTTACAAGACATATTGTAAAGATTTTTATCTACAAGACATATTGTAAAGATTTTTAGACTAAGTTCATGATATTAAGTTCATCTAATCAAATTATTTAATGAACTCCCACTCAGACAGACATCCCTCTAGTCATCTAAGTGATACATGATCCGAATCGACTAGGCCGTGTCCGATCATCACGTGAGACAGACTAGTCATCAACGGTGAACATCTCCATGTTGATCGTATCTACTATACGACTCATGTTCGACCTTTCGGTCTCTCGTGTTCTGAGGCCATGTATGTACATGCTAGGCTCGTCAAGTCAACCTAAGTGTTTTGCATGTGTAAATCTGGCTTACACCCGTTGTATTCGAACGTTAGAATCTATCACTCCCGATCATCACGTGGTGCTTCGAAACAACGAACCTTCGCAACGGTGCATAGTTAGGGGGAACACTTTCTTGAAATTTTAGTGAGGGATCATCTTATTTAAGCTACCGTCATTCTAAGCAAATAAGATGTAAAAACATGATAAACATCACATGCAATCAAATAGTGACATGATATGGCCAATATCATTTTGCTCCTTTTGATCTCCATCTTCGGGGCATCATGATCATCATCATCACCAGCATGACACCATGATCTCCATCATCGTGTCTTCATGAAGTTGTCTCGCCAACTGTTACTTCTACTACTATGGCTAACGGTTAGCAATAAAGTAAAGTAATTACATGGCGTTTTCATTGACATGCATGTCATACAATAAATTAAGACAACTCCTATGGCTCGTGCCGGTTGTCATAATCATCGACATGCAAGTCGTGATTCCTATTACAAAAACATGATCAATCTAATACATCACATATATCATTCATCACATCCTTTTGGCCATATCACATCACACGGCATATGCTCCAAGAACAAGTTAGACGTCCTCTAATTGTTGTTGTAAGTTTTTACGTGGCTGCTATAGGTTTCTAGCAAGAACATTTCTTACCTACGCCAAAACCACAACGTGATATGCCAATTTCTATTTACCCTTCATAAGGACCCTTTTTATCGAATCCAATCCGACTAAAGTGGGAGAGACAGACACCCGCTAGCCACCTTATGCAACTAGTGCATGTCAGTCGGTGGAACCTGTCTCACGTAAGCGTACGTGTAAGGTCGGTCTGGGCCGCTTCATTCCACGATGCCGCCGAATCAAGATAAGACTAGTAACGGCAAGTAAATTGACAAAATCGACGCCCACAACAACTTGTGTTATACTCATGCATAGAAACTACGCATAGACCTAGCTCTGATACCACTGTTGGGGATCATTGTAGAAGTCAAAAAATTTCTACGCATCACCAAGCTCAATCTATGGAGAGACTAGCAACGAGAGAGAGGGGAGTGTATCTTCATACCCTTGAAGATCGTGATGCGGAAGCGTTACAAGAACGCGGTTGGTGGAGTCGTACACGCAGCGATTCAGATCGCGGTCGATTCCGATCTAAGCGCCGAACAACGGCGCCTCCGCGTTCAACACACGTGCAGCCCGGTCACGTCTCCCGTGCCTTGATCCAGCAAGGAGGAGGGAGAGGTTGGGGAAGACAACTCGAGCAGCAGCACTATGGTGTGGTGGTGGTGGAGCAGCGTGGTTTTTAGCAGGGCTTTGCCAAGCACTACGAAGGACGAGGATGTGGAGAGGTAGGGCTGCGCCAAGAGAGAGAGAGAGAGAGAGAGAGAGAGAGAGAGAGAGAGAGAGATGTTCGTATATGGCAGCCCCCAAACCCCCACTATATATAGGAGGAGGGGAGGGTGTGCGCCCCCTCTAGGGTTCCCATCCTAGGGGAGCGGCAGCCCTAGATGGATGGAGGGGGGCGACAAAGAGGGGGAGAGAGGGGGGCGCGCTCTAGGGTTGGCCTTAGGCCCATCTACGCCTAGGGTTTCCCCCTCTCCCCTTTGCTGCACCTTGGTGGGAGGCGCACCAGCCCACTCAGGGGCTGGTCCCTTCCCACTCTTGGCCCATGCATCCCTCCGAGGCAGGTGGCCCCTCCCGGTGGACGCGGAACCCTTCCGATGGTCCCGGTACATTACCCGTGATGCCCGAAACACTTCCGGTGTCCAAATCCTCACTTCCTATATATCTTTCTTTACCTCCGGACCATTCCGGAACTCCTCATGACGTCCGGGATCTCATCCGGGACTCCGAACAACATTCAGTAACCACGTAAAAACTTTCCCTTTAACCATAGCGTCATCGAACCTTAAGTCTGTAGACCCTATGGGTTTGGGAGGCATGTAGACATGACTGAGACATCTCTCCGGTCGATAACCAACAGCGGGATCTGGATACCCATGTTGGCTCCCACATGTTCCATGATGATCTCATCGGATGAACCATGATGTCGGGGATTCAATCAATCCCGTATACAATTCCCTTTGTCTACCGGTATGATACTTGCCCGAGATTCGATCGTTGGTATCCCTATACCTTGTTCAATATCGTTACCGGCAAGTCTCTTTACTCGTTCGTAACACATCATCCCGTGATCAACTCCTTGGTCACATTGAGCTCATTATGATGATGTCCTACCGAGTGGGACCAGAGATACCTCTCCGTCACACGGAGTGACAAATCCCAGTCTCGATTCGTGCTAACCCAACAGACACTTTCAGAGATACCCGTAGTGTGCCTTTATAGCCACCCAGTTACGTTGTGACGTTTGGCACATCCAAAGTATTCCTACGGTATCAAGGAGTTGCACAATCTCATGGTCTAAGGAAATGATACTTGACATTAGAAAAGCTTTAGCAGACGAACTACACGATCTTGTGCTATGCTTAGGATTGGGTCTTGTCCATCACATCATTCTCCTAATGATGTGATCCCGTTATCAACGACATCCAATGTACATGGTCAAGAAACTGTAACCATCTATTGATCAATGATCTAGTCAACTAGAGGCTCACTAGGGACATGTTGTGGTCTATGTATTCACACATGTATTACGATTTCCGGATAACACAATTATAACATGAACAATAGACAATTATCATGAACAAGGACATATAATAACAACCACTTTATTATTGCCTCTATGGCATATTTCCAACACTCGGCCCACCTCCAGTGCCCATCTTCTAGTATATAAGTCATTTTGACCTAGAAAAAATAAGGAGAAGGCTTTCGGGACGGAGCGCCGCCATCTCGAGGCAGAACTTGGGTAGGAGCACTTTTGCCCTCCGGCGGAGCGATTCCGCTGGGGGAACTTCCCTCCTATAGGGGAAATCATCGTCATCATCATCACCAACAACTCTCCCATCTTGGGGAGGGCAATCTCCATCAACATCTTCAACAACACCATCTCATCTCAAACCCTATAGTTCATCTCTTGTATTCAATCTTGTTACCGGAACTATAGATTGGTGCTTGTGGGTGACTAGTAGTGTTGATTACATCTTGTAGTTGATTACTATATGGTTTATTTGGTGGAAGATTATATGTTCAGATCCATTATGCTATTTAATACTCCTATGATCATGAGCATGTTTATCATTTGTGAGTAGTTACTTTTGTTCTTGAGGTCACGGGAGAAATCATGTTGCAAGTAATCATGTGAATTTGATATGTGTTCGATATTTTGATAGTATGTATGTTGTGATTCCCTTAGTGGCGTCATGTGAACGTCGACTACATGACACTTCACCATATTTGGGCCTAAGGGAATGCATTGTGGAGTAGCAATTAGATGGTGGGTTGCGAGGGTGACAAAAACTTAAACCCCACTTTATGCGCTATTCTATAAGGGACCGATTGGATCCTAGAGTTTAATGCTATGGTTAGAATTTATTCTTAATACTTTTCTCCTAATTGCGGATGCTTGTGGGAGGGTTAATCATAAGTAGGAGGTATTTTCAAGTAAGAACAGCACCTAAGCACCGGTCCACCCACATATCAAATTATCAAAGTAGCGAACACAAATCAAACCAACATGATGAAAGTGACTAGATGAAATTCCCGTGTACCCTCAAGAACGCTTTGCTTATCATAAGAGACTGTTTTGGCCTGTCCTTTGCCTCAAAAGGATTGGGCTACCTTGCTGCACTTTTGTTACTACTTTAGTTACTTGTTTGTTACAAATTATCTTGCTATCAAATTACCACACTACTTAGAATTTCAACACTTGCAGACATTACCTTACTGAAAACTACTTGTCATTTCCTTCTGCTCATCGTTGGGTTCGACACTCTTACTTATCGAAAAGAGCTAAAATTGATCCCCTGTACTTGTGGGTCATCAAGGCTATTTTCTGGCACCTTTGCCGGGGAGTGAAGCGCCTTTGGTAAGTGGAATTCAGTAAGGAAACATTTATATAGTGTGCTAAAATTTATTGTCACTTGTTACTATGGAAAACAATCATTTGAGGGGTTTGTTTGGGGTATCTTCACCTCGTCCGGAACCACAATTAGCTACCCCTCAACCTACTGCACCTACTGAAAATATTGAATATGAAATTCCTTCGGGTACGATAGAAAAACTGCTAGCTAATCCTTATGCAGGAGATGGAACAGAACATCCTGATATGCACTTGATATATGTGGAACAAATTTGTGGATTGTTTAAGCTTGCAGGTCTACCCCAAGATGAGGTGATGAAAAAGGATTTCCCTTTATCTTTGAAGGTAAAATCATTGGCATGTAATTGGAATCGCTTGAAATTGGAATTTCACCAAAAAAATTATCCTATGCATATAGTTCATCGTGGTTGGAATTATATATAAATATTTTGGCCTCGTGAAGAAGAAAGTATCGCTCTAGCTTGGGGGAGGCTTAAGTCATTGTTATATTCATGCCCCAATCATGAGCTCTCAAGAGCAATTACTATCCAGAACTTTTATGCTCGAGTTCCTCGTAATGATCAAACCATGCTTGATACTTCGTGTGTTGGTTCTTTTATGAAGAAGACTATTGATTTCCGGTGGAATCTTTTGGAAAGAATTAAACGCAACTCTAAAGATTGGGAACTCGACGAAGGTAAAGAGTCAGGTATTAAACTTAAGTATGATTGTGTTAAATCTTTTATGGATACCGATGCTTTTCAGAAGTTTAGCACTAAATATGGACTTGACTCTGAGATAGTAGCCTCCTTTTGTGAATCATCTGCTACTCATGTTGAACTCGCTAAAGAGAAGTGGTTTAAATATCACCCACCTATTAAAGAAGAGATTAAAAGACGAGTACCAGTTAAGGAAGAAACTATACTTTATAATGTTGATCCAGTTGTCCCTTCTGCATATATTGAGAAACCACCTTTCCCTGTTAGGATAAAGGAACATGATAAAGTTTCAATTATGGTTAACAAAAGCTTTGTTAGAACACCTAAACCTGATGAAAAAATTAAAGTAGAACCTAGCATAGCTATGGTTAAAGATCTCTTAGAGCAAGATATGGATGGGCATGTTATTTACTTCTATGATGAAGCTGCTAGAATTGCTAAACCTGATAAAAAAGATAATCATAGACCTGTTGTTGGCATGCCTGTCATCTCAGTTAAAATAGGAGATCACTGTTATCATGGTTTATGTGACATGGATGCTAGTGTGTGTGCTATTCCTTACACTTTATATCAAGAAATTATGAAAGACATATCACCTGCTGAGATAGAAGAAATATATGTTACTATTAAACTTGCTAATAGAGACAACATAACACCAATTGGGATTGTTAGAGATGTTGAAGTCTTGTGTGGGAAAATAAAATACCCTACTCATTTTCTTGTTCTTGGTTCCCCACAAGATGACTTTTGTCCCATTATTTTTGGTAGACCTTTCTTGAACACAATTAATGCTAAGATAGATTATAAGAAACAAACTGTTGGCGTTAATTAGCTTTGGTGGTGAGTCTCATGAGTTTAATTTTTCCAAGTTTAGTAGAAATCTTCATGAAAAGGAATTGCCTAGTAAGGATGAATTAATTGGTCTTGCTTCTATTGTTGTGCCACCTACTGATCCTTTAGAACAATATTTGCTAGACCATGAAAATGATTTACATATGAATGAAAGAAATGAAATAGATAAGATTTTCTTTGAACAACGTCCTCTACTTAAACACAATTTGCCTATTGAAACTCTAGGAGGTCCTCCTCCACCTAAAGGTGATCATGTGTTTGAATTAAAACAATTGCCAGACACTTTGAAATATGCTTATCTTGATGAAAATAAGATATATCCTGTTATTATTAGTGCTAACCTTTCAGAACATGAAGAAGAAAGATCATGAAAGTTCTAAGGAAGCACCGAGCTGCTATTGGATATACTCTTGATGATTTAAAGGGCATTAGTCCCACTCTATGTCAGCACAAAATTAATATGGAACCTGATGCTAAACCCGTTGTTGATCACCAACATCGATTAAATCCGAAGATGAAAGAGGTGGTAAGAACGAAAATATTAAAACTTATAGAAGCAGGCATAATCTATCCCATAGCTGATAGTAGATGGGTAAGTCCTGTTCATTGTGTCCCTAAGAAACGAGGTATTACGGTTGTTCCTAACGATAAGAATGAACTAATTCCACAAAGAATTGTTACAGGCTATAGAATGGTAATTGATTTTAGAAAACTAAATAAAGCAACTAGAAAAGATCATTACCCTTTGCCTTTTATTGATCAAATGCTTGAAAGATTATCTAAGCATACACACTTTTGCTTCCTTGATGGATATTCTGGCTTTTTGCAAATACCTGTTTCTCAACTTGATCAAGAAAAGACCACTTTTACTTGTCCTTTTGGAACCTATGCTTATAGACATATGCCTTTCGGTTTATATAATGCACCTGCTACCTTTCAAAGATGCACGACTGCTATATTCTCTAACTTTTGTGAAAAGACTGTTGAGGTTTTCATGGATGACTTTTCTGTTTATGGGAAGTCTTTTGATGATTGTTTAAGCAATCTTGATCGAGTTTTGCAGAGATGTGAACAAACGAATCTTGTCTAGAATTGGGAGAAGTGCCACTTTATGGTTAATGAAGGCATTGTCTTGGGTCATAAGATTTCTGAGAAGGGTATTGAAGTGGACAATGCTAAGGTTGATGCCATTGAGAAAATGCCATGTCCTAAGGACATCAAAGGTATTCATAGTTTCCTAGGTCATGCTGGTTTCTATAGGAGATTTATCAAAGACTTTTCTAAAATTTCTAGGCCTCTTACTAATCTTTTGCAAAAGCATATTCCTTTTGTGTTTGATGATGATTGTCTTGAAGCCTTTGAAACACTCAAGAAAGCCTTAATATCTGCACCTATTGTTCAACCACCTGATTGGAACTTGCCTTTTGAAATTATGTGTGATGCTAGTGATTATGTTGTCGGTGCTGTTCTAGGACAAAGAGTTGATAAGAAACTGAATGTTATTCATTATGCTAGTAAAACTCTAGACAATTTCTACCTCTTAAGCATGCGTTGGTTTTCCCTTGAAGAGGAAAGGGTGATGCAACAAAGTAGCGTAACTATTTCCCACAGTTTTGAGAACCAATGTATCAATCCAGTAGGAGACAACGTACAAGTCACCCAGTACCTGCACAAACAATCAAGTGCAACCAACGTGATAAAGGGGTTGTCAATCCCTTCACGGTCACTCGCAAAAGTGAGATAAAGATAGTAAAGTAAATATTTTTGGTATTTTTGTTGTATAGATTGGAAAGTAAAGATTGCAAAATAGTAAACGAGATGCGATGTAAATAAAAGAGATGCAATATAATAAGAAAGAGACCTGGGGGCCATAGGTTTCACTAGTGGCTTCTCTCAAGATAGCATGTATTACGGTGGGTGAACAAATTACTATCGAGCAATTGATAGAAAAGCACATAGTTATGAAGATATCTAAGTCAATGATCATGAATATAGGCATCACGTCCGTGTCAAGTAAACCGAAACGATTCTGCATCTACTACTATTACTCCACACATCGACCGCTATCCAGCATGCATCTAGAGTATTAAGTTCAGAAGAATAGAGTAACACATTACGCAAGATGACATGATGTTGTGGGATAAACTCAAACAATATGATACAAACCCCATCTTTTTATCCTCGATGGCAACAATACAATACGTGCCTTGCTGCCCCTACTGTCACTGGGAAAGGACACCGCAAGATTGAACCCAAAGCTAAGCACTTCTCCCATTGCAAGAAAGATCAATCTAGTACGCCAAACTAAACTGATAATTCAAAGAGACTTGCAAAGATATCAAATCATGCATATAAGAATTCAGAAAAGAACCAAATAATATTCATAGATAATCTTGTTCATAAATCCACAATTCACCGGATCTCGACAAACACACCGCAAAAGAGTATTACATCGAATAGATCTCCAAGAACATCGAGGAGAACTTTGTATTGATAATCAAAGAGAGAGAAGAAGCCATCTAGCTAATAACTATGGACCCGAAGGTCTGTGGTAAACTACTCACGCTTCATCGGAGAGGCAATGGTGTTGATGTAGAAGCCCTCCGTGATCGATTCCCCCTCCGGCAGATCACCGGAAAAGGCCCCAAGATGGGATCTCACGGGTACAGAAGGTTGCGGCGGTGGAAAAGTGGTTTCGTGGCTCTCCTGGATGTTTCTAGGGTATAAGAGTATATATAGGCGAAAGAAGTACGTCGGTGGAGCTACGAGGGGCCCACGAGGGTGGGGGGGCGCGCCTACCCCCCTAGGCGTGCCCTCCTGCCTCGTGGATGCATGGAGTTCCAGACTTTGACTCCAAGTCTTCTGGATTGCTTTCGGTCCAAGAAAGATCATTGCGAAGGTTTCATTCCGTTTGGACTCCATTTGGTATTCCTTTTCTGCGAATCTCTAAAATTGGCAAAAAAACAGAAACTGGCACTGGGCCTCCGGTTAATAGGTTAGTCCCAAAAATAATATAAAATAGCATATTAAAGCCCATTAAACATCCAAAACAGATAATATAATAGCATGGAACAATAAAAAATATAGATACGGTGGAGACGTATCAAGCATCCCCAAGCTTAATTCATGCTCGTCCTCGAGTAGGTAAATGATAAAAACAGAATTTTTGATGTGGAATGCTACCTAACATAATTATCAATGTAATTTTTCTTTATTGTGGCATGAATGTTTAGATCCGAAAGATTCAAAACAAAAGTTTAATATTGACATAAAAATAATAATACTTCGAGCATACTAATAAAGCAATCATGTCTTCTCAAAATAACATGGCCAAAGAAAGCTATCCCTACAAAATCATATAGTCTGGATATGCTCTATCTTCATCACACAAAATATTTAAATCATGCACAACCCCGATGACAAGCCAAGCAATTGTTTCATACTTTTGATGTTCGCAAACTTTTTTAATCTTCACGCAATACATGAGCGTGAGCCATGGACATAACACTATAGGTGGAATAGAATGGTGGTTGTGGAGAAGACAAAAAGGAGAAGATAGTCGCACATCAACTAGGCGTATCAATGGCTATGGAGATGCCCATCAATAGATATCAATGTGAGTGAGTAGGGATTGCCATGCAACAGATGCATTATAGCTATAAGTGTATGAAAGCTCAAAAAGAAACTAAGTGGGTGTACATCTCGCTTGCTCACGAAGACTACCTAGGGCATTTTGAGGAAGCCCATCATTGGAATATACAAGCCAAGTTCTATAATGAAAGATTCCCACTAGTATATAAAAGTGACAAAATAAGAGACTCTCTATTATGAAGATCATGGTGCTACTTTGAAGCACAAGTGTGCTAAAAGGATAGTAGCATTGCCCCTTCTCTCTTTTTCTCTCACTTTTTTATTTGGGCCTTTCTCTTTTTTTATGGCCTTTTTTTCTCTTTTTTTTATTTTTCGTCTGGAGTCTCATACCGACTTGTGGGGGAATCATAGTCTCCATCATCCTTTCCTCACTGGGACAATGTTCTAATAATGAAGATCATCACACTTTTATTTACTTGCAACTCAAGAATTACAACTCGATACTTAGAACAAAATATGACTCTATGTGAATGCCTCCAACGGTGTACCGGGATGTGCAATGAATCAAGAGTGACATGTATGAAAAATTATGAACGGGGCTTTGCCACAAATACGATGTCAACTACATGATCATGCAAAGCAATATGACAATGATGAAGCGTGTCATAATAAATGGAAGATGGAAAGTTGCATGGCAATATATCTCGGAATGGCTATGGAAATGCCATAATAGGTAGGTATTGTGGCTGTTTTGAGGAAGGTAAATGGTGGGTTTATGGTACCGGCGGAAGTTGCGCCGTACTAGAGAGGCTAGCAACAGTGGAAGGGAAAGAGTGCGTATAATCCATGGACTCAACATTAGTCATAAATAACTCACATACTTATTGCAAAAATCTATTAGCTATCGAAAATGAAGTACTACGCGCATGCTCCTAAGGGGATAGATTGGTAGGAAAATACCATCGCTCGTCCCCGACCGCCACTCATAAGTAAGATAATAAAAAATAAATCATGGTCCGACTTCATCACATAACGGTTCACCATACGTGCATGCCACGGGAATCACAAACTTTAACACAAGTATCTCTCAAATTCACAACTACTCAACTAGCATGAGTCTAATATCACCATCTTCATATCTCAAAACAATCATAAGAAATCAAACTTCTCATAGTATTCAATGCACTTTATATGGAAGTTTTTATTATACCCATCTTGGATGCCCATCATATTAGGACTAATTTTATAGCCAAAGCAAATTACCATGCTATTTTAAAAGAATCTCAAAATAATATAAGTGAAGCATGAGAGATCAATAATTTCTATAAAATAAAACCACCACCGTGCTCTAAAAAGATATAAATGAAGCACTAGAGCAAAATTATCTAGCTCAAAAGATATAAGTGAAGCACATAGAGTATTCTAATAAATTCTGATTCATGCGTGTCTCTCCCAAAAGGTATGTACAGCAAGGATGATTTTGGTAAACTAAAAAGCAAAGACTCAAATCATACAAGACGCTCCAAGCAAAACACATATCATGTGGTGAATAAAAATATAGCCTCAAGTAAAGTTACTGATAGATGAAGACGAAAGAGGGGATGCCTTCCGGGGCATTCCCAAGCTTAGGCTTTTGGTTGTCCTTTAATTTTACCTTGGGGTGCCTTGGGCATCCCCAAGGTTAGGCTCTTGCCACTCCTTATTCCAAAATCCATCAAATTTTTATCCAAAAACTTGAAAACTTCACAACACAAAACTTCAACAGAGAATCTCATGAGCTCCGTTAGTATAAGAAAATAAACCACCACTTTAAGTTACTGTAATGAACTCATTCTATATTTATATTGGTGTTAAACCTACCATATTCCAACTTATCTATGGCTCATACCCCCCGACACTACTCATAGATTCATCAAAATAAGCAAACAACACACGAAAAACAGAATCTATCAAAAACAGAACAGTCTGTAGCAATTTGTAACTTTTGAATACTTATGTAACTCCAAAAATTCGGAGATAAATTGGTGGACGTGAGGAATTTTTCTATTAATCATCTGCAAAAAGAATCAACCTAAAAGCACTCGCCAGTAAAAAATGACAGCTAGTCTCGTGAGCGCAAAAGTTTCTGTTTTTTACAGCAAGATCGCAAAGACTTCACCCAAGTCTTCCCAAAGGTTCTACTTGGCACAAACACTAATTAAAACATTAAACCACATATAAAAAGAAGCTAGATTAATTATTTATTACTAAACAGGAACAAAAAGCAAAAAACAAAAATAAAATTGGGTTGCCTCCCAACAAGCGCTATCGTTTAACGCCCCTAGCGAGGCATCAATTACGTATCATTAATTTCATCCTCTCCCAAGCTTTTGCAACATGCTCATGATCAAGTTGCTTAAAATTCACAATATCATTCCTAAGAGAGATGATCTTAGCGGGAGGAAAATACTTAGAGATAAAAGCATCCTTGCACTTATTCCATGAATCAATACTATTTTCAGGCAAAGAAGAGAACCAAGTTTTAGCACGATCTCTAAGCGAAAACGGAACTAGCTTCAATTTAATAATATCATTATCCACATCTTTATTCTTTTGCATATCACACAAATCAACAAAGTTGTTTAGATGGGTAGCGGCATATTCACTAGGAAAGAAAATTGATCTTTCATACCAAGATTCAACAAAGCGGTATTAATTTCACAAGATTCAGCATCGGTAGTAGGAGCAACCGGAGTGCTAATAAAATCATTGTTGTTGGTATTGGAAAAGTCACACAATTTAGTACTCCCTCTGTCCGGAAATACTTGTCATCAAAATGGATAAAAGAGTATGTATCTAGACGTATTTTAGTTCTGGATACATCTCTTTCTATCCATTTTGATGACAAGTATTTTCAGACGGAGGGAGTATTATCTTGAGCCATCATGACAAACAATCAATCCAACACAAAAAGCACACAAGAAGCAAGCGAAAAGAGACGAACGGAAGAGAGGCAAAGAAAAGGCAAAAGTTTTCGAAAATCGTTTTAGAAGTGGGGGAGAGGAAAATGAGAGGCGAATGGAAAATAATGTAATGCGAGGAGAAGAGTTTATGATGGGTACTTGGTAAGTCTTGACTTGGCGTGGATCTCCCAGGCAACAGCGCCAGAAATCCTTCTTGCTACCTCTTGAGCATGCGTTGGTTTCCCCTTGAAGAGAAAAGGGTGATGCAGCAAAGTAGCGTAAGTATACCCTCAGTTTTGAGAACCAAGGTATCAATCCAGTAGGAGACAATGCACAAGTCACATAGTACCTGCACAAACAATCAAGAACCTTGCAACCAACGCGATAAAGGGGTTGTCAATCCCTTCACGGTCACTCGCAAAAGTGAGATCTAATAAAGATAGTAAAGTAAATAATTTTGGTATTTTTGTTGTATAGATTGAAGAGTAAAGATTGCAAAATAGTAAACGAGATGCGATGTAAATAAAAGAGATGCGATATAATAAGAAAGAGACCCGGGGGCCACATGTTTCACTAGTGGCTTCTCTCAAGATAGCATGTATTACGGTGGGTGAAAAAATTACTGTCAAGCAATTGATAGAAAAGCGCATAGTTATGAAGATAGCTAAGGCAATGATCATGAATATAGGCATCACGTCCGTGTAAAGTAGACCGAAACGATTCTGCATCTACTACTATTACTCCACACATCGACCGCTATCCAGCATGCATCTAGAGTATTAAGTTCATAAGAACAGAGTAACGCATTACGCAAGATGACATGATGTAGAGGGATAAACTCAAAGAATATTATATAAACCCCATCTTTTATCCTCGATGGCAACAATACAATACGTGCCTTGCTGCCCCTACTGTCACTGGGAAAGGACACCGCAAGATTGAACCCAAAGCTAAGCACTTCTCCCATTGCAAGAAAGATCAATCTAGTAGGCCAAACTAAACCGATAATTCGAAGAGACTTGCAAAGATACCAAATCATGCATATAAGGATTCAGAGAAGAACCAAATAATATTCATAGATAATCTTGTTCATAAATCCACAATTCATCAGATCTCGACAAACACACCGCAAAAGAGTATTACATCGAATAGATCTCCAAGAACATCGAGGAGAACTTTGTATTGAGAACCAAAGAGAGAGAAGAAGCCATCTAGCTAATAACTATGGACCCGAAGGTCTGTGGTAAACTACTCAGGCTTCATCGGAGAGCCAATGGTGTTGATGTAGAAGCCCTCCGTGATCGATTCCCCCTTCGGCAGATCACCGGAAAAGGCTCCAAGATGGGATCTCACGGGTACAGAAGGTTGGGCGGTGGAAAAGTGGTTTCGTGGCTCTCCTAGATGTTTCTAGGGTATAAGAGTATATATAGGCGAAATAAGTACGTCGGTGGAGCTACGAGGGGCCCACGAGGGTGGGGGCGCGCCTACCCCCTGGGCACGCCCTCCTGCCTCGTGGCCGCCTGGTGAAGTTCCGGACTTTGAATCCAAGTCTTCTGGATTGCTTTCGGTCCAAGAAAGATCATCGCGAACGTTTCATTCCGCTTGGACTCCGTTTGGTATTCCTTTTCTGCGAAACTCTAAAATAGGCAAAAAAACAGAAATTGGCACTGGGCCTCCGGTTAGTAGGTTAGTCCCAAAAATAATATAAAAGAGCGTATTAAAGCCCATTAAACATCCAAAACAGATAATATAATAGCATGGAACAATCAAAAATTATAGATACGTTGGAGACGTGTCAAGAGTGCTCAAAGAAATTATGCTACTACTGAAAAAGAATTCTTAGCAGTGGTGTTTGCTTGTGATAAATTTAGATCTTATATTGTTGATTCCAAAGTAACTGTTCACACAGACCATGCTGCTATTAAATATCTTATGGAAAGAAAGATGCTAAACCTAGACTTATTCGTTGTGTTCTCTTGTTACAAGAATTTGATTTACATATCATTGATAGAAAAGGAGCTGAGAACCCCGTAGCTGATAACTTGTCTAGGCTTGAAAATATTCTTGATGACCCACTACCAATTGATGATAGTTTTCCTAATGAGCAGTTAGTGATAACCCACAAGTATAGGGGATCGCAACAGTTTTCGAGGGTAAAGTATTCAACCCAAATTTGTTGATTCGACACAAGGGGAGTCAAAGAATATTCTCAAGTATTAGCAACTGAGTTGTCAATTCAACCACACCTGGAAACTTAGTATCTGCAGCAAAGTGTTTAGTAGCAAAGTAATATGATAGTGGTGGTAACGGTAACAAAAGTAAAAACAGCAAAAGTAATGTTTTGGTATTTTGTAGTGATTGTGTGATAAGAGTAACGGAAAGTAAATAAGCGTAAGCTAGTATATGGAAAACTCAGAGGCACCGGATCGTGATGGATAATTATGCGGATGTGGTTTTTCATGTAACGATCATAACATAGGGTGACACAGAACTAGCTCCAGTTCATCAATGTAATGTAGGCATGTATTCGTAAATAGTCATACGTGCTTATGGAAAAGAACTTGCATGACATCTTTTGTCCTACCCTCCCGTGGCAGCGGGTCCTATTGGAAACTAAGGGATATTAAGGCCTCCTTTTAATAGAGAACCGAACAAAGCATTAGCACATAGTGAATACATGAACTCCTCAAACTATGGTCATCACCGGAGTGGTCCCGATTATTGTCACTTGGGTTGCGGATCATAACACATAGTAGGTGACTACAGACTTGCAAGATAGGATCAAGAACACACATATATTCATGAAAACATAATAGGTTCAGATCTGAAATCATGGCACTCGGGCCCTAGTGACAAGCATTAAGCATAGCAAAGTCATAGCAACATCAATCTCAGAACATAGTGGATACTAGGGATCAAACCCTAACAAAACTAACTCGATTACATGATAAATCTCATCCAACCCATCACCGTCCAGCAAGCCTACGATGGAATTACTCACCCACGACGGTGAGCTTCATGAAATTGGTGATGGAGGATGGTTGATGATGACGACGGCGACGAATCCCGCTCTCCGGAGCCCCGAACGGACTCCAGATCAGCCCTCCCGAGAGAGATTAGGGCTTGGCGGCGGCTCCGTATCGTAAAATGCGATGAAACTTTCTCTCTGATTTTTTTCTCCCCGAAAGCCAATATATGGAGTTGGAGTTGGCGTCGGAGGGTGTCCAGGGGGGCCACGAGGTAGGGGGCGCGCCCAGGAGGGGGGGGCGCCCCCACCCTCGTGAACAGGGTGTGGGCCCCTGGTCTTCATCTTTGGCGAGGATTTTTTATTATTTATTCTAAGATATTCCATGGAGTTTCAGGTCATTCCGAGAACTTTTGTTTTCTGCACATAAAACAACATCATGGCAATTCTGCTGAAAACAACGTCAGTCCGGGTTAGTTCCATTCAAATCATACAAGTTAGAGTCCAAAACAAGGGCAAAAGTGTTTGGAAAAGTAGATACGACGGATACGTATCAACTCCCCCAAGCTTAAACCCTTGCTAGTCCTCAAGCAATTCAGTTGACAAACTGAAAGAGAAAAAGAAAAACTTTTACAAACTCTGTTTGCTCTTGTTGTTGTACCTATGTCAAGCCAGCATTCAGGTTTTCAGCAAAGATCATAACTAACCACATTTGCAATAACTCCTAGGTCTCATGTTTACTCATATCAATAACATAATCAGCTAGCAAGCCATAATAATATATCTCGGATGACAACACTTTCTCAAAATAATCATAATATGATATAACAAGATGGTATCTCGCTAGCCCTTTCTGAGACCGCAAAACATACATGCAGAGCACCTTCAAAGATCAAGGACTGACTAGACATGTAATTCATGGTAAAAGAGATCCAATCATAGTCATACCCGATACAAATTAACAGTAATGAATGCAGATGACAGCTGTGCTCTCCAGCTAGTGCTTTTAATAAGAGGGTGATGACTCAACATGAAAGTAAATAGATAGGCCCTTCGAAGAGGGAAGCAGGGATTTGTAGAGGTGCCAGAGCTCGGTTTTGAAATAGAGATAATTATATTTTGAGCGGCATACTTTCATTGTCAACATAACAACTAAGAGATGACGATATCTTCCATGCTAAACAAATTATAGGCGGTTCCCAAACAGAATGGTAAATTTTATACTCCCCCTCCTCCACAAGCATCAATCCATGGCTTGCTCGAAACAACGAGTGCCTCCAACATTCAACGGGTCCCAGGGGGAGTTTTGTTTGCAACTATTTTGATTTAGTTTGCATAAAGCATGGGACTGGGCATCCCGGTGACCAACCATTTTCTCGTGAGTGAGGAGCGGAGTCCACTCCTCTTGAGAATAACCCGCCTAACACGGAAGATAAGGGCAGCACTAGTTGATACATGAGCTATTCAAGCATGCAAAACAGAATGATTATTTGAAGGTTTAGAGTTTGGCACATACAAATTTACTTGGAACGGCAGGTAGATACCGCATATAAGAAGGTATAGTGGACTCATATGGAATAACTTTGGGGTTTAAGGGATTTGATGCACAAACAGTATTTCCGGTTAGTACAAGTGAAGGCTAGCAAAAGACTGAGAAGCGACCAACTAGAGAGCGACAACAGTCATGAACATGCATTAAAATTAATAAACATTGAATACAAGCATGAGTAGGATATAATCCACCATGAACATAAATATCGTGAAGGCTATGTTGATTTGTTTCAACTACATGCGTGAACATGTGCCAAGTCAAGTCACTTAAATCATTCAAAGGAGGATACCACCCCATCATACCACATCACAACCATTTTAATAGCATGTTGGCACGCAAGGTAAACCATTATAACTCATAGCTAATCAAGCATGGCACGAGAAACTATGATTTCTAATTGTCATTGCAAACATGTTTATTCATAATCAGCTGAATCAAGAACGATGGACTCATCATATTTACAAAAACAAAAGAAGTCAAGTTCATACTAGTTTTTCCCATCTCAGCCAGTCCATCATATATGTCATCATAATTGCCTTTCACTTGCACGACCGAACGATGTGAATAATAATAAGAGTGCACGTGCATTGGACTAAGCTGGAATCTGCGAGCATTCAATAAGCAGGAGAAGACAAGGCAATATGGGCTCTTGGTTAAATCAACAATGATGCATATAAGAGCCACTTCAACAATTTAATCATGGTCTTCTCCTACTGACCCCCAAAGAAAAGAAAGGAAATAAAAACTATTTACACGGGAAAGCTCCCAACAAGCAAAAGAAGAACGGGAAATATTTTTTTGGGTTTTCTTTTTAATTATTACTACTACAGCATGATAAATAAACTACTACTAATTTTTTTTGGTTTTTCTTAAGGTTTATTAAACACACAAGAAGAAAGCAGGAAAAAAGGAAATAAACTAGCATGGATATTACAGTGAAAGAGTATGAGCACCGACATCTAGCAATGAGTGTGTGTGAACATAAATGTAATGTCGGTGAGAAATACGTACTCCCCCAAGCTTAGGCTTTTTTTGCCTAAGTTGGTCTATTTCCAGGGATAGCCTAGCTGATACCCGTAGGTGTAGCTGGGGTCGTACTGCGATGAAGAATAGTTGGGATCATAATGTGATGAAGAGGACTCTGACTGCCACTGGCTGGCAACCGCCTCAGGATCCCAAGAATAAATAGACTGTCGAGGAGGCTCATCTTGTGGCTCCGGTTCCGGGGCTGGTGCAGGATTCCGATAGGCTTGAACAGCCGCCCATGGAACAATGTAAGGACCTGTAGACAAGTTAAACAAAGAGGGAGTGGGCAAAGTAATAGTCTCAGGGTGATGTTTATCAAAGTACAATTTATATTGGAGCTCCCCTTCGCGACTCTTAACAAGAAAATCATGCGCTAGCATACTCTTATAGTCTAAATAAGCATGGGGCAGCGCTGTTTCTTCTTTCTCCTCATGCCTAATAGGTATTTCAAAATATTCAGCTAGGCGTGAAGCATAAATGCCTCCAAAGATGGGGCCCTTAGTACGGTTCAGACTTAACCGTCTAGCAACAATTCCACCCATACTAACAGAGTTATTGCGTTATAAACCATGGAACAAAATAATAATATCAGGAACACTAAGGTTTCCACAGTTCCCGTGACCAATCAAGCAACGACTAGCAAATAAGGCAAAGTAGCGCAAAACAGGAAAATGTATGCTAGTAATTCTTGCATCAGAAACCTTCCTGGTTTCTCCCACAGTGATAGTGTTAATAAAAGCTTCCACTTCATTACGGTGTGGTTCATCTAAGGAGCCCTCAAAAGGTATTTTGCAAACCTCACAAAAAATTCAGCTAATGTCATCTCCTTAACAACGTCATATAAATGAAAATCGACAGTTGGAGGTGATTTCTTAGGGAAAAAGTAGAAGTTCTGCACAAAAGTATTTGTGAGTAAGAGATACTGATGACGTTGGTCGCGGAGGAAGTCGGTGAGGCCGGCGTTATCAATTAATAGATAGAAATCCTCATAAATCTCGGCTATCCTCAAGAAGTCATCGGAAGGCCATTCACACGGCCGGACCTCCGCGGTGCGAGGCAAATTAAATTTGGGCTTCTGCTCTTCTTCTTTTTGTTTTTCCTTCGAGCTTCTGCTCGACGAGCCCCTCAAAAGTCTCTTCATTATTTCTGAAATAATCTGAAATCTTTAGTAACTTCAAACAAAAGTGAACCAACTTCAATAAAACTGATAGTAACTACTCATACAAGTGCCTGGAGCATATATCAAGCATTAGAACTACTTGAAACCATATAAATTTGACATGCAAGCTCAAGAACATGGTCACCTATGAAACACAAATTTGCAAAGAATAAAGCACTAGAACAAAAACTAATTGGATCAATGGAGGAGTCACATACCAAGGAACAATCTCCCCAGGCAGTTTTGCGAGAGGTGCTTTGAGCAAGGAGATCGAAAATCACAGCAAAAGTGGCTGGAACACGAGCTTGAGTTGGTTTTTTCGGGTTTGTGTGAGACAGAGGAAGAAGATGGGTGCAGGGATAAGTGGAGGAGGGCCACCGTGGGCCCACGAGGCAGGGCGCGCTTAGGGGTAGGGCGCCCTCCACCCTCGTGGCAGGTGGCAGCTCCCCGCGATAATTTTTGCACTAAAATCCTCAAATATTCCCGAAAAAATCATATTAAATTGGCATGGCATTCTGAGGACTTTTATTTTCGGGATATTTTTATATTGCACGGATAAATTAGGAAACAGACAGAAAAATACTATTTTTACTTTATTTCTACTAAGGAACGGAAAATATAAAGAGGGTACAGAAGGTTGTGCTTCTAGTTTCATCCGTCTCATGCTCATAAAAAAGAATCCACTAACAAGGTTGATCAAGTCTTGTTAACAAACTCATTCCGATAATCATGGACCCGGAGAAATTTCGAATAACACTATGTTACCTCAACAGGGATATGGACATCCCCAATAATAAGTATATCATATTTCTTCTTGACAGTAGGGAGAGGAAATTCAAAACCTCCAAATATAATCGATGGAATTTTCCAATAGAGTTGATACTATGAACTTGAGGTTGTTTCCTCAGGAAGTGTACCGTATGCTCATTACCATTAACATGAAAAGTGACATTGCCTTTATTGCAATCAATAACAGCCCCTGCAGTATTAAGGAAAGGTCTTCCAAGAATAATAGACATACTATCGTCCTCGGGAATATCAAGAATAACAAAGTCCTTTAAAATAGTAATGTTTGCAACCACAACAGGCACATCCTCACAAATGCCGACATGTATAGCAGTTGATTTATCAGCCATTTGCAAAGATATTTCAGTAGGTGTCAACTTATTCAAGTCAAGTCTACGATATAAAGAGAGAGGCATAACACTAACACCGGCTCCAAGATCACATAAAGCAGTTTTAACATAATTTCTCTTAATGGAGCATGGTATAGTAGGTACTCCTGGATCTCCAAGTTTCTTTGGTATTCCACCCTTAAAAGTATAATTAGCAAGCATGGTGGAAATTTCAGCTTCTGGTATCTTTCTTTTATTTGTAACAATATCTTTCATATATTTGGCATAAGGATTCATTTTGAGCATATCAGTCAATCGCATACGCAAAAAGATGGGCCTAATCATTTCAGCAAAGTGCTCAAAATCCACATCATCCTTTTTCTTTGATGGTTTGGGAGGAAAAGGCATGGGTTTCTGAACCCATGGTTCTCTTTCTTTACCATGTTTCCTAGCAACGAAGTCTCTTTTATCATAACGTTGATTCTTTGATTGTGGGTTATCAAGATCAACAACAGGTTCAACTTCTACATCATTACCATTACTAGGTTGAGCATCATCATGAACATTATCATTAACATTTTCACTAGGTTCATGTTCATTACCAGATTGTGTTTCAGCATCAGACATAGAGATATCATTTGGATTATCAGGTGGTTCAGCAATAGGTTCACTAGAAGTTTGCACAGATCTATCATTTTTCTTTTTCTTCCTTTTAGAAGAACTAGGCATATCAATATTATTTCTCTGAGAATCTTGCTCGATTCTCTTAGGGTGGCCTTCAGGATACAAAGGTTCCTAAGTCATTCTACCAGTTCTAGTAGCCACTCTAACAGCATAATCATTTTCTTACTATTCATTTCATCAAGCACTTCTTTCTGAGCTTTAAGTACTTGTTCTACTTGAGTGGTAACCATAGAAGCATGTTTGCTAACAAGTTTAAGTTCATCTCTAATATTAGCCATATAATCACTCAAGCGTTTAATCATAAAGGTATTCTGTTTTAATTGTCTACCAAAATAAGCATTAAAGTCATCTTGCTTAAACATAAAGTTATCAAACTCATCCAAGCACTTACTAGCAATTTTAGTAGGAGGGACTTCAGCTTTATCATATCTATAGAGAGAATTTACCTTTACTACCTTTGTCGGGATATCGGGATCAGGAGGTTCTTTGGTGAATAAAGAATTGAGATCATACACTTCTTCAACAGGCGGTAAATTAAGACCATGTATTTCTTCAATAGGAGGTAAATTCTTAACATCTTCAGCTTTAATACCTTTTTCTTTCATAGATTTCTTTGCCTCTTGCATATCTTCGGGACTGAGAAATAGAACACCTCTCTTCTTCGGAGTTGGTTTAGGAATAGGCTCAGCAATTGGCTCAGGAGATGGCTCGGGAGTTGGCTCAGGAGGTGGCTCAGGAGGTTCCCAATTATTTTCATTTGTCAACATATTATTCAATAAAATCTCAGCTTCATCTGGTGTTCTTTCCCTGAAAAGAGAACCAGCACAACTATCCAGGTAATCTCTGGAAGCATCGGTTAGTCCATTATAAAAGATATCAAGTATTTCAGGTTTCTTAAGAAGATGATCAGGCAAAGCATTAAGTAACTTGAGAAGCCTCCCCCAAGCTTGTGGGAGACTCTCTTCTTCAATTTGCACAAAAATATATATATCCCTCAAAGCAGCTTGTTTCTTATGAGCAGGGAAATATTTAGCAGAGAAGTAATAAATCATATCATGGGGACTACGCACACAACCAAGATCAAGAGAATTAAACCATATCTTAGCATCACCCTTTAATGAGAACGGAAATATTTTGAGTATATAAAAGTAGCGCGATCTCTCATCATTAGTAAATAGGGCAACTATATCATTTAACTTAGTAAGATGTGCCACAACAGTTTCAGATTCATAGCCATAAAAAGGATCAGATTCAACCAAAGTAATTATATCAGGATCAACAGAGAATTCATAATCCTTATCAGGAACACAGATAGGTGAAGTAGCAAAAGCAGGGTCAGGTCTCATCCTATCTCTAAGAGATTCTTTACTCCATTTAACTAGCAGCCTCTTAAGTTCAGTATCTATCACGGCAAGCAAAAATAGCTGCGAAGATTCCGCATCAAAAAATAACCCTCGGGAATAGCAGGCATATTTTCATCATCACTTTCATCATTGTATTCAGTTTCAATAATTTCTCTTTCTCTAGACCTAGAAATTTGTTCATCTAGAAATTCACCAAGGGGCACATGAGTATCAAGCATAGAAGTAGTTTCATCATAAGTATCATGCATAGCGAAGTGGCATCATCAATAACATGCGACATATCGGAACGAATAGCGAAGCAGGTTTAGGTGTCGCTAGCTTACTCATAATGAAGGTGAATCAAGTGCGAGCTAGATGGCGTTCCTTACCTCCCCTCGTAGTTGAGGGATAAATTGTTGTCTTAGCGTCTTTCAAGTTCTTCATAGTGTCCAACAGATATAAATCCCAAGTGACTCAAATAATAGAGCTATGCTCCCCGGCAACGGCGCCAGAAAAAGGTCTTGATAACCCACAAGTATAGGGGATCGCAACAGTTTTCGAGGGTAAATTATTCAACCGAAATTTGTTGATTCGACACAAGGGGAGCCAAACAATATTCTCAAGTATTAGCAGCTGAGTTGTCAATTCAACCACACCTGGAAACTTAGTATCTGCAGCAAAGTGTTTAGTAGCAAAGTAATATGATAGTGGTGGTAACGGTAACAAAAGTAAAAACAACAAAAGTAATGTTTTTGGTATTTTTATAGTGATTGTAATGATAGTAACGGAAAGTAAATAAGCGTAAACCAGTATATGGAAAACTCAGAGGCACCGGATCGATGATGGATAATTATGCGGATGCGGTTCGTCATGTATGATCATAACATAGGGTGACACAGAACTAGCTCCAGTTCAGCAATGTAATGTAGGCATGTATTCCGTAAATAGTCATACGTGCTTATGGAAAATAACTTGCATGACATCTTTTGTCCTACCCTCCCGTGGCAACGGGGTCCTATTGGAAACTAAGGGATATTAAGGCCTCCTTTTAATAGAGAACCGAAACAAACATTAGCACATAGTGAATACATGAACTCCTCAAACTATGGTCATCACCGGGAGTGGTCCCGATTATTGTCACTTCGGGGTTGCTGGATCATAACACATAGTAGGTGACTATATAGTTGAAAGATAGGATCAAGAACACACATATATTCATGAAAACATAATAGGTTCATATATGAAATCATGGCACTCGGGCCCTAGTGACAAGCATTAAGCATAGCAAAGTCATAGCAACATCAATCTCAGAACACAGTGGATACCAGGGATCAAACCCTAACAAAACTAACTCGATTACATGATAAATCTCATCCAACCCATCACTGTCCAGCAAGCCTATGATGGAATTACACACGCACGGTGGTGAGCATCATGAAATTGGTGATGGAGGATGGTTGATGATGACAACAGCGACTAATCCCCCTCTCCGGAGCCCCGAACGGACTCTAGATCAGCCCTCCCGAGAGAGATTAGGGCTTGGCGGTGGCTCCGTATCGTAAAACACGATGAAACTTTATCTCTGATTTTTTTCTCCCCGAAAGCCAATATATGGAGTTGGAGTTGGCGTCGGAGGGTGTCCAGGCGGCCCATGAGGTAGGGGGCGCGCCCAAGAGGGGGGGGGGCTCCCCACCCTCGTGAACAGGGTGTGGGCCCCCTGGTCTTCATCTTTGCCGAGGATTTTCTTATTATTTATTCTAAGATATTCCGTGGAGTTTCAGGTAATTCCGAGAACTTTTGTTTTCTGCACATAAAACAACATCATGGCAATTCTGCCGAAAACAGCGTCAGTCCGGGTTAGTTCCATTCGGCAAAAGTGTTTGGAAAAGTAGATACGACGGAGACG
This sequence comes from Aegilops longissima, assembly GCA_021605205.1. Lineage (NCBI taxonomy): Eukaryota > Viridiplantae > Streptophyta > Magnoliopsida > Poales > Poaceae > Aegilops > Aegilops longissima. The sequence goes on along the minus strand of CM038679.1, from coordinate 27,204,359 downwards.
TATCAGTTAGCTGCAATAAATGTTGCTAATAGTACTCCTTGGTATGTTGATTATGCTAATTACATTGTTGCTAAATATTTACCACCTAGCTTTACATACCAACAAAAGAAAAAATTCTTCTATGATTTAAGACATTACTTTTGGGATGACCCACATCTTTATAAAGAAGGAGTAGATGGTATTATTAGACGTTGTGTAATGAGCATGAACGGGGACAAATCCTACAGAAATTTCACTCCGAGGCTTATGGAGGGCATCATGCTGGAGATAGAACTGCTCACAAGGTATTGCAGTCTGGATTTTATTGGCCTACTCTCTTCAAGGATGCCCGTAAGTACGTCTCATCTTGTGATGAATGTCAAAGAATAGGTAATATCGGTAAGCGTCAAAAAATGCCTATGAATTATTCACTTGCTGTTGAACCATTTGATGTTTGGGGATTTTATTACATGGGACCTTTTCCTTCCTCTGGGTATACACATATTTTGGTTGTTGTTGATTATGTTACCAAATGGGCAGAAGCTATTCCAACCAGTAGTCACAACACCTCTATTAAAATGCTTAAGGAAGTTATTTTCCCAAGGTTTGGAGTCCCTGGATATTTAATGACTGATGGTGGTTCACACTTTATTCATGGTGCTTTTCGTAAAATGCTTGCCAAGTATGATGTTAACCATAGAATTGCATCACCCTATCGTCCTCAGTCTAGTAGTCAAGTTGAACTTAGCAATAGAGAAATAAAATCAATTTTGCAAAAGACTGTTAGTAGGTCCAGGAAGAATTGGTAAGGAATTAGATGATGCACTTTGGGCTTATAGAACAGCATATAAAAATCCTATGGGTATGTCTCTGAGGGAGTCCTGGATTAGGGGGTGTCCGGGTAGCCGGACTATGACCTTTGGCCGGACTCCTGGACTATGAAGATACAAGATTGAAGACTTCGTCCCGTGTCCGGATGGGACTTTCCTTGGCATGGAAGGCAAGCTTGGCGATACGGATACGTAGATCTCCTACCATTGTTACCGACTCTGTGTAACCCTAACCCTCTTCGGTGCCTATATAAACTGGAGGGTTTTAGTCCGTAGGACGAACAACAATCATACCATAGGCTAGCTTCTAGGGTTTAGCCTCTCTGATCTCGTGGTAGATCTACTCTTATACTACCCATATCATCAATATTAATCAAGCAGGAGTAGGGTTTTACCTCCATCAAGAGGGCCCAAACCTGGGTAAAAACATCGTGTCCCTTGTCTCCTGTTACCATCCGCCTAGACGCACAGTTTGGGACCCCCTACCCGAGATCCGCCGGTTTTGACACCGACATTGGTGCTTTCATTGAGAGTTCCTCGTATGTCGTCATCTTTAGGCCCGATGGCTCCTCCGATCATCAACGACGATGCGCTCGGTGAGACTTTTCTCCCGGACAGATCTTCGATTCGGTGGCTTTGCTTTGTGGGCCAATTAAGCTGGCCATCTGGAGCAGATTGAAAGCTTCGCCCCCGCCACCAGGTCAGATTTGGAAGTTTAAACTACACGGCCGGCGTCTGCGGAGACTTGATCTTGACGGGTTCGAGCCACAGCCAAGCGCGCCGCCAGATCACGAGGGCATGATCTAGCTCGCTGCCGAGCAGGTGTCTGGAGGCGCACCAGTGTCGCTCCGACCCTTAGCTCGGAGCTGACTGTGCCGATCGAGGATGGGTGGCTGGACACCGCCTCGGGGGCTGCAATCTCTACGGCGATTGAGCCGTACACCTACCCCGTCCTTTCCAACTTCGTGACTCAAGGTGTCGGACTCCTCTCCGGACTCCGAGCCTTCCGCGCCCCATAATCGACTCCGATTGGGCGCCGATCATGGAATTCACTGCCGCAGATATCTTTCAGCACTCGCCCTTTGGCGACATCCTGAACTCACTAAAGTCTCTCTCTTTATCCGGGGAGCCCTGGCCGGATTATGGTCAGGAAGGTTGGGATGCGGACGACGAAGAAATTCAAACCCCACCCACCACCCACTTCGTAGCCACTGTTGATGATTTAACCGACATGCTCGACTTCGACTCTGAAGACATCGACGGTATGGACGACGATGCAGGAGACGACCAAGAACCAGCGCCCACAGGGCACTGGAAGGCCACCTAGTCATGCGACATATACATGGTGGACATCCCAAAAGATGGGAATGGCGATGGAACAGCGGAGGATGACCCCTCCAAGAAGCAGCCTAAGCGCCGGCGTCAGCGGCGCCGCTCTAAATCCCGCCACAGCAAAAACGGTGATTCCGGCACGGGAGACAATAACACCCCGGACAGTGCCGAAGACAATCCCCTCCAGCAGGATTCAGCGTAGGAGGATGGAGAAGCCAACCCTCGTGAGAGAGCGGCAGATAGAGAGGTAGAGGACGATAATTACATGCCTCCCTCTGAAGATGAGGCAAGCCTCGATGATGACGAATTCGTCGTGCCCGAGGATCCCGTCGAACAAGAGCGTTTCAAACGCAGGCTTATGGCCACGGCAAGCAGCCTCAAGAAAAAGCAGCAACAACTTAGAGCTGACCAAGACTTGCTAGCTGATAGATGGACTGAAGTCCTTGCGGCCGAAGAGTATGAACTCGAGCGCCCCTCCAAGAGCTACCCAAAATGCAGGCTGCTACCCCAATTAGAGGAGGAAGCACCCAAACCTACATCACCGGCAAGATGACACGGCTGACCGACCACCTCGTGGTCGACGGAGAGGCCTCTCGGCCCTCAACTCAAGCCGCACCCGGCGCCGCTCAAAAAATACCAAGGCGTGGGGAAATGCGCCAGACCTGCGAGACATATTGGAGGACAAGGCAAGGCAAACAAGATCGATCTACGGATCGCGTTGGCGCCCCACGACACGTGACGATAACCGTCATGCGGATATGGCAACTCCGGCGGGCGAACACGATGAGACAAAGCTCATTTGAGCTGCGTCGTAGTATAATAATCTGAGGCGCCGAACACCCACTATGCTTCACAGATGAAGTGATGGATCATCAAATCCCTGAGGGTTTCAAACCCGTAAACATTGAATCATACGATGGCACAACAGATCCTGCGGTTTGGATCGAGGACTATCTCCTTCACATCCACATGGCCCGCGGTGATGATCTACACGCCATCAAATACCTCCCACTCAAGCTTAAAGGACCAGCCCGGCATTGGCTTAACAACTTGCCAGCAGAGTCAATTGGTTGTTGGGAAGACCTGGAAGCTGCATTCCTCGACAATTTCCAGGGCACATATGTGCGACCACCAGACGCCGATGACCTAAGCCACATAATTCAGCAGCCAGAGGAATCGGCCAGACAATTCTGGACACGGTTCCTAACCAAGAAAAATCAAATCGTCGACTGTCCGGATGCAGAGGCCCTTGCAACCTTCAAACACAACATCCGCGATGAGTGGCTTGCCCGGCACCTAGGACAGGAAAAGCCGAAATCCATGGCAGCCCTCACAACACTCATGACCTGCTTCTGGTAATTCGGATACCAAGGACAGCAATGGCAGGTCGCGTCACAACAAGCACAAGCGCCGCATTACGGTGATAATGCTGAGGATACGACAGTCAATGCCGGATTCAGAGGCTCTAAACCCGGTCAGCGGAAAAAGCCATTTAAAAGAAATACTCTGGGCCCATCCAATTTGGACCGAATACTCGATCGCTCGTGCCAGATACACGGCACCCCCGAAAAACCAGCCAATCACACCAACATGGATTGTTGGGTGTTCAAGCAGGCAGGCAAGTTAAATGCCGAAAACAATGACAAGGGGCTGCATAGCATGACGAGGAGGAGCCCCGACCGCCGAACAATAGAGGACAGAAGGGCTCCCCCCCGCAAGTGCGGACAGTGAACATGATATACGCAACCCACATACCCAAAAGGGAGAGGAAGCATGCACTAAGGGACGTATATGCGATGGAGCCAGTCGCCCCGAAGTTCAACCCCTGGTCTTCCTGCTCGATCACTTTTGATCGAAGGGACCACCCCACTAGCATCCGCCATGGCGGATTCGCCGCATTGGTTCTAGACCCAATCATTGACGGATTTCATCTCACTAGAGTCCTAATGGACGGCGGCAGCAGCCTGAACCTACTTTATCAGGACACAGTGCGCAAAATGGGCATAGACCCATCAAGGATCAAAACCCATGAAGATGACCTTTAAAGGCGTCATACCAGGTGTAGAGGCCAACTGCACAGGCTCAGTTGCACTTGAAGTGGTCTTCGGATCCCCGGATAACTTCCGAAGCGAGGAGTTAATCTTCGACATAGTCCCGTTCCGCAGCGGCTATCACGCACTGCTCGGACGAACCACATTCGCAAAGTTCAACGCGGTGCCGCACTACGAATATCTCAAGCTCAAGATGCCAGGTCCTCGAGGAGTCATCACGGTCAATGGAAACACCGAATGCTCTCTCGGGACGGAGGAGCATACGGCGGCCCTCGCGGTGGAAGTACAAAGCAGCCTCTTAAGGCAATTCTCGAGTCCGACTATTAAACATCCGGACACCGTCAAGCGCGCCCGGAGTAACCTACAAAAGACCGCCGCTGCACGCCCGAGCACGCGATAGCAATGCGGCCCAAGCCCCACCCTCGCGAAATCGCGAAACCAGTACTACGCGTGCATAATTACGCTCTGGAAATACCATGGGCATAGGGGAAGGGGCACGACCACGGCATGCCCAGAATGCGGCTCAACCGCACCAGGGGCTCCCGATTGTGTCATTCTTTTCTTTTCTACTCTCTTTTTTTTTTTACTTTCAGGACTCCGTTCTCACGAAGCCCTGTCCGGCAGTAGAATCGTCGAACACACGATGCAACAGCCAGGGAAGCAAAAAGCTACGTCGAATGTCCAGGTGGTCTCTATTACGAGCAGTATACCTGTTTTTCACACCATCCCGCGGCTTACCTCTGGAGGGGGACATGTTAAAAAGTCCCGTCCCTTGCTTATCGCACTATTTGTATCGTTCTGCTCTTACTGCAGCCCCTTTTGAATAAACAATACATAGCTTCTGCCTATTATTGAATCCTTATATATATATATATATATGTTCATTTATGACATTGTGCAACCGTACACTTTGGTACGGGCAATACACCAGGGGCTTAAGTACCCCATAACATGGTGTGATAAGTCCGAACACTTTCACAAGTGCGGCATCCCGAACTTATAGCATTATATGCATCGGCTCCGAATCATGTATTGGGTCAATAGTTGGGTTTGCCCGGCTCCCATGTTTTGGTACCTTATGTTCCGTTATATCGGCTAAGGTAGCGCTGGGAGAACCACTGCGATTGTGCCCCGGTTGAGCTAGGTTAAGCACCTCAATGGAGAAAGCTAAAACTGGCTGTCATGATAGGGCAAGAGCCGGTTGCTGTTCGAGAGGTTTTCGATTCCCTAAAGACTTATGCCGCTTAGAGCGAGGAGTCGGCATTGTCCGGCCTAGGCGTGGATAGCGCCTCAAATCGGTCTTCGAATACCGGGGCTTCACGAAATTTAAAATTATAGAATTCTATGGCTAAGTGAGAGTGTTCAAGCATTATAGTCCGGTTGCCTTGTTACGTTCGTTGGCGCCTCCTCGAAGGACCCAAGAATGGGAACAAGAGCGCTCAAGTTTATCCCGAACACCCCAAAGCACTCGTGGCATGGGGGCTGAAGCAGACGACTCGCCATCTCTCAAATTTAATAAATGGCCGCACAGGAGGTAATATTTTAAATTCAACAGCGTTGCTCAACGCATATGAACAAGTTTTCAGCGTACATGATAACAAATGCGAGTCTACTCAAAAATTACATCTTTGGAGCATTCACCCGCTATAAGGCGGGCACCCTTCAGGACGCCCTCATAATACATTTCAGGCTTGCTATGCTCCTTGCCCCGTGGTGGTCCGTCTGTCACAAGCTTCTCAGCATCCATCTTGCCCCAGTGCACCTTTGAACGGGCAAGGGCCCTACGGGCACCTTCGATGCAGATGGAGCGCTTGACGACTTCAACCCATGGACAGGCGTCCACCAGCCGCCTCACTAGCCCGAAGTAGCTCCCAGGCATGGCTTCCTTAGGACACAGCCAAACTATGAGGCCCTTCATGGCCTGTTCGGCCGCCTTATGGAGCTCGACCAGCTGCTTCAACTGGTCGCTTAAGGGCACCGGGTGTCCGGCCTCAGCATACTGAGACCTGAACACCTTCTCCGTCGAGCTTCCCTCCTCGGCTCGGTAGAATGCGGCAGCATCGGACACACTGCGGGGCAGATCTGTGAATGCTCCTGGAGAGCTCCGGATTCGGGTAAGTAATAGATAATTCACCTTCACGTGCTTGCTTTGCATAAAGAATGCCTTACCCGCCGCTATCTTCTTCATTGCCTCAATTTCATGGAGGGATTTTTGGGCTTCGGCCTTAGCGGCTTTGGCGCTCTCAAGGGCCGAGGCGAGCTCGAACTCTCGAGTCTTTGAGTCACGCTCCAAACTCTCGTGTTTTTCCACGAGAGCCTGGAGCTCTTGCCGCACCTCCACCACCCGCGCCTCCTGCTTCTCTCGCTCGGTGCGTTCCGCGGCCGCATTGCGTTCGACCTTGGACACCGCTTCCTTCAGCGTCGCCACCTCGTTCGTGGCCCCTGCAATATTCATGTTATTCCTGTCATTTTTTGCAACCACATCTTTTAAATACTCCCATAAGGTATTACTTACCTTCCTTATCCTCGAGCTACTTTTTGGCAAGTCCGAGCTCGTTCTCGGACTGCTCGAGGCTCTGCTTCAATGCATCAACCTCCGATCAACAGTGGCAGAGGTCAGCAGCAGCAGCCTGCATTCCCATATTGACATACTTATGTTAGACTCCTGCGTATATCTTTTAGATCCTCGTTCGGCTTTTCTTTCCGAACACCAAACCTGAGCATCGGGGCTACTGTCTATCGGTAATATTTTCATATATCTTAAATACATACCTCAAAGCTTTGTTAGAAGGCTGGCACAAGCTTCAGTCAGCCCGCTCTTGGCGGACTGAACTTTCTGGATCACCACACTCATAACAGTGCGGTGCTCCTCGTCGATGGAAGCACCGTTAAGCGCCTCCATCAAATTATCCGGTGCCTCCGGTTGGACGGAGGTCACTCGCGTCGCGGTCTTGCCCTTCTAACGAAGGGGTCGCCTGCCGGACTCCGGAACCACTGAAGGTTCGATGGAGTCCGCACAGGGCGGACTTGAAGCCCTTCGGGTTTTATCCCTTTGCGCCCGAGTCCGGGAGGTCGCCTTCTTGGCGCCTCGAGGCCACCTCCTCTGGCTGGGCCCCTTTTGGGACTCCACCTCGGCGTCATCCGCGGCGGGAGGAGACGAGGCGGTCGGAAGTGAGCTGCTATTCACATCCGACGAATCCAGGGAGCCGCTCGTCTCAACGTCGAGCCCGTCCTTGGGCAGGCTGCATGGTTATATTCGGCGTTATAAGATGCTGTGCGACAAATGGAACGCCATGAGTTATTCTGGTGTCCGGACACTTACGATTTCGCCAGGGGCTTGGTCCTCGGTGACCACCCCTCTTCGCCGTCGTCGGCGTTGGTGGTGTAGTCCGGAGGAAGGGTCCATCCCTTCTTGGACCCTCCGGCCTCCCCAGTTGGGGCGGCCTTCCATTTCTTCTTTCCCCCCGCTGGGGGAGAGGCCTCTTTTTCCTCCTCCTCATCTTTGCGGGAGGAGTCCGCCTCGGAGTCATCGGACGATGAGTCCGACAACACCTGGCGCCGGGAACTCCTTCGAGTTCCCGTGGCCTTCTTCTTAGCCTTCTTCTCCGCACCACGTAAGGTGCCGGAACCGATAACCCGTCAATCGGGCGTCCGCTGGTCTTCGGCAAGGGAGCGGACAATCGATCTGTCCGGACGTCTTCTGCCAGTCCTGTCAAAGATGAGGGAGTTTTAGATCCCGCATAGAGTCAAACTATGAAAAAAGAATCCCGTGAAGGGTAAAATAGCTTACCTCGATGGCTTGATGCCGCGAGTTGAATCCGCGATCTTCGGTAGCGGATGTGGGAGCCTCGGCGCCCTTGAACAACATCTTCCAGGCATCTTCGTACGTAGTGTCGAAGAGTCGGCTCAAGGTTCGGTGTTGTGCCGGATCAAACTCCCACAAGTTGAAGGCCCGTTGCTGGCATGGGCGGATCTGGCGGATGAGCATAACTTGGACTACGTTGACAAGCTTGAGCTTATTGTCCACCAGGTTTCGGACGCAGGTTTGGAGTCCGGTCAGCTCTTCCGAATTACCCCATGTCAGGCCCGTCTCTTTCCATGAGGTGAGCCGTGTAGGGAAGCAGATCGAATTCGGGGCCGCCGCCCATTTAGAGTCACGCTGCTCGGTGATGTAGAACCACCCGATTGCCACCCCTTTATGGTCTCCACAAAGGAGCCCTCGAGCCATAGGGCGTTGGCCATCTTGCCCACCATGGCACCTCTGCACTCAGGCTTGGCGGCCGCCCACTACCTTCGCTTGACATTGAAGGTCTTCACCATAAGTCAAGTGGGGCTGGATGCGGAGGAAGGCCTCGCCTACCACGATGAACGCCGAGATGTTGAGGATGAAATTGGGCCAGATCGTGGAAATCTAGGCCGTAGTAGAACATGAGCCCCGGACAAATGGGTGAAGTGGAAACCCTAGTCCATGGAGGAAGTGGGGAGGAACACCACCCTCTCATGGGGCCTGGGGTGGGGATGAGCTGCCCCTTGTCGGGAGCCGATCGCGATGTCGTCGGACAAGTATCCGCCTTCCGCAGCTTGTTGATGTGCCCCTCCGTGACGGAGGAGGCCATCCACTGCCTCCGCTCCGGACATAGTTGGAGAAGGTTGAGGTAGGATGTGCGGACTTGGGCGCTGGAGCTCGAAAAGCGAAAATGGATGAGCAAAGGAGGAAGAAGGCGTGTGTGAAAAGGTGGATCCTTATCCCCTTATATGGACGGACAAAGCTATGCGTCCCCACCGCCCGATAAAACTCGCTTATCTCCCAAGCGCCGCAATCAATGGCGCGGTTGGGTTACCAAGCCCGTATTGATGAGAATCCGGAATAAGGGACACGATCTCCGCTTTGACAAGACGTGCCAAGGAAACCGCCCGCTAAACGCTACTGAGGTGGGACAGTGAAAACAATTCGAATAAAGGCTTGGCCGTGGTGTGATGTCACACTGCGGAATACGTCAGCAGATTGAGCTTGTGTAAGTATTATTCTCTCTACGGTGGTATGTGGAACTTATTCTGCAGAGCCTGACACTATCCTTGTGTTCAAAATCTTCTATGAAGAATTCGGAGGAGGAACCCGCCTTGCAATGCCGAAGACAATATGCGCGACGGACTCGTCGTCATTGAAGCCTGGAGGGGCTACTGAGGAAGTCCTGGATTAGGGGGTGTCCGGGTAGCCGGACTATGACCTTTGGCCGGACTCCTGGACTATGAAGATTCAAGATTGAAGACTTCGTCCCGTGTCCGGATGGGACTTTCCTTGGCGTGGAAGGCAAGCTTGGTGATACGGATATGTAGATCTCCTACCATTGTAACCGACTCTGTGTAACCCTAACCCTCTTCGGTGCCTATATAAACTAGAGGGTTTTAGTCCGTAGGACGAACAACAATCATACCATAGGCTAGCTTCTAGGGTTTAGCCTATCTAATCTCGTGGTAGATCTACTCTTGTACTACCCATATCATCAATATTAATCAAGCAGGAGTAGGGTTTTACCTCCATCGAGAGGGCCTGAACCTGGGTAAAAACATCGTGTCCCTTGTCTCCTGTTACCATCCGCCTAGACGCACAGTTCGGGACCCCCTACCCGAGATCCGCCAGTTTTGACATCGACAGTCTCCTTATAAAATGTTTTATGGAGAACCTTGTCATTTGCCTCTTGAGTTAGAACATAAAGCTTATTGGGCAGTCAAAGAACTCAATTATGATTTCAAACTTGCTGGTGAAAAGAGGTTATTTGATATAAGCTCATTAGATGAATGGAGAACCCAAGCTTATGAAAATGCAAAATTATTCAAAGAGAAAGTTAAAAGATGGCATGACAAAAGAATCCAAAAGCGTGAGTTTAAAGTCGGAGAATATGTTCTTTTGTACAACTCTCGTTTTAGATTCTTTGCAGGAAAGCTCCTCTCAAAATGGGAAGGCCCATATGTCATCGAGGAGGTTTACCGGTCTGGAGCCATCAAAATAAATAATTCCGAAGGTACTAACCCGAGGGTTGTCAATGGGCAACGAATAAAGCATTATATCTCAGGTATGCCCATTAATATTGAAAGTAATATTATCCAAACTTTGACACTGGAAGAACGCATAAAAGAGTCCTTCCGGAACACTCCAGAATCGTGGAAATAAGGAGGTACGTGATACGGTAAGTAAACGGACTCCGAAAAATCCACAAAAATATTTTTTGTCAATTTTGGAATATTTTAAAATTTTGGAAATAAAGAAACAACCAGGAAGCGTCCCCTGGTGGGCACAAGACACCAGGGCGTGCCAGGCTTGGCGCGCCCAGGTGGTTTGTGACGAGGACATGTATTAGGGGTAGGGTAACAGGCCTGACCTAAAGACCCTACCCATGGACACAATACACTTTGTACTGGGCCCCTGGGCCAGATCGCCGTCCAGACGTGCCGCAACTCGAAAGTCACTCGGACGGCAACAACCACTCGGAGCACAGCACTCCACTCGACGAGCTCATTCCACTCGGCAGTGTAACTCACTCGGATATGCGAAGACCAATAGTCAGCATGACGGTTTTGTAGTGGGCAGGTATTATGGCATTGATGCTCCACTTTGTAACATAGGAGGTGAGGGGGTGGCGCACTCTATATAAGCCACCCCCACCACTAGACGAGGGGGTTCTTTTCTCAACCTCTCTCTCTTTTCACCATTAGTCTCAGGACTTAGCTCAGGCATGGGGATCGGTTCCTCTCTCTCACACACACATTGTAATCTCCGGATATATACTCAGATAAAACAAAGCCTCCCCGGAGCACGAGACGTAGGGTTGTTATCTCCACCGTGAGAGGCCCGAACTCGCTAAAACCACCGTGTCACCCATATGCATCTCGATAGATCATGCTCCGTTACCCTATACCTTATTATTGTCGGAATCGTTCCCACGACAGTTGGCGCCCACCGTGGGGCATGGCGTCTATCAAGCCATGATGCAGATGGTTATTTTTACAACCACCGGCGGCAGATCGATTCCCGCTGAAGGAAACATGCATCAATCCAAACACTTACAAGAAACCGGTTGCACCTCTGCGCACGGCCACCGGCGCCGTCCACCCCGTTGTCGTCTCCAACCTCAGTACAGCCGAGTGCATGTGCGGCCATAGGCACCATCTCCGTTGTCGTTGTCAACGACCTCGACACAACCGATTGTGCCTCGTCTGCGATGTCGTCATTGAGCCTCCACGCATGGCCGCCGGTGCCGTCCGCCTCATCGTCGGCACGCACGGTCGCCGGCGTTGTCCGCTTCATCGTCGTCTTCAACCTTGTCGATGAGCCCCCATGCACGGCTGCCGACCCCACCTCGTGTTCTCCGCCTCCGCGGTGGAAGCGCATGCCCGATACGGTGCAGGCGCGCGTCGCTCCTTCCTCTGGCGCCAGTCGCCGGCGACGGTCTCCGCGGCGGAGGCGCGCTGCGGCGGCGACCTACAAAACAGCCACGACCCGCAACCTGCAACCTGGCCGTTCAGAGTCAAAGGAGTCAATGCCTCCTAAACTCTCTCGTAAGTGCATGCATAATACGGTCACTTCCATGATCAATTAACTGCATGCAGGGAAAAAAAGGAAGCGAAGGCGATTCCACCAACAGGCAACCCCGTTGGCTCCGCTTTATCAAGGTATAATCGCCTCATTAAGCAGCCAATTGGTGAGGATTTACAATCGTCAGTTACGTAATTACTGCGGTCATAAGTGCATTGTTCTGGCGCTAGCTAATTAGTGCATGCATGCATGCCGTTAACTCCGTGGCTATGTTGGCTATACTTGCTAACTTGCAGGAAAGTGCTGACACGGCAAAAGAATATTCGTGGCTATACTTGCTACTAACTTGCAGGATCACTGGTCCTGTCGTTGTCCACCGATAGCAGTCCACTCGGACGGACGTTTCGTCCAGGCGAATATAGTGACTCGGCCGCCTGCACGCCAAGTCGCTCAGTTGGTCATGCCACCATCACTTGGGTCACCTGATGGATCTTCCACTCGGACAACTGCAAACCCGATTGGTCCAGAGTTCACACAGATGAATCCATTCGGATGCAGACTCAAGTTCACTACGCCATGGACCCTAGCTCAGTCGGCTGCCTACACGTCGTCGCTCAGCTGAACACATCTTCATCACTCAGCTGCCCGTGCACCGTTGCTCAGTGGGGCACGTCTTCATCAACATGCCCGCTCGGCCGCCCCGCGCGTCGCTGCTCAGTTGGACGCGTCTTCATTAACTTGTCCACTCGGTCGCCCCGCACGACACCGCTTGGCTGAGAGCATCTTCATCAACCTGTCCGACTCGACCACACTATGCATAGCCACTCGATTGGGCATGTTCTCATCACTCAGCTGCCCCGCACGCCATAGCTCAGCTGGACATGCCTTCATCAACTTGTTCGACTCGCCCTGACGCCCCGCGCATCGTCACTCCATGGGACGCCGCTAAGTCACTCGGACGCCCACAAGATCGTCACTCCGCGGCACGCGTCCACTCACTCGGACGCCCCGCGAGTCGCCATTCCGCGGGACGGGTCTACTTCACTCGGCCGCCCCGCGCGTCGCCACTCCACGGGACGGGTCTACTTCACTCGGACGCCCCGCGCATTGTCACTCTGCGGCAAGCATCTTCATCACTTGGCCGCCTTGTGTGTCGCCATGCCGCGAGATGCGTCTACTTCACTCGGCCGCCCCGCGCGTCGCCACTTGGTTGGTCACCTCATCACCACTCGGCTGTCCCGCGATTGCCATCGGTTGGTCACCTCATCACCACTCGGTCACCCCGCGACACAGTTTTTACAATCTCATAAATGATTATTATTCGTTTTTTATATGCTCTAAATCCCCCAGTGGGTGACTTAGTTGCGAATCCGTCTCGCCTAAGTTTCAAAAAATCCTGCCGAGTGGAGAGCAACCCTCCCACTCGGGGGCTTAGCTGCAGTCCAGTACTCGCCTAAGTTTCAAAAACTCCTACCGAGTGGAGAGCAGCCCTCTCACTCGGAGGCTTAGCTGCAGTCCAGTACTCGCCTAAGTTTCAAAAAATCCTACCGAGTGGAGAGCAACCCTCCCACTCGGGGGCTTAGCTGCAGTCCAGTACTCGCCTAAGTTTCAAAAATCCTACCGAGTGGAGAGCAACCCTCCCACTCGGGGGCTTAGCTGCAGTCTAGTACTCGCCTAAGTTTCAAAAAATCCTACCGAGTGGAGAGCAACCCTCCCACTCGGGGGCTTAGCTGCAGTCCAGTACTCGCCTAAGTTTCAAAAAATCCTACCGAGTGGAGAGCAACCCTCCCACTCGGGGACTTAGCTGCAGTCCAAGACGCCTAAGTTTCAAAAAATCCTACCGAGTGGAGAGCAACCCTCCCACTCGGGGACTTAGCTGCAGTCCAGTACTCGCCTAAGTTTGAAAATCCTACCGAGTGGAGAGAAACCCTCCCACTCGAAGGGCTTAGTTGCAGTCCAGTACTCACCTAAGTTTAAAAACACCACTCGGCCGCTCCGCGCGTCGCCACTCGGTTGGTCACCTCATAACCACTCGGCCGCTCTGCGCGTCGCCGCCAGGTTGGTCACCTCATAACCACTGGGCCGCCCCGTACGTCGCCGCTCGGTTGGTCACCTCATAACCACTCGGCTGCTCCGAGCGTCGCCGCCAGGTTGGTCACCTCATAACCACTGGGCCGCCCCGTGCATCGCCACTCGGTTGGTCACCTCATAACCACTCAGCTGCTCCGCGCGTGCCACTCGGTTGGTCACCTCATAACCACTCGGCCACTCCGCGCGTCGCCACCAGGTTGGTCACCTCATAACCACTGGGCCGCCCCGTGCGTCGCCACTCGGTTGGTCACCTCATAACCACTCAGCCGCTCTGCGCGTCGCCACCAGGTTGGTCACCTCATAACCACTGGGCCGCCCCGTGCGTCGCCACTCGGTTAGTCACCTCATAACCACTTGGCCGCTCCGCGCGTCGCCACTCGGTTGGTCACCTCATAACCACTCGGCTGCTCCGCGCGTCGCCACTCGGTTGGTCACCTCATAACCACTCGGCCGCTCCGCGTGTCGCCACTCGGTCGGTCACCTCATCACCACTCGGCCGCTCCGCGCGTCGCCTCTCGGTTGGTCACCTCATAACCACTCGGCCGCCCCGCGCGTTGCCATCGGTTGGTCACCTCATCACCACTCGGCCGCCCCGTGCGTCGCCACTCGGTTGGTCACCTCATCACCACTCGGCCGCCCCGCGCGTTGCCATCGGTTGGTCACCTCATCATCACTCGACCGCCCCGCACGCCTTCAGACAGCTAAGTCATTTTACATTATGTTATTTTCGTCTTCCCGAGTATTCCGTAATTCACACATCACATTCACTCGGAGGCCACGCCACCGAGCGTACCTCTACGCTCGGTTGCTTATTTTCACATACTTGCTTAGTACTGGTTATGTGACTTCCAAGTCCAACTTCCATTTTTTCGCATACATCATTCACGAACACCATGTGTCGTTCTTCATTTTGAGTTTGCATCGGTCCTCCGGGGCTGCAACTCAGTCGAAACACTACACTTCTGTTTTATCTGAGCCAGTATTCCAATGAGTTCAGTCGGGTCCGTCGCTTCGACAAGTTCGAACAGATCCTTCGCTCTTTCAGACTCTTGATGGGTAACCAGCAAGCCCCTTGCACTCCCAGCGGGTGTCTATGGGTGTTATTCACACAAATCATTTCAAGCACACATCAAATTTCCTCGAGAAATTATTTCATTGGCTTGTGCCATTGTTTACACAAGTTCGCGATCACCACCGCCCTATGTGCCAACTTCATCGCTGCTCTTTGACGGTCACCATACGGTCCCATAAGCACCACAACACCGACCTTGTCGCTCTGTTGACTTCAAACACATCCGGCCAACCCCTCTGTGGAACTCTCTTCATCGTATCAATGATATAGACCTCGTCGAGCATGAGACAGATAAGTCTCTTTCATAATTAAACTTCACACTTCACTCTTTTGCAAGTTTGCCTCTTTCGAGCATCACTCGGAAGCTTCTCCTCATCTTTACCCAAGTCTGACTTGATGAATTGCAAATCATCCATTCAAAACTATATTTCTCGTATTCCGACATGTCCGTTGTCAAAGCCTGTAGTATGCTCGGATGCATCTCATTTGGAATGACACTCTCCTAAGTGGTCGAGTACTTCATCACCAATCAGACCCTTCACTTCAACAAGTACATTCGATCCGTCACTTTGAAAAATTTCATAATCACCCAGACACTCTGCGTGCCATCTTTGTTCCTACTCAAATTCAGTTGTCGCACCGGTCTTGTTGCGCCACAGCCACACTACACCGACCTTGTCGCTACATCAGCTACGAAAGCATCTGGCTAACTCCTTCAAGGACCATTTTTGCCACTTGGCTGGACACGTAGTCCTTCACTCGGCCACCTCGCATAGCATCACTCGGTTGTGCACATCTTCACGCCTCGACCGTCCCGCGTGTTGCCACTCGGTTGTGCACGTCTTCACCACTCGGCCGCCCCGCGCGTCACCACTCGGTCGTGCGCGTCTTCACCACTCGGCCGCCCCGCACGTCGTCACTCGGTTGTGCACATCTTCACGCCTCGACCGTCCCGCGCGTCGCCACTCGGTTGTGCACGTCTTCACCACTCGGCCGCCCCGCGCGTCACCACTCGGTTGTGCGCGTCTTCACCACTCGACCGCCCCGCGCGTCGCCACTCGGTTGTGCGCGTCTACACCACTCGGCCGCCCCGCACGTCGCCACTCGGTTCTGCACGTCTTCACCACTCGGCCGCCCCGTGCGTCGCCACTCGGCCGCCCCGCGCGTCGCCACTCGGTTTTGCACGTCTTCACCACTCGGCCGCCTCGCGCGTCGCCACTCGGTTATACACGTCCTCGCCCCTCGGCCGCCCCGTGCATCACCATCAGTTGGACATGTCCTCACCTCTACACCCCCAACATGGGAACGACTAGGTTACTCATATGATCAAACCTCATATCACATTCTGTAGCGAGCTTACCTCTTTCGAGCATCACTCGGGGGCTACCTCCAGATCACTCAAGTACTACTCGACTTCTGAGTCGAGGAGAAACAAGGTAGACCAATACCAGATCCTCAAGTACTACTTGACCTCTGAGTCGGAGAGGAACAAGTTCGACTGGTACCAGCTAAGAAGACTTTTAGTTTTCTCAGACCTCCTCCGACTGCCCGCAGTCGACGGCGGTCTCGGGGACTACACCTAGTGGGTGCACTCAGCGTGCCCCCACTGGAGTAATCTCCACTCGGTACGGCCTGAACAGTCCGAGTGATGAACCACAAAAAAAATACAGGCTCTAAGACTCCCGCCGACTGCCCGCAGTCGACGGTGGTCTCGGAGACTACACCCAGTGGGTGCACTCAGCGTGCCCCCACTGGAATGGTATCCACTCGGAACGGTCCGCCCGGTCCGAGTGACGGCCAAACAAAAAAAAGACACGTTCCAGGCGTGAAGGAATTCCGAGTAATCAGTTACTCGATACAGGACCAGCTCCAAATCACTCCAAAAAAAATTGCTATAAGGTGAGTTCAACGCTCCTCCGTGGACCCGATTGAGCTCATTTCACTCGGACACCATGCAGTCTGGAATCCGTCAAGGCAACACGTGGAGATAAGACCACCGGGTGACCAGAGGAAGTTCATAAGTGCCTCCGTAGCACTCGACTCATCTGGGAATTCACCTCAACTCGACCGCTCAACCTCGACCGACACGGGGCTAATGGCGAGGACATGTATTAGGGGTAGGGTAACAGCCTGACCTAAAGACCCTACCCATGGACACAATACACTTTGTCTTGGGCCCTGGGCGATTGCCGTCGGGCGTGCCACAACTTGAAAGTCACTCGGACGGCAACAACCACTCGAGCACCTCCACTCGACGAGCTCATTCCACTCGGCGGTGTAACTCACTTTCGGATATGCTAAGACCAATAGTCAAGATGACGGTTTTGTAGTGGGCAGGTATTATGGCATTGATGCTCCACTTTGTAACATAGGAGGTGAGGGGTGGCGACTCTATATAAGCCACCCCACCTTTGGACGAGGGGTTCTTTTCTTCAACCTCTCTCTCTTTTCACCATTAGTCTCAGGACTTAGCTCAGGCATGGGGATCGGTTCCTCTCTCTCACACACACATTGTAATCTCCGGATATATACTCAGATAAAACAAAGCCTCCCCGGAGCACGAGACGTAGGGTTGTTATCTCCACCGTGAGAGGCCCGAACTCGCTAAAACCACCGTGTCACCCATATGCATCTCGATAGATCATGCTCCGTTAACCTATACCTTATTATTGTCGGAATCGTTCCCACGACAGGTTGTGCCCACCTGGGACAACTTCTGGACTCCGTTTTTCTTCCGTATACTTGTCCCCCAAGATAAAAAAAGTCTATATTACTTCCCGAACCTGTTAACCAGGGTATCACGAAGAAATCCTCTGTTCTCTTTTCTTGTTGTTTTCTTGACAAGACTGTGTGGGAGAGCTATGTTGCTGATCTCATCACAAACCCCAAGTCCTATGGGGATGAGAAGCACTATAGCTGGACCTCCAAAAATGATGAAGACGAATCGATTCCTCCCCGGTTCAAAAACGAGAGCATGGAAGCGTTGCGCAAGAGGATAATAAAACTCGAGATAGATAATTGCGAGTTGATGATGGAGAATTTTACTCTCCGTCAGAAGCTGGAGGAGGCAAAGGGCAAGGAAGCTACCGTAGATCCATCCCTAGTGGTAGCACAAGCATTGCTGGCCGAGGAGGAGGAAGAAGATATCCTTAAGCCCTACCTTACTCACCTTACTCCTGTTGAGATTGAAGCTTTTCGCGTCATTGAAATAGTTCGCATACAAAATAAGTATCTCCCTCGCGAAAATATTTTGCATCAAGAGCATATCACCTATCTCCGGAGCGTCATCCGTCGGTTGGAGAATCTTTTGATCCTTAAGGATAGGATCGCTACATCACCATGATACGTCTCCATCGTATCTACTTTTCCAAACACTTTTGCCCTTGTTTTGGACTCTAACTTGCATGATTTGAATGGAACTAACCCGGACTGACGCTGTTTTCAGCAGAATTGCCATGGTGTTATTTTTGTGCAGAAATAAAAGTTCTCGGAATGACCTGAAACTTCATGGAGAATATTTTTGGAATTAATAAAAAATACTGGTGAAAGAATCAAGACCAGGGGGCCCACACCCTGTCCACGAGGGTGGGGGCGCGCCTACCCCCTGGGCGCGCCCCTGTCTCGTGGGCCCCTTGAGGCTCCACCGACCTCAATTCCAACTCCATATATTCACGTTCGGGGAGTAAAAAATCAGAGAGAAGGATTCATCGCGTTTTACAATACGGAGCCGCCGCCAAGCCCTAATCTCTCTCAGGAGGGCTGATCTGGAGTCCGTTCGGGGCTCCGGAGAGGGAAATTTGTCGCCGTCGTCATCATCAACCATCCCCCATCACCAATTTAATGATGCTCACCGCCGTGCGTGAGTAATTCCATCGTAGGCTTGCTGGACGGTGATGGGTTGGATGAGATTTATCATGTAATCGAGTTAGTTTTGTTAGGGTTTGATCCCTAGTATCCATTATGTTCTAGAACTGATGTTGCTATGACTTCGCTATGCTTAATGCTTGTCACTAGGACCCGAGTGCCATGATTGCAGATCTAAACCTATCATGTTTTCATGAATATATGTGAGTTCTTGATCCTATTCTGCAACTCAATAGTCACCTACCATGTGTTATGATCCGGTAACCCCGAAGTGACAATAATTGGGACCACTCCCGGTGATGACCGTAGTTTGAGGAGTTCATGTATTCACTAAGTGTTAATGCTTTGGTCCGGTACTCTACTAAAAGGAGGCCTTAATATCCCTTAGTTTCCAATAGGACCCTGCTGTCACGGGAGGGTAGGAAAAAAGATGTCATGCAAGTTCTTTTCCATAAGGACGTATGATTATATTCGGAATACATGACTACGTTACATTGATGAACCGGGCTAGTTCTGTGTCACCCTATGTTATAACTGTTGCATGAGGCGTGAAGAAACTGCTAATACTTGAGAATACTCTTTGGCTCCCCTTGTGTTGAAATAATAAATTTGGTTGAATACTCTACCCTCGAAAACTATTGCGATCCCCTATACTTGTGGGTTATCAAGACTATTTTCTAGCGCCGTTGCCGGGGAGCATAGCTCTATTCTTTGAGTCACTTGGGATTTATATCTGCTGATCACTATTTAGGAACTTGAAAGACGAAAAAACCAAGATTTATCCCTCAACTACGAGAGGAGGTAAGGAACTGCCATCTAGCTCTGCACTTGATTCACCTTCTGTTATGAGTAAATTTGCGACACCTACACCTGCTATTGATTCTGATAGGTCGCATGTTATTGATGATGCCACTTCTGTTGTGCATGATACTTATGATGAAACTACCTCTATGCTTGATAATACTGTGCCATTAGGTGAATTTCTTGATGAACAACTTGCTAGGGTTAGAGAGAATGAAATTATTGAAACTGATAATAGTGATGAAAGTGATGATGAAGATTCTCCCCCTAGATATGAATTGCCTGTTGTGCTTGAGGGTTATGTTATGGATGAAGAAACTGCTAGAGATTTTCTTGCTTGCAATGATAGATATGATCTTAAGAAATTATTAGCTAATCTGAAAGAAAAGTCTTTGAATGCTAGAATGAAATATGACCCTGCTTTTGCTACTTCACCTATCTTTATTACTGATAAGGATTATGATTTCTTTGTCGATCCTGAGATAATTACGTTGGTTGAATCTGATCCTTTCTATGGCTACGAAAATCTGAAACTGTTGTGGCACATCTTACTAAATTAAATGATATAGCCACCCTATTCACTCATGAGGATAAAATTTGTTACTACTATATCCTTAAGCTATTTCCGTTCTCATTAAAGGGTGATTCTAAAACATGGTTTAATTCTCTTGATCCTGGTAGTGTGCGTAGTCCCCAGGATATGATTTATTACTACTGTGCTAAATATTTCCCCGCTCATAAGAAACAAGCTGCTTTAAGGGAAATATATAATTTTGTGCAGATTGAAGAAGAGAGTCTCCCACAAGCTTGGGGGAGGCTTCTCCAATTGCTTAATGCTTTGCCTGATCATCCTCTCAAGAAAAATGAAATACTTGATATCTTTTATAATGGACTAACCGATGCTTTTAGAGACCACCTGCATAGTTGTGCTGGTTGTGTTTTCAGGGAAAGAACTGTTGATCAAGCTGAATTGTTATTGAATAATATGTTGAGTAATGAAAATGATTGGACACTTCCTGAACCAACTCCTAAGCCAACTCCGAAGAAAAGGGGTATTCTATTTCTCAGTCCTGAAGATATGCAAGAGGCAAAGAAATCTATGAAAGAAAAGGGTATTAAAGCTGAAGATGTTAAGAATTTACCACCTATTGAAGAAAAATACATGGTCTTGATAACCCGACACAGGTAGTAAAGGTAAATTCTCTCTATAGATTTGATGAAGGTGATATTCCTTGTTATAAGTCTGCTAGCCAATGCGTAGATGAGTTTGATAATTTTATTGTTAAACAAGAAAACTTCAATGCTTATGTTGGTAGACAATTGAAACGCAATGCTTATATGATTGAACACTTGAGTGATTATATGTCTAGAGTTAAGGGTGAACTTAAACTTATTAGTAAACATGCTTCTATGGTCACCACTCAAGTAGAACAAGTTACTAAAGCTCCAAATGATTTGCTCAATGAATTGAATAATAAGAAAATGATAATGCTATTAGAGTTATGACTAGATGGGGTAAAATGACTCAGGAACCTTTCTATCATGAAGGCCACCCTAAGAGAATTGAGCAAGATTCTCAGAGAACTAATGTTGATGCACCTAGTCCTTCTAAGAAGAAGGAAAAGAAAAATGATAGGACTTTGCATGCTTCTAGTGAACCTGTTGTTGACACATCTGAGAATCCCAATGATATTTCTATTTCTGATGCTGAAACACTATCTGGTAATGAACATGAACCTAGTGATAATATTAATGATGATGTTCATGTTGATGCTCAACCTAGCAATGACAATGATGTAGAGATTGAACCTGCTGTTGATCTTGATAACCCACAATAAAAAAAAACAACATTATGATAAGAGAGAATTCATTGCTAGGAAGCACAGTAAAGAAAGAGAACCATGGGTTCAGAAACCTACGCCTTTTCCTCCTAAACCATCCAAGAAAAAGGATGATGAGGATTTTGAGCGCTTTGCTAAAATGATTAGACCTATCTTTTTGCGTATGCGTTTGACTGATATGCTTAAAATGAATCCTTATGCTAAGTACATGAAAGAATTGTTACAAATAAAAGAAAGATACCGGAAGCTGAAATTTCCACCATGCTTGCTAATTATACTTTTAAAGGTGGAATACCTAAGAAACTTGGAGATCCAGGAGTACTAACTATACCATGCTCCATTAAAAGAAACTATGTTAAAACTGCTTTATGTGATGTTGGAGCCGGTGTTAGTGTTATGCCTCTCTCTTTATATCATAGACTTGATTTGAATAAGTTGACACCTACTGAAATATCTTTGCAAATGGCCGATAAATCAACGGCTATACTTGTCGGTATTTGTGAGGATGTGCCTGTTGTGGTTGCAAATGTTACTATTTTAACGGACTTTGTTATTCTTGATATTCCCGAGGATGATAGTATGTCTATTATTCTTGGTAGACCCTTTTTGAATACTGCAGGGGCTGTTATTGACTGCAACAAAGGCAATGTCACTTTTCATGTTAATGGTAATGAGCATATGGTACACTTTCCGAGGAAACAACCTCAAGTTCACAGTATCAATTCTATTGGAAAAACTTCAACGATTATTATTGGAGGTTTTGAATTTCCTCTTCCCACTGTTAAGAAGAAATATGATATTCTTATTGTTGGGGATGTGCATATTGATACGTCCATTTTGAATCATGCTTTTATATCGATATTTATTGCATTATGGGTTGTTATTACATGTTATGTCACAATACTTATGCCTATTCTCTCTTATTTTACAAGGTTTACATGAAGAGGGAGAATGCCGACAACTGGAATTCTAGGCTGGAAAAGGAGCAAATATTAGAGACCTATTCTGCACAGCTCCAAAAGTCCTGAAACTTCACGGAAGTCATTTTTGGAATTAATAAAAAATACTGAGTGAAGAAAATACCAGAGGGGGCCCACACCTTGGCCGCGAGGGTGGGGGCGCGCCCCCTGCCTCGTGGGCCCCCTGGCAGGCCTCCGGTGCCCATCTTCTGCTATATGAAGTCATTTACCCTGGAAAAACTCATAAGCAAGCTTTCAGGAAGAAACTACGCCGCCACGAGGCAAAACCTTGGCGGAACCAATCTAGGGCTCCAGCAGAGCTGTTCTGTCGGGGAAACTTCCCTTCGGGAGGGGGAAATCATCGCCATCGTCATCACCAACGATCCTCTCACTGGGGGGGTCAATCTCCATCAACATTTTTACCAGCACCATCTCCTCTCAAACCCTAGTTCATCTCTTGTATCCAATGTTTGTCCCAAAGCCTCAGATTGGCACCTGTGGGTTGCTAGTAGTGTTGATTACTCCTTGTAGTTGATGCTAGTTGGTTTATTTGGTGGAAGATCATATGTTCAGATCCCATATGCATATTAATACCCCTCTGATTATGAACATGAACATGATTTGTGAGTAGTTACGTTTGTTCCTGAGGACATGGGAGAAGTCTTGCTATTAGTAGTCATGTGAATTTGGAATTCGTTCGATATTTTGATGAGATGTATGTTGTCTTTCCTCTAGTGGTGTTATGTGAACGTCGACTACATGACACTTCACCATTATTTGGGCCTATAGGAAGGCACTGGGAAGTAATAAGTAGATGATGGGTTGCTAGAGTGACAAAAGCTTAAACCCTAGTTTATGCGTTGCTTCGTAAGGGGCTGATTTGGATCCATATGTTTCATGCTATGGTTAGGTTTACCTTAATACTTCTTTTGTAGTTGTGCATGCTTGCAATAGGGGTTAATCATAAGTGGGATGCTTGTCCAAGAAAGGACAGCACCCAAGCACCGGTCCACCCACATACCAAATTATCAAAGTAACGAACGCGAATCATATGAGCGTGATGAAAACTAGCTTGACGATAATTCTCATGTGTCCTCGGGAGCGCTTTTCTCTATATAAGAGTTTGTCCAGGCTTGTCCTTTGCTACAAAAGGATTGGGCCATCTTGCTGCACTTTATTTACTCTCATTACTTGTTACCCGTTACAAATTACCTTATCACAAAACTATCTGTTACCGATAATTTCAGTGCTTGCAGAGAATACCTTGCTGAAAACCGCTTATCATTTCCTTCTGCTCCTCGTTGGGTTTGACACTCTTACTTATCAAAAAGTCTACGATAGATCCCCTACACTTGTGGGTCATCACATATCCCCGTTGAGGTAACCTAGTGCTATTCGAAAATTCTCCGGTTTCATGCGATTCAGAATGAGTTTGTTAACAAGACTTGATCAACCTTGTTAGTGGATTCCTTTTGATGAGCATGAGATGGATGAAGTTGGAAAGCACAACTCTCTGTACCCTCCTTTTACTTTCTATTATTTAGATTAAATAAAGCAAAAATAGTATTTTCTGTCTGTTTTCTGAATTATCCGTGCAATAAAAAAATACCCAGAAAATAAAAGTTCTCCAAATGCCCTGAAGATGAAATATGAATTTTTGGAATATTTAAGAATATCTGGCACTGGGAACACCCCAGAGAGGGCAACCACCTGGCCACGAGGGTGCAGGGCGTGCCCTACCCCCCTGGGCGTGCCCCTGCCTCGTGGTCCCCACGTGGCCCCCCTCCACTTATTCCTGCACCCACACACTTTGTCTTCCTCTAGAAAAAATCACCACACAGCTCAAACTTGTGTTCTAGCTCGTTTTGCTGCAATTTTCGATCTCCTTGCTCAAAGCTCCATTCACAAAACTGCTTTGGGGGATTGTTATTTGGTATGTGACTCCTCCAATGGTCCAATTAGTTTTTGTTCTAGTGCTTTATTTATTGCAAAAAATTTCTTCTTAGGTGACCCTGCTCTTGAGCTTGCATGTCAAAGTTATTTGGTCCCAAGTAGTTCTAACGCATGATATAGTCTCTAGGCACTTGTGGGAGTAGTTGCTATCAATTTTGTTGAGTTTTGTTCACTTTTATTTTGGGTTACTAAAAATTTCAGAGAAAGAAAATGATGAAGAGATTGTTGAAAGGCTCTTCGAGCCAAAGCTCGAAGGATAAGCAAAGTGAAGCGAATAAGAAGCCCAAGTATAATCTCCCTCGCACTGCAGAGGTTCGGCCATGTGAATGGCCTTGTGATGAGTTCTTGAGAGCCGCTGGAATTTATGATGATTTTTACCACTTGGCTGAGAATGCAGGCCTCACCAACTTCCTCCGCGACCAGCGCGAACAGTATCTCCTACTCACAAATATTTTCGTGCAAAATTTTTACTTTCATGCTAAGAAATCACCACCTTCAGTGGAGTTTCATTTATATGATGAAGTTAAGGAGATGTCCCTATTTGATTTTTGTCGGGTATGCAAGATACCTTCTGAGGGCAGCATAGAGGAACCACACCGTAATGATGCGGAGGGATTTATTTATGAAATTGCTGTAGGGGAAACGAGGAAAGTTTCAGGTGAATTACTAGCATACATTTTCTTGTTCTACGTTACTTTTCGATATTTGCTAGTAGATGCTTGATTGGTCATGGGAACAGTGGGAATCTTAGTGCTCCTGATATTGTTATTTTGCGCCATGCTTTGTTTCATGATACAACTTTCAGTTTAGGCGCTATTATTGCTAAACGATTAAGTCTGAACCATACAAAGGGCCCCATCTTCGATGGCATCTTTGCTTCACACCTTGCTGCACACTTTAATATACCTATTAGGCATTATGAGAAAGAAGAAAAGTTGCTTCCCCCTGCCTTTCTAGATTATAAGAGTATGGTAGCACATGACTTTATTGTTAAAAATAAGAAGAAACTGCCTAACTATAATTTGATATTTGATAAAAAAATATTGTGAGAATATTACTTTGCCTGCGCCCTCTTTGTTTAACATATTTTCAGGCACGTACCTCATTTTGCCGGAGGCCGTTCATGCATATTTGAGTGTGACACCTACTCCAGCTGAGCCGGAGCCACCACTTGACCCCTATCGGCAGTCTGTTTATCAGTGGGATCCGGAGGAGCTCGCTAACCAGTGGCACCCCGAGGATCCTCCTCAGTACACCGGAGAGGACCACTTTGATCCATGGGCATAGACCAACTTAGGCTAAAAGCCTAAGCTCGGGGGAGTACGTATCTCTCACCGACATTACATTCATGTTCACACACTCATTCTAGTTGTCGGTGCTCATACTTTTTCATTGTACTATCCATGCTAGTTTATTTTCTTTTCTAAGCCTTCTTCTTGTGTGTTTGAAAACCTTAAGAAAAACCAAAAAAATTAGCTATAGCTATTAGCTAGTTTACTTTCCATGCTTGTAGTAGTAATTAAAAGAAAACCCAAAAAGATTTCTCGTTCTTCTTTTGCTGGTTGGGAGTTTCCCGTGTAAATAGTTTTATTTCTTTTCTTTTCTTTTCTTTGGGGGTCAAGAGGAGAAGACCATGATGAAAATGTTGAGTGGCTCTTGATACGTCTCCAACGTATCTATAATTTTTTATTGTTCCATGCTATTATATTATCCATCTAGGATGTTTTATATGCATTTATATGCTATTTTATATGATTTTTGGGACTAACCTATTAACCTAGAGCCCAGTGCTAGTTTATGTTTTTCCTTGTTTTTGAGTTTTACAAAAAAGGAATACCAAACGAAGTCCAATTGACGTGCCAATTTTTGATGATTTTTATGGACCAAAATAAGCTCCCGGAGTATAAGAGTTGGGCCAGAAGAGTCCCGAGCCGTCCACGAGGGTGGGGGCGCGCCCACCCCCTGGGCGTGGGCCCCTATCTCATGGGCAACTCGGAGACCCCCCCCCCCTAACGTGAGACCTATGCCAAAAATTCCTATAAATACAGAAACCTTCAGAAAATAACCTAGATCGGGAGTTCCGCCGCCGCAAGCCTCTGTAGACACCAAAAAACTAATCTAGACCCGTTCCCGCACCCTGCCGGAGGGGGGAATCCCTCTCCGGTGGCCATCTTCATCATCCCGGCGCTCCCCATGACGAGGAGGGAGTAGTTCACCCTCGGGGCTGAGGGTACATACCAGTAGCTATGTGTTTGATCTCTCTCTCTCTCTCTCTCTCTCTCTCTCTCTCTCTCTCGTGTTCTTGATATGGCACGATCTTGATGTATCGCGAGCTTTGCTATTGTAGTTGGATCTTATGATGTTTCTCCCCCTCTACTCTCTTGTAATGGATTGAGTTTTCCCTTTGAAGTTATCTTATCGGATTGATTCTTTAAAGATTTGAGAACACTTGATGTATGTCGTGCATGTGCTTATCTGTGGTGACAATGGGATATTCACGTGATCTACTTGATGTATGTTTTGGTGATCAACTTGCGGGTTCAGTGACCTTGTGAACTTATGCATAGGGGTTAGCACACGTTTTCGTCTTGACTCTCCAGTAGAAACTTTGGGGAACTCTTTGAAGTTCTTTGTGTTGGTTGAATAGATGAATCTGAGATTGTGTGATGCATATCGTATAATCATACCCACGGATACTTGAGGTGACATTGGAGTATCTAGGTGACACTAGGGTTTTGGATGATTTGTGTCTTAAGGTGTTATTCTAGTACGAACTCTAGGATAGATCGAACGGAAAGAATAGCTTCGTGTTATTTTACTACGAACTCTTGAATAGATCGATCAGAAAGAATAACTTTGAGGTGGTTTCATACCCTACAATAATCTCTTCGTTTGTTCTCTGCTATTAGTGACTTTGGAGTGACTCTTTGTTGCATATTGAGGGATAGTTATATGATCCAATTATGTTATTATTGTTGAGAGAACTTGCACTAGTGAAAGTATGAACCCTAGGCCTTGTTTCAAAGCATTGCAATACCGTTTCTGCTCACTTTTATCACTTGTTACCTTGCTGTTTTTATAATTTCAGATTACAAAACCCTATATCTACCATCCATATTGCACTTGTATCACCATCTCTTCGCCGAACTAGTGCACCTATACAATTTACCATTGTATTGGGTGTGTTGGGGACACAAGAGACTCTTTGTTATTTGGTTGCAGGGTTGTTTGAGAGAGACCATCTTCATCCTACACCTCCCATGGATTGATAAACCTTAGGTCATCCACTTGAGGGAAATTTGCTACTGTCCTACAAACCTCTGCACTTGGAGGCCCAAAAACGTCTACAAGAAGAAGGTTGTGTAGTAGACTGATACGTCTCCGTCGTATCTATAATTTTTGATTGTTCCATGCCAATATTATTCAACTTTCATATACTTTTTGGCAACTTTTTATATTATTTTTGGGACTAACATATTGATCCAAATTGCCCAGTGCAGTTCACATCATTGCATGTTTTTGGTTTCAGAATATCCATATCAAGCAGAGTCCAGACGGGATAAAATGGACGGAGCTTATTTTTGGAAAATATGGAAAATCTGGAAGGAAAATAAGCATAAACCGGTGCCCGAGGTGGGCACGAGGTAGGGGGGCGCCCCCCCCCTAGGGTGCGCCCCCTACCCTCGTGTGCCCACCGTAAGGCGGTTGACGCTCTTCTTTTGCCGCAAGAAAGCTAATATTCGGGAAAAAATCACGCTGAAGGTTTCAGGCCAATCGGAGTTACGGATCTCCATATATACACGAAACAGTGAAATAGAGCCAGAGGAGAACGCAGAAACAGAGAGAGACAGAGAGACAGATCCAATCTCGGAGGGGCTCTCTCCCCTCCCACGCCAAGGAGACCATGGACCGGAGGGGAAACCCTTCTCCCATCTAGGGAGAAGGTCAAGGAAGAAGAAGAAGGAGGGGGGCTCTCTCCCCCTTGCTTCCGGTGGCGCCGGAACGCCGCCGGGGGCCATCATCATCACCGCGATCTTTACCAACACCTCCGCCATCTTCACCAACATCTCCATCACCTTGCCCCCTCTATCTACAGCGGTCCACTCTCCCGCAACCCACTGTACCCTCTACTTGAACATGGTGCTTTATGCATCATATTATTATCCAATGATATGTTGCCATCCTATGATGTCTGAGTAGATTTTCGTTGTCCTATCGGTGGTTGATGAATTGCTATGATTGATTTAATTTGCTTGTGTTTATGTTGCTATCCTTTGGTGCCCATCATATGAGCGCGTGCGTGGATCATACCTTAGGGTTAGTTGTATGTTGATAGGACTATGTATTGGAGGGCAACAGTGACAGAAGCTTCAACCTAGCATAGAAATTGATGCATACGGGATTGAAGGGGGACCAATATATCTTAATTCTATGGTTGGGTTTTACCTTAATGAACGTTAGTAGTTGCGGACGCTTGCTAATAGTTCCAATCATAAGTGCATGGAATTCCAAGTAAGGGATGACATGCTAGCAGTGGCCTCTCCCACATAAAACTTGCTATCGGTCTAGTAAGGTAGTCAATTGCTTAAGGGAAAATTTCTCCACACCTATCATCACTCTTCCACACTCGCTATATTTACTTTAGTTGTGTCTTTACTTAAACAGCCCCTTGTTTTATTTTCGTGCTCTTTACTTTCTTGCAAGCCTATCCGAAAACACCTACAAAGTACTTCTAGTTTTATACTTGTTCTAGGTAAAGCGAACGTTAAGCGTCCGTAGAGTTGTATTGGTGGTCGATAGAACTTTAGGGAATATTTTTTCTACCTTTAGCTCCTCGTTGGGTTCGACACTCTTACTTATCGAAAACTGTTGCGATCCCCTATACTTGTGGGTTATCAAGACCTTTTTCTGGCGCCGTTGCCGGGGAGTCATAGCGTGATGTGAATATTCTCATGTGTGCTTGTTTGCTTTATCACTAAGTAATTTTTATTTGTTGTTCTTATTTGTTCTTTATCTTTAGTTATGGATATGGAACATGAAATACCAAAAAATTTAGGTGTACTTGCTACTCATGGAGATGGGGTAACTCCTAAAACCCTCGATTCTCATTATGTGAAAGATATTAAGTACTACTTTGATAATCCAGAGAAACCCCCATTCAACTTTATAATGGGAGACATGTTGGATCAACGTGAATACTTTAGGGATTATCGCTCGACACAAAAAGGGAAACTATTACGGGATCAATTTATTATGTTGCGTTGGTATGCCTGGAATCTATGCTTGAAATATGATATTACTTGTTGCTCTAGGATGGAGGCTCCACACCTTCCCTTTTCATGCAAATTTAATGATAATGAAACCTTAGCTTCTTATGCTAATGGTATATATGATTACTATGATGTGGAACAAATAGAAGAATTTGTTGCTTTTAAAGCTGCTTATGAAATTGAATCTTTGTTTGAAAAGTATGAAGCTTTAGATGATGATGCTTATAGGCCTGAAAATCTTTCTATACTTAGATATTTCTATGAAAATTATGAATACAATTACTATATTAATGCATTTATGAAGAAATTCTCCGCTGTCCAAGAAGAGACTAATATTTTGCAGGAAGCTATGGAAGAAGAAATTGATGAAACTGTGAGCTCATTGGATGAAAAAGATGATGAGGAGAGCGAAGAACAAAAGGAGGAAGAGCGGATTAGCTACCCGTGCCCACCTTCTAATGAGAGTAACCCTCCAACTCATACATTGTTTAATTCCTCTTCGTGCTTACCGAAGGATGATTGCTATGATGATTGCTATGATCCCTTGAATTTGTTTGAAATATCCCTTTTTGTTGATGCTTGCTATGCTTGTGGCTAAGATGCCAATATGAATTATGCTTGAGGAGATGAACTTGCTATAGTTCCTTATGTTAAAAATGAAATTGTTGCTATTGCACCCACGCATGATAGTCCTATTATCTTTTTGAATTCTCCAAACTACACTATATCGGAGAAAGTTTGCACTTATTAAGGATTATATTGATGGGTTGCCTTTTGCCGTTGCACATGATGGTTTTGATAGATATAATATGCATGTGCTTGCTGCTCCTACTTGCAATTATTATGAGAGAGGAACTATATCTCCACCTCTTTATGTTTCCCACACGATAGAATTGCAAGAAAGTTCTTATATTATGCATTGGCCTTTTTTGCGTGCATGAATTGTTCTTTTATGACATGCCGATGCATAGGAAGAGAGTTAGACTCCGTCATTGCTTGATACATGTTGCTTTGTGCTCACTACTAAATTACAAATCATTGCTAATTAAAATTGGCTTTGATATACCTTGGGATCCGGGTGGATTCACTACTTGAGCACTATATGCCTAGCTTAATGGCTTTAAAGAAAGCGCTGCCAGGGAGACAACCCGGAAGTTTCAGAGAGTCATTTATTTCTGTTATGTGATTTTATAAAGTTTAGAAATAAAAATAAAGTGCCGAGGTTTGCCTTTAGGATGTTTACAATGCTTGTTGGTTTGTGCGGTGCAGGACAGAAACTTTGACTGTAGTGCGCGAATTTTAATTTTTTACATGAACGTCAAATGGTTCTGATTCTTTTTGCACTGTCTTTCTGTACAAATTTTTTATTGTTCCTAAGTTTGGCAGAATTTTTCAAGTATCAGAAGTATGGTGAATGTTCAGATTTCTACAGACTGTTCTGTTTTAGACAGATTCTGTTTTTGATGCATAGTTTGTTTGTTTTGATGAAACTATCAATTTATATCAGTAGATTAAGCCATGAAAAAGTTATATTACAGTAGACACAATGCAAAAACAAAATATGAATTTGTTTGCAACAGTACTTAGAGTAGTGATTTGCTTTATTATACTAACGGATCTTACCGAGTTTTCTGTTGAAGTTTTGTGTGGATGAAGTGATCGACGATCGAGAAGGTCTCGATGTTAGAAGAAGGAAGAGAGGCAAGAGCTCAAGCTTGGGGATGCCCGAGGCACCCCAAGTAAATATTCAAGGAGACTCAAGCTTCTAAGCTTGGGGATGCTGGGAAGGCATCCCCTCTTTCTTCAACAAATATCGGTATGTTTTCGGATTCGTTTCGTTCATGCGATATGTGCAAGTCTTGGAGCGTCTTTTGCAATTAGGTTTTTATTTTCTTTTATGCACGATGCTGGTATGAGATAGTCCTTGGTTGATTTATAGAATGCTCTATGCACTTCACTTATATCTTTTGAGTATGGCTTTATAGAATGCTTCATGTGCTTCACTTATATCATTTGAAGTTTGGATTGCCTGTTTCTCTTTACATAGACAACCGCCATTTGTAGAATGCTCTTTGGCTTCACTTATATTTGTTAGAGCTTGGGCATATCATTTGTAGAAAGAATTAAACTCTCTTGCTTCACTTATATCTATTTAGAGAGATGACAGGAACTGGTCATTCACATGGTTAGTCATAAAATCCTACATAAACTTGTAGATCGCTGAATATGATATGTTTGATTCATTGCAATAGTTTTGTGATGTAAAGATGGTGATATTAGAGTCATGCTAGTTGAGTAATTGTGAAATTGAGAAATACTTGTGTTGAGGTTTGCAAGTCTCGTAGCATGCACGTATGGTGAACCGTTATGTAATGAAGTCGGAGCATGAGGTGTTTATTGATTGCCTTCCTTATGAGTGGCGGACGAGGACGAGCGATGGTCTTTTCCTACCAATCTATCCCCCTAGGAGCATGCGCGTAGTACTTTGTTTTGATGACTAATAGATTTTTGCAATAAGTATGTGAGTTCTTTATGACTAATGTTGAGTCCATGGATTATACACACTCTCACCCTTCCATCATTGCTAGCCTCTTCGGTACCGTGCATTGCCCTTTCTCACCTAGAGAGTTGGTGCAAACTTCGCCGGTGCATCCAAATCCCGTGATACGATACGCTCTGTCACACATAAGCCTCATTATATCGTCCTCAAAACAGCCACCATACCTACCTATCATGGCATTTCCATAGCCATTCCAAGATATATTGCCATGCAACTTCCATCATCATCATATACATGACTTGAGCATTTATTGTCATATTGCTTTGCATGATCGTAAGATAGTTAGCATGATGTTTTCATGGCTTGTCCGTTTTTTGATGTCATTGCTATGCTAGATCATTGCACATCCCGGTACACCACCGGAGGCATTCATATAGAGTCATATCTTTGTTCTAGATATCGAGTTGTAATATTGAGTTGTAAGTAAATAAAAGTGTGATGATCATCATTATTAGAGCATTGCCCCAGTGAGGAAAGGATAATGGAGACTATGATTCCCCCACAAGTCGGGATGAGACTCCGGACTTTATGAAAAATAAAAGAGGCCAAAGAAGCCCAAAAAAAGAGGCCAAAGAAGCCCACAAAAAAATATAAAAAAATAAAAAATGAGAGAAAAAGAGAGAAGGGGCAACGTTACTATCCTTTTACCACACTTGTGCTTCAAAGTAGCACCATGTTCTTCATATAGAGAGTCTCTTGAGTTATCACTTTCATATACTAGTGGGAATTTTCATTATAGAACTTGGCTTGTATATTCCAACGATGGGCTTCCTCAAATGCCCTAGGTCTTCATGAGCAAGCAAGTTGGATGCACACCCACTTAGTTTCCAGTTTGAGCTTTCATACACTTATAGCTCTTAGTGCATCCGTTGCATGGCAATCCCTACTCCTCACATTGATATCTATTGATGGGCATCTCCATAGCCGTTGATCGCCTAGTTGATGTGAGACTTTCTCCTTTTTTGTCTTCTCCACATAACCCCCATCATCATATTCTATTCCACCTATAGTGCTATGTCCATGGCTCACGCTCATGTATTGCGTGAAAGTTGAAAAGGTTTGAGAACATCAAAAGTATGAAACAATTGCTTGGCTTGTCATCGGGGTTGTGCATGATGTAAATATTTTGTGTGGTGAAGATGGAGCATAGCCAGACTATATGATTTTGTAGGGATGAGCTTTCTTTGGCTATGTTATTTCAATAATACATAATTGCTTGGTTGGTATGCTTGAAGTATTATTGTTTTTATGTCAAATGATAGACTATTGCTTTGAATCACTCGTGTCTTAATATTCATGCCATGATTAGACATATGATCAAGATTATGTTAGGTAGCATTCCACATCAAAAATTATCTTTTTTATCATTTAACTACTCGAGGACGAGCAGGAATTAAGCTTGGGGATGCTGATACGTCTCCGTCGTATCTATAATTTTTGATTGTTCCATGCCAATATTGTTCAACTTTCATATACTTTTTGGCAACTTTTTATATTATTTTTGGGACTAACATATTGATCCGATTGCCTAGTGCGGTTCACATCATTGCATGTTTTTGGTTTCGCAGAATATCCATATCAAACGGAGTCCAAACGGGATAAAAATGGACGGAGCTTATTTTTGGAAAATATGGAAAATCTGGAAGGAAAATCAACGCAAACCGGTGTCCGAGGAGGGCACGAGGTAGGGGCGCCCAGCGCGCCCCTACCCTCGTGAGCCCACCATAAGGCGTTTGACGCTCTTCTTTTGCCGCAAGAAAGCTAATATTCGGGAAAAAAATCACGGCGAAGGTTTCAGGCCAATCGGAGTTACGGATCTCCATATATACACGGAGCGGTGAAAGCAGAGCGGAGGAGAACGCAGAAGCAGAGAGAGCAGAGGCAGATCCAATCTCGGAGGGCTCTCGCCTCCCACGCCATGGAGACCATGGACCAGAGGAAACCCTTCTCCCATCTAGGAGAAGGTCAAAGAAGAAGAAGAAGGAGGGCTCTCTCCCTCGCTCGCTCGTGGCGCGGAACACCGCCGGGGCCATCATCATCACCGCGATCTTCACCAACACCTCTGCCATCTTCACCAACATCTCCATCACCTTCCCCTCTATCTACATCGGTCCACTCTCCGCAACCCGTTGTACCCTCTACTTGAACATGGTGCTTTATGCTTCATATTATTATCCAATGATGTGTTGCCATCCTATGATGTACGAGTAGATTTTCGTTGTCCTATCGGTGGTTGATGAATTGCTATGATTGATTTAATTTGCTTGTGGTTACGTTGCTGTCCTTTGGTGCCCATCATATGGCTGGCGTGGATCACACCTTAGGGTTAGTTGTATGTTGATAGGACTATGTATTGGAGGGCAAGAGTGATGAAGCTTCAACCTAGCATAGAAATTGATGCATACGGGATTGAAGGGGGACCAATATATCTTAATGCTATGGTTGGGTTTTACCTTAATGAACGTTAGTAGTTGCGGACGCTTGCTAATAGTTCCAATCATAAGTGCATAGAATTCCAAGTAAGGGATGACATGCTAGCAATGGCCTCTCCCACATAAAACTTGTTATCGGTCTAGTAAGGTAGTCAATTGCTTAAGGAACAATTTCGCCACACCTATCATCACTCTTCTACACTTGCTATATTTACTTTAGTTGTGTCTTTACGTAAACAGCCCCTAGTTTTATTTTCGTGCTCTTTACTTTCTTGCAAGCCTATCCGAAAACACCTACAAAGTACTTCTAGTTTTATACTTGTTCTTGGTAAAGCGAACGTTAAGCATGCGTAGATTTTTATCGGTGGTCGATAGAACTTTAGGGAATATTTGTTCTACCTTTAGCTCCTCGTTGGGTTCGACACTCTTACTTATCGAAAACTGTTGCGATCCCCTATACTTGTGGGTTATCATAGACATCAAGCTCTTTTCTGGCGCCGTTGCCGGGGAGGTGAGTGCTTGAACGTATATCTTTTAGATCTTGCAATCGAATCTTTTAGTTTCTTGTTTTTTATCACTAGTTTGGTCTATTAAAGAAAACTACAAAAAATTGGAATTGAGGGTGCCTCATATGCTTCATCTTTTTAATGTCTTCCATGAAAATATGGATTCCGATAATTGTGCTCAATTGAGAGGAAGAATGCATTAGAATGTTTGTCACTAAATATTTGAATGATGAGCATGATTGCAATGTTGTTAGTATGAATTCTATGAATATCCATGATGCTAATGATATGCAAAGCCACTAGCTTGGGAATGCTATGTTTGATGAAGATGATTTTTTTTGTCCCCCAAGTTTTGATGTGCAAATTTATTATGATGAAAGCGTGCCTCCTATCTATGATGATTATTGTGATGACACGTATGCCATAAAGAATAATGATAACCATGAAACTTGTCATCATGATTTTAATTTTCAATTGGATTATGCTTCACATGATAGTTATTTTGTTGAGTTTGCTCCCACTACTATTGATGAGAATAAATTTGCTTATGTGGAGAGTAGTAAAACTTCTATGCAAGTAGATCATGAAAAGAATGCTTTATGCGCTAGTTATATGGTTGAATTCATTCATGATGCTACTGAAAATTATTATGAGGGAGGAACATATGCTTGTAGGAATTGCAATAATATCAAGTTTCCTCTCTATGTATTGAAAATCTCGAAGTTATGCTTGTTTTGCTTTCCTATGCTAGTTGATTATTGCCATAAGTTGTTTGCTCACAAAATCCCTATGCTTAGGAAGTGGGTTAGACTTAAATGTGTTAGTAATATGCTTCATTATGCTCTCTTTATGTTTCAATTCTTATCTTTTATACGACCATCATTGAAATCATCATGCCTAGCTAGAAAGGCAATAAAGAAAATCACTTGTTGGGAAACAACCCAATATTTACCTTTTCTGTTTTTGTGTGTTCACATGATTATGCTATTGTAGTAATCATGTTTTATAGCTTTTGTTTCAATAAAGTGCCGAGTAAGACCTTTAGGATAGCTTATGGTGATAGTTAATTTGATCTTGCTGAAAAACAGAAACTTTTGCACGCACGAAAATAATTTTCATAAATCACAGGAACGTGTGTTTCAGTTGATTATTTTTGCAGAAGATTTATAAACAAATTTCTTAGGACTTCCTAATTTCTCAGGATTTTTGAAGTTACAGAAGTATTCGGGAGTTACAGATTACTACAGACTGTTCTGTTTTTGACAGATTCTGTTTTCTATGTGTTGTTTGCTTATTTTGATGAATCTACGAGTAGTATCGGAGGGTATGGACCATAGAGAAGTTGGAATACAGTAGATATTACAATAATATTAATTTAGAATGAGTTCACAACAGTACCTAAGTGGTGGTTTTATTTTCTTATACTAACGAAGCTTACGAGTTTTCTGTTGAGTTTTGTGTTGTCAAGTTTTCAAGTTTTGGGTAAAGATTCGATGGACTATGGAATAAGGAGTGGCAAGAGCCTAAGTTTGGGGATGCCCAAGGAACCCCAAGGTAATATTCAAGGACAACCAAGAGCCTAAGCTTGGGGATGCCCCGGATGGCATCCCCTCTTTCGTCCTCGTTCATCGGTAACTTTACTTGGAGCTATATTTTTATTCACCACATGATATGTGTTTTGCTTGGAGCGTCATTTTCTTTTGTTAGTATTTGCTTTCTGTTATTTAGAATAATGTTTTGTATCTTTATTTTCAATAAAAATGTCAAGGATAGCCCTTACCATGCTTATTTTGCAAGTATACATGTTGCTGTTTCAAAACAGAAAGTTTATCGCTGTTGCAAAAATTCCCTAGAAAAGTAAGAATATGATAAAATTTTCAAACTTTTTGCATATTGAGCTCTGATAAATTTTCTACAGTGTGGTAAATTTTCATAATTTTTGGAGTTAGGGAAGTATGATGAACCTTGCATTCTTTACAGACTGTACTATTTTGGCAGATTGCTGTTATGTTTGCATTGTTTATGTTTGCTCGTTTAATGATTCTATTTGAGGATAGGAGTATTAAATATGCAGAGACATTTAGTATGCAATGTTGAATAATAATTTTAGTGATTTGTTACAATAGAAAATGATAAGGTTTTTGCATTGGTTTATACTAACTTATCTCACGAGTTCTTGTTGAGTTTGGTGTGGATGAAGCTTTCGAGATTTAGGAAACCGTGATATGATAGGAGTTAAGGAGACACAAAAGCTCAAGCTTGGGGATGCCCAAGGCACCCCAAGATAATATTTCAAGAAGTCTCAAGCATCTAAGCTTGGGGATGCCCCGGTAGGCATCCCACCTTTCTTCTTCAAAATTATTGGTTAGTATCGGTTGAGCCTAAGTTTTTGCTTCTTCACATGATGAGTGCTATCCTTGAAATGTCGTTTTATTTTTTTTTGCTTGCTGTTTGAATAATATCCCAAGATCTGAAATTCTTAAATGAGGGAGAGAGAGTCTCCACATAGTTACATAATTATTCGACTACTCATTGATCTTCACTTATATCTTTTGGAGTAGTTTGTCGTTTGCTCTAGTGCTTCACTTATATCTTTTTAGAGCACGATGGTAGTTTTATTTTTGAAGAAATAGATGAACTCTCATGCTTCACTTATATTATTTTGAGAGGCCTAAACATCATGGTAATTTGCTTGGGTTATGAATTTAGTCCTAATATGATGGGCATCCAAGATGGGTATAATAAAAACTTCCATATAGAGTGCATTGAATACTATGAGAAGTTTGATACTTGATGATTGTTTTGAGATATGAAGATGGTAATATTAGAGTTGTGCTAGTTGAGTAATTGTGAATTTTAGAAATACTTGTGTTGAAGTTTGCAAGTCCTGTAGCATGCACGTATGGTAAACGCTGTGTGACAAATTTGAAGCATGCGGTATTTCTTTGATTGTCATCCTTTGTGTGGAGGTCGGGGTCACGCAATGGTTAACTCCTACCAACCCTTCCCCTAGGAGCATGCATGTAATGCTTGGTTTTGATGAATTGTAGATTTTTGCAATAAGTATGTGAGTTCTTTATGACTAATGTTGAGTTCATGGATTATACGCACTCTCACCCTTCCATCATTGCTAGCCTCTTCGGTACCGTGCGTTGCCCTTTCTCACCTCAAGAGTTGGTGCAAACTTCGCCGGTGCATCCAAACCCCGTGATATGATACGCTCTATCACACATAAACCTCCTTATATCTTCCTCAAAACAGCCACCATACCTACATATTATGGCATTTCCATAGCCATTCCGAGATATATTGCCATGCAACTTTCCACCGTTCCGTTTATTATGACACGCTCCATCATTGTCATATAGCCTTGCATGATCATGTAGTTGACATCGTATTTGTGGCAAAGCCACCATTCATAATTTTTCATACATGTCACTCTTGATTCATTGCCCATCCCGGTACACCGCCGGAGGCACTCATAATATAGTCATCTTTTGTTCTAGTATTGAGTTGTAATCATTGAGTTGTAAATAAATAGAAGTGTGATGATCATCATTAATAGAGCATTGTCCCAAAAACAACGAAAAAAAGAGAAAGGCCAAATAAAAAAAGAAAGGCCCAAAAAAAGAAAAAGAAAAAAAGGGGACAATGCTACTATCCTTTTTTCCACACTTGTGCTACAAAGTAGCACCATGATCTTTATGATAAAGAGTCTCTTATTTTGTCACTTTCATATACTAGTGGGAATTTTTCATTATAGAACTTGGCTTGTATATTCCAACAATGGGCTTCTTCAAATGCCCTAGGTCTTCGTGAGCAAGAAAGTTGGATGCACACCCACTTAGTTTCTTTTGTTGAGCTTTCATACATTTATAGCTCTAGTGCATCCGTTGCATGGCAATCCCTACTCCTCGCATTGACATCAATTGATGGGCATCTCCATAGCCCGTTGATTAGCCGCGTCAATGTGAGACTTTCTCCCTTTTTGTCTTCTCCACACAACCCCATCATTATATTCTATTCCACCCATAGTGCTATGTCCATGGCTCACGCTCATGTATGGCGTGAAAGTTGAAAAAGTTTGAAAAGGCTAAAGTATGAAACAATTTCTTGGCTGAAACCGAGGTTGTGCATGATTTGGATATTTTGTGTGACGAAGATGAAAGCATAGCCAAACTATATGATTTTGTAGGGATGAGCTTTCTTTGGCTATGTTATTTTGAGAAGACATAATTGCTTGGTTAGTATGCTTGAAGTCTTATTATTTTTATGTCAATATTAAACTTTTGTCTTGAATCTTTCGGATCTGAACATTCATGCCACAATAAAGAAAATTACATTGAAAATTATGTTAGGTAGCATTCCACATCAAAAATTCTGTTTTTCTCATTTACCAACTCGAGGACGAGCAGGAATTAAACTTGGGGATGCTTGATACGTCTCCAACGTATCTATAACTTTTTATTGTTCCATGCTATTATATTATCCATCTAGGATGTTTTATATGCATTTATATGCTATTTTATATGATTTTTGGGACTAACCTATTAACCTAGAGCCCAGTGCCACTTTCTGATTTTTCCTTGTTTTTGAGTTTTACAGAAAAGGAATACCAAACGAAGTCCAATTGACGTGCCAATTTTTGATGATTTTTTATGGACCAAAAGAAGCCCCTGGAGTAAAAGATTTGGTCCAGAAGAGTCCCGAGCTGTCCACGAGGGTGGGGGCGCGCCCACCCCCTGGGCGTGGGCCCCTATCTCGTGGACGACCCAGAGACCCCCCTAACGTGAGACCTACGCTAAAAATTCCTATAAATACATAAACCTCTAGAAAATAACCTAGATCGTGAGTTCCACCGCCGCAAGCCTCTGTAGCCACCAAAAACCAATCTAGACCCGTTCCGGCACTGTCGGGGATATACCCCGCGGCGTAAATTGGTCGGAAGTATAAACCGGCCGGACTTGGCGGTTTATTTGAGACCCCGCTGACACTTGGCGATTCACTGGAGACCCGCCCTGACCTGGCGGTTTACAAGCAACCCGCCTAGTCATTATGACTCACTGGTGACCCGGCGGGCGGGTCAGAGGGACGACAAGACCCGGTGGCCCAGAAGGCGGTTTATGGAAGGCCGACTTATGTTATGGTGGGCCGATTTATGAGGAAAGCATAAGGAATATTCTCCTACAAAGGAAGTAAGACTAGGACTCCACTTGTAATAGAGTAATCCTAATCCAACTAGGACTAGTCATGTAAACCGCCCCTTCAAACATATATAAGGAGGGGCAGGGCTCCCCAAAGATAGAGAGAAAAAAGAAGAAACAATATCTAGGGCTAGACACAAAGAGTCGGTTTACTAGCGACTCCCTCATGAGCATAATGAGACCTAGCCTCAAACAGTATGTAGGGCTATTACCGGATGATGTTTCCCGGGGCCCGAAGCTGTCTAAACCCTTGTCTTGTGTTGCGTTTCTCGATTCCGCTCAACCCCTCTCAAGCTACCACATAGATGCGTTGGCCTCACGACTAAGTCCTCTCACTAGGACATCTGCCGTGATAAATCCACGACAGTTGGCGCCCACCATGGGGCCCGCACACGGTGGTGTTGAGTTCTTGGAGGGATCTTTCCCCAGGATCGAGAAGCTGGCAATTTTCCGTGGCTATACCACGTCTCGAGAAATTTCATGGGATAAGGAAAAGACTGCAGTGGAAAGATCTACATCATCAACGAACAGTCAAACCAACATGTTCAGATTCGATCCGGGCGGGTTATGGTTCTGCAAAGTCGGCCGGGTCAAGACTGTCCCATGGATTACCAGGTCAAGACTGCCGGCACGTCACTGGATCGAGATCAACTGCTACTTCCACATGCTGACGCGTGGCCGCCTTTTGGTCCCGGTTAGTGCTACCAACCGGGACTAAAGGTCCTCCTGCATGGGCGCCCCGCAGCGGCCACATGGATCCCCTTCTGTCCCGACCCTTTAGTCCCGGTTCCAGAACCGGGGCTGAACGACCTCTGGAACTGGGATAAATGGGCCATTTTCTACTAGTGCTATGACATCTACATGGCAGAAAACCTTGACAGCAACAACGGTGGGGTGGCAACGACAATGAAAACAATAGCAGGCGGTGATGATGGCAATAATGGAGGGAATGACAATAACAATGGTGGCAACGGTAATCCCGACGAAAACACAGGCGAACCCCTGAGTGATCTCGGCCCTAACGACCAGGACATCTTGAATGAATTGCTCGACAACCCCAATCACACTATAAAATGGGTGCTATTTTGTGACAAAAATCCTAGTGAAGAACCAAAAAACGTCATCAAAGATAATTTTCCATGACGGTTTTCCATCACCGGATTA
This sequence comes from Aegilops longissima, assembly GCA_021605205.1. Taxonomy (NCBI): domain Eukaryota; kingdom Viridiplantae; phylum Streptophyta; class Magnoliopsida; order Poales; family Poaceae; genus Aegilops; species Aegilops longissima. Next base: position 27,162,916 of record CM038679.1, on the reverse strand, counting down.
GCCTCACATTAAATGTGCATGTCTTCCTTGTCGGTTGGTAGGCCCCTTGGAGGGCCCACAAGAGCAGAGCTAGCGCTCGTGAAGATTGAAGGCGCTCAAGGACAGACCTGGGCACTTTCGTTGGCTCCTTAAATCTTCTTTGTGAAGTCGGGGTTGTAGAGATTAGGGGTTGTGAACAATGCGAGATCGCCCAAATCTGGATGGGGGTGCTCGGAAAGGCCTGAGCACTTGCCCTTGGCGTTGTCCCCTGGGACCTTGCTCCTTGGGCCCCATGGTGTCAAGTCCGACCCATTCCAACATGCTCGAGGGACCCTGTTTCCTGTATTGCTAACATCCAATGTGTGTCGTGTTAGCCACGATGGCTGCACCAGAGTGGGAACATAAACCACAATATTTTTATTCTGGGCGAGGTTGCTCCACCATCGACACGCCACTCACCGCTACTATGTACACACAAACAACACTAAAAAAACTTACTTTTTTTGGGAACTTAAAAAAAACTTACTGTACTATGCTCCAAGGTGCATCTCTTTTTTTTAGCATCAGGTGGATCTATTTTTGAAAAAAAAAAGAGCAACAACAAGGCCATTTGATGGCCCAGTTAACCCAGCCCACCATCACACAATTCCGGCCACTGCAGAAGAAAAACATCCCAACACTTGACTTTGCCGTTCCCCTAAACCTCCCGCAGCCATGGCGCGCCGCCACCTTCACATCCCCCTCCTCCCGCTCCTCTCCGGCAACGCCCACGCCCCGAGCCCCACCCCCTTCCACCTCCGCCATGCCTTCTGCTCCTCCACCGCCGCCCCCACCATCGACGCAGCATCCCCCGCCACCGTCTCCGCCGTCGAAACCCCAGAACAAGGCCCGGCAGCAACGGCCGCGGCGGGGACGGAGGCAGAGGCCTTGGAGTCGGCCCCGGCCCGTGCCCCCCGGGAGGAGGAGCCCCTGCACGAGAAGATCCTCCACATGATCCGCCGCCGCAAGTGGACAACCCGCATGGAGAACTCGGTCCGCCTGCTCTCCCCGACTCTCTCGGCGCCGCTCGTCCACGGCGTGATCTCCGCCGCGGCCGCCGCCAACCGCGCCGACCTCTCGCTCCAGTTCTTCCGCTTCGCGTACCGCCGCGCCGGGTTCCGCCCGGAGCCGGCCACCTTCGCGCTCCTCGTCCCGATCCTCGCGTCCAAGAGCATGCTCAACCACGCCCGCTGCATCCTCCTCGAGACCATGCCGTCCTTCTCCATCCCCCCTGAAGAGGCCACGGTCGCGGCCCTCGTCGCCGCCTATGGCAAGGCCGGCATCCCGCAGGAGGCCGTCAAGCTCTTCCGCCTGATGCCCGAGCTCGGCATCGCCCGCACGGCGCTCTCCTACAACGCCGTGCTCAAGGCCATTCTCTGCCGCGGCCGCGAGGCCATGGCCAGGCGGATCTACAACGCCATGATCGCCGACGGCGTCGTCCCGGACCTGTCCACCTACAACACGCTGATCTGGGGGTTCGGCCTGTGCAAGAAGATGGAGTCCGCCGTGAGGGTCTTTGGGGACATGAAGGACCACGGGGTGACGCCTGATGTGACGACCTACAACACCCTGCTCAATGCCTGGGTGCGGACAGGCGATATGGAGAGTGCACGGAAGGTGTTTGATGAAATGCCGGTGGCTGGTTTTGAGCGGAACTCAATCTCATACAATGTCATGATCAAGGGATATGTTGAGGCGAACAAGGTTGAGGAGGCAGTGGGGTTGTTCAAGGAGATGGGGGAGAAGGGGCTGAGGTTGAGTGAGAAGACGTTTGCTGCATTGATGCCGGGGCTTTGTGATGACGAGGGGAAGGCTGCGGAGGCCCGGAAGGCAGTGGAGGACATGGCAGAGCGACGACTCACGCCAAAGGACAAATCGGTGTTTCTGAGGCTCGTGTCGACATTGTGCAAAGCTGGGGATTTGGATGGGGCATTGGAGGTGCATAAGAAGAGCGGGCAGTTCAAGCATGTCCTGGTGGATCCGAGGCAGTACGGTGTGTTGATGGAGAGCTTGTGTGCAGGTGGTAAGTGCGATCGTGCTGTGGAGGTGCTCGATGAGCTTCTTGAGAAGGGCACACTGCTTAGCCCAAAGAGTCCAGTGCTGGAAGCACCGGCTTATAATCCAGTGATCGAGTATCTGTGCAACAACGGAAATACTAGCAAGGCTGAGACGTTCTTCAGGCAGCTGATGAAGAAAGGTGTAGATGACAAGTCTGCATTCAACAGTCTTATCCGTGGGCATGCAAAGGAAGGTGCACTGGAGGTTGCAAAGGAGATTCTTGCCATTATGACACGCCGTGGTGTCCCTACTGACCCCCATTCGCATGCACTGCTTATTGATAGCTTCCTGAAGAAAAATGAGCCAGCTGATGCAAAGACAGCATTGGACAGCATGATGATACATGGTCACTTACCAAGGCCAGCTCTGTTCCAGTCTGTCATGGTGTCGCTTTTCAACGATGGCCGGGTTCAGACCGCAAGTAGGGTCATGAAGAGTATGATCGAGAAGGGGGTTACTGAGAATATGGATGTGGCACATAAGATCTTGGAAGCTCTCTTCATGAGGGGTCATGTGGAGGAGGCAATTGGTCGCGTCAATCTGATGGTGGAAAATGGCTTCATGCCTGATCTAGATAAGTTGCTTGTTTCCCTTTCCCAGAAGGACAAAGTGATGGAGGCACATAAGTTAGCTGATTTTGCGTTGGACCGGGACTTTGAAGTTAGCTTCTCAACCTATGACAAAGTCCTGGAAGCCCTGTACACCGAGGAGAAGACATTGCCAGCCTACTCCATGCTCTGCAAGATCAAGCACAAAGGAGGTGTTGTAGACCAGAAGGGCTGTGATGCTTTGATGGATAGTTTAAAAGCTGGAGGATACTCAAAGCAAGCTGACATTTTGTCTAGGATCTTGGTGGAGAATGGATCGTCAACATCCAAGAGTGGCAAAAAGTCTGCCATGGGTGCGTAGCGAGGTTCCTGAATTCAGGGGAGATCCTATTTGCTTTTTAATTGAAGAAATCAGCTCTTTGTTTGTTTTGTTAATGCTTGTGGGCCATCTATTGAATGAGGATTTCATCCTAGCAGACAAGCAAGCTAGGTAAATTTACCTTTCTCACGAAAACCCTGATTTAATCTTGCACCATGTCTTAGAGAAGAAACATGTTTAATAATTGAGGCAGATGTAGTTCTTATGAATTTAGTTCAGAATTACATCTATAATACGCTGTTACTTCATTCTTTATAAGTGGCTGTACTAAAGACAGCCCAGAATTTTGTTTTGTTTTGTTTTGCCATGATGCAAGAGGAAGGCTTTGATCCACATTGTATGCTGTTGTTATTTCACCTTGTTAAACATTTCAACCTTCAAATGTATCTCTTTGTTATATCTCATCTTCAGTGAAAGATAGTAGCCACCATCAACACAAGAAGTACAAAGCCACCCACTGATGATGTAGCTGCATAAATACAGTGTACAGGTAATCAGCACATTATCTAACGATAGAAAACCGCAGCTTACAGATTAAATGAGGATAAGACATAAGAGAATGTAAGAGTGAGAATAGCTAATATAATTTATCTATAGCAGATACTTTTCTTTGTTCCCCAAAAAAAAAGGTGTAGCCTAAGGAAAATTTGAGTTGAAGTGGTACCTGCAATGAACAATAAGATCTCATTGATGGTTTAGTAGTACATAAAAAGCAAAATAACTTTGTTTTGGCTAATGAGATAGGAAAAAGTTTGGTTTTCTAGGAACAGCCTCTTAATATTAGTCTATGTAAAAGATAAATGGTCTTTACATTAATCTGATATCATCAGAAGCCATATTCCTTTTGGAAAAATTATAACATGAGAAGCACGTTTTTGCATGGTCCTAGCTCTGGGGACTAAAGGGAGTCATTACTGGAGATTGAGAATGATTAGGGTAAGGTAGTGAAGGTTACAAAAGCATCTATTCCTCATCTCATTGTCACCAGTCTGTCATACTGGCTCGCATCACCTGATGAAATCAAAGGACATCTAAAACATGCATAATTTTGCATTGCTACGATTTTGGGTCTTTTTTCTTAGCAATTAAGTTGGGCACTATGCATGGCTTTGCACAATTCTGAAAGTTGTAAGTTGTAACCATATAGCTGTATGTTGCTAGGGGAAACATGCCATTATTCCCTTTACAGGTAGTTAGTCAAATTTGTATGATGTATTGATTCAGAAAAATATTATAGCAGTGAATCTCCTGGAAGTTACAGCATTCAAGCAGTAGTAAATAACTGAATTATAAAAACTGGAGATTCCTAATAAGATTTAAAGTACTCCCTCCGTCCTAAAATAAGTGTCTCAAGCTTAGTACAACTTTGTACTAGAGTTAGGACAAAGTTGAGACACTTATTTTGGGACGGAGGGAGTATTAAACTAAGTTAAGACATAAAATAGGTTTTGTTCTGTTAGAAAGGATACCATGAGGATGAGGCACACAAAATGTTGGTTCCTTTGTGAGCTGAATGCGCAGGGTCACCCATCTTGTTCGCACTCTGTGCAATTGAAGGCAACGGATGGTGGCCCTGTATCCCAGTAGACTTTCATCTCATGAATTTGTGTGCTTTTTCCATTCCTGGATTGAAGGCAACTGATGGTGGCTCTGGTCCACCTAATATGGGAATGACAACCTCTGAGATGACTCTGCAGTCCAATGGAAGAACATACATGGCTTCTTTAGCATTCACCAAATACGAGAAGTAGGTTGCGTTGCTAAGGCAGGAGAATGGGCTAGCCATAAAATTGCGAACTGGCTGTGATCTCGCCTGAACAGCCTAAAAGCTTTCCTGGTTCACCATATAGAGACTGCACTGATGGTTGGAGTTAGCTGGTAGACTTTGCGAGATGAACTTCTGAACTTTATGGCACGCCTGCACAAGCGGGGTGATGTATGTGCCGCACGGCTATAATCTATGTCAGTGACATTGAATGGGCCAAGAAGTGGGTGAAGTAGGACAGTGTCTTGGCCAGAGCATTCTATCATCGCGCATATTGCTCCACATGATGAATTGCTGGATTCAAGTTGGAACGGAAACCGGATCTCAGGTCCCAGGTCCATTTTTGCTGCACCGGAACCATGGGCAGTGTCTGAAGAAATCTTGGTCAAGCCAAACTGTTGAAGCTGTGGCCATGTCGATTCCATGGCTGAGAAGAAAAGCCATGACGGTGGCTATAGAAAGAAATTTAGTCATCTCTCTACAGAACCGGATATGGAAATGTGAAGGGTGAAGGCATGACAATACTACTCTATGTGTGTGTGTGATAAAATACAACAACAACAACAACAACAAAACCTTTGGTCCCAGTTTTGGGCCTTGGCCGACTCCGATGAGGACGATGCGGACGGGGACGGGGATGCGATCCCGGCGGCTTCCCCGCCGTCGGATCTCATCTGCGAGTTCTTTAACTCCGGCTACGACGAAGACGAAGTGGTAACGACGGTCGACAAGGTCTTGCCCCCTGACGATCCGGCTAGAGTTGGACTTCACGCGGGAGAGAAGGAGGAGATGATCCGTCGCGTAGTTCATCGGAGAACGGCGGCGACGGCGATCAGGCCATGGAAGGCTCCCCTGCCTAAGGTAAGTCTTCCAAACCTAACGCTTTTCGATATGATTCGTCCGGATTCGTGGATTACGGTTAAGAGGAGGAAGAACGCGCCGGGCAGTGGCTGGCCGGCGCCGGCGGTGACCACGGCATTCACGCCGGCGAACCCGGCGATCGGGATCAGGGCGGCTCGTGTGTCTCGTTTGAATTCCATCCTAGGCCGCGATGGGCCGGTTCTGACTGTCTCTATGCCGCAATTGGTTGGGCCGGGGATAGCTGGGTATGAGGCCCATGCTAATCCGGTTCCCACCCATATTGGCGGCGCCGACACATGCAGCGGATCGATTGATCGTTCCTATGCTTGTTCTTCTTCGCCGCTAGCTAGGGTTCATCGGCGAGGGAAGCCGGGGTTTCCCTCCTGTGGTCTGGCGCTGAACGGATCCTCCCTCGTTGCCATGGTGGCCGAGGGGTGGTGCGCTTGAGGAAGAAGCCGTCGGTGTCATTTGGTCTTTGGCAGCCGAAGTTGCGCCGCCGCCCATTCTTTGGCGTTAGGCGTGGTGCTGCGGCTCTACAGCCCTAGACCTCCGGTGGTCGTAGAGGCGGCGCAGCCCGCTTGGTCGCGGAGGTGGCCACCTCGGGGCTCGGCCGCGGCGCAGAGCCCGGCTGCGGTGCTACCGCGGGTCGGGCGGGCGGCTCACGGTCCTCGGCCGACGGCGCAGGGTCCGGTTGTGGTTGCTGCTGTGGGGCGGGGCGGTGCGCAAGGACCGAGGCTGACTCCGCCCGAAAACCAGGTCGTGACGACCGGTCATCAGCCTCGGGCTGCGCCGCCGCCTCACTATGTCGCGAGGCCGGCGCAAAAACGGCCTGGGCCGGTGCAGACGCATGCACCGCCGCATCAAAATGTGGATGCTGGAGGTGCTAATGGACCGCCCCGGGGACAGTGGGGGGACGATGGTTACAATGCATATGGCGATGGCCAACACCGTGGTTCGTCGTCGACGGGTGGTGGCCGCGGATATGCTTGGCAGAGCGATGGTACTGCTGAGAGACCTTTTCTCAGCCCTCCGGGTGGTTTTGTTGAGGGGGCGTCTGGCCCTGACTATAGGCAACGAGGTGGATACCGTGGTCATCAGGGTGATCGAGGTCAGTACCGCCACCGGCAGCCTCCTCCGCCTGTAGTCGTCGAGCAGACGGCCTCCGCGGGGGCAGCCGATCACGGTCAGACGCCGGAACTGTCCAGTCAGGCTATGGACGTGGCGACGGCGCTGGCCAATGCTGAGGTACCTGGGACTGTGACCACAGCGTCGGGCTCGGTCGAGGCGGCAGACAGGGCAGACTCGGATAGAGCGTCCAAGTGGGCACGTAAGAAGGAGAAAATGTTGTGCTATCGTTGTGGCGAGAAGGGCCACTTTATTGCTGAATGCGTGGCTGAGCTTTGTGATTCTTACGGCAAGCCAGCACATGATACAGATTCCCGATTTTGCGTGATCAGATGCCGACTCTTACAATTTATGGAGTATATTATGCTGAGTTGATGTTCTTTGAGTCTCCTAGTGCGAGGGAGATCCCAGAGGAGACCCAGAGTTTGACCACTAGGGTTGTGAAAGTTACCAAAGGAGATGTCTCTGAGACTCAGATTGTGCAGAGGCTTAAGGAGTTAGCTCCAGGTGACTTCCAGTGGGAGCTAGTCAGTCTCGAGGCCAACATGTTTAAGGTTGACTTCCCTTCTGTTGAGGATTTGCAGAGACTTCTGAGTTTTGGATTGTGCAGAGTGCCTGGCACAGAATGCATCCTGGAGTTCCATGAGTGGAAGAAGGTTGAGCCACAGGGCAAGCCGCTTAGCCAGGTACGGTTACGTTTTTCCGGGGCTCCCTCGAAGCCGATGCAGGATGCTCGGGTCATGACTAGCTTGGGTATCATGGTTGGGAAAACTGAGAGAGTGGATATGGCCTTTACCCGAGCTCACGGGGTGGCCCGACTGTTGGTGAGTGTTCTGGATATTGAGTTCGTGCCTGATGTGGTTAAGTGGACATATAGGGGACAGATTTTCAACCTCGAGATTGAGTTTGAGGATGCCGCTCTTTTCGCTGAGGCTATCAATGGGACTGGTGTAGATATGCACGAGGGAGATGACAGCTCGGGTGCTAAGGAGGCACCAGTCGATGATGCTGGACGAGAGTTGTCCAATGGATCGGGGCCCGTTTCTCAGATGCCCGGGGACGGGATGGCACCATCCTCTTCGGTGTCAATGATTTCTCTGAGATTCGTTTGCGCCAGCTTCTGCTCCTCCCAGACTCTAGAGTGACCGGATGGAGTCCGATGACGTGTTTGAGCGCACGCTACCTACCCTGGATTTTGATGCTTTTGATAGTCCCGTGCTCGGAGGCTCAGAGGGGATTGTCTCTGTGACGACTTCGGTCGGGGGAGGGGGGGCGGAGCTTGGGCAGGTGGCCCCTCTTTCTCCCGCTCTCCCCGTTGTCTCACCTCTGGAGACGGAGTCGACGATGGAGGCTGTCCCTAGGGGAGGTAGTCCGGGGCAGGTGGCCTCGGCTCCTTCTTCTTCTCTCGCGGCGCCAAAGTTGCAGATGGCGGCTGTGCTTAGGGGAGGGGGTCCGAGGCAGGTGGCCTCGGCCCCCTCTTCCCCTTTGGCGACTAGGGAGGCCGCACCCCCTGTGGCGCCGGCGACTCCCTCTAGCCAGAGGGCCGGGGCGGGCGGGGAGCACGGGCAGGCGGCCCACGCGCTTCCCTCCCCCGGCGCGCCGGCGTCCCAGGGCCATGGTTCGAGGCCGACGTCGGTGGGGCCGTGGAGATCCCCGCCGATGCCCTCGATAGCTCCTGCCGACTCTCCGAGGGGTGCAGCTCCGCGGTGTGCTGGGGGTGAGGCCGGAGGCCTTACTCCGAGCGGGGTCACTCGGGAGGAGGTCATTGCCTTTGGAGGGATTCCGGATCTGGTCTCTGCGGGGCGACGGATGAGTTGCCGTCTCCAGGATCATCCGGAGGTTGATGACATGCAGCATCGGTGCGCCATGAGGGCGGCCAAGCTTCGTGACATTGAGGTCACTACTGGTATGTCCGTCAACATTTCTAATTCCATTCTGCATTTTTCTAATAACGAGATTATTAATAAGGCAAATCAATTAGGAGTTTCAATAGGTAGTAATGATAGTCAAATTTCTAACTCCGTAAATGATATCCTGGATTTGGAAGCGGAACGCGCTTTAGAAATGATTCGAAACTTAGCAGCGGTTAAACCCATGAATGATGCAGATATAGATGCGTTGGGGGTCAGGGTGCTCGATAATTTTTGTGCGGATCTTGCACCATCCATTCCTGAGTCAGAGGAAGAGGATGACACTTTTGAGGCTGCCGTAGTTCGGTCCACGGAGCCCGGGTGTGAGGACCGGGTGGACGATCAAAACAAACCTAAACACAAGTGGAAGCGGAAGATTTACCCTACTTCAGCGGTGCGTAGGAGTGCTAGGACCCGTACTACTAAAAAATTTCATGATGAAATATGAAAGGAATCTTTTGGAATAGCGGAGGTCTGAAAGACTTGGCTAAAAGAAGGTTTCTTGCAGATGCGTCTATCGAGCATAGGCCGTTGAATTTTATTGCTCTCTCAGAAACTGGTAGAGATAATGTTTTGCCCCAGTTTCTTAGTACTTTATCGGGAGGTGTCGATTTCGATTGGCACTGCCTGCCTCCAAGAGGATGATCGGGTGGGATCTTACTTGGAGTGAGATGCGATTCGCTGGAAGTCTGAAGTGTAGTGATGGGAGATTTCACAGTTAAGTTTCGGGTTAGGTCGAAAGCCGACGGGTTTAATTGGGCCCTGGTGGCGGTTTATGGTGCCGCGCAGCCCGAACTCAAACCAGAATTCTTGGCGGATCTTGTTTGAATTTGCGGCTCTGAGCAGCTCCCACTCCTGGTTGGCGGTGATTTCAACATCATCAGGAGGAGAGAGAGGAAAAGAACAATGATAATTTCGACGACAGGAGGTCGTTTATGTTTAATACCATTATTGAAAGCTTGGATCTGAGAGAGATAGAGCTTTCGGGTAGAAAATTCACCTGGGCTAATACTTTGCCAAATCCGACGTTTGTGAAGCTGGATCGAGTCCTAGCGAGCGTCGAATGGGAACATAAATTTCTTTTGGCAATGGTCCAGGCACTTTCGCGTGGTATTTCTGACCACACGCCTTTATTTGTGGACTCTGGTGAGCCAACCCACATGGGGACAAAAACTCATTTTCATTCGAGCTGGCATGGTTTGAACGAGAAGGCTTCTTGGATCTGATAGCCAGGGAATGGGCTAAGGATGCAGGAGGTAGGACTTCGGTTGAGCGCTGGCAGAATAAGCTAAGGCACTTGAGAAGTTTCTTTCGTGGGTGGGCTAAGCATCTTAGTGGGATTTATAAGGTCGAAAAGGAAAGGCTCCTTACACTTATTCAGTCCCTAGATTTAAAAGCCGAGTCCACAATTTTGCAAGCCACGGAGTTTCATGCTAAACTTGAGGCGGAGATGAGATTGAAAGAGCTTCTCCGTGAAGAGGAATTAAAGTGGGCGTTGCGGGCTAAGGTTCGCAAAGTTGTCCAGGGGACGCGAACACTAAATTTTTTCACATGATCGCTAATGGCAAGCACAGAAAAAAGAGAATCTTTCAGCTTGAACAAGATGAAGGAACGATTTTAGGACAGGAAAACCTAAAATTATACATAACCGAATACTACAAGCAGCTGTTTGGGCCTCCGGAGGATAATTGTGTATCTCTGGATGAGTCTAGGATTGAGGATGTGCCTCAACTTGCTACTGATGAGAATGATATTTTGATTGCCCCTTTTTTCGAGAAAGAGGTGTTTGAAGCCATTACACAGATGAAAAACAATAAGGCTCTAGGGCCGGATGGATTTCCGGCGGAATTCTATAAAAAATGCTGGCATATTATTAAGGGGGATTTGTTACCGGTGTTCCATGATTTATTCTCTGGACAGCTTCAGTTATTTCACCTGAATTTTGGAACGATAACCTTGCTTCCTAAGAAAACAGAGGCTGTGAGAATTGAGCAGTTCAGGCCGGTCTGTCTTCTCAACGTTAGTTTCAAAATTTTCACCAAGGTTGGGACTAATAGGCTCACGCAGATTGCGCATTCTGTGGTGCAGCATTCCCAAACTGCTTTCATGCCGGACATAAACATCCTAGAAGGGGTTGTGGTCCTTCATGAAACGCTCCACGAAATTCACACGAGAAAACTAGATGGAGTTGTTTTCAAGGTGGATTTCGAGAAAGCGTACGATAAAGTCAAATGGCCTTTCCTTCAACAGGCCTTACGTATGAAAGGTTTTGATGAAGCCTGGCGATGCCAGGTAGAATCTTTCGGCAAAAAGGGAGTGTTGGAATTAAAGTGAATGACGACATAGGTCATTATTTCCAGACACATAAGGGCCTGAGACAAGGGGATCTGATGTCTCCTATTTTGTTCAACATTGTAGTTGATATGTTGGCAATTCTAATAGGAAGGGCTAAGGAAGCTGGTCAGGTGGGTGGCTTGGTGCCTCATCTAGTTGATGGAGGTTTGTCTATCCTACAGTACGTCGATGATACGATCATCTTTATAGAGCATGACTTGGCAAAAGCGAGAAATATGAAGTTGGTGTTATGCTTATTTGAACAATTGACCGGGTTAAAGATTAACTTTCACAAAAGCGAATTGTTCTATTTTGGAAGAGCCAATGAGGAACAAGAGGCTTATAGGCAATTGTTTGGGTGCGAATTGGGGACTTTACCTTTTACGTATTTAGGTATACCAATTCACCATCGTAAGCTCACAAATAGAGAATGGAAGTGTATCGAGGATCGCTGTGAGAAGAAACTGAGTTACTGGAAGGGCAAGCTCATGTCATACGGAGGCCGATTAATTCTGATTAATTCGGTTCTCACGAGTATGCATATGTTTCTCTTGTCTTTCTTTGAAGTCCCAGTTGGAGTTAGGAAAAGGCTGGACTTCTATCGATCCCGATTCTTCTGGCAGAGCGATGAACTAAAAAGAAAATACAGACTCGCCAAATGGGATATTATTTGTCGACCGAAAGACCAAGGGGGTCTTGGTATTGAAAATCTTGAAGTCAAGAACATATGTTTTCTCAGCAAGTGGCTGTCTAAGTTATCTGTAGAGACTGATGCCACATGGGCGCAGATTCTCCGTAGTAAGTATCTTCACTCAAAAACTTTGTCCCAGGTGACAGCGAGGCCGACGGACTCGCCTTTTTGGAAAGGGCTTATGAGAGTCAAATTAGCCTTTTCAATAGGACAAAGTTTATAACCGGCAATGGCGCTAACACGCGATTCTGGGAGGATACTTGGCTTGGAGAGACCCCCCTTGCGCTTCAATACCCGTCTCTTTATACTATTGTTCAACGACGTGATGCTTTCGTTGCAACGGTACTTCAGTCCATCCCCCTTAATATTCAGTTCAGGAGGACTCTAGCCGGTAATCATTGGGAAGCGTGGCTCCATTTAGTGAGTAGACTGATGGAGGTTCAGTTGTCTCAGCAGCCCGATCAATTATGCTGGAAGCTTACTAGGTCTGGAGAGTTTACAGTTAAATCAATATCTCGATGTTATCAATTCCAGCTCCATTCCTAGTTCCAAATATGTTTGGAAAGTCAAAGTTCCTTTGAAAATTAAAGTGTTTATGTGGTTTGTACATAAACAAGTCATCTTAACCAAGAACAATTTGGCAAAGCGTAACTGGACCGGACCTACTAGGTGTAGTTTTTGTGATCGGGATGAAACTATCAAACACCTTTTTCTTGATTGCCCGTTGGCCAAAGTTCTATGGCGGACGGTGCACATAGCCTTTAATATTACTCCTCCGAATTCTGTTAGCACGTTATTTGGAACGTGGCTTAACGGGATAGAGTCCGAAACTGCGAGACACATTCGCGTAGGAGTATGTGCTTTATTATGGGCAGTCTGGAACTGCAGAAATGATTTGGTTTTTAACAGAACAACAAATATTCATCTTTTGCAGGTTATTTTCCGAGCCACTGCGTTAATCCGTATGTGGTCGCTACTCACTCCGACGGAGGCCAGGGAGCGTTTGGTTACTGGATCTATCCGGTGGGAGATGGTAACACGGGATATCTTCAACTAGTTTGGATGACGGTTATGTAATAGGATAGGCAATTAGTTTTCCTATCTTTCTTATGCCAGCCGGTTGTGACTTTTTGGCTAGTTTGTTATTGGCTCTTTGGCTCTTTGTGAGCTTTCCTTTACTTGTGTTTGAGGCTTTAAAACCTTGTTGAATCTACTTGCTTATTTATAAAGTTGGCCGTATGCACCGTTCTGATGCAGAGGCCGGGGAGCCCCCCTTTTTGAAAAAAAACAAAATCTTTAGTCCCAAACAAATTGGGGTAGGCTAGAGGTGAAACCCATCAGATCTCGCAACCAACTCATGGTTCTAGCACATGGGTAGCAAGTTTCCACGCACCCTGTCCATGGCTAGTCCTTGTGCCCGAGGAGAATTCTGGTTGTGAAGGCAGCCTCCTGCCGTGCTATAGTGGTCTTAGTGTGATTGTAGACTTTGCTAGATGTCACGCCCAATATGCGACCCTATCCAAAAGGAACTCGACGGTCCCACCAAGGATAGACCCGCATATTGAAACGCTTTTGCAAGGTGGATATCATTACATCAACATTACATAATAGTGGGATACATACATAAGGCACAAATGCCACAAGAATACATCAACATCATATACAAGATCAACATCCGACTACGGATGAAACATAAATGAAACTCAAACAACATCCACCCTGCTAGCCCAGTACTGTCGACACGGAACCTATCCCCGATCGAAGAAGCGCGAAGAAGAACTCCAAACAAGCAAACATCGCTCTCACGTCATGATCATCGCAACCTGTACACTGCAAGCGGTGGTGTAGTAATCTGTGAGCCACGAGGACTCAACAATCCCATTACCATGGGTATCAAGACTAACAAAGCTTAATGGGAAAGGAAGGGATAAAGTGGTGAGGTTGCAGCAGCGGCTAAGCATATATGGTGGCTAACATACGCAAATGAGAGCGAGGAGGAAACAAAGGCGGTCGTCAACTAGTAATGATCAAGAAGTGATCCCGAACTCCTACTTACGCCGACATAACCCGAAACCGTGTTCTCCTCTCGATCACCCGAAAAGAGACACTCACGAGTTACGCTTTACGGTTGGTGTATTTTAGAAGAGTTTGCTTCAAGTTTATTACAACCGGTTATTAACAAATTCCATCTACCACATAACATGAGCACGGCTCTCGAAAGTTTATACCTGCGGGGTGTCCCAACTTAGCCCATGATAAGCTCTCGCGATCAACGAAGGATATTCCTTCTCCCGGAAGACCCGATCAGTCTGGGAATCCGGCTACAAGACATTTCGACGACAATAAAACAAGTCCAGCAAGACCGCCCGATCGCCGACAATCCCGATAGGAGCTACACATATCTCGTTCTCGTGGCAACACCGGATGAGACAGGCTCTGAGTAAAACCAACCCTCAAGTTGCCCTAAGGTGGCCCATGGTGGCTCGGTTCGGGCCAGCACTTAGAGAAGCACTTGGTCCGGGGGCTAAATAAAGATGACCCTCGAGAGAGCGACTCCCAAGGGAAAAAGTAGGTGGTGGTGAGGCAAATGGTAAAACCAATGTTGGGCCTTCTTTGGAAAAGTCTTGTTCAAAGCGAACTGTCAAGGGGTCCCATAAATCACCCGACCGCGTTAGGGACGCAAAATCCGGGAACATAACACCGATATGACGGAAACTAGGGCGGCAAGAGTGGAACAAAACACCAGGCATAAGGCCGAGCCTTCCACCCTTTACCAAGTATATAGATGCATTAATTAAATAAGATATATTGTGATATCCCAACAAGTAAACATGTTCCAACAAGGAACAACATCTCCATGTTCCAACAAGGAACAAACTTCATCTTCACCTGCAACTAGCAACGCTATAAGAGGGGCTCAGCAAAGCGGTAACATAGCCAAACAATGGTTTGCTGGGAAGGGTGCAAAAGGTTAGAGGCTGACATGGCAATTAGGTAGGCTTGAACAGCAAGTGATAGGTAGCGCAGCATAGCGATAGAACGAAGCAACTAGCATAGCAATGATAGTAGTGAGACCCAGGGTAGCGGTCATCTTGCCTGAAATCCCGCAAGGAAGAAGAACGAGTCCATGAAGAAGATGAACGAGTCCATGAAGAAGATGAACGGATGAAGCCGAACCAAGCGTGAGCGAACGAATCCTCACGATCATAGCGAAACAGAACTAACAAGAAGAAGCACACAACATAGTAAACACACCACACATAAACGAGACATGATGCACAACCAAGCATGGTGCATGACAAAGCTACATGAAGCTACTCATGGCAAGAGATGATGCAACCAAGAACAACACGTCAAAGCAAGTTTAAATGAGGCCGGGAACAACATATAACAAATCCGGTAAGTCCTCATATGCAAATTTCGAAATTGGTCCAGATCTGAATAACTTTATGTTAAAGTTGTTAAACAGCAATTTAATATGCACCACGATGATCTACACGAAATTCTAGTCAAGTTACATATAAAGTTCATTAGATTCGGAGCTACGGCCTAGAAGATATGAGCAAAACAAGATAAGCATGGCATTGATGCAAAATGCATACAAACATCAAGAAAACACCTCAAAACAAGGATGCAACATGATAATATGAAACTACATGCAAAATCAAGCAAGTTTCATATAGAGCACACCCAAAACGGAGCAACGGTTCAACACATACACACTATACAAGTCATGACAACAATCTGCCCAAAACAGCAAGTAGGCATATTGCAAGCATCAAAACAACATGCTACAGGACCTCAATAAGAAAACAAAAGGCATGGGCATGATGTACAGGTAAAGCATTACAAAACATGAACACTGAGCTATCTCCGAAACAACTAGAACATGCTCAAAATGACATGGCAAGATTGCAAATAATAACAGTTTAGGGCATTGGCGAAATAACATCAAAGTTGCAAAGTTTAGAGCTATCAAACGATATGCTACAGGAAATTATCATGGCAAACAAAGGCATGGCATGATACTACTAAATGCATAGAACAAAAGTCCCTTAGTAACCATGAGCCCAAAAGGATCAGAAGATATGATGGCACCCATGTAAACATGGCAAGTTTTATTACAGATTTAACCAAGGCAGGAACAACGACAAGTAGGCATGTTGGTGAGCTTGAACCACTCACCACAGAGCAATACATGGCATGGCAAGGCACCCAATAGCAAGAAGACATGGCATAGAAGCTATACATGGCAAGAACAACAACATAGCATGTAAGGATCAACTACAAAAACCTGGGCAAAATTGAATAACATGTAAACAATCTGCCAGGAAACATTTTATAGCAAAAGTAGAGCTCGATTGACTCAAGCTATGACACTCCATAATTGCAAACAAGGGCATGTATGGGAGGCGGCGGCGCGGCCACCGGACGGGAGGCGGCGGCGCGGCGCCTGGTCAGTGCCAGACGGCGATGGGCTCTTGTGGCGCACGCAGCTGGCGGCGGCGGCGGGATCCGGCGCCCGGCGGCGGGCGGCCGGGCGCCGGCGATCGAGGCGTGGGCGAAGCGGCGCAGGCGCGGGCGTGGGCGGCTTCATGGTAGCCAGTGGCGACGGCCGGGGGCAGGCGGTTTGCACAGGCCCATGGTCGCTGGGGCGGGGAGGACGGAGGCGGTGACGTGGCAGCCCGGTTGGGCGGCGGCGGCGGAGATGCGTCCGGCCGGGGACGGACATGTCCGGCGCGCTGAGGACGAAAGGGACTAGGGTTAGGGTGGAATCATCCGCGAATTTTTGGAGGGGGAGGGCAATATATAGGTAGAGGGAGCTAGGAGAGTTCAAATGAGGTGCGGTTTTCGGCCACGCGATCGTGATCCCGAGAGCATGGAGGGGAGTTTGGTGGGTTTTGGGCCACTTTGGAAGGGGTGTTGGGCTGCAAACAAAAGAGGCTTTTGCGGTTACCCGGTTAACCGTTGGAGTACCAAACGACCTCCAAATGATCCGAAACTTGACAGGCGGTCTACCGGTGCTATACCAAGGCCGCTTGACAAACCTCGGTCCATTCCGAGACCGTTTAACACCCGCACACGAAAAGAGGTAAAAGGGGGCGCCGGGAGACATAGGAGTGCCGGATTGCAAAACGGACAACGGGGAAAATGCTCGGATGCATGAGACGAACACGTATGCAAAATGAAATGCATATGATGACATGATATGAAATGCATATGATGACATGGCAAAGATGCGACACGCAAGCAAATGACAAGGCAAAGACGGCGAATAACTGGCAGACACCTGGCGCATCGAATCCGGGGCGTTACAACACTCCTCCACTAACAAGAGATCTCGTCCCGAGATCTTAGGACCGAGACGGAAGGGAAAAAGGGATGAGGTGAAACAAAAACTCAAGAGAAGAGGCAAAGAATCGAGAGCACTCGAGAAGAAGAGAGGAATGACGAGAATGACGAGAATCGAAAGCTCTCGGAATCAGATAGACTATGAAACGACTCGTTCTAACCGGAGTGGTTAGAATGAGAAAAGAAACGGATAAGACTGAAAGGATTTAGGCAGCACACCGGTTGAACATGGAAAGAATAGAACATGAGCTTCAGAAGATGGAATGACATTTGACGAGATAAACGACGCAATGCCTCCGGAAAGAATTGAAAGAGGATTGAATGAAAAGAACTTAGAAGGAAGGATTGACTGGAGTTGTTGAGAAAATTCAACAACGAAAGAATAAGATTGTTGTGGACTTATGGAAAACATCTCAAAATTATGAGGTGATAACCAACCACAAGCAGAAAAGATTAAATAGCTGAGAAGAACGAAGAAATGCAAAACTCCACTTCAAAAGAATATGGAGATTTAATTGCACTTCGAGATGCAAGAAGAAAAGGTACTTGAACTCCGCCAACAAAATCTTGATGAACTCTTGAAGAAATGAAATAAATCATGAAGAACCACCATGAAGAACTCCGGTGACAAAAGGATGATGAGATAGAATGAAGGAAGAAAGAATAAGATGAGCCTTGCGATGATTAGATGGAGGATTCCGACGAAATGATCGAGGAAAATAATTGAACTCCGGAAAAGAAAAGATGAAAGCACTTGGAAGTCGAATTTATTCATCAAGAACAAACTCCGAAGAAAAAGATTAATCACTTGGATGAAATAAGAATAAGATTTATTGTATGCTTATCCTTCATCAAATTAAATTGATGACCAACAATGGATTTCGCATCTTACTTATTCTTCTTGAAAAAGAGATTGAGAAGTGACATATCGCAAACTTGAGAAGGACTTCATGAATCACCGGTAGGATTAAAAGAACGAATGAATTAAATGATAATTAAAGAAAAGAAATCTTGAACGAACCACCGTTAGGAATGAAAATGAACGAAGAAAAGAGAACGAATTGCCGGAAAGAATTAGAAACCACGAAGATACTTGAGGGAAAATTAGAGACAAGAGAACGAAGAGATCGCGAACTGATTAACGAATGCTTGAACTCAGCACCGGAAGAATATTGGTATGAACGAAGCTGAAAACTTAGAAATAAGAAATTTTCCGAAAAGATGACCTCCGGGTGATCGAGACGGAAAACGACTCCTGAATACTCCGGATGGATGAAAATAATTGCATGACTAGAAACAATTAGATAGGATAACATCGAGCTAGCACCATGAATCTCCGGGGGAATGGACAAGATTTAAGAGAAACTCTACTTCGGTCTTCAAAGGACGACGGGAAACACCACCAAAATTTGTTGAGGCACTCCGGGAGAACGAAAAAAACGAAGAGGTTGAGCCGACGATGAAAAATATTAGGAGTCGAACTTGGAAAGGTGTCTGACTGATGAAATTCATACTTACGTCAAACTAGGAAAAGGATTTGAGAATAACTCCGGAATAATTAGAAGAGTCAGGTAAGATCCTGGGAAAAACCTGTGGGTTATGGGCCCACTGAAGAGAAAAACACCGTTGGAAAGGGATGTTGAACAGATAGATGATGCACCGGAACAATTGAAATATTAGAATGAGGTGACAACCTCGAATTAGTTCAAACATAGACGAATCTCCTGAGATGTCTTAAGCACTCCGGAAGGATAAATTGGCGAGAGGCGAACGAGCAAGGGGAAAACATTTGAGCCGAGGAAAAGAATATGATCAACCCGGAAAAACTTGAATCGAATCCACCGGAGAAGAAAGGGATGAAGAATGATGAACGAGACGAGAATTCACCGGTTGAAATAATTAAGGGAAGACTCCACACGAGTGAAATTGATGGTCGAAACAGACTCAAACTCCGGGAAGAAAAAGGGTGGGAGGGCGGGAAAACAAAATCAACTTGGAAGGGGAAAACGACGAATAGCTTGAAGAGAAAACACCGGTTGAAAGAATTTAAAGGCTTCGCACGAGTAGGAAGCATACTCGATCACGGGCTCCGGTTCCGAGAAGAAGAAGGGTGGGCGGGTGGGAAAAGAAAAACAACTGAGGATTGAACTTGCAAAGATGGAGAGGGTCGAGTCAACTTGACGAGAAAATGCACCGGATGCAAAGAGCTGAGGAACAACGATCGAAAAAAAAACTAACCACGTGATCCTAAAGAAAAATTTGAACGGGAAGAGGAGTAATTAAAAACACCTACGTCAAGATTCCTCACCAGAGCGACGAAGGGGCTGAGGAGTAAAAAGAATTCCTACTCTCCGATATAACTAGACTCCGAAAATAGTTTATTCTAGACTCAACATCGGCCAAACTACACGATCAATCAAGGGGGCTCCTAGGGTCGGTCGAGGCTCTGATACCAACTTGTCACGCCCAATATGCGACCCTATCCAAAAGGAACTCGACGGTCCCACCAAGGATAGACCCGCATATTGAAACGCTTTTGCAAGGTGGATATCATTACATCAACATTACATAATAGTGGGATACATACATAAGGCACAAATGCCACAAGAATACATCAACATCATATACAAGATCAACATCCGACTACGGATGAAACATAAACGAAACTCAAACAACATCCACCACCTGCTAGCCCAGCTGCCGACCGAACCTATCCCCGATCGAAGAAGCGTAAGAAGAACTCCAAACAAGCAAACATCGCTCTCACGTCATGATCATCGCAACCTGTACCTGCAACTGGTGGTGTAGTAATCTGTGAGCCATGAGGACTCAGCAATCCCATTACCATGGGTATCAAGACTAACAAAGCTTAATGGAAAAGGAAGGGATAAAGTGGTGAGGTTGCAGCAGCGGCTAAGCATATATGGTGGCTAACATACGCAAATGAGAGCGAGGAGGGAAACAAAGGAACGGTCGTCAACTAGTAATGATCAAGAAGTGATCCTGAACTCCTACTTACGTCAGACATAACCCAGAAACCGTGTTCTCCTCTCGATCACCCCGAAAAGAGACACTCACGGTTACGCACATGGTTGGTGTATTTTAGAAGAGTTTGCTTCAAGTTTACTACAACCGGATATTAACAAATTCCCATCTGCCACATAATCGCGGGCACGGCTCTCGAAAGTTTATACCCTGCAGTGGTGTCCCAACTTAGCCCATGATAAGCTCTCGCGATCAACGATGGATATTCCTTCTCCCCGGGAAGACCCGATCAGTCTCGGAATCCCGGCTACAAGACATTTCGACAGCAATAAAACAAGTCCAGCAAGACCACCCGATGCGCCGACAATCCCGATAGGCGCTGCACATATCTCGTTCTCAGGGCAACACCGGATGAGACAGTCTACGAGTAAAACCAACCCTCAAGTTGCCCCAAGGTGGCCCCGCAGGCGGCTCGGTTCGGGCCAGCACTTAGAGAAGCACTGGTCCGGGGGGGAGGGGGGGGGCTAAATAAAGATGACCCTCGAGAGAGCGACTCCCAAGGGAAAAAGTAGGTGGTGGTGAAGCAAATGGTAAAACCAATGTTGGGCCTTGCTGGAAAAGTCTTGTTCAAAGCGAACTGTCAAGGGGGTCCCATAAATCACCCGACCGCGTTAGGGACGCAAAATCCGGGAACATAACACCGATATGACGGAAACTAGGGCGGCAAGAGTGGAACAAAACACCAGGCATAAGGCCGAGCCTTCCACCCTTTACCAAGTATATAGATGCATTAATTAAATAAGATATATTGTGATATCCCAAAAGTAAACATGTTCCAACAAGGAACAACATCTCCATGTTCCAACAAGGAACAAACTTCATCTTCACCTGCAACTAGCAACGCTATAAGAGGGGCTCAGCAAAGCGGTAACATAGCCAAACAATGGTTTGCTGGGAAGGGTGCAAAAGGTTAGAGGCTGACATGCCAATTAGGTAGGCTTGAACAGCAAGTGATAGGTAGCGCAGCCATAGCGATAGAACGAAGCAACTAGCATAGCAATGATAGTAGTGAGACCAGGGTAGCGGTCATCTTGCCTGAAATCCCGCAAGGAAGAAGAACGAGTCCATGAAGAAGATGAACGAGTCCATGAAGAAGATGAACGGATGAAGCCGAACCAAGCGTAGACGAACGAATCCTCACGATCGCAACGAAACAGGAACTAACAAGAAGAAGCACACAACATAGTAAACACACCACACATAAACGAGACATGATGCACAACCAAGCATGGTGCATGACAAAGCTACATGAAGCTACTCATGCAAGAGATGATGCAACCAAGAACAACACGTCAAAGCAAGTTTAAATGAGGCCGGGAACAACATATAACAAATCCGGTAAGTCCTCATATGCAAATTTCGAAATTGGTCCAGATCTGAATAACTTTATGTTAAAGTTGTTAAACAGCAATTTAATATGCACCACGATGATCTACACGAAATTCTAGTCAAGTTACATATAAAGTTCATTAGATTCGGAGCTACGGCCTAGAAGATATGAGCAAAACAAGATAAGCATGGCATTGATGCAAAATGCATACAAACATCAAGAAAACACCTCAAAACAAGGATGCAACATGATAATATGAAACTACATGCAAAATCAAGCAAGTTTCATATAGAGCACACCAAAACGGAGCAACGGTTCAACACATACACACTATACAAGTCATGACAACAATCTGCCCAAAACAGCAAGTAGGCATATTGCAAGCATCAAAACAACATGCTACAGGACCTCAATAAGAAAACAAAAGGCATGGGCATGATGTACAGGTAAAGCATTACAAAACATGAACACTGAGCTATCTCCAGAAACAACTAGAACATGCTCAAAATGACATGGCAAGATTGCAAATAATAACAGTTTCAGGCATTGGCAGAAATAACATCAGGTTGCAAAGTTTAGAGCTATCAAACGATATGCTACAGGAAATTATCATGGCAAACAAAGGCATGGCATGATACTACTAAATGCATAGAACAAAAGTCCCTTAGTGACCATGAGCCAAAAAGGATCAGAAGATATGATGGCACCCATGTAAACATGGCAAGTTTTATTACAGATTTAACCAAGGCAGGAACAACGACAAGTAGGCATGTTGGTGAGCTTGAACCACTCACCACAGAGCAATACATGGCATGGCAAGGCACCCAATAGCAAGAAGACATGGCATAGAAGCTATACATGGCAAGAACAACAACATAGCATGCAAGGATCAACTACAAAAACCTGGGCAAAATTGAATAACATGTAAACAATCTGCCAGGAAACATTTTATAGCAAAAGTAGAGCTCGATTGACTCATGCTATGACACTCCATAATTGCAAACAAGGGCATGTATGGATAGAGCAAGACATGTTTAACAAAACATCCTTACTGAAGTATCTCAAAATACGCATGGATCTCTCGGTAACCTCAAGTAAACATGGCATAAAAATATCAGCAGAACAGGGCTGAAATCAGCAACATCAGGAAGCCTAGTTTGCATGCTTGTGCTAGTCACCACATAGATCACAAAAATACATGGCATACACCCCTGGAAAGATGGCATGGCATATTACAAAACACATGTAGGACTCAAGTCCATAGGGTGCACACATCAATCATCGCAAAAATGACAAAAGTGCATGTTCTGTTAAGAAACAGAAACTAACATCACATAGCCCTCTTCTAGCAGCATTTCGGGCATCAAGATGAGCTCAAATGAAAATGATGCAATGAGATGAAATGATCTACTCTTCGAGGCGAACATTTTGACATATTACACGCGCAAAACGGAGCTACGATGACAGAGTTACGATGCAATGAAAATGCAACAAAAATTAGCAGAAACGGGGACTTAGTGAAAACGGAGGGGGGGAAAGTCAACCTTGCAGATCCAGGGTTCGCGGGCACGGACGCCGAGGCGGCGCGGATCTCGCCGGAGAGCGTCGGGGTTCGGCCGGAGATGAGGGGAGAGGGGAGGACCGGCCAGATCCGGCGGGGAGCTCGCCGGCGTCCCGTGGAGGAGGCGCGGGGACCTCGATGGTCGGCGGTGGGGCGCCACCGGACGGGAGGCGGCGCGCTTGGCGCTGGTCGGCTGCGAGACGGCGATGGCTGCGTGATGGCGCAGCGGGCGGGCGGCGGCGGGATCCGGCGCTGGGCGCGGCGGCGGGCCGCGGCGACGGAGGCGCGGGCGAAGGGCGGGCGGGCGGCGTGGGCGGCCATGGGCAAGCTGGCGACGGGCCGGGCCGGGCGGGTTTGCCCTGGCCCATGGGCATGGTGGGGGGAGGACGGAGGCGGTGACGTGGCAGCCCCGGTTGGGCGCGGCGGCGGCGGAGATGCGTCCGCCGGGACGGACATGTCCGTGTGCCGAGGACGAAAGGACTAGGGTTAGGTGGAATCATCATGAATTTTTGGAGGGGAGGCAATATATAGGTAGAGGGAGCTAGGAGAGTTCAAATGAGGTGCGGAGCCGCCACGCGATCGTGATCCCGAGAGCATGGAGGGAGTTTGGTGGGTTTTGGGCCACTTTGGAAGGGTGTTGGGCTGCAAACAAAGAGGCTTTTGCGGTTACCGGTTAACCGTTGGAGTACCAAACGACCTCCAAATGATCCGAAACTTGACAGCGGTTCACGGTGCTATACCAAGGCCGCTTGACAAACCTCGGTCCATTCCGAGACCGTTTAACACCCGCTTTACGAAAAGAGGTAAAAGGGGCGCCGGGAGACATAGGAGTGCCGGATTGCAAAACGGACAACGGGGAAAATGCTCGGATGCATGAGACGAACACGTATGCAAAATGAAATGCATATGATGACATGATATGAAATGCATATGATGACATGGCAAAGATGCGACACGCAAGCAAATGACAAGGCAAAGACGGCGAATAACTGGCAGACACCTGGCGCATCGAATCCGGGGCGTTACAACACTCCTCCACTAACAAGAGATCTCGCCCCGAGATCTTAGGACCGAGACGGAAGGGAAAAGGGATGAGGTGAAACAAAACTCAAGAGAAGAGGCAAACGAGAAGGGCGAGCAGGAAAACTTTGAGCGAGGAAAGAATATGATCAACCGGAAAAACTTGAATGAATCCACGGAGAAGAAAGGGATGAAGAATGATGAGCAGGCGAAATTCACGGTTGAAATAATTAAGGAAGACTCCACAGTGAAATTGATGGTGAAAAGACTCAAACTCCGGGAAAAAAAGGGTGGGGGCGGAAAACAAAACAACTTGGAAGGGAAAGCGCGAATACTTGAAGAAAACACGGTTGAAAGAATTTAAAAAGGCTTCATCAGTAGGAAGATACTCGATCCCGGCTCCGGTTGAGAAGAAGAAGGGTGGGCGGGTGGGAAAAGAAAAACAACGAGATTGAACTTGCAAAGATGGAAGGGTCGAGTCAACGCGAGAAAATGCAGGATAAAAAAGTGAGGAACAACGATCGAAAAAAAACTAACCACGTGATCCTAAAGAAAAATTTGAAGGGGAAGAGGTAATTAAAACACCTCGTCAAGATTCCTCACGGGCGGCGAAGGGGCTGAGGAGTAAAAAAATTCCTACTCTCCGATATAAAACTCGAAAATAGTTTTTCTAGACTCAACACGGAAACTCGATCAAAAGGGGCTCCTAGGGTTGGTGAGGCTCGATACCAACTTTCACGCCCAATATCGACCCTATCCAAAAAGGAACTGGGGTCCCACCAAGGATAGACCCCATATTAAAGCGCTTTTGCAATGGATATCATTACATCAACATTACATAATAGTGGGATACATACATAAGGCACAAATGCCACAAGAATACATCAACATCATATACAAGATCAAATCCGATACGGATGAAACATAAACAAACTCAAACAACATCCACCCCTAGCCAGGTGCCGACGGAACCTATCCTGATCGAAGAAGCGGAAGAAGAACTCCAAACAAGCAAACATCGCTCTCACGTCATGATCCCAAAACCTGTACCAAGCGGTGGTGTAGTAATCTGTGAGCCACGAGGACTAAACCCATTACCATGGGTATCAAGACTAACAAAGCTTAATGGAAAAGGAAGGGATAAAGTGGTGAGGTTGCGGGCTAAGCATATATGGTGGCTAACATCAAAATGAGGCGAGGAGGAAACAAAGGCTCGTCAACTAGTAATGATCAAGGTGATCCGAACTCCTACTTCGTCGAACATAACCCAAATGTTCTCCTCTCGATCACCCGAAAAGAACACTCACGTTCGCCAACGGTTGGTGTATTTTAGAAGAGTTTGCTTCAAGTTTACTACCGGATATTAACAAATTCCCATCGCCACATAAGAGCACGGCTCTCGAAAGTTTATACCCTGGGGGTGTCCCAACAGCCCATGATAAGCTCTCGCGATCAACGAGGATATTCCTTCTCCCGGGAAGACCGATCGTCTCGGAATCCGGCTACAAGACATTCGACGCAATAAAACAAGCCAGCAAACCGCCCGATGTGACAATCCCGATAAGCTGCACATTCGTTCGAGGAACCGGATGAGCAGGTCTGGTAAAACCAACCCTCAAGTTGCCCCAAGGTGGCCCATGGGCTCGGTTGACCAACACAGAAAACCTTGGCCGGGGCTAAATAAAGATGACCCTCGAGAAGCGACTCCCAAGGAAAAAAGGTGGTGGTGAAGCAAATGGTAAAACCAATGTTGGGCCTTCTTTGGAAAAGTCTTTTCAAAGCGCTGTCAAGGGGTCCCATAAATCACCCGACCGCGTTGGGGCAAAATCCGGGAACATAAACCGATTGGCGGAAACTAAGGCAAAGTGGAACAAAACACCGGCATAAGGCCGGCCTTCCCCTTTACCAAGTATATAGATGCATTAATTAAATAAGATATATTGTGATATCCCAAAAAGTAAACATGTTCCAACAAGGAACAACATCTCCATGTTCAACAAGGAACAAACTTCATCTTCACCTGCAACTAACAACGCTATAAGAGGGGCTACAAAGCGGTAACATAGCCAAACAATGGTTTCTGGGAAGGTGCAAAAGGTTAGAGGCGACATGGCAATTGGAAGCGGAACAAGTGATAGGTAGCGACATAGCGATAAACGAAGCAACTAGCATAGCAATGATAGTAGTGAGACCGGTGCGGTCATCTTGCCAAATCCCCAAAGGAAGAAGAACAGTCCATGAAGAAGATGAAGAGTCCAGAAGAAATGAGCGGATGAAGCCAAGAAAGCGTGAGGGCGAATCCTCCATGCAAACGGAACTAACAAGAAGAAGCACACAACATAGTAAACACACCACACAAACAGACATGATGCACAACCAAGCATGGTGCATGACAAAGCTACATGAAGCTACTCATGGCAAGAGATGATGCAACCAAGAACAACACTCAAAGCAAGTTTAAATGAAGGGAACAACATATAACAAATCGGTAAGTCCTCATATGCAAATTTCGAAATTGGTCCAGATCTGAAAACTTTATGTTAAAGTTGTTAAACAACAATTTAAATCCCACGATGATCTACCGAAATTCTAGTCAAGTTACATATAAAGTTCATTAGATTGAACTCGGCCTAGAAGATATGAGCAAAACAAGATAACATGGCATTGATGCAAAATGCATACAAACATCAAAAAACACCTCAAAACAAGGATGCAACATGATAATATGAAACTACATGCAAAATCAAGCAAGTTTCATATAGAGCACACAAAAGCGAACAGCGTTCAACACAACACTATACAAGTCATGACAACAACCCAAAACAGCAATAGGCATATTGCAAGCATCAAAACAACATGCTACAGGACCTCAACAAAAAACAAAAGGCATGGGCATGATGTACAGGTAAACATTACAAAACATGAACCGAGCTATCTCCAAAACAACTAGAACATGCTCAAAATGACATGGCAAGATTGCAAATAATAACAGTTTCAGGCATTGGCAGAAATAACAT
Organism: Aegilops longissima; assembly: GCA_021605205.1. Taxonomy (NCBI): domain Eukaryota; kingdom Viridiplantae; phylum Streptophyta; class Magnoliopsida; order Poales; family Poaceae; genus Aegilops; species Aegilops longissima. The sequence continues at coordinate 27,135,902 of CM038679.1, read as the reverse complement.
CGGTTGCAAAGTTTAGAGCTATCAAACAATTACAAAAATTATCATGGCAAACAAAGGCATGGCATGAACTAAAATTCATAGAACAAAAGTCCCTTATGACCATGAGCCAAAAAGGATCGAAATATGATGGCACCCATGTAAACATGGCAATTTTATTACAGATTTAACCAAGGCAGGAACAACGAAAGTAGGCATGTTGGTGAGCTTGAACCACTCACCACAGAGCAATACATGGCATGGCAAGGCACCCAATAGAAGACATGGCAAGAAGCTATACATGGCAAGAACAACAAATAGCATGCAAGGATCAACTACAACAACCTGGGCAAAATTGAATAACATGTAAACAATCTGCCAGGAAACATTTTATAGCAAAAGTAGAGCTCGATTGACTCAAGCTATGGCACTCCATAATTGCAAACAAGGGCATGATGGATAGAGCAAGACATGTTTAACAAAACATCCTTACTGAAGTATCTCAAAATATGCATGGATCTCTCGGTAACCTCAAGTAAACATGGCATAAAAATATCAGCAAACAGGGCTGAAATCAGCAACATCAGGAAGCCTAGTTTGCATGCTTGTGAATCACCAATAGATCAAAAAATACATGGCATACACCTGGAAAATGGCATGCATATTACAAAACACATGTAGGACTCAAGTCCATAGGGTGCACACATCAATCATGGCAAAAATGACAAAAGTGCATGTTCTGTTAAAAACGAAACTAACATCACATAGCCCTCTTCACAGCATTTCGGCATCAAGATGAGCTCAAATGAAAATGATGCAATGAGATGAAATGATCTACTCTTGGGCGAACATTTTGACATAACCATAAAACGACTCGATGACGAGTTACATGCAATGAAAATGCAACAAAATTAGCGAAACAGGGACTTAGTGCGGGGAAAATCAACCTTGCAGATCCGGGTTGGAGCACGGATGCGAGGTCGCGGAGGGTCGGGGTTCGGGAGTGAGGAAGGGGAGGACCGAATCCGTGAGGCTTCCCGCGTCCGTGGAGGCGAGGACCTCCGTGGCCGGGGGCCGGCGGGCCAAAGGCCAGGGGCCTTGGCCTGTCGGCGGGCGGCGATAAACTGTGGCGCCGCTGGCGCCCAGCCGGCTCGGCGTTGGAAAGGGCGCGCGGCCGGGACTTCTTGAAACCCAGATCCGGCAGGAGGAAGGCGGTGCTGGCAGCCCCGGTTGGCCGGGGCGGGAAATCGGTCTGCCGGGCGGACATGTCCGTGGGCCCGAGGGAAAAGGACTAGGGTTAGGGTGGAATCATCGAATTTTTGGGAGGCAATATAAGGTAGAGGGAGCTAGGAGAGTTCAAATGAGGTGCGGTTTTCGCCCGGATCGTGATCGACGACCAGACATGGAGGGAGTTTGGTGGGTTTTGGGCCACTTTGGAAGGGTGTTGGGCTGCAAACAAAAGGGCTTTTCGGTTACCGGTTAACCGTTGGAGTACCAAACGACCTCCAAATGATCCGAAACGCGGCGATCTACGGTGCTATACCAAGGCCTTGACAAACCTCGGTCCATTCGAGACCGTTTAACACCCTTTACGAAAAAAGAGGTAAAAGGCGGGAGACATAAGTCGGATTGCAAAAGCGGACAACGGGGAAAATGCTCGGATGCATGGGCGAACACGTATGCAAAATGAAATGCACATGATGACATAATATGAAATGCATATGATGACATGGCAAAGATCACCATAAGCAAATGACAAGGCAAAAGGCAATGAATAAGGCGACCTGGCGCATGAATCCGGGCGTTACACTGAGTCCAATGGCGAGAGGCAAGTTCGAGCATAAACAAGCAATTGGGCGAGGAAAAGTTACTATGTGGAGGGTATTTTGCAAGCATATTGTTCATGTGGCTGCACTGCGGGGTGGGCATTTTCAGAAGATACAACGATCATGCCAAAAATTACAAATCCATGTGGGCACAATTTGAATTGGCCGTTCCTAAGCAGGATTTGTTGTGTATTTATTCTTGATAAGGATTAGCGGTGTAGCCACTGTCAAGTCTAATGCATATGCTAGTGCAGTAGCACCTCATGAGATGACATCACAGAAATATTGGTGTCATGGAAATTACTGGCGTTCTCCTGATCTTGTAGGCTTGGAGAAAGAACACACGTCTGGGTCTGGGTGAAAGGCATACTAATTTTGCCCATGATATTTCTTTGAAAGTGACTGTCAATGTTATACCTTGTTTTTTGTGAATGAATTGCTATCAGGAGGTCATGAACAATACTCTCCTCACCAGTTGCTTGCCCAGAGCTCCTCTGAGCGCTCCCAGTCTGATTCTCCCGGATCTTGTCTGAGCAGGATGAGTTTCAGTGAGATTTACCACAGTAGTCAAGAGAACAGCCTGGTCTTGGAAAGCAGAGTGAGTGGTTTCAGTGAGATTTACCAGTACTGTTTTTTACCTCAATGATCTAAAACATCTTATATTAGTTTGCAGATGGAGTACAAAGGAAGGTAAAACCAATAGTGATATAAAAGATCAATTAGTTTACAGAGGGAGTAGCAGTGACGTGCTATGGTCTGTATTAATCTTTCCTCCCAAAATAATTTCCCGTTTAGTACAAGGTTAAGGGAGTATATTTTTCTCAGCCGATGTTCGGTGTCCGTTTTATGTTATGCTCAAACTCTTGTACCCTGGCAATCCCCTTTCCTTGCGCAAACAAGTCACCTAGAGAGTGTAGTGGCCAAGAAGCCACTTCAGTTGCATGGTACCCAGTCGTTACAATCCCAGATGACTTGAGGCTCAACCCTCTGAGTGCATTGCTACGATCGATGCTTGCGTTAAGGCAACCAATAAAACCTTCCTTCTTTTATTTTCTGATTAAAACAAAGATATTCTCTACTGACCTACCATCTCGAATATTATTAAGGTGCCGATCAGATAGATCTTAAAGTGCATACATAATTGTCTAGTGCATTACCTTTTGCCGCATGTTTAGCTGCATCTCCAATAAACCAACATTGGTTTCGCATCGAGGAGTTTGGGGCTTCTAGCATATAGAGTGATCTAGTCTTATATTTCTTTATGGAGGGTAGTAACAATTTAAAGGTACCAGCCACAGGAGCAATACATTACTGTTCTTATTATTCATAGGAAATTATACATGGTGAGAATATGCCATCTTGAATTGGAGTAACCACAATTTCTTGCTAAAAAGATCGTGAAGTCCCTTCCCCCACATGGATCTAGGGTTTGCAAACGGATAAGTACTTTGGAGGAATTTCCTCTAAATCGTTACTCGAACAGAACGGAAGGAGATACAAACATTGAGAGTTAGATTCAACAGCTCCTCCCAACACACTTCCATAACCGATTCATTATTTCCTCCCAATACATATCCACATGGAAATGCAATCGAGCCATTTACATCAGCATCCCACAATACTGGCACATTTCCAGTACAGTACAACAGCCAAAATTAATCTCATCTTTTCCCAGCCTTACCATGTCTGCATGCCGTGAAGTCAACAGCAGACCGGAGCAGAAAAAAAGTGGAAGCTGTACATCAAAAACTATGCTCTAGATCGACGCGTACAGTACATGCTGCTCCCCAACAGCGCCCTTTGGCATATGTTTCTCCTAGCTTATGGTAATGAAACAGGGCCTGCCAATACAATACATGTACAGCTCTCTTACCTCTCTGGGCTGCCCGCCTCGCCACGAATTGTCGCGCGGACTCCGGGGAGGCCGCGACCGCAGCACCGGAATCAGAATGCATCCTCGGTTGAAGGATCGCACAAAACATAGCTGCCTCCGTTCAGTCAGAGCTTCTCCCAGTCAATGCACACCGGAACGCGCGGGTTGTCGTCAGCTGGATGTGCTGGGTCCCAAGAACTTCTGCACTTTGAAGGCTGCTTCTCCTCGAAGGGTTTCGAGACGTAGCCATCCATTCCATACTTTGTGCATTCCTCGTGAGTGGCCTGGATGACATCGGCAGTCATTGCCAGGACCGGTAGATGCCATTGGGCCTTCTTTGCTGCACTACCTGCTTCTGAATTGTCAGCATTGTCTGTCTTCTCATGTGCCTTTGCTTCAATTGCCCGTATTTGCCGGGTCGCCTCAAACCTAGCGTGTCAAAAATGTATTCCTTTAAACAGAAGCACAAGGGTGGTATATTGACTCAAGTACAAAGACGTGTGCAGCGATTAAAAGGAGCGTGCAACCAACATGTACTGTACTGGTTACACAAGAGATATTGACTCAAGTTAAACACCCATGAGGCCATGGCTACACAAATATGAGAATCTACAAGGAACCACCAATATTTCTGTATACTAGCTTTGGTATTAATCATCACATGGTTTCAAAAGGTACAATTTCTTTAGTGATACATGCAATCATAGCTTGGAATTTGGTATTATTCCCAATCAGCCATTGGTATCAAGATGATATATACATGTCTTTTCAGGTCAGATAAACATGTTATAACTTATAACTGACATGAAAGAAGAAACAGAAATATAACTCAACAAAACAAGTTGTCATGTGATTGTGCTTGTACAAATTAGGACTGATGGTGTGTGAGTTTTTGGGTTAGATGTAAAACAAATATGCTCAAGTTTACTATGTATTAGTTTAATAGGTTGATAGCATATAAACACCCATCCATCTCTGGCATCTGAATATCCATTAGACAGAGATCAAACTTGTGTGGGACTTGAAAGTTCAAGAGCATCTTTTCCCTCTCCACCCTCCACCTTTATATTTCTTTAGTGTACCAGCAGCAACTCTAAGGTTTACCTTGTTGTCATCAACCACCAAGATTTCTTTCCAAGGCAACCCATAAAGGAGTCTGGGCCATGATGTTTCTTCTCATTGTTTGCCTGTGGATACTGATACCAAGTGATTGGAATAGACAAGCTGCAAGTGTGCTTGCTTTCAGAGCTTTGTGATGACAGAATCAACGGCATATTCCGCTTTCATTTTTCTGAATCAGCCAATGAAAGGAGAATAACGAGGAAATCGATTCACCCGTTCTGTTTCATCTCCAAAATCTAATGCAGAGGCGTCCATCTTTAAGCCCCATGAGTCACTTTCAACTAATAACATGGAAAGTTGTTTCCTCGGCATGCTGCAACAAATTCATATAACATTAAGTTCAATAGGATAAAATGGCTATAAAATTGTCAAATAACATAGTTAAGAATCATGTTAGTAGTTATTTGAAAAGTGCACTTGCTTACAAAATAAGTAAGTGTTTTCTTTCTGAAAATAAGGAGTCGCCATTCAATTCTACAAATTTTAAGTCATGAACAGAAGAACCAAACTTCATAGTAGTAGCAATACAACATGAAAGCAAACCCAAAATCCATTCTACCAAATAATCAGAAATGCGATGGAACAAGCAGTAACAACGTGGCGTGGTCAATATTTTGCCTACAGCTTATCAACCTATTTGCAATCAAATTCTTGTAGCATATTTTCTGAAAAAGCTAAATATTTATAAGGGTGAAAGCATATTCCATTTCCTTTTCTCTAAAATGGTAACTTATCACTTAACATTTGTAATTCAGGAAGCACTTATGAGGTAAGTTGTCATTGATAAATACCTGGTTAGCGAATGCCATTTCTCCCAACAAAACACCAGTGCTTGTTCAATGGTAATACAGATTTCGAGGCAATGCCAAGTCTTTGCAAATGATACTCCGTTACAGTTGCTCTTACTGGTCTTTTATCAACCAGCAGTGTGGATAGACCTTTGGATGGCAGAGGATGCAACAAAGCAGACTTACTGACATTAATAGCATTTCTCTCACACCTTTGCAGAACTGCGGTGAATGTAAATGTGCCCCAACATTGGTCGACTGACAAAGTTTATCTGACCGCTCATTAGTTCAACAAGACATTTGCTGATACTCAATCCAATTCCAGTCCCACCATAGTTTCTAGATGTTGAACTATCAGCTTGCATGAAAGGCATGAAGACCCGGCCTTGGGCATGAATTGGTATACCTATTTTCTTCCACACTTACTACAAAGTGACATTCCAGAATCACTTCCATATGCCATATCATTTGTGTCATAAGAAAGCAAAGCCTTGAAGTTTTCCCAGCTATTTCTGCTGTCAGCAGCCTCAAAGCCACTTAGTGTATTGTGTGAACGCTTGTGGATACAACACTTGTCTCGTCTATATGTCCATTGATGCCATTCGCGACTGATTCAACTTTTGGTTCGTTGCTAGATTTGAGTGGTCTGCCAGGTGAACTTGCACAAAATGTGTCCCCTTTCTGTGAACTGTGAGAAGGTAAGCACACAGCAAACAACAATACAATGTAAGCTGGGGTGGAATTGAATTTAAGTAAACCCAGTTGTCCGATATGTCAACACAGACAGGGTTTTTTACGAGAGAAAGGGGGACTTGTGCACATTTACCTTAATTGAGTTCCCAACTAAGTTTGTAATTATCTGTGGAACCTTCCAGGATCGCCCAGCAGGATTTCAGGAACTCTTTCAGAGACATATACAAGCTACGATTTGAGGAGTAAACAGAAATTAGGGAAACCAATGAGTTAACTAAGCAAAATACTTTCCTGAAATGCAGAGTATTTTAAGAAAAATAAATGAAGAAAGCGGGGCGAATAATGTACAGTATGATCATGCATTAGCGTGGCTGAGGATATTTTCCAATTTCTGAACAAAGTTAAACTAACCTCAATTCCCTTCTCTCTTGACTTGAAGAAAATAGAGCGACTTCATCAAGGATGGACCTAAGGTCAAACAGTACAGACTCTAGCTCCAACTTGCCAGCTTCAATTTTGGCCCTGTCAAGCACTTGTTAATTAGGGATATCAATGCCTTTCCACAGATTTGGGCAGTTTCAAAATCTCTCTGGTTGACTTCAGCTCTGTGTCTAATAATATCAAGCATTCCTACAAAAAAAAAAACATAAACCACTCACTTCCCTTGGAAGAAAAATTAATGCATGAACAATAAGCTGGAATGCATAGGACTTTACAAAAAATCACCTAGTACACCGTTCATGGGTGTCCGGATCTCATGAGAAACAGTTGCAAGGAACTGACAATGACAAAGAAGGGTATGTTAGATCATAATCTTGGAACATCTCAACAGCTAGGAACTTCCAACAAAACTTGACCTGAGACTTAGCAACATCAGCGGCTTCTGCCCGTTTTTCAGTGCTTCCATTTTCCGGCAATCTTCCTTAGCATCATAGCGATTCCACCAGCATATATTATGTAGCCGATAAGCATAAGTATGAAGAACCAGATGGGGTAGTAATAGCAGACCATGGAACATGGGGCTCCTTCTGTATCTGCACACAATAATGGACAGAGGGTAAAAGATGCAAAATAAATAAATTTATTTTGACATAATCAAAATGACCAATCCGCATCCTCACCTGCATATCATGTGATGATTTCTGAATGGATCACCAAAGTCTAGCGTGCAGGTGTGTGAGGGTGAGGGGCACCAAGAGGACTTCAGACCCATACATGACAAGAGGATTCGAATGGTTTGTGACATCATAAACATTCCCACCAGCTCCTGATTGCCAGCTAGCTGCCTCAACAAATTTTCCACAAGTGACTCTACATCAGCGCCTCCAAGGTATCTGTCAAGCAAAATCAAAATTAGGGTTCAGTTTGCGGTTGTTGTGCTGAGCTGCGCCGAACCGTCGAGTTCAGTTAGTTAGGGAATCTTACTAGTTTTAGCAAGACTATTTCGTTACACCTCAAAAGAGGTGCTTTCCAAGTTCAAATAACTACTATATCCATAAATAGTAATGAATAGGTGGAATCTAATTGAAGCCAGCAATTTGCTGGATCTTTATTAAAAAAATCTGATACAGTAAAGTGAAACATGTAGCAGCAGTGCAGCACACTGTGGTGGTTGTGACAGCAGTCCTAATGCGCTCTGACAAACTAATGTGCTTCCTTTATGAGCAGCATAGTGGGCAGCAAATGGCGGTGAACTGGCTGTTCTACAGTGGAGCAGAATAGAAGGAAATGAATTTGATCGAGGGAGGAAACCTCACCCGGCGGTAGCAACGACACGATCCTCCACCTTGGCATCCGGGGAGGTCGACAAAATGAAAGGGAACGTCAGCACCACGCCCAGGTGGTTCGACATGAGCCTGAATGGCCTGGTGAGGACGGCCTTCCCGGTGGCCCTGGACCTCAGGATGTTCTCCCGGTCCTCCTGCAGCAGCAACACAGACCTTCAGAGCCCCAACAAACAAGTTGAGAAAAAACAGGGCAGAGGGAGGCCACCACGGACCTCGCCGGACATCATTGGCCCCTCGATGTAGGACACCGTCTCCTGGGAGTAGATGACCGGCGCGTACTCGTCCTGCGGCGGCGACGGCTCGTGCTTCATGGTCTTGATGATCCAGCCCTGCTGCCGCTCGAAGGCCTCCCTGTCGGCGTGCATCACCCGCTGCGCGTACGCCACCCCGCTCCAGCGGGCGCTCGAAGGACGTCCGCGCCGTGTAGTCCGCGGGTGTCCTGCTCCAAGAACAAGAACAAGAAGAAGCGCACGCATTAATTTAAAGACAGAGCAACCCCGCGGCGGCCAGTCAAATTCAAACCGCGAAACAGGAGCTCCTTTTGGGAGTCTGGCTCTGGCATGCATGCTACAGGCTGCAGTAAAACGTTTGTACGGCATGTCCTTCCGGCAGACCCGGCTCTCGCATGAATTAAATGGAGAGGAGCAGCCGCAGAGGCAGAGGCAGAGCATGTACTGCTGCATGGTCAAAGGTAATATCATCGTAATGGATGGGAGGGCAGCAGCAGGAACCAGGGCTGAGAAGACAGGCGAGTAACTACGGGCGCAGAGCCAGCGAGCGAGCATCTGAGCATGGCGCCCACAAATCGGCAGAGAATTAGCGGGGGTGCTAACAATTGCTGGAGCTGTCGTTGTACGGCGCACATGGAGATGGAGGGCGTGCGTGGACGGACGGACCTGGTCGAGCGCGGGGGCTGCTTCTCGTAGTGGAAGGTGGCGACGAGGATGGCGAGGGCGTGGACGTGGTTGACGGAGACGGCGAACTGGTCCTGCAGCATGCGCGCGCGCTCCTCCACATGCCGATGCCCTCCTCGGCCTTGACCAGCGCGCCGTGGCGGGGCTGCGGTGCAGCGCCGTCACCCCGGTCACCACCAGCACCACCCACAGCACCGCCAGCGCCGCGCTCAGCTTCGACCTCGCGCCCACCCCAGCCCCCTCCTCCTCCTCCTCCTCCTCCTCCTCCCCTTCCCCTCCTCCTCCACCACCGCCGCCCCTCCCCTCCCATCCCCCCCCATCCCCGCCGCCCAATCAGCTCATGGCGCCCCCAACCCGACCCTCAGCTCAAGCAGCAGCAAGGCTTTGAGCGAGGAGAGGCAGGGGGGAGAGAGGGTCGCTTTCCCGCCTGGCTTTGGTTGTTGCTTTTCGCCAGAAGGGCAGAGGCCACGGGTGGACGATCAATTTCCTGGATTTTACGAGATACGCGCCCGACTAAAATAAATAAACAAACCGGGCCCCTTTTCTCTCCCCCCCCCGTGGGCCCCGCATGCCTTTGCGGCCCTGCCTGCCTCCCCAGCCCGCCCAGCAGCAGCCAGGCCAGCCGCGCCCCCCGCCGTCGCTGCTGCGGTGCCGCTGCCCGTCCCTTTCCTCCCTTATCCGAACCCCACCCGGCACCACCCCGTCGCCCATCGGTCCATGCATCCATCGACTGAGCCACCCGGTCTCCGCCGGCCGCCACGAGCATGGGCACGACGGCTGGGACGCACCGGCCGCGAGGGCGGTTCTGATTCGTTCGTCGCTCGCCGGGATACGGTGATTCGCCTGCGGATTTTCTCATCTCATCTCCCACCTCCACGGGTGGTGGCGGTGGTGAGGACGCGCGGTCGGTCGCGGCGGCAGTCGGTTGGGCTGATCCGTCCGCGGGTGGGTGGCGCGTCGCGGTCTCGGGGATCTGCTTCTGCTCCGCGGGGATCCTCCCAAATCTGGCGGCGGGCCCGCGCCCACGCGCTCCACAAACGGACGGACCGACCGACCGACAGGGGAGAAGGTGGCGGTCAATAGTCAACGGCGATCGATCCATCCCTCCTCGCGGCCTCGCCTCGGACATATCTCGCTCTGATCTGCTTTTACTTTCTTCTTTTTTTAGCTTTCCCTTTGCTCGCGCGATCGCCCGCCCATCTTATTTTAGACAGGAGCACTACCGCACGAGATCGGCTGGAGATACTACTAGCTGGTTAATTGTGCCTCGATACGGCACGATTGCATGGCTCGAGCTCCACCAAATGTGTGGAACATTTTAAACTAGTGGAAGATCCATCCATATCGGCGATACCCCATTGGCCTTCCTCCCCTGGCGGTCTCCCGGCAGACCGCAACGACCGCAGCCCACCGGCAGGGCTGTCCCGCCCAATCCCAGCAATCTGTCTATCTACCCTGCATGCATGCATGCTTTGGTTCAAGCCCGGCCGAGCCGGACACATATAATAAGCACAGAAGAATGTCCGAAAGCACGGCGGGATACGGAGAACGCGATCGATCGACGCCTTTTCTTCACGGAAAGGCCCCAACATTTCCCATAGAAATGCACCACGCGCAGCGCCGTGTTACGAGGATTATTTATGCTAACCACTGTTCCGGCTAACGTAGTAGTATTATAAAAGCGCCGGAGCATCTCTCGGCCACATACAGGTCGCCGATTGGTTAAACTATGTTCCTAGTGAATTTTTAACGGCGCCTCCTACGGTTCCAGTGGCCTCCGGTTGGGTGAGACACGATCGAAACTTTGTTTGTTTGTTTATTGCACGGAGTGGATCGCGTAAGTCTACGGTAATTCATGAATTCGACCAGCCATTAAGCGTCGGTTTGCGAAAAAAGAAAGTTTAATTTTCACAAACCCAATTTTTTCTTCTTTTAAAAAACATCGGTTGCCGGACATTTTAACCGTGATTATGACGTGTGGGTCCCACATTTGATGACTTGGCATAACGGTTGATGGTAGACGACGTTATACATTGTTAGATGAGGGTTTATCGATTTACAAAACAGTCCTGTAATTTTAAGGGACACCCTTCAATCAAAAACAAAAAGCGATCAGATCCACATCAATTTGAGCAGCCCAAGTAGCCGAGAGAGCGCACCACGTTTGCAATGGTCTCGTCGCCGGGAGCGGAGTAGAGGAACAGCCACAGGTGAGCGGCTGCTGCGCAGTCGGCGGCGGAGCTGGCTGGGCGGGTGGGCCGCGCCTCGTCCCTCAGCCTGAGGTTGCTAGAGGTCCGGCGTCCGTCGACCCAGCCTGTGGTCGAGCCACCAGAGGAAGCCGCCTGCCTTCTTGCCGCAAAGTTCGCCGGATCCAGGTCCTCTGTGGCAAAGGTCACCGGACCCAGGACGCCCGGGACCACGGTGGATCCATGGCCGCGCGATCCGGATCCGCCATGACCCGCCGTCGTGCTTGACGCCGGTGAGGTCCGCTCACGTGACCACCATGACGCGCGGACGGGACGGGCGCGAGGCGCCGCGAGGTCCAGGTAGGTTGGAGCCGGAGGAGGAAGGATGGAGAAGGGAAGGCGCGGCCGTCGCCGGTCCCACGTTCCCCGTGTTGCGCGAGGCTGCGCCGCTGCTTGCTCCGGGGTTGCACGCCGCTGGCTCGGGAAACAGATAGGAGCGTGGAAGTAGAAGGGAGGCGCGGCCGAGATGCCGGAGTGGCGCCCGGCCGCGAAAGAGAGGGGAATGGAGAAGGGAGGCGCGGCCGCCGCTGCTCGCGTCCGGGCCGGCGTCGGGGCGGGATCGCACAGCGGGGTCGGCCGGTGCGTATGGCGGCGGTGGAATGGGTGGTTGACTTTTTTAACGCAGTTTTGTTTTCAGTGATGGGGTGTTTTGGCAAAAGATCCCTCTAACGTCGTTTTTGGAACCGTTACGCCATGTCAGCAAATGGTGGGCTTCATTTGTCATAATCATGATTAAATAAAGGCCCGTTAGTGTTTTTTGGAAGATTAGGCCAAAATCGGTGGTTTAAGGGAAATTTAAAGATGTTTTACGCAAACGGCGTAATGTGGTGGTTTCTAATTCCTCGTAGTAAGGGCACGTTGCGGAAGCTTTGTTTGGTCTCTTGCTTGTTGCCGCATGCATGCGCTGTTCTTGTGCGAGCGCGTGCCCGTTGATCAGGTGTTATTATCAGAGAAAGTATGTACTAGTATTTTACTACGGACGTTTAGGATTAGGCGCGTGCGTGTGCCGGGTTTATGCGCGTCTTCACTTTGCTTTTAGATGGGCGCGCGCTTCGTTTGCCTCTACTCTCTTCTCTCAGGAAAATCGCGGACGAATGGATGTTCTGACGTATTTGTTTTAGATCGTCTTTATATTTCGCGTATTTACGGGGGGAACTTATAAGGGTGTGAAGCATAGCGTCGCTTTCTGGCCGGCCGGACAGATGGTTACTTTCGGGCGCCTTACTTAAAATACGCATACTTTGAAATGATAACAAATCATACCATACCGTGCAACCTCAGCTACCGCCGTGGCGCCGTAAGTCTTATAGCCTACTCCTACATGGCATGACCATGACAAATTGACAAGCATCGACCGTGCGATCGATGATCTTCCTCGTCGCCATCCCTCGACCGGGAAAACAACATTGACGATCGTAGGTAGTAGCACAAGCGATCGCGCCGCACACCCCCCGGCCCGACACGTACCGGGATCTACCTACCGCAACGGCTTGGCGCGGCGTCCGTACGTCACGCAGGAAAATGCCCGGCGAGGTTGCCCCAAGCCGGCCGGCCGGGGCCCGGCCAGGTTGGTGGGCGAGACCACCACGCCGGCCGGAGGACGGCGTGAGGTCGTCTACTACGGGCTACGGCTAGCTAGGCACGCAGAAGTGGCCTCCGTCCCATGAAACGCCGGCCGGTCGCGAGGGCCTTCACGTGAAGGCGGCCACGATAATGCGGTCCCTCCGCCTCAGGCGCCCGGCAGCGCCGGTTTGGAGTGGTACTTTTTCTGCGGCAGCCCTCACACAAAACCTACGCTACTTCAAAATATGCCCAGTGTGTTTCCCCCTCTTTTTTTTTTTGCGGGTAACAACCTGCATTACTCAAATATTCTGCGGATTACAATCTGTCATAGCTAGCTCTACAGATACCGAAGGTCCTGAACCAATCCATGTCATAGTTAATAGTTCTACCTTCAACCCTAGCAAACTTAGTCAGACTATTGCTAACCTTATTCTGTGTATGGTTAACAAGAGTAATACAAGTTTTGAAGAATCATTAAGTACCTAATCTCTGACCAAGGCAGAGTATAAGGACCTGCCCAACTACTTCTCCTGAATCAATTTTGCAGCAACCATAGCAGTGGCGGACTTGACAGAGATTGTTGAGGGGCAAAGCAAGTTATGGGGCGCCAAAAGAGCATATTCTACTTAAACTATGATCATTTTTAAATTTTAGCTTACCAACTAAATATTTCATATACTTTCTCTAGGGTAGGGAGGTCATAGCCCCTTTGGCCCTAGTGGCTCCATCACTGAACCATAGAACTCAATTCCACAATAATTGGCAGTTCAAATATCTGTATTGAGAAAGAAGCCCTTCCATGCATGCACAAATTTCAGCCTACAAAGCTTCCCGACAAAAATGGCCCCAACCGAGAAAATTTGGGCCATTCTCCTTAGGATCATTCGCCTCAGCACCATCTTACATATGCATCGTCCGTGTTTAATTTTACCCAACCTTGGGAGGTGGCTTCCATTAGGTTCCGCCCTTCGATGATCTCTGTGTTTGGCGACAAGTAATGATAAATTTTCTACAGGGATCGGTGCAGAGCTCAGTTTTAATTCAATGATGGAGTCTAGATAATTGACCAGAAATCTTTTGAAGATTCCGCTGGTGGTGGCTGTTTGTGATGAACAACTTCGTTGCGAACATAGCTGCATAAGGTCATCATACCATAGCTCTCTCAATCTCTGGAAGGGGCTCGAGTGCATGCAAGAGCCGCTCTTTGCTTGTTTTGAATAGCATCGATCTCCGGCAACACCCAATTTGCCATAACAAACCAAAGCTCGCGCAAGTGTGCAATGAATAAAAGGATGGAAGTTGTCCTTGATTTCAGTGGGAAGATCGGACACATGCCATCAATTTCCAGGCCCCTCTTGTTCTTATTTTGCCAAGTGGTAGCAAGTGCATCCACTCTCCATGCAAAGTTTCGAACAGTGGGTGGGATATCACATTTCAGATATGCTGCCATACTTTCCTTCTGCCATCCGGGCCAAAGTGGAGCTAGCTTCAAAGTCACGGTATACCTCCTGAAACGCGAAGTCATAAGCAGTTTTACCAAAATTGGCCCTTGCCCCCCCAAGCTATAATATCTTCCTCCTGCCTAGGAGATGCTCTGATCTTAGATATTTACCCATCCGGTGAAGTAAGCGCCAACTCAGGTTCCAAGATCCGTTTGTTGGGGGTAGTAATTTTAAAAAATTCCTACGCGCGAGATCATGGTGATGCATAACAAGGAGAGGGGAAGTATTGTCCATGTACCCTCGTAACCGTGGCGGGCGTTATAAGCGGTTGATGATCGTCGTCTTACGATCCGCGATCCAAATATTCCTACTCTCGATATAACTAGACTCAAAATAGTTTATTCTAGACTCAACATCGGCCAAACTACACGATCAATCAAGGGGCTCCTAGGGTTGGTCGAGGCTCGATACCAACTTGTCACGCCCAATATGCGACCCTATCCAAAGGAACTCGACGGTCCCACCAAGGATAGACCAAGATATTGAAACGCTTTTGCAAGGTGGATATCATTACATCAACATTACATAATAGTGGGATACATACATAAGGCACAAATGCCACAAGAATACATCAACATCATATACAAGATCAACATCCGACTACGGATGAAACATAAACAGAAACTCAAACAACATCCACCCTGCTAGCCCAGGCTGCCGACCTGGAACCTATCCCCTGATCGAAGAAGCAGAAGAAGAACTCCAAACAAGCAAACATCGCTCTCACGTCATGATCATCGCAACCTGTACCTGCAACTGGTGGTGTAGTAATCTGTGAGCCACGAGGACTCAGCAATCCCATTACCATGGGTATCAAGACTAACAAAGCTTAATGGAAAAGGAAGGGATAAAGTGGTGAGGTTGCAGCAGCGGCTAAGCATATATGGTGGCTAACATACGCAAATGAGAGCGAGGAGGGAAACAAAGGAACGGTCGTCAACTAGTAATGATCAAGAAGTGATCCTGAACTCCTACTTACGTCAGACATAACCCAGAAACCGTGTTCTCCTCTCGATCACCCCGAAAAGAGACACTCACGGTTACGCACACGGTTGGTGTATTTTAGAAGAGTTTGCTTCAAGTTTACTACAACCGGATATTAACAAATTCCCATCTGCCACATAATCGCGGGCACGGCTCTCGAAAGTTTATACCTGCAGTGGTGTCCCAACTTAGCCCATGATAAGCTCTCGCGATCAACGATGGATATTCCTTCTCCCCGGGAAGACCCGATCAGTCTCGGAATCCCGGCTACAAGACATTTCGACAGCAATAAAACAAGTCCAGCAAGACCGCCCGATGCGCCGACAATCCCGATAGGAGCTGCACATATCTCGTTCTCAGGGCAACACCGGATGAGACAGTCTACGAGTAAAACCAACCCTCAAGTTGCCCTAAGGTGGCCCCAAGAGCGGCTCGGTTCGGGCCAGCACTTAGAGAAGCACCGTCCGGGGGGCTAATAAAGATGACCCTCGAGAGAGCGACTCCCAAGGGAAAAAGTAGGTGGTGGTGAAGCAAATGGTAAAACCAATGTTGGGCCTTGCTGGAAAAGTCTTGTTCAAAGCGAACTGTCAAGGGGGTCCCATAAATCACCCGACCGCGTTAGGGACGCAAAATCCGGGAACATAACACCGATATGACGGAAACTAGGGCGGCAAGAGTGGAACAAAACACCAGGCATAAGGCCGAGCCTTCCACCCTTTACCAAGTATATAGATGCATTAATTAAATAAGATATATTGTGATATCCCAAAAAGTAAACATGTTCCAACAAGGAACAACATCTCCATGTTCCAACAAGGAACAAACTTCATCTTCACCTGCAACTAGCAACGCTATAAGAGGGGCTCAGCAAAGCGGTAACATAGCCAAACAATGGTTTGCTGGGAAGGGTGCAAAAGGTTAGAGGCTGACATGGCAATTAGGTAGGCTTGAACAGCAAGTGATAGGTAGCGCAGCATAGCGATAGAACGAAGCAACTAGCATAGCAATGATAGTAGTGAGACCCAGGGTAGCGGTCATCTTGCCTGAAATCCCGCAAGGAAGAAGAACGAGTCCATGAAGAAGATGAACGAGTCCATGAAGAAGATGAACGGATGAAGCCGAACCAAGCGTAGACGAACGAATCCTCACGATCGCAACGAAACAGGAACTAACAAGAAGAAGCACACAACATAGTAAACACACCACACATAAACGAGACATGATGCACAACCAAGCATGGTGCATGACAAAGCTACATGAAGCTACTCATGGCAAGAGATGATGCAACCAAGAACAACACGTCAAAGCAAGTTTAAATGAGGCCGAACAACATATAACAAATCCGTAAGTCCTCATATGCAAATTTCGAAATTGGTCCAGATCTGAATAACTTTATGTTAAAGTTGTTAAACAGCAATTTAATATGCACCACGATGATCTACACGAAATTCTAGTCAAGTTACATATAAAGTTCATTAGATTCGGAGCTACGGCCTAGAAGATATGAGCAAAACAAGATAAGCATGGCATTGATGCAAAATGCATACAAACATCAAGAAAACACCTCAAAACAAGGATGCAACATGATAATATGAAACTACATGCAAAATCAAGCAAGTTTCATATAGAGCACACCCAAAACGGAGCAACGGTTCAACACATACACACTATACAAGTCATGACAACAATCTGCCCAAAACAGCAAGTAGGCATATTGCAAGCATCAAAACAACATGCTACAGGACCTCAACAAGAAAACAAAAGGCATGGGCATGATGTACAGGTAAAGCATTACAAAACATGAACACTGAGCTATCTCCAGAAACAACTAGAACATGCTCAAAATGACATGGCAAGATTGCAAATAATAACAGTTTCAGGCATTGGCAGAAATAACATCAGGTTGCAAAGTTTAGAGCTATCAAACGATATGCTACAGGAAATTATCATGGCAAACAAAGGCATGGCATGATACTACTAAATTCATAGAACAAAAGTCCCTTAGTGACCATGAGCCAAAAAGGATCAGAAGATATGATGGCACCCATGTAAACATGGCAAGTTTTATTACAGATTTAACCAAGGCAGGAACAACGACAAGTAGGCATGTTGGTGAGCTTGAACCACTCACCACAGAGCAATACATGGCATGGCAAGGCACCCAATAGCAAGAAGACATGGCATAGAAGCTATACATGGCAAGAACAACAACATAGCATGCAAGGATCAACTACAACAACCTGGGCAAAATTGAATAACATGTAAACAATCTGCCAGGAAACATTTTATAGCAAAAGTAGAGCTCGATTGACTCAAGCTATGGCACTCCATAATTGCAAACAAGGGCATGTATGGATAGAGCAAGACATGTTTAACAAAACATCCTTACTGAAGTATCTCAAAATATGCATGGATCTCTCGGTAACCTCAAGTAAACATGGCATAAAAATATCAGCAGAACAGGGCTGAAATCAGCAACATCAGGAAGCCTAGTTTGCATGCTTGTGCTAGTCACCACATAGATCAAAAAAATACATGGCATACACCCCTGGAAATATGGCATGACATATTACAAAACACATGTAGGACTCAAGTCCATAGGGTGCACACATCAATCATGGCAAAAATGACAAAAGTGCATGTTCTGTTAAGAAACAGAAACTAACATCACATAGCCCTCTTCTAGCAGCATTTCGGACATCAAGATGAGCTCAAATGAAAATGATGCAATGAGATGAAATGATCTACTCTTCGAGGCGAACATTTTGACATATTACACGCGCAAAACGGAGCTACGATGACAGAGTTACGATGCAATGAAAATGCAACAAAAATTAGCAGAAACGGGGACTTAGTGAAAACGGAGGGGGGGAAAGTCAACCTTGCAGATCCAGGGTTCGCGGGCACGGATGCCGAGGCGGCGCGGATCTCGCCGGAGAGCGTCGGGTTCGCCGGAGATGAGGGGAGAGGGAGGACCGGCCAGATCCGGCGGGAGCTCGCCGGGCGTCCGTGGAGGAGGCGCGAGGACCTCCGGTGGGCGGTGGGCGCGGGCGGCGCGGCCATCGGCGGAGGCGGCGCGGCTGGCGCTGGTCGGCGGCGGACGGCGATAGGCTGCGGTGGCGACGCAGCGGCGGCGGCGGCCGGCGCCGGGCGACGGAGGCGCGGGCGAAGCGGCGGGAAGCGGCGGCGGCGGCGGCCGGGCGGGCGAACTATCAGATTGCCATGATCGCTTGGGCGGGGAGGACGGAGGCGGTGACGTGGCAGCCCCGGTTGGCGCGGGCGGCGGCGGAGATGCGCCCTGCCGGGACGGACATGTCCGCGTACCGGCGACGAAAGGACTAGGGTTAGGGTGGAATCATCCGCGAATTTTTGGAGGAGGCAATATATAGGTAGAGGAGCTAGGAGAGTTCAAATGAGGTGCGGTTTTGCCACGCGATCGTGATCGAACGACCGAGAGCATGGAGGGAGTTTGGTGGGTTTTGGGCCACTTTGGAAGGGTGTTGGGCTGCAAACAAAGAGGCTTTTGCGGTTACCTGTTAACCGTTGGAGTACCAAACGACCTCCAAATGATCCAAACTTGACAGGCGATCTACGGTGCTATACCAAGGCCGCTTGACAAACCTCGGTCCATTCCGAGACCGTTTAACACCCGCACACTAAAAAGAGGTAAAAGGGGCGCCGGAGACATAGGAGTGCCGGATTGCAAAACGGACAACGGGGAAAATGCTCGGATGCATGAGACGAACACGTATGCAAAATGAAATGCACATGATGACATAATATGAAATGCATATGATGACATGGCAAAGATGCGACACGCAAGCAAATGACAAGGCAAAGACGGCGAATAACTGGCAGACACCTGGCGCATCGAATCCGGGGCGTTACACTAGAGTCCAATGAGCGAGAGGCAAGTTCGAGCATAAACAAGCAATTGGGCGAGGAAAAGTTACTATGTGGAGGTATTTGCAAGCAGTATTGTTCATGTGGCTGCACTGCGGGTGTGGGCATTTTCAGAAGATACAACGATCATGCCAAAAAATTACAAATCCATGTGCGGCACAATTTGAATTGGCCGTTCCTCGAAGCAGGATTTGTTGTGTATTTATTTCTTGATGATAGGATTAGCTGGTGTAGCCACTGTCAAGTCTAATGCATATGCTAGTGCAGTAGCACCTCATGAGATGACATCACAGAAATATTGGTGTCATGGAAGCATTACTGGCGTTCTCCTGATCTTGTAGGCTTGGAGAAAGAACACACGTCTGGGTCTGGGTGAAGAAGAGCATACTAATTTTGCCCATGATATTTCTTTGAGAAGTGACTGTCACATGTTATACACTTGTTTTTTTGTGAATGAATTGCTATCAGGAGGTCATGAACAATACTCTCTACTCACCAGTTGCTTGCCACAGCACGAGCTCCTCTGAGCGCTCCCCGGAGTCTGATTCTCACCGGATCTTGTCTGAGCAGGATGAGTTTCAGTGAGATTTACCACAGTAGTCAAGAGAACAGCGCTGGTCTTGGAAATGCAGAGTAGAGTGGTTTCAGTGAGATTTACTACAGTACTGTTTTTTACCTCCAATGATCTAAAACATCTTATATTAGTTTGCAGATGGAGTACAAAGGAAGGTAAAAACCAATAGTGATATAAAAGATCTTAGATTAGTTTACAGAGGGAGTAGCAGTGACGTGCTATGGTCTGTATTATGATACTCACTCCGTCCCAAAATAAGTGTCTCAGATTTAGTACAAGGTTAAGGGAGTATATTTTTTCTCAGCCGATGTTCGGTGTCCGTTTTATGTTATGCTCAAACTCTTGTACCACTGGCAATCCCCGTTTCCCTTGCGCAAACAAGTCTACCTAGAGAGTGTAGTGGCCAGCAGAAGCCACTTCAGTTGCATGGTACCCAGTCGTTACAATCCCAGATGACTTGAGGGCTCAACCCTCTGAGTGCATTGCTACGATCGATGCTTGCGTTAAGGAGCAACCAATAAAACCTTCCTTCTTTTATTTTCTGATTAAAACAAAGATATTCTCTACTGACCTACCATCTCGAATATTATTAAGGTGCCGATCAGATAGATCTTAAGGTGCATACATAATGTGTCTAGTGCATTACCTTTTTGCGCGGCGCATGTTTAGCTGCATCTCTCCAATAAACCAACATTCGGTTTCGCATCGAGGAGTTTGGGGCTTCGCTAGCATATAGAGTGATCTAAACGATCTTATATTTCTTTATGGAGGGAGTAGTAACTTAATTTGCAAAAGGTACCAGCCACACCTGGAGCAATACATTACTGTTCTTATTATTCATAGGAAATTATACATGGTGAGAATATGCCATCTTGAATTGGAGTAACCACAATTTCTTGCTAAAAAGATCGTGAAGTCCCTTCCCCCCACATGGATCTAGGGTTTGCAAACGGATAAGTACTTTGGAGGGAGATTTCCTCTAAATCGTTACTCGAACAGAACGGAAGGAGATACAAACATTGAGAGTTAGATTCAACAGCTCCCTCCCAACACACTTCCATAACCGATTCATTATTTCCTCCCAATACATATCCACATGGAAATGCAATCGAGCCATTTACATCAGCATAACCCACACATACTGGCACATTTCCAGTACGGAGTACAACAGCCAAAAATTAATCTCATCTTTTCCCAGCCTTACCATGTCTGCATGCCGTGAAGTCAACAGCAGACCGGAGCAGAAAAAACCGTGGAAGCTGTACATCAAAAACTATGCTCTAGATCGACGCGTACAGTACACATGCTGCTCCCCAACAGCGCCCTTTGGCATATGTTTCTCCTAGCTTATGGTAATGAAACAGGGCCTGCCAATACAATACATGTACAGCTCTCTTACCTCTCTGGGCTGCCCGCCTCGCCACGAACTTGATCGTCGCGCGGACTCCGGGGAGGCCGCGACCGCGGGCAGCACCGGAATCAGAATGCATCCTCGGTTGAAGGATCGCACAAAACATAGCTGCCTCCGTTCAGTCAGAGCTTCTCCCAGTCAATGCACACACCGGAACGCGCGGGTTGTCGTCAGCTGGATGTGCTAGGTCCCAAGAACTTCTGCACTGCCTTGAAGAGCTGCTTCTCCTCGAAGGGTTTCGAGACGTAGCCATCCATTCCATACTTTGTGCATTCCTCGTGAGTGGCCTGGATGACATCGGCAGTCATTGCCAGGACCGGTAGATGCCATTGGGCCTTCTTTGCTGCACTACCTGCTTCTGAATTGTCAGCATTGTCTGTCTTCTCATGTGCCTTTGCTTCAATTGCCCGTATTTGCCGGGTCGCCTCAAACCTAGCGTGTCAAAAATACGTGTATTCCTTTAAACAGAAGCACAAGGGTGGTATATTGACTCAAGTACAAAGACGTGTGCAGCGATTAAAAGGAGACGCGTGCAACCAACATGTACTGTACTGGTTACACAAGAGATATTGACTCAAGTTAAACACCCATGAGGCCATGGCTACACAAATATGAGAATCTACAAGGAACCACCACATATTTCTGTATACTAGCTTTGGTATTATAATCATCACATGGTTTCAAAAGGTACAATTTCTTTAGTGATACATGCAATCATAGCTTGGAATTTGGTATTATTCCCAATCAGCCATTGGTATCAAGATGATATATACATGTCTTTTCAGGTCAGATATATACATGTTATAACTTATAACTGACATGAAAGAAGAAACAGAAATATAACTCAACAAAAACAAGTTGTCATGTGATTGTGCTTGTACAAATTAGGACTGATGGTGTGTCGAGTTTTTGGGTTAGATGTAAAAACAAATATGCTCAAGTTTACTATGTATTAGTTTAATAGGTTGATAGCATATAAGCTTACCCATCCATCTCTGGCATCTGAATATCCATTAGACAGAGATCAAACTTGTGTGGGACTTGCAGAAGTTCAAGAGCATCTTTTCCACTCTCCACGCACTCCACCTTTGCCCCATATTTCTTTAGTGTACCAGCAGCAACTCTAAGGTTTACCTTGTTGTCATCAACCACCAAGATGTTCTTTCCAAGAAGCAACCCATAAAGAGAGTCTGGGCCATGATGTTTCTTCTCATTGTTTGCCTGTGTGATACTGATACCAAGTGATTGGAATAGACAAGCTGCAAGTGTGCTTGCTTTCAGAGGCTTTGTGATGACAGAATCAACGGCATATTCCGCTTTCATTTTGTCTGAATCAGCCAATGAAAGGAGAATAACTTGAGGGAACATCGATTCACACCCGTTCTGTTTCATCTCCAAAAATCTAGTACGCAAGGGGACGTCCATCTTTAAGCCCCATGAGTCACTTTCAACTAATAACATGGAAAGTTGTTTCCTCGGCATGCTGCAACAAATTCATATAACATTAAGTTCAATAGGATAAAAATGGCTATAAAATATGTCAAATAACATAGTTAAGAATCATGTTAGTAGTTATTTGAAAAGTGCACTTGCTTACAAAATAAGTAAGTGTTTTTCTTTCTGAAAATAAGGAGTCGCCATTCAATTCTACAAATTTTAAGTCATGAACAGAAGAACCAAACTTCATAGTAGTAGCAATACAACATGAAAGCAAACCCAAGAATCCATTCTACCAAATAATCAGAAATGCGATGGAACAAGCAGTAACAACGTGACGTGGTCAATATTATTGCCTACAGCTTATCAACCTATTTGCAATCAAATTCTTGTAGCATATTTTCTGAAAAAGCTAAATATTTATAAGGGTGAAAGCATATTCCATTTCCCTTTTCTCTAAAAATGGTAACTTATCACTTAACATTTGTAATTCAGGAAGCACTTATGAGGTAAGTTGTCATTGATAAATACCTGGTTAGCGAAGTGCCATTTCTCCCAAGCAAAACACCGAGTGCTTGTTCAATGGTAAGTACAGATTTCGAGGCAATGCCAAGTCTTTGCAAATGATACTCCGTTACAGTTGCTCTTACTGGTCTTTTATCAACCAGCAGTGTGGATAGACCTTGAAAACTGGATGGCAGAGGATGCAACAAAGCAGACTTACTGACATTAATAGCATTTCTCTCACACCTTTGCAGAACTGCGGTGAATGTAAATGTGCTCCCAACATTGGGTCGACTGACAAAGTTTATCTGACCGCTCATTAGTTCAACAAGACATTTGCTGATACTCAATCCAATTCCAGTCCCACCATAGTTTCTAGATGTTGAACTATCAGCTTGCATGAAAGGCATGAAGACCCGGCCTTGGGCATGAATTGGTATACCTATCCCTGTATCTTCCACACTTACTACAAGAGTGACATTCCCAGAATCACTTCCATATGCCATATCATTTGTGTCATAAGAAAGCAAAGCCTTGAAGTTTTCCCAGCTATTTCTGCTGTCAGCAGCCTCAAAGCCACTTAGTGTATTGTGTGACACGCTTGTGGATACAACACTTGTCTCGTCTATATGTCCATTGATGCCATTCGCGACTGATTCAACTTTTGGTTCGGTTGCTAGATTTGAGTGGTCTGCCAGGTGAACTTGCACAAAAATGTGTCCCCTTTCTGTGAACTGTGAGAAGGTAAGCACACAGCAAACAACAATACAATGTAAGCTGGGGTGGAATTGAATTTAAGTAAACCCAGTTGTCCGATATGTCAACACAGACAGGGTTTTTTTTACGAGAGAAGGCGGGACTTCGGTGCACATTTACCTTAATTGAGTTCCCAACTAAGTTTGTAATTATCTGACGGAACCTTCCAGGATCGCCCAGCAGGATTTCAGGAACTCTTTCAGAGACATATACCGCAAGCTACGATTTGAGGAGTAAACAGAAATTAGGAGAGCAACCAATGAGTTAACTAAGCAAAATACTTTCCTGAAATGCAGAGTATTTTAAGAAAGCGAATAAATGAAGAAACGTTAGGGCGAATAATGTACAGTATGATCATGCATTAGCGTGGCTGAGGATATTTTTCCAATTTCTGAACAAAGTTAAACTAACCTCAATTCCCTTCTCTCTTGACTTCGAAGAAAATAGAGAGACGACTTCATCAAGGATGGACCTAAGGTCAAACGGTACAGACTCTAGCTCCAACTTGCCAGCTTCAATTTTGGCCCTGTCAAGCACTTCGTTAATTAGGGATATCAATGCCTTTCCACAGATTTGGGCAGTTTGCGCAAAATCTCTCTGGGTTGACTTCAGCTCTGTGTCTAATAGCATATCAAGCATTCCTACAAAAACAAGAAAAACATAAACCACTCACTTCCCTTGGAAGAAAGGAATTACATGCATGAACAA
The DNA here is from genome assembly GCA_021605205.1 of Aegilops longissima. Classification (NCBI taxonomy): domain Eukaryota; kingdom Viridiplantae; phylum Streptophyta; class Magnoliopsida; order Poales; family Poaceae; genus Aegilops; species Aegilops longissima. The sequence continues at coordinate 27,111,335 of CM038679.1, read as the reverse complement.
TAAGCTGGAATGCATAGGACTTATACAAAAGAATCACCTAGTACACCGTTCATGGGTGTCCGGATCTCATGAGAAACAGTTGCAAGGAACTGACAATGACAAAGAAGGGTATGTTAGATCATAATCTTGGAACATCTCAACAGCTAGGAACTTCCAACAAAACTTGACCTGAGACTTAGCAACATCAGCGGCTTCTGCCCGTTTTTTCAGTGCTTCCATTTTCCGGCAATCTTCCTTAACGCTATCATAGCGATTCCACGCAGCATATATTATGTAGCCGATAAGCATAAGTATAACGAAGACACCAGATGGGGTAGTAATAGCAGACCATGGAACATGGGGCTCGCTTCTGTATCTGCACACAATAATGGACAGAGGGGTAAAAAGATGCAAAATAAATAAATTTATTTTGACATAATCAAAATGACCAATCCGCACATCCTCACCTGCATATCATGTGATGATTTCTGAATGGATCACCAAAGTCTAGCGTGCAGGTGTGTGAGGGTGAGGGGGCACCAAGAGGGACTTCAGACCCATACATGACAAGAGGATTCGAATGGTTTGTGACATCATAAACATTCACCACCAGCTCCTGATTGCCAGCTAGCTGCCTCAACAAATTTTCCACAAGTGACTCTACATCGAAAGCGCCTCCAAGGTATCTGTCAAGCAAAATCAAAATTAGGGTTCAGTTTGCGGTTGTTGTGCTGAGCTGCGCCGAACCGTCGAGTTCAGTTAGTTAGGGGAATCTTACTAGTTTTAGCAAGACTATTTCGTTACACCTCAAAAAGAGGTGCTTTCCAAGTTCCAAATAACTACTATATCCATAAATAGTAATGAATAGGTGGAATCTAATTGAAGCCAGCAATTTGCTGGATCTTTATTAAAAAAAATCTGATACAGTAAAGTGAAACATGTAGCAGCAGTGCAGCACACTGTGGTGGTTGTGACAGCAGTCCTAATGCGCTCTGACAAACTAATGTGCTTCCTTTATGAGCAGCATAGTGGGCAGCAAATGGCGGTGAACTGGCTGTTCTACAGTGGAGCAGAATAGAAGGGAAATGAATTTGATCGAGGGGAGAGGGAAACCTCACCCGGCGGTAGCAGCGACACGATCCTCCACCTTGGCATCCGGGGGGAGGTCGACAAGGTAGACAGGGAACGTCAGCACCACGCCCAGGTGGTTCGACATGAGCCTGAATGGCCTGGTGAGGACGGCCTTCCCGGTGGCCCTGGACCTCAGGATGTTCTCCCGGTCCTCCTGCAGCAGCAACACAGACCTTCAGAGCCCCAACAAACAAGTTGAGAAAAAAACAGGGCAGAGGGAGGCCACCACGGACCTCGCCGGACATCATGTCGAGCCCCTCGATGTAGGACACCGTCTCCTGGGAGTAGATGACCGGCGCGTACTCGTCCTGCGGCGGCGACGGCTCGTGCTTCATGGTCTTGATGATCCAGCCCTGCTGCCGCTCGAAGGCCTCCCTGTCGGCGTGCATCACCCGCTGCGCGTACGCCACCCCGCTCAGCAGCGGGCGCTCGAAGGACGTCCGCGCCGTGTAGTCCGCGAAGGTGTCCTGCTCCAAGAACAAGAACAAGAAGAAGCGCACGCATTAATTTAAAGACAGAGCAACCCGCAGCGGCGGCCAGTCAAATTCAAACCGCGAAACAGGAGCTCCTTTTGAGGAGTCTGGCTCTGGCATGCATGCTACAGGCTGCAGTAAAACGTTTGTACGGGCATGTCCTTCCATGGCAGACCCGGAAGCTCTCGCATGAATTAAATGGAGAGGGAGCAGCCGCAGAGGCAGAGGCAGAGCATGTACTGCTGCATGGTCAAAGGTAATATCATCGTAATGGATGGGAGAGGCAGCAGCAGGAACCAGGGCTGAGAAGACAGGCGAGTAACTACGGGCGCAGAGCCAGCGAGCGAGCATCTGAGCATGGCGCCCACAAATCGGCAGAGAATTAGCGGGGCAGTGCTAACAATTGCTGGAGCTGTCGTTGTACGGCGCACATGGAGATGGAGGGCGTGCGTGGACGGACGGACCTGGTCGAGCGCGGGCGGCTGCTTCTCGTAGTGGAAGGTGGCGACGAGGATGGCGAGGGCGTGGACGTGGTTGACGGAGACGGCGAACTGGTCCTGCAGCATGCGCGCGCGCTCCTCGCACATGCACACGATGCCCTCCTCGGCCTTGACCAGCGCGCCGTGGCGGAGGCTGCGGTGCAGCGCCGTCACCCCGGTCACCACCAGCACCACCCACAGCACCGCCAGCGCCGCGCTCAGCTTCGACCTCGCGCGCCACCCCAGCCCCCCTCCTCCTCCTCCTCCTCCTCCTCCTCCTCCACCTTCCCCTCCTCCTCCACCACCGCCGCCGCCTCCCCTCCTCCCATCCCCATCCCCATCCCCGCCGGCCCAATCAGCTCACATGCGCCGCACCCCAACCCGACCCTCAGCTCAAGCAGCAGCAAGAGCTTTGAGCGAGGGAGAGAGCGGGGGGAGAGCAGGGTCGCTTTTCCCGGCCTGGCTTTGGTTGTTGCTTTTCGCCAGAGGAGAGCAGAGGAGAGCCACGGGTGGACGATCGAATTTCCTGGATTTTACGAGATACGCGCCCGACTAAAATAAATAAACAAACCGGGCCCCCTTTTCTCTCCCCATCCCCCCCGTGGGCCCCGCATGCCTTTTGCGGCCCTGCCTGCCTCCCCGGCCCGCCCAGCAGCAGCCAGGCCAGCCGCGCCCCACCGCCGTCGCTGCTGCGGGTGCCGCTGCCCCGTCCCTTTCCCTCCCTTATCCGAACCCCACCCCGGCACCACCCCGTCGCCCATCGGTCCATGCATCCATCGACTGAGCCACACCCGGTCTCCGCCGGCCGCCACGAGCATGGCATGCACGACGGCTGGGACGCACCCGAGCCGCGAGCGGCGGTTCTGATTCGGTTCGTCGCTCGCCGGGATACGGTGATTCGCCTGCGGATTTTCTCATCTCATCTCGTCCCACCTCCCACGGGTGGTGGCGGTGGTGGGGACGCGCGGTCGGTCGCGGCGGCAGTCGGTTGGGCTGATCCGTCCGCGGGTGGGTGCGCGCGTCGCGGTCTCGGGGATCTGCTTCTGCTCCGCGGGGGATCCTCCCAAATCTGGCGGCGGGCCCGCGCCCACGCGCTCCACAAACGGACGGACCGACCGACCGACAGGGGAGAAGGTGGCGGTCAATAGTCAACGGCGATCGATCCATCCCTCCTCGCGGCCTCGCCTCGGACATATCTCGCTCTGATCTGCTTTTACTTTCTTCTTTTTTTAGCTTTCCCTTTGCTCGCGCGATCGCCCGCCCATCTTATTTTAGACAGGAGCACTACCGCACGAGATCGGCTAGGAGATACTACTAGCTGGTTAATTGTGCTCTCGATACGGCACGATTGCATGGCTCGAGCTCCACCAAATGTGTGTGGAACATTTTAAACTAGTGGAAGATCCATCCATATCGGCGATACCCCATGTGGCCTTCCTCCCCCCTGGCGGTCTCCCGGCAGACCGCAACGACCGCAGCCCACCGGCAGGGCTGTCCCGCAACCAATCCCAGCTTAATCTATGTCTATCTACCCATGCATGCATGCATGCTTTGGTTCCAAGCCCGGGCCGAGCCGGACACATATAATAAGCACAGAAGAATGTCCGAAAGCACGGCGGGATACGGAGAACGCGATCGATCGACGCCTTTTCTTCACGGAAAGGCCCCAACATTTCCGCATAGAGAAATGCACCACGCGCAGCGCCGTGTTAGCCGAGGATTATTTATGCTAACCACTGTTCCGGCTAACGTAGTAGTATTATAAGAAGCGCCGGAGCATCTCTCGGCCACATGCACAGGTCGCCGATTGGTTAAACTATGTTCCTAGTGAATTTTTTAACGGCGCCTCCTACGGTTCCAGTGGCCTCCGGTTGGGTGAGACACGATCGAAACTTTGTTTGTTTGTTTATTGCACGGGAGTGGATCGCGTAAGTCGTACGGTAGTAATCGAGTGAATTGCAGAAAACCACCACATTAGCGTCTAGGTTTGCAGAAAAGACCGTTTTACGAATTTTTGCCACAAACCACTGATTTTTCGTCTAATCTTTTGCAAAAAACACTGATCGGTTGCTTCGGACATTTTAACCGTGATTATGACGTGTGGGTCCCACATTTGATGACTTGGCATAACGGTTGATGGTAGACGACGTTATACATTGTTAGATGAGGGGTATTATCGATTTACAAAACAGTCCCTGTAATTTTACAGGGACACCCTTCAATCAAAAAACAAAAAGCGATCAGATCCACACATCAATTTGAGCAGCCCAAGTAGCCGAGCAGAGCAGCACCACGTTTGCAATGGTCTCGTCGCCGGGAGCGGGAGTAGAGGGAACAGCCACAGGTGAGCGGCTGCTGCAGCAGTCGGCGGCGGAGCTGGCTGGGCGGGTGGGCCGCGCCTCGTCCCTCAGCCTGAGGTTGCTAGAGGTCCGGCGTCCGTCGACCCAGCCTGTGGTCGAGCCACCAGAGGAAGCCGCCTGCCTTCTTGCCGCAAAGTTCGCCGGATCCAGGTCCTCTAGTGGCAAAGGTCACCGGACCCAGGACGCCCGGGACCACGGTGGATCCATGGCCGCGCGATCCGGATCCGCCATGACCCGCACGTCGTGCTTGACGCCGGTGAGGTCCGCTCACGTGACCACCATGACGCGCGGACGGGACGGGCGCGAGGGCGCCGCGAGGTCCAGGTAGGTTGGAGCCGAGAGGAGGAAGGATGGAGAAGGGAAGGCGCGGCCGTCGCCGGTCCCACGTTCCCCCGTGTTGCGCGAGGCTGCGCCGCTGCTTGCTCCGGGGTTGCACGCCGCTGGCTCGGGAAACAGATAGGAGCGTGGAAGTAGAAGGGGAGGCGCGGCCGAGATGCCGGAGTGCGCGCCACCGGCTCGCGAAAGAGAGAGGAGGGGGAATGGAGAAGGGGAGGCGCGGCCGCCGCTGCTCGCGTCCGGGCCGGCGTCGGGGCGGGATCGCACAGCTTGGGGTCGGCCGGTGCGTATGGCGGCGGTGGAATGGGTGGTTGACTTTTTTTAACGCAGTTTTGTTTTCAGTGATGGGGTGTTTTTGGCAAAAAGATCCCTCTAACGTCGTTTATTGTAGACCGTTACGCCATGTCAGCAAATGGTGGGCTTCATTTGTCATAATCATGATTAAATAAGGCAAAGCCGTCAACTAGTGTTTTTTGCAAAAGATTAGACCAAAAATCAGTGGTTTCTGGCAGAAATTCGTAAAACAGTGTTTTCTGCAAACCTAGGCGCTAATGTGGTGGTTTTCTGTAATTCACTCGTAGTAATCGGGCACGTTGCGAGAAGCTTTGTTTGGTCTCTTGCTTGTTGCCGCATGCATGCGCTGTTCTTGTGCGAGCGCGTGCCCGTTGATCGGGTGTTATTATCAGAGAAGAGTATGTACTAGTATTTTACTACGGACGTTTAGGATTAGGCGCGTGCGTGTGCCGGGTTTATGCGCGTCTTCACTTTGCTTTTAGATGGGCGCGCGCTTCGTTTGCACTCTACTCTACCTAGTACTCCATCCGTCCGAAAATACTTGTCGGACGAATGGATGTATCTAGACGTATTTTAGTTTTAGATGCATCCATTTATATCCATTTTCACGACAAGTATTTCTGGACGGAGGAAGTACCTACTATAAGGGTGTGAAGCATAGCGTCGCTTTCTGGCCGGCCGGACAGATGGTTACTTTCGGGCGCCTTACTTAAAATACGCATACTTTGAGAAATGATAACAAATCATACCATACCGTGCAACCTCAGCTACCGCCGTGGCGCCGTAAGTCTTATAGCTACTACTCCTACATGGCATGACCATGACAAATTGACAAGCATCGACCGTGCGATCGATGATCTTCCTCGTCGCCATCCCTCGACCGGGAAAACAACATTGACGATCGTAGGTAGTAGCACAAGCGATCGCGCGCGCACTGACACGCACCACCCCGGCCCGACACGTACCGGGATCTACCTACCGCAACGGCTTGGCGCGGCGTCCGTACGTCACGCAGGAAATGCCATGCCCAGGCGAGGTTGCCCCAAGCCGGCCGGCCGGCCGGCCGGCGCCAGGTTGGTGGGCGAGACCACCACGCCGGCGGCACGGAGGACGGCGTGAGGTCGTCTACTACGGGCTACGGCTAGCTAGGCACGCAGAAGTGGCCTCCGTCCCATGAAACGGCCGGCCGGTCGCGAGGGGCCTTCACGTGAAGGCGGCCACGATAATGCGGTCCCTCCCGCCTCGGGCGCCCGGCAGCGCCGGATTTGGAGTGGTACTTGCTTTTTATCTGCGGCAGCACCTCACACCAAAACCTACGCTACTTCAAAATATGCCCGAGTGTGTGTTCCCCCTCTTTTTTTTTTTTTTGCGGGTAACAACCTGCATTACTCAAATATTCTGCGGATTACAATCTGTCATAGCTAGCTCTACAGATACCGAAGGTCCTGAACCAATCCATGTCATAGTTAATAGTTCTACCTTCAACCCTAGCAAACTTAGTCAGACTATTGCTAACCTTATTCTGTGTATGGTTAACAAGAGTAATACAAGTTTTACGAAGAATCATTAAGTACCTAATCTCCCTGACCAAGGCAGAGTATAAGGACCTGCCCAACTACTTCTCCTGAATCAATTTTGCAGCAACCATAGCAGTGGCGGAGCTTGACAGAGATTGTTGAGGGAGCAAAGCAGAGTTATGGGGCGCCAAAAGAGCATATTCTACTTAAACTATGATCATTTTTTAAATTTTAGCTTACCAACTAAAGGTATTTCATATACTTTCTCTAGGGTAGGGGAGGTCATAGCCCCCTTTGGCCCTAGTGAAGCTCCATCACTGAACCATAGAACTCAATTCCACAATAATTGGCAGTTCAAATATCTGTATTGAGAAAGAGAGCCCTTCCATGCATGCACAAATTTCAGCCTACAAAGCTTCCCGACAAGGAAATAGCGCCCTACAACCCGAGAAAATTATGGCGCCATTCTCCTTAGGATCATTCGCGCTCCTGCAGCACCATCTTCAGCATATGCATCGTCCGTGTTTAATTTTACCCAACCTTCGGGAGGTGGCTTCCAGTTAGGTTCCCGCCCTTCCGATGATCTCCTGACTGTTTGGCGACAAGTAATGATAAATTTGCCTCTACAGGGATCGGTGCAGAGCTCAGTTTTAATTCCAATGATGGAGTCTAGATAATTGACCAGAAATCTTTTTGAAGATTCCGCTGGTGGTGGCTGTTTGTGATGAACAACTTCGTTGCGAACATGGCAGCTGCACCATAAGGTCATCAGTACCATAGCTCTCTCAATCTCTGGAAGGGGCTCGAGTGCATGCAAGAGCCGCTCTTTGCTGTGTTTTGAATAGCATCGATCTCCGGCAACACCCAGACTTTTGCCATAACAAACCAAAGCTCGCGCGCAAGTGTGCAATGAATAAAAGGATGGAAGTTGTCCTTGATTTCAGTGGGAAGATCGGACACATGCCATCAATTTCCAGGCCCCTCTTGTTCTTATTTTGCCAAGTAGGTAGCAAGTGCACATCCACTCTCCATGCAAAGTTTCGAACAGTGGGTGGGATATCACATTTCCAGATATGCTGCCATACTTTCCTTCTGCCATCCGGAGCCAAAGTGGAGCTAGCTTCAAAGTCACGGTATACCTCCTGAAACGCGAAGTCATAAGCAGTTTTTACCAAAAATTGGCCAAACTTGCCCGCCCCCAAGCTATAATATCTTCCTCCTGCCTAGGAGATGCTCTGATCTTAGATATTTCCACCACATCCGCAGGTAAGAAGTAAGCTTGCAACAACTCCAGGTTCCAAGATCCGTTTGTTGGGGAACGTAGTAATTTTAAAAAAATTCCTACGCACACGCAAGGATCATGGTGATGCATAGCAAGGAGAGGGGAGAGTATTGTCCATGTACCCTCGTAGACCGTAAGCGGAAGCGTTATGACAACGCGGTTGATGTAGTCGTACGTCTTCACGATCCGACCGATCCAAGTACCGAACGTACGGCACCTCCGAGTTCAGCACACGTTCAGCTCGATGACGATCCCGGACTCCGAATCCAGCAAAGTGTCGGGGATGAGTTCCGTCAGAACGACGGCGTGGTGACGATGATGATGTTCTACCGGCGCAGGGCTTCGCCTAAACTCCGCGACGATATGACCGAGGTGGAATATGGTGGAGGGGCACCGCACACGGCTAAGGAACAGCAGTGCGCTGGAGGAGTCCTACTCCCACCGGAGTAGGACTCCCCTCTTGCCTTGGTGGAGAAGGAAGGGGAGGAAAGAGGAAGAGGCGCCGCCCCCTTCCTGTCCTATTCGGACTAGGGGAGGGCGCTGCCTGCCTTGGCCGCCCTCCTCTTCTCCCTCATGGCCCAAGAAGGCCCATTATCCCCGGAGGGTTCCGGTAACCCCCCGGTGTTCCGGTAAAATCCCGATTTCACCCGGAACCATTCCGATATCCAAATATAGGCTTCCAATATATCAATCTTTATGTCTCGACCATTTCGAGACTCCTCGTCATGTCCATGATCACATCCGGGACTCCGAACAATCTTCGGTACATCAAAACTTATAAACTCATAATAAAACTGTCATCGTAACGTTAAGCGTGCGGACCCTACGGGTTCGAGAACTATGTAGACATGACCTAGAACTATTCTCGATCGATAACCAATAGCGGAACCTGGATGCTCATATTGGCTCCTACATATTCTACGAAGATCTTTATCGGTCAAACCGCATAACAACATACGTTGTTCCCTTTGTCACCGGTATGTTACTTGCCCGAGATTCGATCGTTGGTATCCAATACCTAGTTCAATCTCGTTACTGGCAAGTCTCTTTACTCGTTATGTAATGCATCATTCCGTAACTAACTCATTAGCTACATTGCTTGCAAGGCTTATAGTGATGTGCATTACCGAGAGGGCCCAGAGATACCTCTCCGACAATCGGAGTGACAAAACCTAATCTCGAAATACGCCAACCCAACATGTACCTTTGGAGACACCTGTAGTACTCCTTTATAATCACCCAGTTACGTTGTGATGTTTGGTAGTACCCAAAGTGTTCCTCCGGTAAATGGGAGTTGCATAATCTCATAGTTACAGGAACATGTATAAGTCATTAAGAAAGCAATAGCAATATACTAAACGATCAAGTGCTAGGCTAACGGAATGGGTCATGTCAATCACATCATTCTCCTAATGATGTGATCCCATTAATCAAATAACAACACATGTCTATGGTTAGGAAACATAACCATCTTTGATTAATGAGCTAGTCAAGTAGAGGCATACTAGTGACTATATGTTTGTCTATGTATTCACACATGTATCATGTTTCCGGTTAATACAATTCTAGCATGAATAATAAACATTTATCATGATATGAGGAAATAAATAATAACTTTATTATTGCCTTTAGGGCATATTTCCTTCAGTCTCCCACTTGCACTAGAGTCAATAATCTAGATTACACAGTAATGATTCTAACACCCATGGAGTCTTGGTGTTGATCATGTTTTGCTCGTGGAAGAGGCTTAGTCAACGGGTCTGCAACATTCAGATCCGTATGTATCTTGCAAATCTCTATGTCTCCCATCTGGACTTGGTCCCAGATGGAATTGAAGCGTCTCTTGATGTGCTTGGTCCTCTTGTGAAATCTGGATTCCTTTGCCAAGGCAATTGCACCAGTATTGTCACAGAAGATCTTCATTAGTCCTGATGCACTAGGTATGACACCTAGATCGGAAATGAACTCTTTCATCCAGACTCCTTCATTTGCTGCTTCCGAAGCAGCTATGTACTCCGCTTCACATGTAGATCCCACCATGACGCTTTGTTTAGAACTGCACCAACTTACAGCTCCACCGTTTAACAAAAATACGTATCCGGTTTGCGATTTAGAATCGTCCGGATCAGTGTCAAAGCTTGCATCGACGTAACCATTTACGACTAGCTCTTTGTCACCTCCATATACGAGAAACATATCCTTAGTCCTTTTCGGTATTTCGGGATGTTCTTGACCGCTGTCCGATGATCCACTCTGGATTACTTTGGTACCTTCTTGCCAAGCTTATTGCTAAGCATACGTCAGTCTGGTACACAGCATTGCATACATGATAGAGCCTATGGCTGAAGCATAGGAACATCTTTCATTTTCTCTATCTTCTGCTGTGGTCGGGCATTGAGTTTGACTCAATTTCACACCTTGTAATCTGGTAAGAATCCTTTCTTTGCTCGATCCAGTTTGAACTTTTTCAAAACTTTATCAAGGTATGTGCTTTGTGAAAGTCCAATCAAGCGTCTTGACCTATCTCTATAGATCTTGATGCCCAATATGTAAGCAGCTTCACCGAGGTCTTTCATTGAAAAACTTTTATTCAAGTATCCTTTTATGCTATCCAGAAATTCTATATCATTTCCAATCAACAATATGTCGTCCACATATAATATCAGAAATGCTACAGAGCTCCCACTCACTTTCTTGTAAATACAGGCTTCTCCAAAAGTCATATAAAACCATATGCTTTGATCACACTATCAAAGCGCTTATTCCAACTCGAGAGGCTTGCACTGGACCATAAATTGATCATTGGAGCTTGCAAACTTTGTTAGCACCTTTTGGATCAACAAAACCTTCTGGTTGCATCATATACAACTGTTCTTCTAGAAATCCATTCAAGAATGCAGTTTTGACATCCATTTGCCAAATTTCATAATCATAAAATGCAGCAATTGCTAACATGATTCGGATAGACTTAAGCATCGCTACGGGTGAGAAAGTCTCATCGTAGTCAACCCCTTGAACTTCGAAAACCTTTTGCAACAAGTCGAGCTTTATAGACAGTTACATTACCATCAGCGTCAGTCTTCTTCTTAAAGATCCATTTATTCTCAATGGCTTGCCGATCATCGGGCAAGTCAACCAAAGTCCATACTTTGTTCTCATACATGGATCCCATCTCAGATTTCATGGCTTCCAGCCATTTTGCGAATCTGGGCTCACCATCGCTTCTTCATAGTTTGTAGGTTCGCCATGGTCAAGTAACATGACTTCCGAATAGGATTCTTGTACCACTCGGGTGCGGATCTTACTCTGGTTGACCCACGAGTTCAAGAGAAACTTGATCTGAAGTTTCATGATCAATATCATTAGCTTCCTCACTAATTGTTGTAGTTGTCACAGAACCGGTTCTTGTGATGAACTACTTTCCAATAAGGGAGCAGATCTGATTATCTCATCAAGTTCTATTTTCCTCCCACTCACTTCTTTCGAGAGAAACTCCTTTTCTAGAAAGGATCCGAATTTAGCAACGAAAATCTTGCCTTCAGATCTGTGATAGAAGGTGTACTTATGATCTCTTTTGGGTATCCTATGAAGACACATTTCTCGATTTGGCTTCGAGCTTATCTGGTTGAAGTTTCTTTACATAAGCATAGCAGCCCCAAACTTTAAGAAACGACAACTTTGGTTTCTTGCCAAACCACAGTTCATGAGGCGTCGTCTCAACGGATTTTGATGGTGCCCTATTTAACGTGAATGCGGCCGTCTCTAAAGCATAACCCCAAAATGATAGCGGTAAATTAGTAAGAGACATCATAGATCGCACCATATCTAGTAAAGTACGATTACGACGTTCGAACACACCGTTTCGTTGTGGTGTTCCGGGTGGCGTGAGTTGCAAAACTATTCCGCATTGTTTCAAATGTAAACCAAACTCGTAACTCAAATATTCTCCTCCACGATCAGATCGTAGAAATTTTATTTTCTTGTTACGATGATTTTCCACTTCACTCTGAAATTCTTTGAACTTTTCAAATGTTTCAGATTTGTGTTTCATTAAGTAGATATACCCATATCTGCTCAAATCATCTGTGAAGGTGAGAAAATAACGATACCCGCCGCGAGCCTCAACATTCATTGGACCACAAACATCAGTATGTATGATTTCCAACAGATCAGTTGCTCGCTCCATAGTTCCGGAGAACGGCGTTTTAGTCATCTTGCCCATGAGACACGGTTCACAAGTACCAAGTGATTCATAATCAAGTGATTCCAAAAGCCCATCAATATGGAGTTTCTTCATGCGCTTTACACCGGTATGACCTAAACGGCAGTGCCACAAATAAGTTGCACTATCATTATCAACTCTGCATCTTTTGGTTTCAACACTATGAATATGTGTATTACTACTATCGAGATTCAATAAAAATAGACCACTCTTTAAGAGTGCATGACCATAAAAGATATTATTCATATAAATAGAACAACCATTATTCTCTGACTTAAATGAATAACCGTCTCGCATCAAACAAGATCCAGATATAATGTTCATGCTTAACGCTGGCACCAAATAACAATTATTTAGGTTTAAAACTAATCCCGATGGTAGATGTAGAGGTAGCGTGCCGACCGCGATCACATCGACTTTGGAACCATTTCTCACAGCGCATCGTCACCTCGTCCTTAGCCAATCTTCGCTAATCCGTAGTTCTGTTTGAGTTGCAAATATTAGCAATGTAACCAATATTAAATACCGTGTACTCTGCGAGCATTAGTAATGTACACATCAATAACATGTATATCACATATACCTTTGTTCACTTTGCCATCCTTCTTATCCGCCAAATACAGGGCAGTTCCGCTTCCGATGTCGATCTGCTTGCGGTAGAAGCACTTAGTCTCGTGCTTAGGTCCAGACTTGGGTTTCTTCTCTTGAGCAGCAACTTGTTTGCTGTTCTTCTTGAAGTTCCTTCTTCTTCCCTTTGCCATTTTTCTTGAAACTGGTGGTCTTGTTGACCATCAACACTTGATGCTCCTTTTGATTTCTACCTCCATGGCTTTTAGCATTGCGAAGAGCTCGGGAATAGTCTTGTCCATCCCTTGCATATTATAGTTCATCACGAAGCTCTTGTAGCTTGGTGGCGTGATTGAAGAATTCATCAATGACACTATCATCGGAAGATTAACTCCAGTTGAATCAAGTGATTATTATACCCGGACATTTTGAGTATGTGTTCACTGACAGAACTATTCTCCTCCATCTTGCAGCTATAGAACTTATTGGAGACTTTATATCTCTCAATCCGGGCATTTGCTTAAAATATTAACTTCAACTCCTGGAACATCTCATATGCTCCATGACGTTCAAAACGTCGTTGAAGGCCCGGTTCTAAGCCGTAAAGCATGGCACACTGAACTATCGAGTAGTCATCGCTTTGCTCGCCAGACGTTCTTAACGTCGTCGGCCAGCATCAGCAAGAGGCTCGCACCCAGCGGTGCTTCGGGGCGTAATTCTTACAGTGCAGCAATGAGGATAATCCTCAGGTTACGGACCCAGTCCGTGCAATTGCTACCATCATCTTTCAACTTTGATTTCTCAAGGAACACATTAAAATTCAACGGAACAACAACACGAGCCATCTATCTACAGTAAACATAGACAAGCAAAATACTATCAGGTACTAAGTTCATGATAAATTTAAGTTCAATTAATCATATTACTTAAGAACTCCCACTTAGATAGACATCCATCTAATCTTCTAAGTGATTACGTGATCCATATTAACTACACCATGTCCGATCGTCACGTGAGATGGAGTAGTTTCAACGGTGAACATCAATATGTTGATCATATCTACTATATGATTCACGCTCGACCTTTTGGTCTCCGTGTTCCGAGGCCATATCTGTTATATGCTAGGCTCGTCAAGTTTAACCTGAGTATTCCGCGTGTGCAACTGTTTTGCACCCGTTGTATTTGAACGTAGAGCCTATCACACCGATCATCACGTGGTGTCTCAGACGAAGAACTTTCATAGCGGTGCATACTCGGGAGAACACTTCTTGATAATTTTAGTGAGAGATCATCTTAAAATGCTACCGTCAATCAAAGCAAGATAAGATGCATAAAGGATAAACATCACATGCAATCAATATAAGTGATATGATATGGTCATCATCATCTTGTGCTTGTGATCTCCATCTCAAGCACCGTCGTGATCACCATCGTCACCGGTGCGACACCTTGATCTCCATCGTAGCATCATTGTCGTTCGCCATCTATTGCTTTACGACTATCGCTACCGCTTAGTGATAAAGTAAAGCAATTACAGGCGCTTGCATTTCATACAATAAAGCGACAACCATATGGCTCTCGCCGATTGCCGATAACCGGTTACAAAACATGATCATCTCATACAATAAAATATAGCATCACGCCTTGACCATATCATATCACAACATGCCCTGCAAAAACAAGTTAGACGTCCTCTATTTTGTTGTTGCAAATTTTACGTGGCTGCTATGGGCTGAGCAAGAACCGTTCTTACCTACGCATCAAAACCACAATGATAGTTTGCCAAGTTGGTGTTGTTTTAACCTTCGCAAGGACTGGGCGTAGCCACACTCGATTCAGCTAAAGTGAGAGAGACAAACACCCGCCAGTCACCTTTAAGCACGAGTGCTCGTAACGGTGAAACCAGTCTTGCGTAAGCGTCTGGCGTAATGTCGGTCCGGGCCGCTTCATCTCACAATACCGCTGAGCCAAAGTATGACATCTTTGGTAAGCAGTATGACTTATATCGCCCATAACTCACTTGTGTTCTACTCGTGCATATGACATCTACGCATAAAACCTGGCTCGGATGCCTTTGTTGGGGAACGTAGTAATTTCAAAAATTTCCACGCACACGCAAGGATCATGGTGATGCATAGCAACGAGAGGGAGAGTATTGTCCACGCCCTCGTGAGACCGAAGCGAAGCGTTATGATAACGCGGTTGATGTAGTCGACGCCTTCACGATCCGACCGATCCAAGTACCGAACGTATGGCACCTCCGAGTTCAGCACACGTTCAGCTCGATGGCGATCCCCGGCTCCGATCCAGCAAAGTGTCGGGATGAGTTCCACAAGACGACGGCGTGCAGGACGATGATGATGTTCTACGGCGCAGGCTTCGCCTAAACTCCGCGACGATATGACCGAGGTGGAATATGGTGGAGGGGCACCGACACGGCTAAGAAACGATCACGTAGATCAACTTGTGTGTTCTAGGGTGCCCCTGCCCCGTATATAAAGGAGGAGGGAGGTGCGGCCGGCCCCAAGGGGTGCGCTGGAGGAGTCCTACTCCCACCGGGAGTAGGACTCTCCCTCTGCCTTAGTGGAGAAGGAAAGGGGAGGGAAAGAGGAAGGGGCGCCCCTTCCTTGTCCTATTCGGACTCGGGGGAGGGGGCGCCTGCCCTCCTCTTCTCCCTCATGGCCCAAGAAGGCCCATTATCCCCGGGAGGTTCAGTAACCCCGGTGTTCCGGTAAAATCCCGATTTCACCCGGAACCATTCCGATATCCAAATATAGGCTTCCAATATATCAATCTTTATGTTTCGACCATTTCGAGACTCCTCGTCATGTCCATGATCACATCCGGGACTCCGAACAATCTTCAGTACATCAAAACTTATAAACTCATAATAAAACTATCATCGTAACGTTAAGCGTGCGGACCCTACGGGTTCGAGAACTATGTAGACATGACCTAGAACTATTCTCAGTCAATAACCAATAGCGGAACCTGGATGCTCATATTGGCTCCTACATATTCTACGAAGATCTTTATCGGTCAAACCGCATAACAACATACGTTGTTCCCTTTGTCATCGGTATGTTACTTGCCCGAGATTCGATCGTCGGTATCCAATACCTAGTTCAATCTACATCGGCAAGTCTCTTTACTCGTTATGTAATGCATCATTCCGTAACTAACTCATTAGCTACATTGCTTGCAAGGCTTATAGTGATGTGCATTACCGAGAGGGCCAGAGATACCTCTCCGACAATCGGAGTGACAAAACCTAATCTCGAAATCGCCAACCCAACATGTACCTTTGGAGACACGTGTAGTACTCCTTTATAATCACCCGATTACGTTGTGACGTTTGGTAGTACCAAAGTGTTCCTCCGTAAACAGGAGTTGCATAATCTCATAGTTACAGGAACATGTATAAGTCATGAAGAAAGCAATAGCAATATACTAAACGATCAAGTGCTAGGCTAACGGAATGGGTCATGCCAATCACATCATTCTCCTAATGATGTGATCCCATTAATTAAATAACAACACATGTCTATGGTTAGGAAACATAACCATCTTTGATTAATGAGCTAGTCAAGTAGAGGCATACTAGTGACTATATGTTTGTCTATGTATTCACACATGTATCATATTTCCGGTTAATATAATTCTAGCATGAATAATAAACATTTATCATGATATGAGGAAATAAATAATAACTTTATTATTGCCTCTAGGGCATATTTCCTTCACCGTTAGCATTGAGAAGGTCCGCCACAAAACGAATTCTACATGCCCCCTGGGTAATGATTGGTTTGAATGAAAAGGGCCGAGGAATCCAGTTGTCACGCCAAACCCCGGATACTTCTACCATTGCCCACTCTCCACAGAATTCCTCTTTTCAACAAATCAAGCCCGTGGCTGATCGCTTGCCATCACGAAGATGCATTCCCACTGAACACCGTATCCTCGAGTTTGCCATCTGGATAATACATTTGTTTCAAAATATGAGCACATAGACTGTTCGGCCTAGTGATCAGTCTCCAGGCCTGACGGGCAAGCAAAGTTTGATTAAAGATCCTAAAATCCCTGAATCCTACCCCTCCTTTGCTCTTTGGCTGCATTAGTTTTTTCCAAGAACGCCAGTGAACCTTCCTTTTTTCTCTTGTCGACCCCCAATAAAAGCACCTCACCATCCGGGTTAGCTCGTCGCATACAGAGAAAGGTAGTTTAAAAACACCCATTATATATGTCGGCAAAGCTTGCGCCACCGATTTGGTAAGCACTTCTCTGCAGGTTGAGCTAGCATGCCATCACACCACTGGATAAGGCGCTTAGTTAAGCTCATCTGGAGGTTTTGAAAACGTCCCTTGGACATTCGGCCATCTGGCGTCGATAGGCCCAAGTACTTTTCTTCAAAAACCATGCTGGACACATTCAGTACACCTCAAACCATTCTTGGTAGTACGATGTTTGTTAATTGTTACTAGTGGTACTAGTACTTTATTACAGGATCTGATTACTGCCGATCTAAGACTGGTCTCCAAAATATTTGTTGCCAGTACTATGCTTCTCTCGTACTAGCTGCCCAAACCTGTGGAAACATTGTTGTTCTGACCCCTACTTTCAAAATAAAATACCCCCACGTTTCCAAAAAAAAAAAAAACTGTTTCGGGAGAAATCGTCGACTACATCAGTTGCCGGCGAAATAATACCGTGGTGGAATATCGCTGGTGCATAGCTTGTGGCATCAACATCTTTCAACTTCTTGCAAGGCTGCCGAGCACACGTGAAAAGGGACGATGTCTCTCCTCCTCTCCTCTTGTGAGCGATGACATCCACTTGGAAAACGATGCCATCCATCCGTTCCTCATCATACCGCCAAGAAGAAGACGGGTAAAAATCCATGATGGTGCCGTAGAACCAGCTTGCTCGTGAGCTTTCACCCGGATATGTCCGATCGATCGCCCGGGTCGTACGCGCATCATGACTGCCCCGGTGAATTGTCTCCCTTTTACAGCACGAAATGTGGGTGGCAAAACGTAACATTTTCTTATTGGTTTTCTATCCCGGTATTCCTCTGAATAAAGCCTTCTCTCGCGCTTGGTTGAGCTTCTGATCCAGCCCACCCAACTACGATATAATTGCATGGAAGAAAAAAGAATGAGGATTGTGAGCAGCTTGGTTGGAACCTGATTAATCGTCCGGGGAGTATTATATGGAAAACCAGTCGCGCAAACAACGGAACCACATAATGAGTTCTGACGTGTGCCGTCACTCATTAGGCGCGCACACAGGAGTACAGTACGGGGGCGTACAGCGCTGCGCCCCGTGAAGATGAAACTATGATGGCACGACGGACCGATAGCCTTCCGGCCCGGGTGGTGCATGGGCGGGCCATGGATTCTGCTCGTGCCAATGGGTTGCTGTCGAGGTGGAGAAGATACTGTGCACACTGTGATGCTGATCGTCGAAAACAGGGATTCGAAATTTATGCGTCCTCATTTCTATCACCAGCTGGAGTCGTCGAGTTTTTCGCTGATCTCATAGCCACTCTTGCACAGTCGTCGTGTCGGGTCGATCGCCACAATAACCATGATGTTGTGGTTGAAATGGGCGGTATAGCGGAGTTACCTATGTCTATTGGACTGCGTAATTTATGTGTCGGGGGTTTGGTGCGACATATGACATATGACAAAGAATGACTTATCATGGTGGGAGCTAGTAAAACATCGCCGGTGCCTGGAAACGGGATGATGCGTAGGCACGAACGCCGGCACACTTTACCCAGGTTCGGGACTCTCCTAGAAGATAACACCCCTAGTCCTGCTCTGCGGGGTCTCCGCATGATCACTAAATCAACAAGTAGCTACAAGTGCTCCTTGAGCTGTTTACTAGAGGAGGAGGAAGGGCAAGGCTAGCTCTCTCCTCTCTCTACGTGGTGTGTGTGGTATCTCAGGGGCTCAACCCTTTGCATGGGTGCCCTGGGGGGTTTATATAGGCCTACCCCCAGGGGTACAAAGGTAATTTGGCCAGGTGTAGGACCCGGCTATCAGTGTCTACGGTCGCCGGCTTCTCCGCCGGCAGCTGGGGCCCGCCGCCTGGTGGGACCTGTCACTGTCCGAGATTGGTCGACAGTGCGCGCTTACCGCCGCTATGGTCTTGCCTTTGCTTAGCATTGTAGTCGTGTTGTCTTGATGCTTGCTTTGTCGTGAAGGCGTGGCTACACCGCCGCCTGGTGGGCGTTCACTGTAGCCATTCCACGTCTCTTTTGGTTAATGGCGCACAAAACTCCAAGGGAGGGGGAGGACCGTCTGGTCAGGAGTCGGCCTCCCCATGAGCTGGCTGGTCAAGGCTCGCCGTCTTCTGGCTTCTCACGGACAGGTGGGGCCTGTCGTTTGTGGGCCGTACCGACAGCCCGTCGTGGGAGCATGGCCTTCTCTGCCATGGATGATGTCATGGCTGCGGGGCAATAGTGCTGCGCCGGGCGAGGGATGTCCGCCTGGTGCGCTGCACTGTGGCCACGCCCGGTCCTGGATTCGGGGGTGGCAGGCTGCACTGTAGCCACGCCCCGTCTCGTCGTGTTTATGTGGGTGCTAAATTTGAGGGCACGGATGGGCCGCCTGCTAGGAGTCGGCCCTTCTTGAGGCTGCCTTCTCGAGTCCGCCAGCCTCTGGGAGCCGGCCGCTTGGACCAGCCAGCCCCGAGAAGGCGGCACTTGATCCTTGACGTTTGAGGGGCGCAGCCGACCCTAATGTCTTGAAATACCCGGGGAGACCGATGAGGCTACCTGTGGTCATTTACTCCGACAGTAGTCCCCGAAGCTGATGGGGCGCCGCGGCTGAAGAAGCGAGAAGCCTCAGCAGCTTCCTACTCCGAGTGGTGGATGGTCGCGCTTCGTCCGTCTTCTGAGACGCCGACAGCTAGGAGCCAGCCCGGACCAGGCGGGCCGCCTGGTGTTTTCGAAATGTTGAGGCGGGAGCCAGGTGACGCACCAGCCAGGCGCCAGGCTTGCCGCCTGCTACCCGCGCGCCATGTGGCGCCAACCAGTCCGGCCAGCCTGCCAGCCCACGCGCACGGAGGGACGTCGCCGCAGGCTGGGGCCCGCCACTACCAGGCGTCGGCGCGCGCGGATCCGGTGCGGCCGAGACAAACTGTTAGGATTCTGTGGCGCAATTACTTCGTGTCGTTACCGTGCAGTAAATGCAGGATCGTGGGCACAATTAATCCCATGATCCCCACGCCCCGTCCCCTCGGCTTCGCAGCCAAGGGCTATAAGTAGGGGGAGGAGGGGGGCTGCAGACGCACGCGCGCCCTCCTCTCCCTTCGCCATTTCCTTCCTCCTTTCTTCGCCGCTGCAGCGCCCCTGCCTCTGGACGAAGCGTTGCCGCGGCTCTCCGTCGTCGAGCTTTCCCTCCCGCGGCATTGCTGCTCCACCGCGGGTTTGCTCCTTCTTCGCTGTGTCGCGCCTCCATCGAGCTTCATGCTCTCATGGCGCGCGACAAGGCGAACTCCGGTTCCTGGGACGGCTCCAATGTCCACGAGGACCACCTCGACTTCCTCCGCAACACGCGGTGGCTGCCCGGCGCAGGCTACGTAGAGGCGCGCATCCCGCCGGAGAAAGAGATCACGCCGGCGCCGAAAGACGGCGAATGCGTCGTCATTCGGTCACACTTCCTTCGTGGCTTCGGCCTGCCAGTCAGTGGCTTTCTCCGCTCCTTCCTCCAATTCTATCACCTCCAGCCGCACCATCTTACACCAAACACGGTGGTGCTGCTATCGACCTTCTTCACGCTCTGCGAGGGTTACCTCGGCATCCTTCCCACCCTCAAGCTCTGGGGGGAATTCTTCTACACCAAGCTCGGCGTCGCCGCCAAGGACACGCCGGCTCAGTGTGGTGCCTTCGTCGCGGTGCGACGCCTAGGAGCCGGGAACAGCTTCCCGTCCATCAGCTTGACACAAACGGTCAAGCTATGGCAAAAGTCATACTTCTACGTCAAGAACGTCCACCTGACGACCGACTTCGTCAACCTGCCGGCTTACGCAGCCAGCCCGCCAGCCGAGCCTCGCACCAACTGGACCTACAAGCCGAAGCAGTTGTCAGTCGCCTCCACCGCCGCCATCGCCCGGCTCAAGGTGATGACAGAGTCGGAGGGCCTCAAGGGGTCGTATCTTCTGACTGCCTTCGTGGAGCGCCGAGTGCTCCCTCTCCAAGGCCGGCCTCATCTAATCAGCCGGATGAGTGGGCGTCGGGACCCATGCCGGCTTAGCACCAAGGAGATGCCGGCCACTGAGGTGGCCCACCTGGTGAACTATATTTCGAATTGCAAGCTCTCGGAAGGGGAGTGGCAGTTCGGCAAACGGCCATACTCCCACGCAGATCCGCCGCCCGCGGTGAGTCCTTAATTCTTCTTTCTCTTTATGCGTCGGGTTCCGCTTTTGACGCCTGATCAGTCGGCCACAATGCAGATCCTCACACCCCAGCCGGCTGTCGACGCCCTGGAGGAAGGCCACGGGTACCTGTCGGACCGGGCGGTGAGCGATGTGGACGACCCCGACTTGGGGGCGGCCGCCATGGAGGAGGATGATGCAACGGGTGGCGGAGCAGGCGTCTCCGGAGGAGGAGGCGGCCTCGACGAATGGCTGGATGATGATGAGGAGATCGAGCCGCGCCGCCCGTCGGTTGCCAACAAGGGGGGCACGAGCTCTTCAGCCGCGCCGTTTACGCCAGGCGGCGCATCAAAGCGCCGAGCCGGTGCGCTGCAGTTCGGCAGCCGACCGAAGAAGGCCAAAAGCACGGCCGCAGCAACCAAGCAGGCGGAAGCCGCCGCGAAGGTGGTCAGATTCCAGAAGGCCACGAAGCAGCCGCCATTGGTGTCTGCGTAAGTGCTTGTCTTTTCTTGTGTTTCCCTTTTCTTCCTTCTGCAAACTCCTTTTGAGTTCTTCTTGTCTTGTCTTGAACAGGGCCCCGCTCTCTCTCGAGTGGTCAAACTCCGCGTCCATGATCGGGACGGCGAAGGGCTCCGTCAACACCCGCCGCGTAGACCCGCGCGCCGAGCTTCAGGCGGCGACGGGGCGGAACGCACGGGAGGCGCGCGAGGATCAGGAGAGAGCGGAGAAGGAGAGGCCGGACGCGGCCAAGGCGGCGCGGGAGGAGGCCGACGCGGCAGCTAAGGCCCAGGCCGACGCCACGGCTAAGGCCCAGGCGAACGCGGCCGCCAAGGCGCAAGCGGAGGAAGCGGCCCGAAGCCAAACTCCGCAGCTCATCATCCCTCTGAACTCCGCGCCGCCCGCGCCGGAGACCCAGGCGCCAACAGGAAGAGTCGGTGACGACCAGCCGGTCATGGAGAGGGGAGGGAGCGACCCCATCATCATGGAGGCGGAAGCGACCCCGCCCACACCGATTGTCGACACGTAGACCAGACGGCCTGAAGCGCCGCCAGTGCCGCCATTCGGTGGCGAGCTGGTGGTGGGGGCGACCCCTATGGTGCGGACTCTGGCACGCCATCGCTCAAAGAAGGCGGCTTCAGCGCCACGGCCGCAGGAAGCCAGGGCTGCGAGCTCGTCAGCCCCTGACGCAGAGGCCACCAGTCGCGCCCCGCCAGAATGGACATCTGGGGGCGGCACAGCCGTTCTGAACACGACCGTGCAAGACGTCCAGGCCCTGCTCCAGGCCCAAGACGCGGCCCTTCAGGAGTACACAAAGGCGTTCATGGCGACGCGAACTGCCGTCCGGGTGTGCCCTTTGCTTTTTGATTCTTTGTCTGTGATCTTCCGTGGGGGCGCGTCAGCGCACCCACTGGGTGTAGTCCCCGAGTTCCGAGCCGGCTGCTGAGCAGGCGGCTTGGAACTTTCAGGTAAATTTCAATTGCTGATTTGTTTTCTCTTCTTGTTGTCTTCCTTGCAGGATTACCACAACATCCGCGCGGCCGCCTTCAACTCCCATATCCAGGAGCTGGCCAAGCGGAACGCGGACTTGCTTGAGAGCTGGAGTAAGCACTCCGTCTTCTTTCTCTCACGGGGGCGCGTCAACGCACCCGCTGGGTGTAGTCCCCAAGATTCGGACCGACTGCTGAGCAGTCGAGCCGGATCTTCCAGGCGTCTACTTGTCTTCTTTGTTGGTTGTCGACCGTCTTTTTATTTCTTGTTCTTGCAGTAGCCAACGCCGCCTTGCAGCGGGAACTGGGCGAGGCCCAAACTGCGCTGCGCGCCAAGGAGGCGGAGTGCAGCAAGGCGACAGAGGAGCGGGACCGCCTAGCCAAGGAGCTGGCTGACCAGGCGGACCGCCACAAGGCGGCCCTTCAGACGGCGAAGGACAACGAGACCGTGAAGGAAATATGCCCTAGAGGCAATAATAAAGTTGTTATTTATATTTCCTTATATCATGATAAATGTTTATTATTAATGCTAGAATTGTATTAAATGGAAACTTAGTACATGTTTGAATACATAGACAAACAGAGTGTCACTAGTATGCCTCTACTTGACTAGCTCGTTAATCAAAGATGGTTAAGTTTCCTAGCCATAGACATGAGTTGTCATTTGATGAACGGGATCACATCATTAGAGAATGATGTGATTGACTTGACCCTCTCCGTTAGCTTAGCACTTGATCGTCTAGTATGTTGCTATTGCTTTCTTCATGACTTATACATGTTCCTATGACTATGAGAATATGCAACTCCCGAATACCGGAGGGACACTTTGTGTGCTATCAAACGTCACAACGTAACTGGGTGATTATAAAGATGCTCTACAGGTGTCTCCGATGGTGTTTGTTGAGCTGGCATAGATCGAGATTAGGATTTGTCACTCCAATTGTCGGAGAGGTATCTCTGGGCCCTCTCGATAATGCACATCAGTATAAGCCTTGCAAGCAATGTGACTAATGAGTTAGTTACGGGATGATGCATTACGGAACGAGTAAAGAGAGTTTCCGGTAACGAGATTGAACTAGGTATTGAGATACCGACGATCGGATCTCAAGCAAGTAACATACCGATGACAAAGGGAACAATGTATGTTGTTATGCGGTTTGACCGATAAAGATATTCGTAGAATATGTGGGAGCCAATATGAGCATCCAGGTTCCGCTATTGGTTATTGACGGAGATGAGTCTCGGTCATGTCTACATAGTTCTCGAACCCATAGGGTCCCGCACGCTTAACGTTCGATGACGATCGGTATTATGAGTTTATGTGTTTTGATGTACCGAAGGTTGTTCGGAGTCCCGGATGAGATCAAGAACATGACGAGGAGTCCTGGAATGGACGAGACATAAAGATTCATATATAGGACGATAGTATTTGGACACCGGAAGTGTTCTGGGGGTACCAGGTACGTATCGGGTCGCGGGAAAGGGGTTCCGGGCACCCCCGGCAAAGATATGGGCCTTATTGGGCCTAGGGCGGGACAGACCAGCCCCTAGTGGGCTGGTGCGCCCCATATATGGCCGAATAGGCTGAGGGAAAGGAAAGGTAGAGGAGAGAAAGGAAGGGGGCAATTCGGCCTCCCCTTTCCTTCTCTCCCCCTCCTCTTTCCTTCTCCCTCCGGAAAACATAGAAAGGGGGGATGCCGAATAGGATTAGGCCCCAAGTAGGATTCCTCCTACTTGGGGCGCGCCTCCTGCTGCTCCCTCCCCCTCCCACCTATATATATGTGGGGAGGGCACCTCTAGAACACACACAAACAATCTCTTAGCCGTGTGCGGTGCCCCCTTCCACAGTTACACACCTCGGTCATATCATCATAGTGCTTAGGCGAAGCCCTGCGCCGGTTACTTCATCATCACCGTCGCCACGCCGTCGTGCTGACGAAACTCTCCCTCGGCCTCAACTGGATCAAGAGTACGATGGACGTCATCGAGCTGAACGTGTGCTGAACACAGAGGTGCCGTACGTTCGGTGCTAGGATCGGTCGGATCGTGAAGACGTACGACTACATCAACCGCGTCGATAAAACGCTTCCACTTACGGTCTACGAGGGTACCTAGACAACACTCTCCCCTATCGTTGCTATGCATCACATAGGTAGATCTTGCGTGATCGTAGTATTTTTTTTGAAATTACTGCATTCCTCAACAGACCGGCCTTCTGGCCGAGTTCGAAACTGAGCGTTCGAACTGGGGCGAGGAGAAGAAGGCTCTAACCGACGGCTATAGCAAAATTGACGACATGATCGACGGTGAGTAGCTTCTTCCTTTGCACGGTAGCCGACTGCTGATGAAGTCGGCTTCTAGCTTCTAACATTTTCATCTTGTGCAGAGTTCTTCCCTGGCTACTCCGTCGCAGCCGGGCAGGCCATCGAGGCGCGTCGCAACGAGCGAAGGAGCGAAGGCGTGGAAATCGCGCCCAACACGCCCCGGACCTTGAACGAACAGCTTTTCGCCATCCAGTCGCGCCTTCAGCCGGCTCATCGGATGCAGCGCCGTATGCAGCGCGTCGGAGCCCAGGTGTTCTCTGCCCTCTGGCCAGAAACCCACATTCCGCACACTCCCAAACGGACTGCCAACTGGCTGGAAGTGGCGGTTGGCCACCTTGAGGCATGGAAGGGCTCCTCGGCCCGGGCGGGAGCTCGTAGGGCCTTGGAATTCGCCAAGGCCTGGTATCCCGAGCTAGACCTCGACCAGTTGGCCACCTTCCGGCAGGAGGCCACCGGGGAGTTGGCGGTGGTAGCAGCCAAGCTTACTCAGCGCGCAGCGGCGATCGCTGAGCACACCAACACCAACGACTTCGTCCCTGAGCTGGATGAGGAGGGTGCCGTGCTGCCGCCCAACTGGCTTGGGCTCAACCCGGCTGATGGCGAAGATTCTATGGAGGAGATCGCCTCCAGCGACGAGGGTGAAGGCGAGGAGAGCGAGGATGGCGAAGACGACGCGCCGGAGGACGGAGCGGACGGCCATCCTCAGCTTGATCGTGCCTCAAGCAGCGAGCCACGTGCTGGCGTGTCGGCTGCTGCCAGAGACGACCATGACGAGATTCGCCAGCCGACCACTCCACCAGCCGGCGCTGCCGACTCCACCAACCTGCCGGACCCGCCTGCTGCTCCTCTGGCCTCGGTAGCCAGTTTTATCTTTCCTGTTCTGTAGTTTCTTTGAAGAAAACTTGTTAATTCGCACAATTCCACCCACTGGGGGTGTATTCAAACTTTGTTGAATGCCGGCCAAGGGACTTTTGATATGTAAATATTATCTCGCACGAATCGTGCTTTTGTTGAGTTCCAACTTTCCTTGCTTTCTGTTCTTTGGCTTTTTCCTTTGTCGCCTTCCCTTAGCTGCCGCCTTGCCAGCCAGACGGCCGCTCTGTGGTCCGTGGCTGGGTCAAGTACTTAGCCGTTTGGGAAGACAAGTACTTAGCCGCTTTAGAACGTAGCAAGTTCAGTAAGAAGCCGGTCGTCCGGCTGCTCATCAGCCGGTTGGTGAGGCAAGGAGCCGGCTTGGCCTATGTGAGTACTTTGGTCCTTAGCCATTTTTCATGTGGGCACCATTTCCTGCCTTTGACTCTTGCCAGCCGGTTAGTCGCTCTGCGAGATGCGGCTTGTGGCAAGAGAGGGCTTAGATGCCGACACATTACTTGTCCGACTGCAGGTAGCACCAACATAGTACAAGGCGACAAGTCCCCGGGCCGACTGGTCGGACCCGGTGCCAGACAGAGAAAATGAAATAACACATTCATAGGCATAATACTTATCATATAGATAAAGGAGGGTAGTCCCCGAGTGCTCCTCGAGGGACCCGATGTCTTTTGCGCTTAATACAAAAGGTAGCGTGGTACATGCTGCATTCAACTTTAAAATCTTTGGAGGAGATTGGCATTCCATGGTCGCTGCGTCGATGAGGTAGTAGGAGTCGTTGCCCAAAGCTTTGCTGATGATGAAGGGGCCTTCCCAAGGAGCCGAGAGCTTGTGCTAGCCGGTGAAAGCACAAGTGCTCCCTAGGTGGTTTTGGTAATTAATGACAACATATCTCTTGTTGGACTAACACTTTTATCTAGTATGTTTCAGATAAGTTCAACAATGGAGTGGCATGGACTAAAGGATGTGGGAACTCCTTCAAGATGCTAAGGACAAAGGATTGGCTAAAGCTTCAAGCTCAAGACTCTTCATTTTACATTTTAGTGATCCAAGATCGCATTGAGTCTATAGGAAAAGCCAATACTATCAAGGAGGGATGAGGTGTTGCTTAATGAGCCTCTTGCTTCATGTGCTTAGTGATATGCTCCAAAACCCTCAGCTACTGTCCCACTTCCACACATATGTCCTAAACCTAAAGTCAAACTCGCCCCACTGATTCTTTCTATCCGCGCCACCGAAGTTTGGATGTCTTAGCCACTGCCACAAACCCTAGGCAAATCGGTCTCACCGATAGGGATCTCGGTCTCACCGAGATGGGATTGTAATCTCTCTGTATGTCCATTATCAAAATCGTCTCATTGAGTTTGAGCAATCGGTACTACCGAGATTACAATGCAAACTCTCGGTTAACTTATTATCAAAATCGGTCCCACCGAGTTTGATAATCGGTCAAACCGAGTTTGCTCGACCAACTCTCCGAAAGCTTATTACCAAAATCGGTCCCACCGAGTTTGTGTAATCGGTCTTACCGAGATTACGTCATGCCCTAACCCTAACCTAATCGGTCCCACCGAAAACCCTAACAGTCACATTATTTGCTAAATCGGTCTGACCGAGTTTAACGATTCGGTCCCACCGAGTTTGGTAGATTGTGTGTAACGGTTAGATTTTGTGTGGAGGCTATATATACCCCTCCACCTCCTCTTCATTCGTGGAGAGAGCCATCAGACAGAACCTACACTTCCAGCATCCTATTTCTAAGAGAGAACTACCTACTCATGTGTTGAGGCCAAGATATTCCATTCCTACCATATGAATCTTGATCTCTAGCCTTCCCCAAGTTGCTTTCCACTCAATCCCTCTTTCCACCAGATCCAAATCCTATGAGAGAGAGTTGAGTGTTGGGGAGACTATCATTTGAAGCACAAGAGCAAGGAGTTCATCATCAACACACCATTTGTTACTTCTTGGAGAGTGGTGTCTCCTAGATTGGCTAGGTGTCACTTGGGAGCCTCCGACAATATTGTGGAGTTGAACCAAGGAGTTTGTAAGGGCAAGGAGATCGCCTACTTCGTGAAGATCTATCGCTAGTGAGGCAAGTCCTTCGTGGGCGACGACCATGGTGGGATAGACAAGGTTGCTTCTTCGTGGACCCTTCGTGGGTGGAGCCCTCCGTGGACTCGCAAGAACTGCTACCCTTCGTGGGTTGAAGTCTCCATCAACGTGGATGTACGATAGCACCACCTATCGGAACCACGCCAAAAACATCCGTGTCTCCAATTGCGTTTGAATCCTCCAATCCCTTCCCTTTACATTCTTGCAAGTTGCATGCTTTATTTTCCGCTGCTCATATACTCTTTGCATGCTTGCTTGCTATATGTTGTGAATGTTAAACTTGTGCCTAAACTCCACTCAAACTTTAAAGAAACTTAAAAACTGCAACTTTGGTACTTAGTGTCTAATCGCCCCCCTCTAGACACCTCTTCTCAAGGTTCTACAAGTGGTATCAGAGCATTGGTCTCCATTGCCTTGGTTTAATCACCATTGGAGGAAGATGGATGAGTCTACTTTGGGGAGTCTTAGTCATAGAGTGCCTATTCTTGATGGAGAGTATTTCCGTGAGTGGAAAAAATGAGATGCTTGTTATTTTCAATCAATATCATTTTAAAAAGTACATTGCTAGCCCTTGTGCACCTTATGTTGATCCTATGCATCCTACCCTTGATGAAGCTATTGTCATGACTAGAAATCTTAGAACTGTTAATCTTATCACTAGAGGCTTGCCTAGAAACTTGATTAGAATCTTGCCTACTTTTGAGTGTGCCTACACTATATGGAAATTTCTTGAGGAACGATTTCCAGATTATTCATTGAAAAATCTAGATGAAATTCTCCATAAGTCTATTGCTTTGAGAAAAATGAATACTAGTGATCCTATGTTTGGTGATCGTCTATTTGAGCTTACAAACCTTATGCGTGCCAAAGGAAATGTTGGTATTATTAGTGACATTATTTCCGAAGCTATAAGAATTCATAGACAAGATTATTGTCAAACTCATTCTAATGAATCACCCTCTCTAGGATTTGATCCACCACATGACGATGTTGAACATGGATACTATGATGAGGATGATGATAGTGACTTGATCTTGATGATGCAATGAGACATTTTGGTCTTATGGCAAATCTTCGGGATATATGTCGAGGAAAGGAATGGGTTCTTGATAGTGGATGTACCGATCACATGACCGGAGATAAAGACATGTTTCGTGAGCTTGCTGAAAATGATGGTCCTCGAAAGTTTGTCACTTTAGGTGACAACTCAAAGGGTAAGGTGGTTGGCCTCGGTAAGGTGGCCATCTCACATGATAGCTCCATACAAAATGTTATGCTCGTTGAATCTCTTGGTTACAACTTACTTTCAGATATCTAGACTTGCTGATTTCGGTTTCAATGTTCTATTTATCAAGTAGATTGCCAAGTGTTTAATCGAGATAATCATAAAATGGTCTTCTTGGTGTGCGAGAGGTGATCTATACATTGTTGATTTCACTAAAAGGCTCAACCTAAAACTTGCTTCATTGCTAAATCCTCAAAAGGCTGGTTATGGCATAGATGATTAGGTCATGTTGGTATGCGAAACCTTGACAAGCTTATTAAGGGAATCATATCCTTGGAGTTAATGATGTCATATTTGATAAGGATAGACTTTGCAAGTGCTTGTCAAGCAGGTAAACAGGTTGGAGGAAGGCATCCGTGAAGAACATCATGACCACAAAGAGGCCACTCGAGCTACTTCACATGGATCTCTTTGGTCCCAACTCTTACAAGAGTCTCGTGGAAATTCTTTTGGTCTAGTTATAGTTGATGATTTTTCCAGATTTACGTGGGTGTTCTTTCTCGATGATAAATCGCAGGTCCAAAAGATCTTCAAAAACTCCGCTAGGAAGGCCCAAAACCAATTTGAAGTGAAGATCAAGAAGGTTCGCAGCGACAATGGAACGGAGTTCAAGAACGCAAATGTGGACACCTTTCTTGACGAAGAAGGTATTTCACATGAGTTCTCAGCTACGTACACGCCTCAACAAAATGGAGTTGTTGAGAGGAAGAACCGGACGCTCATCGAAATGGCAAGAACGATGCTTGATGAGTACAAGACGCCGAAGCACTTTTGGGCAGAAGCGGTTGAGACAACTTGTCATGCAACAAATCGTTTGTATCTTCACAAGCTACTCGGCAAGACGGCATACGAGCTACTCACCGGTAACAAACCCCAAGTTGGATACTTTCGAGTATTCGGCTCAAAGTGCTACATTCTTGATAAGCATC
The DNA here is from genome assembly GCA_021605205.1 of Aegilops longissima. Taxonomy (NCBI): domain Eukaryota; kingdom Viridiplantae; phylum Streptophyta; class Magnoliopsida; order Poales; family Poaceae; genus Aegilops; species Aegilops longissima. The sequence goes on along the minus strand of CM038679.1, from coordinate 27,081,303 downwards.
GTCGTTCTAAATTTGCTCCTAAGTCTCATGAAGGTTTCCTACTAGGTTATGGCTCAAACTCTCACACTTACAGTGTCTACAACAATTTCACCCGAAAGGTTGAAGAGACGGTAGATGTGAAGTTTGATGAATCTAACGGCTCGCAAGTAGAGCAATTGCCAATTGATGTAGGAGACAAAGATCCTTCAGAAGCAATCCAAGACTTGTCTATTGGCAAGGTCCATCCAACGGAGGTGAAGGAGAGTACCTCGTCCGTCCAAGTGGAATCTTCTACTTCACGAAAAGGTGAACCAAGAGTTGATACAGAAGCATCCACAAGTGGGACACACCAAGATGAAGAAAACGAGGAAGTGCATCAAGATGAACGTCAACAACCTCCTTCTCCACCACGACAAGAGAACGACAACGCCAACAATGAAGAAGGCCAAGAAGAAGAACAAGATGAAGAAGATGTTCAACGAAGACCCAAGCAAAAGCTTTCACGAGTTCGAGCAAGAATTGCTAAAGACCATCCCGTCGAGCAAATCTACAATGATATTCAAACCGGGAGAATCACTCGCTCTAAAACTCGTTTAGCTAACTTTTGTGAAAACTATTCTTTCATCTCTAGCATTGAACCTATGAAGGTCGAAGAAGCATTGGAAGATCCGGATTGGATAAATGCTATGCATGAAGAGCTACACAACTTTGAGAGGAACCAAGTTTGGACATTGGTTGAGAAGCCCGACAACAACCACAACATCATAGGTACCAAATGGGTGTTTCACAACAAGCAAGATGAAGATGGACAAGTAGTTCGCAACAAAGCACGTCTCGTCGCCCAAGGCTACACACAAGTCGAAGGTATGGACTATGGTGAGACTTACGCCCCCGTTGCTAGACTTGAGTCCATTCGCATCTTACTTGCCTATGCTAATCACCATGATATCACCTTGTACCAAATGGACATTAAAAGTGCTTTTCTAAATGGTGAAATAGAGGAGGAAGTTTATGTTAAACAACCTCCCAGCTTTGTTAATCCTAAGAAACCCAATCATGTTTACAAACTTCACAAAGCTCTTTATGGACTTAAACAAGCTCCTAGAGCATGGTATAAATGCTTGACCAAGTTCCTTATTGAAAAAGGCTTTGAAATTGGGAAAATTGATTCTACTCTTTTTACTAAAAGGGTTAATGGTGAACTCTTTGTGTGCCAAATTTATGTTGATGATATTATATTTGGTTCAACTAACCCTCATATTAGTGAAAAGTTTGGGAAGCTAATGTCGGAGAAGTTTGAGATGTCTATGATGAGTGAACTCAAATTCTTTCTTGGTTTGCAAATCAAGCAAACTAAGGAAGGTAATTTTGTCTAGCAAACAAAGTACACCAAGGACTTATTCAAGAAGTTCAATATGCAAGAATGCAAAGGTATGTCTACACCCATGCCTACTAGTGGACATCTTGACTTAACCAAAGATGGTGAACCGGTTGATCAAAAGGTTTATCGCTCTATGATTGGTTCATTGTTATATCTATGTGCTTCACGTCCCGATATTATGCTAAGTGTGTGCATGTGTGCACGATATCAAGCTGCCCCTAAAGAATGTCATCTTAAGGCCGTGAAAAGGATAGTGAGATACTTAATCCATACACCAAATTTTGGCATTTGGTATCCTAAGAGGGCCTCTTTCGATCTTGTTGGCTATTCCGACTCGGACTATGCCGGAGACAAGGTTGATAGAAAGTCCACTTCGGGTACTTGTCAATTTCTTGGTAGATCTCTTGTGTCTTGGTCCTCCAAGAAACAAAACTCAGTATCCTTATCCACCGCCGAAGCTGAATATATTGCCGCTGGTTCATGTTGTGCTCAATTACTTTGGATGACCCAAACTCTTAAAGATTATGGGATATATGTGAGACATGTTCCATTGCTTTGTGATAATGAAAGTGCTATCAAAATTGGTCATAATCCTGTGCAACATTCTCGAACTAAGCATATTGAAGTTCGTCATCATTTCATTCGAGATCATGTTGCTAAGGTGACATTGATCTTAAGCATGTTCGCACCGAAAAGCAATTAGCGGATATATTCACTAAACCTCTTGATGAGAAAGTGTTTTGCAGGTTAAGAGGAGAATTGAACATCATTGATGCTTAAAACTTGGAGTAGAAACTCCATTGGATACATGCAAGACATAAGCTTATGACTAATTCTTGATATTTCTCTTATGTTGAAAAACTTATGTCTTAGATATATTTGTATCTTGCATGTTATCTAACCCATGTAGGTACTTGGTTGAATCAAATTCCATGAGGTTGAAACCTACTCATATCTTGAGCAATCTCTACATCACCAAGTCTCTACACAAGGTGGATGAAGACAAGGAAGCACGAAACCATTCAAACATATCCTTTGATAAATTCTATGTTGAGTTTCATGATTGTCATTATTGGATATACAAGTGCTCTTCCTTGCAATAACTAACCCATGTAGGTAGATGGACTCAAATTCCAAGTGGTGCTCCAAATTCTTGATGAGCTACATCAACCTTGAGCAAGCCACGCAAGTTCAACTACATGGACAACACCACCAACCAAGGTATGTTATTCCATCTTAGAGAAGCTTTACTCTGAGACATGAGTTAAAGCAACTCGACAAGATGTGAATACATCAAGATGCTTAAACGAAAAATGGAAACCCCATTTTGAGCTTAAACGATGAGTATGGCCTATGATCAAGTGATCTCACTTGACTCCTAAGTCAATATACTCTAACATAGGTGACTTTGTCGCCGACCATCTCTAGATGAAGTTCTCCTGTGTTCTTTTATGAGTTTTTTCATTTGTCTCATGCATTTGTGTTTCCATTTTTAAAAAAAACTTCATCTAGATTTCTTTCTGTTTTCTCTGCATTTTCTGCATCTAATTCCTTGCATATCTTTCAGTTAATTCCTTGCAAATCTTTGTGAGATCTTACTAGTCTAGTGAGCTGAGGTGACAAGTGTTTTCTCTGCGATGAACTCGGTTCAACCGATTTGTTGGTTTCGGTCCAACAGAATCCTTTCGGTGCAACCGAAGCCTACAACTCGGAGCCACCGATTTCACCACAGGAAAAACAGTTTGCCACTTATTCTGTGTTTCTTCTGATCCAGCTCCACTCAATGAATCTTGTCCTCTACAAGCATCACATTTTTATCATTGCTTTATGTTGTGACTCAAGGATCAAACCCATTCACGACAAATTCCAGAGGGGGAGAGAGAGATTACATCTTTATCAAGCCCTTCTTGGAAATTGATGTCAAAGGGGGAGAGAGAGATCACATCAAAGCTTATCATTTAGAGAGAGAGATCAAATCAGAGAAGGAGAGAGAGATCTCCAGGGGGAGAGAATACTAGTAGAAAGTATTTCTCAAGGATCCCAGATGCTTGGTGTTCAAGAGGAGAGATGTCCACATGTCTTCTTGAGGGGAGAGACATGTTCATATGATCTGTTGTGCTCAATTTTGCATTAGCATACATTAGCTCTGAACTTTAGCTCTGATCATGATTCATATCTTTCAGCTCTGCTTTCCTTCACTCTGATTTTCTGTTCCCTATCTTCTCCCAAGATCCCATGTTAGATTCAGGGGAGCAAGACATCTAAGGAAAGAGATCATTTAAATTCATTGCATATCTTTACTCTTGGGGACATGTCTAATCCAATGTGGTACTTAGTACTCACTCTCTACATGTCATCCTAGTCTTGGTATTCTTGTGGTTTCTTCTGTTTGCTCTGGCTAGTAGATGTACCTGTGTTATCTAACCTTGTTTGTGCAGGTTCATTCCATCCTAAGCCAACTCAAGACTACAAGGTAAGTATATGCATCACAATCATGTGTATGAGGAATTCTTGCTGATGTACATACTGTTTGCAAGAAGGACTCATGGGCATGAAGGTATTCTCTTTAATACTTTTTGCTCTGATGCATATAGCCAAGATACATGTAACACATTGCCTGCTCTATCATGGTTATGCTATCACATGCTTCTATATTTCATATTCACATGATTGCATACATGTAGGGGGAGCCTATGCTTGTTACATGTCTTTCCAAAGCTTTACTTGCTATTCTTTATATCTTTATCTAAAGCTTTGATGTATGTTGCCATCAATTACCAAAAAGGGGGAGATTGAAAGCACAAGTGCTCCCTAGGTGGTTTTGGTAATTAATGACAACATATCTCTTGTTGGACTAACACTTTTATCTAGTATGTTTCAGATAAGTTCAACAATGGAGTGGCATGGACTAAAGGATGTGGGAACTCCTTCAAGATGCTAAGGACAAAGGATTGGCTAAAGCTTCAAGCTCAAGACTCTTCATTTTACATTTTAGTGATCCAAGATCACATTGAGTCTATAGGAAAAGCCAATACTATCAAGGAGGGATGAGGTGTTGCTTAATGAGCCTCTTGCTTCATGTGCTTAGTGATATGCTCCAAAACCCTCAACTACTTTCCCACTTCCACACATATGTCCTAAACCTAAAGTCAAACTCGGCCCCACTGATTCTTTCTATCCGGCGCCACCGAGTTTGGATGTCTTAGCCACTGCCACAAACCCTAGGCAAATCGGTCTCACCGATAGGGATCTCGGTCTCACCGAGATGGGATTGTAATCTCTCTGTGTATGTCCATTATCAAAATCGGTCTCACCGATTTTGAGCAATCGGTACTACCGAGATTACAATGCAAACTCTCTGGTTAACTTATTATCAAAATCGGTCCCACCGAGTTTGATAATCGGTCAAACCGAGTTTGCCTGACCAACTCTCTGGAAAGCTTATTACCAAAATCGGTCCCATCGAGTTTGTGTAATCGGTCTTACTGAGATTACGTTATTCCCTAACCCTAACCAAATCGGTTCCACCGAGTTGCATTTCGGTCCCACCGAAAACCCTAACGGTCACATTATTTGCTAAATCGGTCTGACCGAGTTTAACGATTCGGTCCCACCGAGTTTGGTAGATAGTGTGTAACGGTTAGATTTTGTGTGGAGGCTATATATACCCCTCCACCTCCTCTTCATTCGTGGAGAGAGCCATCGACGAACCTACACTTCCAAAGATCCTATTTCGAGAGAGAACTACCTACTCATGTGTTGATGCCAAGATATTCCATTCCTACCATATGAATCTTGATCTCTAGCCTGCCCCAAGTTGCTTTCCACTCAATCCCTCTTTCCACCAGATCCAAATCCTATGAGAGAGAGTTGAGTGTTGGGGAGACTATCATTTGAAGCACAAGAGCAAGGAGTTCATCATCAACACACCATTTGTTACTTCTTGGAGAGTGGTGTCTCCTAGATTGGCTAGGTGTCACTTGGGAGCCTCCGACAAGATTTTGGAGTTGAACCAAGGAGTTTGTAAGGGCAAGGAGATCGCCTACTTCGTGAAGATCTACCGCTAGTGAGGCAAGTCCTTCGTGGGCGACGACCAAGGTGGGATAGACAAGGTTGCTTCTTCGTGGACCCTTCGTGGGTGGAGCCCTCCGTGGACTCGCAAGAACTGCTACCCTTCGTGGGTTGAAGTCTCCATCAACGTGGATGTACGATAGCACCACCTATCGGAACCACGCCAAAAACATCCGTGTCTCCAATTGCGTTTGAATCCTCCAACCCTTCCCTTTACATTCTTGCAAGTTGCATGCTTTATTTTCCGCTGCTCATATACTCTTTGCATGCTTGCTTGCTATATGTTGTGAATGTTAAACTTGTGCCTAAACTCCACTCAAACTTTAAAGAAACTTAAAAACTGCAACTTTGGTACTTAGTGTCTAATCACCCACCTCTAGACACCTCTTCTCAAGGTCCTACAGCCGGCTGTTCGCTGGATCAGCCGGAGCACAAGGTCTCCCTCTTGGAAGGATCTCGGCTTGACCTTCGGTTGTGGTAGCGGCGCAGGCTCTGCTGGTAGATGGCGGACCGGATGAGTGCCAACAGCCGACCCTCTTCCAGCAGATCGACACCGTCTTCTCGTGCTTCCTACGCCTCCGCCTCCCTGTACATGGTGACGCGAGGTGAGTCGAACTCAATGTCAGTTGGGATGACGGCCTCGGCACCATATACAAGAAAGAATGGAGTGAAGCCGGTTGACTTGTTCGGAGTGGTGCGCAGGCTCCAGAGGACAGCCGGCAGCTCGTCGATCCAGCAGCCGGCCAAGCGCTCCAGAGGCTCGACCAGTCGGGGCTTGATGCCGGACAAGATGAGGCCGTTTGCTCGTTCAACTTGGATGTTTGACTGCGGATGGGCAACGGACGCTAAGTCTAGTCGGATGCCCTGTGTCGCGCAGAAACGGGCCAAGGCGCCTTTGGCGAAGTTGGTGCCATTGTCGGTGATGATGCTGTGTGGTATGTCGTACCGGACGGTGATATCTGTGATGAAGGTCACAGCAGTCGGACCATTGAGCTTCTTGATTGGCTTTGCTTCAATCCACTTGGTGAATTTGTCCACGGCGACAAGCAGATGGGTCATGCCGCCGCGTGCTGTCTTGAATGGTCCCACCATATCCAGCCCCCACATGGCAAAAGGCCAAGTGAGAGGGATGGTCTTGAGTGCAAAAGTCGTAGGTGTTGCTTGGAGCTGAATTTCTGGCATCCCTTGCAATGCTTGACCAAATCTTTGGCGTCTTCTAGAGCAGCCATCCAAAAGAAACCATGGCGGAATGCTTTGGCTACAAGGGATCTGGAGGCCGCGTGGTGGCCGCACTCACCCTGGTGGATATCTTTGAGGATTGCTTTTCCTGTTTCTAGCTCTACGCAGCGCTGGAACACTCCAGTCACGCTGCATCTGACAAGCTCTCTGTTTACTATCGTGTAGGCTCCTGCCCAGTGATGTACTTGCCAGGCCGAGATCTCATCAGTCGGCAGCTCTCTGTTCACCAGGAAGTTGAGGATGGGCTGCGCCCATGATGGAGCTTGGACTTCTTCCACTGCTAATACGGTAACTGCAACTAGGGCGGCTGGGTTGGGAGGTGGCGGGTTGGAGTCGGCCTCCGCTTGCTGCGTTGTTGAAGTCCCCGAGCCGGGCTCTGAAGTCCCCGGGCCGACTGCAGCAGTCCCCGGGTCGGGTTCTAAATTCCCCGGGCCGGGTGCGAGTGCAGCAGTCCTCGAGCCGCCTGCCAAAGTCCCCGAGCCGACTACTGAGGTCCCTAAGTCGGATCCGACTGTTCTAGGGGCAGCCGGCACAAAGATGGAGTCTGATTCTGGCGAAGGCTTGATGGACAGCTTGAGGAGGCGCTGAAGGGAGACGCTGGCTGGTATGGCTTGCCGGGTGGAGCCGACTCGTGCCAGGGAATCTGCTTGCTCGTTGTCGGTCCTTGGCACGTGGAGGAACTCGCACCCTTCAAAATATCCATTGATTTGCTGGACGAGGAAGCGGTAGCTTGCCATGTTTGCATCCTTGGCGTCCCAGTCGCCAGACGACTGTTGGACCACCAAGTCCGAGTTGCCGTAGCACAGGATCCGGCGGATGCCGATCTCTTTGGCCAGCCGGAGTCCATGTACTAGTGCCTCGTACTCGCCCACGTTATTGGAGGCGGCAAAGTGGATTTGCAATGTGTATCTGAGCTTGTCGCCTTTGGGAGAAGTGAGGACAATTCCGGCTCCCAAGCCGGTTCTCATCTTCGAGCCATCGAAGTGCATTCGCCAATGAGTGGAGTCCGGAGCTGGCGGCAGGTACTGGGTCTCGGCCCATTCGACTGATAACCCACGAGTATAGGGGATCGCAACAGTTTTCGAGAGTAGAGTATTCAACCCAAATTTATTGATTCGACACAAGGGGAGCCAAAGAATATTCTCAAGTATTAGCAGCTGAGTTGTCAATTCGACCACACCTGGATAACTTAATATCTGCAGCAACGTATTTAGTAGCAAAGTAGTATGGAAGTAACGGTAACAGTGGCAAAAGTAACAGTATCAACTTTGTAGTAATTGTAACAGTGGAAACGGTAAAGTAACTAAGCAAAGATCAATATGTTAAAAGATTGTAGGCATTGGATCAATGATGGATAATTATGTCGGATGCGATTTCTCATGCAACAGTTATAACATAGGGTGACAGAGAACTAGCTCCAATTCATCAATGTAATGTAGGCATGTATTCCAAATATAGTCATACGTGCTTATGGAAAAGAACTTGCATGACATCTTTTGTCCTACCCTCCCATGCCAGCGGGGTCCTATTGGAAACTAAGGGATATTAAGGCCTCTTTTTAATAGAGTACCGGACCAAAGCATTAACACTTAGTGAATACATGAACTCCTCAAACTACGGTCATCACCGGGAGTGGTCCTGATTATTGTCACTTTGGGGTTGCCGGATCATAACACATAGTAGGTGACTATTGACTTGCAAGATAGGATCAAGAACTCACATATATTCATGAAAACATAATAGGTTCAGATCTGAAATCATGGCACTCAGGCCCTAGTGACAAGCACTAAGCATAGCAAAGTCATAGCAACATCAATCTCAGAAGATAATGGATACTAGGGATCAAACCCTAACAAAACTAACTCGATTACATAGTAATCTCATCCAACCCATCACCGTCCAGCAAGCCTACGATGGGATTACTCACGCACGGCGGTGAGCATCATGAAATTGGTGATGGAGGATGGTTGATGATGACGATGGCGACGGATTCCCCTCTCCGGAGCCCTGAACAGACTCTAGATCAGCCCTCCTGAGAGAGATTAGGGCTTGGCGGCGGCTCCGTATCGTAAAACACGATGAATCCTTCTCTCTGATTTTTTTTCTCCCCGAACGTGAATATATGGAGTTAGAGTTGAGGTCGGTGGAGCCTCAGGGGCCCACGAGGCAGGGGGCGTGCCCCCACCCTCATGGACAGGGTGTGGCCCCCTGGTCTTGATTCTTTCGCCAGTATTTTTTATAAATTCCTAAAATATTCTCCATGAAGTTTAAGGTCATTCCGAGAACTTTTATTTCTGCACAAAAATAACACCATGGCAATTTTGCTGAAAACATCGTCAGTCCGGGTTAGTTCCATTCAAACCATGCAAGTTAGAGTCCAAAACAAGGGCAAAAGTGTTTGTAAAAGTAGATACGATGGAGATGTATCAACTCCCCCAAGCTTAAACATTTGCTTGTCCTCAATCAATTTAGTTGATAAACAGAAAGTGATAAAGATTTTTTTTTACAAACTCTGTTTGCTCTTGTTGTTGTAAATGTGTAAAGCGAGCATTCAAGTTTTCAGCAAAGATTATGAACTAACCATATTCACAATAACATTTAGGTCTCATGTTTACTCATATCAATGGCATAATCAACTAGCGAGTAATAATAGCAAATCTCAGATGAAAACACTTTCTCAAAACAATCATAATATGATATAACAAGATGGTATCTCGCTAGCCCTTTCTGAGACCGCAAAACATAAATGCAGAGCACCTCTGAAGAGGAAGGACTTACTAAACATTATAATTCATGGTAAAAGAGATCCAGTCATAGTCATACTCAATATAAACTAATAGTAATGCATGCGAATGACAGCGGTGCTCTCGAGCTGGTGCTTTTTAATAAGAGGATGATGACTCAACATAAAAGTAAATAGATAGGCCCTTCGTAGAGGGATGCAGGGATTTCTAGAGGTGCCAGAGCTCGAGTTTTGAAACAGAGATAAATAATATTTTGAGCGGCATACTTTCATTGTCAACATAACAACCGAGAGATCTCGATATCTTCCATGCTACACACATTATAGGCGGTTCCCAAACAGAATGGTAAAGTTTATACTCCCCCACCACCAACAAGCACACTCCACGGCTGGTCCGAAACAACGGGTACCGTCCATACCAACAACAGTCCTGGGAGAGTTTTGTTTGCAATTATTTTGATTTAAGCATGGGACTGGGCATCCCGGTTACCGGCCATTTTCTTGTGAATGATGAGCGGAGTCCACTCATCTTGAGAGTAACCCACCTAGCATGGAAGATATAGACATCCCTAGTTGATACATGAGCTATTCGAGCATACAAAACATAATTTTATTTGAAGGTTTAGAGTTTGGCACATACTAATTTACTTGGAACGGCATGTAGATACCGCATACATGAAGGTATGGTGGACTCATATGGAATAACTTGGGGGTTTATGGAAGTGGATGCACAAGCAGTATTCCAGCTTAGTACAGATGAAGGCTAGAAAGAGACTGGGAAGCGACCAACTAGAGACCGACAACAGTCATGAACATGCATTAAAATTGATAAACATTGAGTGCAAGCATGAGTAGGATATAATCCACCATGAACATAAATATCGTGGAGGCTATGTTGATTTTGTTTCAACTACATGTGTGAACATGTGCCAAGTCAAGCCACTTGAATCATTCAAAGGAGGATACCACCCTATCATACCACATCACAACCATTTTAATAGCATGTTAGCACGCAAGGTAAACCATTATAAACTCCTAGCTAATTAAGCATGGCATAAGCAACTATAATCTCTAATTGTCATTGCAAACATGTTTCATTCATAATAGGCTGAATCAAGAACGATGAACTAATCATATTTACATAACAAGATAGGTCGAGTTCATACCAGCTTCTCTCATCTCAATCAGTCCATCATATATCATCATTATTGCCTTTCACTCGCACGACCGAACGGTGTGGATAATAATAATAGTGCATGTGCATTGGACTAAGCTGGAATCTGCAAGCATTTAATACAAGGGATAAGACAAAGAAATATAGGCTCTTGGTTAAATCAACAATAATGCATATAAGAGCCACTTCAACATTTTCATCATGGTCTTCTCCTCTCGACCCCCAAAGAAAGGAAATAAAACTATTTACACGGGAAAGCTCCCAACAAGCAAAAGAAGAACGAGAAATATTTTTGGGTTTTCTTTTAATTACTGCTACTACATGCATGGAAAGTAAACTGTCTAAAAGCTACAACTATTTTTTTTGTTTTTCTTAAGGATTTTCAAACACACAGGAAGAAGACTAAAAACAGAAATTAAACTAGCATGGATAGTACAATGAAAAAGTATGAGCACCGACAACTGGAATGAGTGTGTGAACATGAATATAATGTCGGTGAGAAATACGTACTCCTCCAAGCTTAGGCTTTTGGCCTAAGTTGGTCTATACCCATGGATCAAAGTGACCCTCTCCAGTGTGCGGAGGAGTGTCATCTGGGTGCCACTGGTTGGCGATCTCCTCCGGATCCCACTGATAAACAGACTGTCGTTAAGGTTCAAGAGGTGGCTCCGGCTCAGGCTCTAGAGCTGGTGTCAGGCTCCAGTATGCATAAACGGCCTCTGGCAAGATGAGGTACTTGTATGAAAATATGTTAAACAAAGAGGGCGCAGGCAAGGTGCGAGGCAAAGATGCCACCGAGAATGGGGCCCTTTGTACGGTTCAGACTTAATCGTTTAGCAATAATGGCGCCTAGACTGAGAGTTGTATCATGAAACAAAGCATGGCGCAAAATAACAATATCAGGAGCACTAAGATTTCCACTATTCCCGCGACCAATCAAGCATCTACTAGCAAATATTGCAAAGTAACGTAGAACAGGAAAATGTATGCTAGTAATTCTTGCACCGGAAACTTTCCTCGTTTCCCCTACATCAATTTCATTAATAAATCCCTCCACATCATTACGGTGTGGTTCCTCTATGCTGCCCTCAAAGGGTATCTTGCATACCCAACAAAAATCATATAACGTCATCTCCTTAAATTCATCATATAAATGAAACTCCACTGAAGGTGGTGATCTCCTAGCATGGAAATGAAAATTTTGCACAAAAATATTAGTGAGGAGGAGATACTGTTCAAGTTGTTCGCGGAGGAAGTCGGTGAGGCCTGCATTCTCAGCTAAATAATAAAAATCATCACGAATCCCGGCTGCTCTCAAGAAATCATCACAAAGCCATTCACACGGACGATCTTCCACGGTGCGAGGAAGATTATATTTGGGCTTCTTATCCTCCTCAATTTGCTTATCCTTCGAACTTCGTCTCGAAGAGCCTCTCAACAATCTCTTCATCATTTTCTTTTTCTGAAAATTTCTGAAATTTTTAGGGACTCAAAATAAAAGTGAACCAAACTCAACAAAATTGATAGCAATTACTCCCACAAGTGCCTAGAGACTATATCATGCATTAGAACTACTTGGGACCATATAAATTTAACATGCAAGCTCAAGAATAGGGTCACCTAAGCAGCAAAAATTTGCAATAAATGAAGCAGTAGAACAAAAACTAATTGGACCATTGGAGGAGTCACATACCGAAGAATAATCCCCCAAAGCAGTTTTGTGAATAGAGCTTTGAGCAAGGAGATCGAAAATGGCAGCAAGATGAGCTAGAACACGGGTTTGAGCTATGGGAGGATTTTTCTGGAGGAAGAAGAAGTGTGTGGGTGCAGGAATAAGTGGAGGGGGGCCACATGGGGCCCACGAGGCAGGGGGCGCGCCCAGGGTGTGGGCGCGCCCTGGACCCTCGTGGTCAGGTGGTTGCTCCCCAGATGTGTTCTCAGTGCGAGACATTCTTAAATATTCTAGAAAAATCATATTTCATTTTCGGGACATTTGGAGAACTTTTATTTTCGTGGTATTTTTATTGCAAGGCTAATTCAGAAAATAGACAAAAAAAAACTATTTTTGCTTTATTTAATCTAAACAACAGAAAGTAAAAGGAGGGTACAGAGAGTTTTTCTAACTTCATCCATCTCATGCTCATCAAAAGTATTGCACTAATAAGGTTGATCAAGTCTTGTTAACAAACTCATTCTGAATCGCATGGAACCGGAGAATTTTCGAATAGCACTAGGTTACCTCAACGGGGATATGCACGTCCCCAACAATAAGAATATCATATTTCTTCTGACAGTAGGGAGAGGAAATTCAAAACCTCCAATAGTAATTGTTGAAAATTTTCCAATAGAATTGATATTGTGGACTTGAGGTTGTTTCCTCGGAAAGTGTACCATATGCTTATTACCATTAACATGAAAAGTGACATTGCCTTTGTTACAATCAATAAGAGCCCCTGCAGTATTCAAAAAGGGTCTACCAAGGATAATCGACATACTATCATCCTCGGGAATATCAAGAATAACAAAGTCTGTTAAGATAGTAACGTTTGCAACCACAACAGGCACATCCTCACAAATACCGATAGGTATAGCAGTTGATTTATCGGCCATTTGCAAAGATATTTCAGTAGGTGTCAACTTATTCAAATCAAGTCTACGATATAAAGAGAGAGGCATAACACTAACACCGGCTCCAAGATCACATAAAGCAGTTTTAACATAGTTTTTTTAATGGAGCATGGTATAGTTGGTACTCCTGGATCTCCTAGTTTCTTTGGTATTCCACCTTTAAAAGTATAATTAGCAAGCATGGAGGAAATTTCAGCTTCCGGTATCTTTCTTTTATTTGTAACAATATCTTTCATATACTTAGAATAAGGATTCATTTTAAGCATATCAGTCAAACGCATACGCAAAAAGATAGGTCTAATCATTTCAGCAAAGCGCTCATGATCCTCATCATTCTTTTTCTTGGATGGTTTAGGAGGAAAAGGCACGGGTTTCTGAACCCATGGTTCTCTTTCTTTCCCGTGCTTCCTAGCAACAAAGTCTCTCTTATCATAACGTTGATTCTTTGATTGTGGATTATCAAGATCAACAACATGTTCAATTTCTACATCATTGTTATTGCTAGGCTGAGCATCAACATGAACATCATTATTATTGTTATCACTAGGTTCATGTTCATTACTAGATTGTGTTTCAGCATCAGAAATAGAAATATTATTGGGATTCTCAGGTGTGTCAACAACAGGTTCACTAGAAGCATGCAAAGTCCTATCATTTTTTCTTTTCTTTTTCTTAGAAGGACTAGGTGCATCAACATTAGTTCTCTGAGAATATTTCTCAATTCTCTTAGGGTGGCCCTCGGGATACAAAGGTTCCTGAGTCATTTTACCCCCTCTAATCATAACTCTAACAACATTATCATTATTCTTATTATTTAATTCATTGAGAAAATCATTTTGTGCTTTAAGCACTTGTTCTACTTGAGTGGTAACCATAGAAGCATGTTTTCTAACGAGTTTAAGTTCACCTTTAACTCTAGACATATAATCACTCAGGTGTTCAATCATATAAGCATTATGTTTCAATTGTCTACCAACATAAGCATTAAAGTTTTCTTGTTTAACAATAAAATTATCAAACTCATCCAAGCATTGGCTAGCAGACTTATTAAGAGGAATATCACCTTCATCAAATCTATAGAGAGAATTTACCTTTACTACCTGTGTCGGGTTATCAAGACCATGTTTTTCTTCAATAGGTGGTAAATTCTTAACATCTTCAGCTTTAATACCTTTTTCTTTCTTAGATTTCTTTGCCTCTTGCATATCTTCATGACTGAGAAATAGAATACCCCTTTTCTTCGGAGTTGGCTTAGGAGTTGGTTCAGGAAGTGTCAATTTTTTTCATTAGTCAACATATTATTCAATAATAATTCAGCTTGATCAACAGTTCTTTCCCTGAAAACACAACCAGCACAATTATCCAGGTGGTCTCTGGAAGCATCGGTTAGTCCATTATAAAAGATATCAAGTATTTCATTTTTCTTACGAGGATGGTCAGGAAAAGCATTAAGTAATTGTAGAAGCCTCCCCCAAGCTTGTGGGAGATTCTCTCCTTCAATTTGCACAAAATTATATATTTCCCTTAAGGCAGCTTGTTTCTTATGAGCGAGGAAATATTTAGCAGAGAAGTAATAAATCATATCCTGGGGACTATGCGCACAACCAGGATCAAGCAAATTAAACCATGTTTTAGCATCACCCTTTAGTGAGAATGGAAATAGGTTAAGGATATAGTGGTAACGAATTTTTTCCTCATGAGTGAATAGGGTGGCACCGCATTGAACTTTGCAAATGCGGTTCGTCCGGGCAGTGCATGATAGCTGCTGCGGTATGGGACGACGTCGAAGATTAACTCTTCGCTTCGGAAGTTATCTGGAGATCCGAAGACCACTTCGAGTGTGACTGAGCCTGTACAATTGGCCTCTACACCCGGTATGACGCCTTTAAAGGTCGTCTTTGTAGGTTTAATCCTTGATGGGTCTATGCCCATTTTGCACACTATATCCTGATAAAGCAGGTTCAGGCTGCTACCGCCGTCCATCAGGACTCTGGTGAGGTGAAATCCGTCAATGATTGGGTCAAGAACCAATGCGGCGAAGCCGCCGTGACGGATGCTAGTGGGGTGGTCCCTTCGATCGAAGGTGATTGGGCAGGAAGACCATGGGTTAAACTTTGGGGTGACTGGCTCCATCGCATATACGTCCCGTAGTGCATGCTTCCGCTCCCTTTTGGGTATGTGGGTTGCGTATATCATGTTCATCGTCCACACTTGTGTGGGAAAACCTTTCTGTCCTCTATTGTTCGGGCGTCGGGCTCTTCCTCGCCATCGCTATGCAGCCCTTGTCATTGAGTTCGCACTTAACTTGCCTGCTTGTTTGAACACCCAACAATCCCTGTTGGTGTGATTGGCTGGTTTTTCGGGTGCCATGTATTTGGCACAAGCGATCGAGTATGCGGTCCAAGTTGGACGGGCCTGGGTATTTCTTTTGAATGGCTTCTTCCACTGACCGGGTTTAGAGCCTCAATCCGCATTGACGGCCGATCTTCGTGATATCACCGCACGCGGCGCTTGTTCTTGTTGCGACGCGACCTCCCATTGTTGTCCTTGGTATCCGGACTATCCGGATGTTTGGCCAAGTTGTTGCTTCGAGCTAGCTAGCTGTCCTCTCGCACAAAAGCGAGTCATGAGGGTTGTGAGGGCTGCCATAGATTTCGGGTTTTCTGCACTAGGTGCGGGCAAGCCACTCGTCATGGATGTTATGTTTGAAGGCTGCAAGGGCCTCTGCATCCGGACAGTCAATGATTTGATTTTTCTTTGTTAGGAACCGAGTCCAGAATTGTCTGGCCGATTCTTCTGGCTGCTGAATTATGTGGCTAAGGTCATCGGCGTCTGGTGGTCGCACATATGTGCCCTGGAAGTTATCAAGGAATGCGAGGTATTTGATGGCATGTAGATCATCACCGCGGGCCATGTGGATATGGAGGAGATAATCCTCGATCCAGACCGCGGGATCTGTGGTACCATCATATGATTCGATGTTTACAGGCTTGAAGCCCTCGGGGATTTGGTGATCCATTACTTCATCTGTGAAGCATAGTGGGTGTGCGGGGCCTCTGTATTGGGCTATATCACGACGTAGCTCATATGATCTTTGTCTACTGTGTTCGGCCCGGCAGGTTTTGCTGTATCCGGAACGACGGTAATCATCCCGCATTGCTGGGCGCCCACGCGATCCGTAGATCGATCTTGGATGTTTTGCCTTATCCTCCAATATATCTCGCAAGTCCGGCGCGTTTTCCCGTGCCTTGGTACTTTTTGAGAGGCGTCGGGGTGTGGCTTGAGCGGAGGGTCTAGAGGCCTCTCAATCACGGCCACGGGGTGCCGGTCTGCCATGTCGTGCGCTGGTGACTTGGGTGCTTCCTCCTCTAGTCGAGGCAACGGCCTGCGTTTGGGGTAGCTTTTGGAGGGGCGTTCGAGCTCATACTCTTTGGCTGCAAGGACTTCACCATCCGTCGCCTAGGTGTCTTGGTCAGCTCTAAGCTGTTGCTGCTTTTTCTTGGGGCTGCTTGCCGTGGCTATAAGCCTGCGCTTGAAACGCTCTGCTCGCGCGGATCCTCAGCACGACAAACTCGTCGTCGCCGAGGCTTGCCTCATCTTCGGAGGGAAGCGATAATTATCGCCCTCAACCTCTCTTTTCGCCAGACCGTCGTGTGGACTTGCTTCTCCTCCTCCCCGCGCTGAGTCCTGCTGGGGGGTTCTCTTCGCACCGTCCGGTGTTATTATCTCCGTGCCGGAATCACCGCTTTTATTGTGGTGGATTTAGAGCGCGCCACGACGGCGTCGGCGCTCGGCTGTTTCTTGAGGGTCATCCTCCGTTGTTCCATCGCTGCTCCCATCTTTTGGGATGTCCACCATATATATGTCATATGACGAGGTGGCCTTCCAAAGGCCCTGTAGGCGCTGGGTCTTGATCGCCTCTCGCATCGCCGCCCATACCGCCGATGTCTTGAGTCGTAGTCTAGCATGTCGGTTAAATCATCGACAGTGGCTACAAAGTGGGTGGTGGGTGGGTGTTGAATTTCTTCGTCGTCCACATCCCAACCTTCCTGTTCGTAGTCCGTCTAGGGCTCTCCGGATAAAGAGAGACTTTAGTGAATTCAGGATGTCGCCAAAGGGCGAGTGCTGAAAGATGTCCGCGGCAGTGAACTCCATGACCGGCGCCCAAACCGATTCGATTGGCAGGGGCGCGGAGGGTTCGGAGTGCGGAGAGGAGTCCAGCACCCCGAGTCGAGGTCTTTGCAAGGGACAGGATGGAGTTCGCTCGATCGCTGTAGAGATTGTAGCCCCGAGGCGGTGTCCAACCACTCGCCCTCGATCGGGAATCCGCCCGGATTAAGGGTTGAGCGAACATCGGTGCGGCCTCCGTGGCACTGCTCGGCCGCAGAGCTAGATCATGCCCATCGAGATAGTGCGGCGCGCTGATCGCCGCCGAACCCGTCAAGATCAAGTCTCCGCGGATATCGGCCGATAGTTTAAACTTCAAATCTGACTGATGGCGGGGCATAGCTTTCGATCTGCTCCAGATGGCTGCTTAATTGCCCGCAGCAAAGCCGCCGAACACGAAGATCTGTCCGGGAGAAAAGTCTCACCTGGACCGCGTTGTTGTTGATGATCGAGGAGCCATCGGGCCTATTGGTGACGATACAGAGGAACTCTCAATGAAAGCACCAATGTCGGTGTCAAACCGCGGATCTCGGGTAGGGGGTCCCGAACTGTGCGCTCACGCGGATGGTAACACGAGACAAGGGACACGATGTTTTTACCAGGTTCGGGCCCTCTCGATGGAGGTAATACCCTACCCCGCTTGATTAATATTGATGATATGGGTAGTACAAGAGTAGATCTACCACGAGATCAAGGAGGCTAAACCCTAGAAGCTAGCCTATGGTATGATTGTTGTTTGTCCCACGGACTAAAACCCTCCGGTTTATATAGACACGGATAGGTTAGGGTTACGATCGGTTACAATGGTAGGAGATCTACATATCCAGACGCCAAGCTTGCCTTCCACGCCAAGGAAAGTCCCATCCGGACACGTGAAGAAGTCTTGAATCTTGTATCTTCATAGTCTTGGAGTCCGGCCGTGACGATAGTCCGGCTATCCGGACACCCCCTAGTCCGGGACTCCCTCAGTGGCTATATCATTTAATTTAGTAAGATGTGCGACAACGGTTTCAGAATCATAGCCATGAAAAGTATCAGATTCAACCAAAGTAATTATCTCAGGATAGACAGAGAAATCATAATCCTTATCAGTAATACAGATAGGTGAAGTAGCAAAAGCAGGGTCATATTTCATTCTAGCATTCAAAGATTTTTCTTTCAGCTTAGCTAATAATTTCTTAAGATCAGATCTATCATTGCAAGCAGGAAAATCTCTAGCAGTTTCTTCATCCATAACAAAACCCTCAGGCACAACAGGTGTCGGATCACGGGTTCCGGCAAAACCCTCAAGGTTCGAACACTGGGGTGCGCATGAAGATCTCTCCTCTCCCAAACTCTCGCACTCCACGATCTAGCGGACTAACTCGCCAAACCCAAAGAACACAGTATCACAAGATTTATACTGGTTCAGGCCACCGTTGTGGTGTAATACCCTACTCCAGTGTGGTGTGGTGGATTGCCTCTTGGGCTAGGGATGAACAGTACAAGGGGAAGAACCGCCTCCTGATGTGAGGTGTTCTTGTGCTTGGTGAGATGGTGAAGGGTTCGATTCCTCCTAGATGAGATGATCCCCCTCCTACGGTGGTGGCTACTCCTATTTATAGAGGCCCGGGTCCTCTTCCCAAATATTGAGCGGGAAGGGATCCCACAATGGCCAAGTTTGAAGGGGGACAGCTAGTACAACTTATCCTGACAAGTGGTCTTCGCCTGCCAAAGGATCTGGTGGTGACGCCGTCTTGGGCTCCATGGTGACCTTCGTCCTGCTGGTCTTGGTCTCGTTGCACCGATATGGAAACCTTTGCCTGATGCCTCAGGAGTCCGTGCCTGCGCTTGCCTCTTTAGCACTAAAGAGGAAACAAGGACACTATGCACGCGGGCGCCCGCCTGGTTGAGGTCGTCATGGCTTGCATCATTGGATCCTCGCGAGGTTCACCTTGCCTTGATCTCTCCGCTCCTCGCGAGCCAGCCTGGTGAGGCCGCTCCCAAGGGAGTCTTGTGTCGTCCGCCTCGCGAGGCTTGGCCCCTCCCGAGGGTCTTGAGTGTTTGTTGGTGAAGATGGGCGTACGGGCCCGCTGGCGAAGCCACGCTGTGGGCCGCAGGCACAAGTCTGGGGACCCCCGTTCCCAGAACGCCGACAGTAGCCCCCGGGCCCAAGGCGCGCTCGGGCTTGGCTTCAAGGCGAAGCCAAAGGGCAAGTACGGAGTGCCGCGGGCCCCAACAGCCTGCAGCCTTGGATGACGCATGGCGATTGATTGTACGTGGGCATCTCTGCGTCCCCACACTGCCTCGGCAACTGCCCGACTGACAAAAGGCTGGCACGGGCAACGCTTGCCTTCATTGCTTCCCTTCGCTTTTCTCCAGATCCGCTTTCTCGCTCCCCGCTTTCGAAATCTCCAGATCTGCTTCAATCCCCTTCCGATCTTATGACCAATGGCGCCCCGCAAGGTCAAGCCCGCTTCGTCGCCCGCTTGGTACGAGGCAGCTCTGGACGCGCCCAATGTCTCAGAGAAGAACCTCGCCGCCACGTGCTTGCTGACGGCGGGGGAGAGCAACGAGAGGGGGAAGACTGAGCTCCGGGCTGGCTCCGCCGAGCCGGAGGCCTCGAACAGCACCTTCTACCCCTTCTTCATGAGAAGCATCGTCGCAGGCCTGGTTCCCCCTTTCTCCGACTTCTTCTACGCCATCCTCAGCCATTACAGGTTACAGGCCCTTCACCTCCATCCCAACTCCATCCTTCTCTTGTCGATCTTCGCTTTCTACTGCGAGGCGTACGTCGGCGTGATGCCGTCCGTGGCTCTGCTACGCCACTTCTTCTTCCTCCGCATCAATGAGTGTCGTACCTCTGGGTGCGCCAACTTCATCGCGGCCGGCAAGGCCAACACGATATCGAAGGCTGGAAAGAAGGACGACAGCTTCAGGAGCAAGTGGGTCATGATGGATGCCAAGTGCGTCCACCCGCACTTGAGGTTGCCGACGGAGATGCCCCAATCTAACATGGGGTGGACTTGCGCGAAGCTCACTGATGACCGGGCAGCGCCGGTGCTGGAGAAGATGAACGCCGACCTGAAGCCGAGCAACGTGAAGGCGGCGAAGCTGACGGGGGCCATGCTTCTAAGGGAGTTCCTGACGCTGCGGGTGGCCCCGCTTCAGGCGCGCTCGTGCCCCTTGTGGATGCTCGGGGGTGAGGAAGACAAGCTTCGCCTGAGTACGGCAGCCTTATCTTACGAGGAGCTGGCTGTAGCTCTCCGCCTCTTGGTTGGGGACGACCAAGAGTATCCGCCGAGTACCATCGTCCCCTTGTTCCATCGCAAGGATGGGGCGCAGGTCGCGGCCGCCATGCCCACCTTTGGCGAGCGCGGCCTGGTGCCGCCAGCGCCCCTCGCGGCCCCGGAGGCGATAGCGCCGGTGGTTGTGTCTTCCAGCAAGTCCCGCAAGGGGGAAGAAGAAGAGGAAGGCGAGGAATGCGATTCGGAAGCGAACCTTGAGGGAATGGGGGAGTCCTCCCCCTTGAGCAAGGCCGACATCCTCCGCACCCTTCCTGACGACGACGAGGCCGACGTCCTCCAGGAGAAGGGGGATCCGCCCGTGATCCCGACGAGGGACAGGTCGGCGCTGATCTCACAACACGCTGTTTCTACTTGGACGCCGCCTGGAGCCGCTCCCGGCCCATCTGCTGCTCCTTCTTCTGCTCCTGGAGCCCGTGCGCCCGCGCCTCAGGCTGCGATGCTTTCGGGCACCACGGTAGACCAGTAAGTGCCCGCACTCTATCTTGTTCTTAAGTATGTTGTTGATCATTGACATTCACCATTGATTGGCTAGGCCGCCGCCTGCGCCGAAGAAAAGGAAGGAGAACATGGTGACACCGCCCGGGGCTGATCCATCCGCGGCGGCCGCTCCTCCCTCTGCGGGAAAGGGAGCAATGACGCTCACACCTCCCCGGTCCGGTCATCCTCGCGAGGCTCGGAAGGGCATCCTCGCGAGGAGTCTGCCCCCGTGACCCAGCTAGCTCCGAAGGCGCTGATGCCCGGCGCAGCTGCTGAGGTACCCAAAGCTCAGGAGCCCCCAGTTTCCCAGGCCATGGTGACGTTGTCGCCTCTTCTTCCTTCTGCTGCACCACTGGTTCCAGGTCCTTCTGCCTCCCCTGACGTCTTGGAGCATGCCCTTGCTGAGATGACCCGGCTGTGAGAAGATATCCAAGGCGCAGAACCCCACCTGGCAGCTGGGCGCCTGGAGCTGGTCTCTGGCTGGCTTCATTCCGACGTGTCCATTCGGGCGGCGCTGAGCCAGGCCGCGGTGACCTCCGAGGGGGAGAAGCAGGCTGCCGCCCAGGCAGCAGCTGCTCGCGAGGCGGCGGTGAAGGACGCCGAGGCCGCCCAGGATCGCTGCCGGGCATTGGAGGCCGAGCTGAAGGCCCTGCGCGACGAGTGTGCAGAAGAAGCTCGTGGTCGCAAAGTGGAGGAGGAGAAGATGAAGGCCCAGGAGGATGTCGTCAAGGGCCGTGACGCCGAGCTGGCGCAGTTGGCGAAGGCGCAGGCTGCTGAGCGCGGCCGGCTAGAGGAGCTGGAGCGGAAAGTGAAGGTGGAGAAGGTCGAACTTGACGCCAAGGCGAAGGTTCTAGCCGAGGACCGCGCGGCCTTCGCGCTCTTCGAGGAGAGGTCTCGTGTGGCACTGAAGACACTTTATGAGAAGGGCCTGGAGAAGCCTCTGACCACCGACGAGGACGGCTCCACCCAGCTGCTTCCCTACTTGGTCGAGGCGCTTGAGGAAGTCGTGAGCGGCATCGACCCCATGGCAGAAGAATAAGCTCGCGTCCTTTCTTCAGCTGCGCTGACGCGCGTCTTCAGCCACCTCCATCTTCGCGATCCTGCCGCCCGCCTTGACGAGCTGCTGGAGCCTGTGGACGATGAGCACTGTGCAGCCGCAGCCGCAGCCGTGAAGGGTTAGGTGGAGGCCATGCCAAGGAAGTTCCACGCCTTCGCTCTCGCGCCTTTGGCCGACGGTGCTACTACTCCTGCAGCCTCGGCTGGTGGTACAGGTGAAGGTGACGCCACCAAGAAAGGAGTGCCTCTTGCGGGCGCGGGCGGTGTCCAGGGATGACTTGCTTGCGGCTCCTTTCCTGTTTACACTCCTGCAACATGTACCGTGCCTCATGGAGGCATTTAAACTTGTGTTTGCTGCTTGGAGAACAATATGTCTTGTAATATTTACTTTGAGATTTTGCGATTTCCTTCCTGTTTGCTTTTATGTTCTACTATGGCAGAGCCCGACCCCGCGCATACCTCAGCCGCCGCTGGCTCGACCAAAAACCAGGACGAGGCCAGAGGGTGATGGGCTACGTGGCCAGTTAGGCTCCTGAGTCGCGATACTCAGGAGTCCCCCTTGACGCGCAAACAACTTACATAAAGGAGATGCAGGAACAGGCCTTGATGTTCTATGTCGGTAGGGCCCGGCCCCGCGCATACCTCAACCGCCGCTGACTCGATCGGAGACCGGGATGAGGCCAGGGGGTGAGGGGCAACGTGACCAGTTAGGCTCCTGAGTCGCGATGCTCAGGAGTCCCCCTTGACGCTCAAACGACCCTAAGGAGGAAATGTAAGAGCAGACCTTAGCGTTCTGCGTCGGCAAGGCCCGGCCCCGCGCATACCTCAACCGCCGCTGACTCGACCGGAGACCAGGACGAGGCCAGGGGGTGAGGGGCTACGTGACCAGCTAGGCCCTTGGGTCACGATGCCCAAGGGTCCCCCTTGACGTACGAACAAACCTCATACCTATCCTCGCCGGGCTTTCGCTCGGGAGGGTTGCGTGACGACCAGGTCCGAAGGACCTGGTGGGGCGTACGTGTTGGGGAACGTAGCGGAAATTCAAAATTTTCTACGCATCACCAAGATCAAACTATGGAGAGACTAGCAACGAGAGAGAGGGGAGTGCATCTTCATACCCTTGAAGATCGCGATGCGGAAGCATTACAAGAACGCGGTTGGTGGAGTCGTACACGCAGCGATTCAGATCGCGGTCGATTCCGATCTAAGCACCGAACGGACGGTGCCTCCGCGTTCAACACACGTACAGCCCGGGGACGTCTCCTCCTTCTTGATCCAGCAAGGTGAGAGAAGTTGAGGGAGAGCTCCGGTAGCAGGACGGCGTGGTGGTGGAGCTTGCTGTTCTCCGGCAGGGCTTCGCCAGGGGCAATGGTGAAGCTCCCATGCGCCTCCCCACTATATATAGGGGTGGAGGGGGCTGGTTTCTTGCCCTCCATGTCCATTGGAACCTTCTAGAACCTTCCCGATACAATACAGAAAAATCCCGAACATTTTCCGGTGGCCAAAATAGGACTTCCCATATATAAATCTTTACCTCCGGACCATTCCGAACTCCTCGTGACGCTAGGGATCTCATCCGGACTCAACAACATTCGTAACTGCACACTAATTCCCATAACAACTCTAGCGCCACCGAATCTTAATGTGTAGACCCTACGGGTTCGGGAATCATGAAGACATGACCGAGGCAACTCTTCGCCAATAACCAACAGCGGGATCACGGATATCCATGTTGGCTCCTACATGTTCCACGATGATCTCATCGGATGAACCATGATGTCAAGGATTCAAGCAATCCTGTATACAATTCCCTTTGTCAATCGATGCGTTACTTTCCGAGATTCGATCGTCGGTATCCCAATACCTCGCTCAATCTCGTATCAAGCAGTCACTTTACTCGCTTACGTAATGCATGATCCCATGACTAACTACTTAGTCACATTGAGCTCATCATGATGATGCATTACTGAGTGGGCCCAGAGATACCTCTCTATCACACGGAGTGAAAAATCCTATTCTCGATTCGTACAACCCAACAGACACTTTCGGAGATACCCGTAGTGCACCTTTATAGCCACCCGATTCGCCAGGACGTTTGGCACACCCAAAGCATTCCTACGGTATCCGGGAGTTGCACAATCTCATGGTCGAAGGAAATGATACTTGACGTTAGAAAAGCTTTTAGCAAACGAACTACACTATCTTGTGCTATGCTTAGGATTGGGTCTTGTCCATCACATCATTCTCCTAATGATGTGATCCCGTTATCAATGACATCCAATGTCCATGGTCAGGAAACCATAACCATCTATTGATCAACGAGCTAGTCAACTAGAGGCTCACTAGGGACACGTTGTGGTCTATGTATTCACACATGTATTACGGTTTCCAGTTAATACAATTATAGCATGAACAATAGACAATTAACATGAACAAGTAAATACAATAATAACCATTTTATTATTGCCTCTAGGGCATATTTTCAACAGTACGCCAGGCGTGACCTGAGCGTAGCCCCCGTGCCCAACCCCCTCGCGCTACCCTCCCGAGGGGAAGCAGCGCGGTGAGGCTAGGCACCGAGCTCAAGGGCTCCCTGATGTTGATACGGTCGTGGGGCCGCCCTCGGTTGTTTATCACCAGCGTGGAGCATAGCGCTTCCGTACTTGCACGGGCATAGCCGCTCCTCGGCAGTGTCGACGGCCAGCGCGGAGAATGGAGCTTCCACTGGTGCGTGGGAGGGGACTCCCTACTGCGGAGAGCCCCCGGGGCGTGTACAGCACCGCCCTGACACGTGTCTTGCACGGCAGGGCTAGACGAGGTGTGTCTGGGCACTCGTGAGCCAGCGTAGGACTCACGAGGCCCTACCTCAAGGCGGGTTGTGCCTGGTCTTGGTTCTTGTTGACTGCGGTGATCCTGCGAGATGGTTAGGCAACCTGCGCCGAATGAATCTCCTGAGGTTATCGTATGAGAAGGACAAGCACCAACGACCCCAGGAGGTGACGTGAACGGGGCCGGCCCGCCAGACAGAGCTCAGCCATTGGATTTATCGACGCTGCAGGGACGGGCCTGAGCACATACGTCGTGCTTAACTTTCTCATGCGGAAGATCCTGAAGAAAGACGATCGGCGCGCAGCTCTGATGTCTACTACGCAACCTTCTTCTTGTAGACTTTGTTGGGCCTCCAAGTGGAGAGGTTTGTAGGACAGTAGCAAATTTCCCTCAAGTGGATGACCTAAGGTTTATCAATACGTGGGAGGCGTAGGATGAAGATGGTCTCTCTCAAGCAAACCTGCAACCAAATAACGAAGAGTCTCTTGTGTCCCCAACACACCCAATACAATGGTAAATTGTATAGGTGCACTAGTTCGGCGAATAGCATCCCCAAGCTTGGGACAAACATTAATTTCAGCAAATATATTCTCAAAAACATCATCTTCATCAAACATAGCATCCCCAAGCTTGGTCCTTTTCATATCATAAGCATAATCACTCTCATCATTAATAGTATGGATAGCACCGATAGTATAGCAATTGTCATATTCCAAGAAAGTGCCAAAAAGATTTTCAAGATCATAAGAAGTATCATTATCTTCCCAATCATAATCATCACAACAAGCAATAGGCATAACGAGATCATCATCAAGTGCATCATCTTCCACAATTATTTTTGATTCATTTTCATGAGGCACAACAATGATAGGAGCAACATTATTTGGGAGAGATATCTTTTTACCTCTCTTCATTTTCCTTTTCTTCTTCTTCACCACATCATGTGTGGGTTCAATCCTCTTTTTTGAACTCCATATTGATGAGATTGGTTGAATAGAAGGCTCCTCCTCGTTACCTGATTCATCATAAGAAATAATAGGAGGATATTGGGAAGTCTCTTCCCTTTCATTAGTATTCTCTTCATGTTCTATTTGCTTTATTTTCTTTATGTAATTGGCAATATAAGGATTTTCAATGCAATTCACCGCACAATACCTATAAATTTCCTCTAGATCAAAATGAAGAACTCTATCAAGGGCAAATTTTGGAATATCCTTAGTTATACGTTTCATTTCTTCATAACCCGGGAGCAAACTAAGTTCATTATGATGTCCAAGGGAAATCAATTCATCACAATTTTTGGACACGATACGATCATGAAGCAATTTGCATTGGGTACTGAAATGATCACGTTCATTGCAAAGTTCACAAGTATGGCTAAGAAAGTTTAAATTTTCAGCACACACATCTAGCCTTTCTTGCAACCATTTAGTTTCTAAATACTTATGCCTCTTGCAATATCTATCTTCCCTATTTGGTGTGTACTTGCAAACCCAATACACTCCACAAAAATCGACATGCTTATAAGAGATATTTTCATCATGACTAGTGCAATCATCATTAGTACTATGGATATTCAAGGAGTTCATACTAACAACATTGCAATCATTCTCATCATTCAAAGATTTAGTGCCAAACATTTTAATGCATTCTTCTTCTAACACTTTGGCACAATTTTCCTTTCCATCATACTCACGAAAGATATTAAAAAGATGAAGCATATGAGACAAACTCAATTCCATTTTTTGGCAGTTTTCTTTTATAAACTAAACTAGTGCTAAAACAAGAAACAAAAAGATTCGATTGCAAGATCTAAAGATATACCTTCAAGCACTAACCTCCCCGGCAACGGCGCCAGAAACTGCTTGATGTATACTACGCAACCTTCTTCTTGTAGACTTTGTTGGGCCTCCAAGTGCAGAGGTTTGTAGGACAGTAGCAAATTTCCCTCAAGTGGATGACCTAAGGTTTATCAATCCGTGGAAGGCGTAGGATGAAGATGGTCTCTCGCAAGCAACCCTGCAACCAAATAACAAAGAGTCTCTTGTGTCCCCAACACACCCAATACAATGGTAAATTGTATAGGTGCACTAGTTCGGCGAAGAGATGGTGATACAAGTGCAATATGGATGGTAGATATAGGTTTTTGTAATCTTTAAAAATAAAAACAGCAAGGTAACTAATGATAAAAGTGAGCGTAAACGGTATTGCAATGCTTTGAAACAAGGCCTAGGGTTCATACTTTCACTACTGCAAGTTCTCTCAACAATAATAACATAATTGGATCATATAACTATCCCTCAACATGCAACAAAGAGTCACTCCAAAGTCACTAATAGCGGAGAACAAACGAAGAGATTATGGTAGGGTACGAAACCACCTCAAAGTTATTCTTTCCAATCAATTCGCTGAGCTATTCCTATAAGTGTCACAAACAGCCCTAGAGTTCGTACTAGAATAACACCTTAAGACACAAATAAACCAAAACCCTAATGTCACCTAGATACTCCAATGTCACCTCAAGTATCCGTGTATGATTATACGATATGCATCACACAATCTTAGATTCATCTATTCAACCAACACATAGAACCTCAAAGAGTGTCCCAAAGTTTCTACCGGAGAATCAAGACGAAAACATGTGCCAACCCCTATGCATAGGTTCATGGGCGGAACCCGCAAGTTGATCACCAAAACATACATCAAGTGAATCACGTGATATCCCATTGTCACCACAGATACGCACGGCAAGACATACATCAAGTGTTCTCAAATCATTAAAGACTCAATCCGATAAGATTACTTCAAAGGGAAAACTCAATCCATTACAAGAGAGTAGAGGGGGAGAAGCAACATAAGATCCAACTATAATAGCAAAGCTCGCGATACATCAAGATCGTGCCAAATCAAGAACACGAGAGAGAGAGAGAGATCAAACACATAGCTACTGGTACATACCCTCAACCCCGAGGGTGAACTACTCCCTCCTCGTGATGGAGAGCGCCGGGATGATGAAGATGGCCACCGGTGAGGGTTCCTCCTCCAGGTGTCTTGGAGCAGGTCCCGATTGGTTTTTGTGGCTACAGAGGCTTGCGGCGGAACTCCCGATCTATTCTGTTCCCCGAAGGTTTTAGGATATATGGATATATATAGGCGGAAGAAATACGTCAGGGGAGCCACGAGGGGCCCACAAGGGTGGAGGGCGCGCCCTAGGGGGGTGGGCGCGCCCCCCTACCTCGTGGCTTCCTCGAAGCTTCCTTGACTTGGACTCCAAGTCTCCCGGGTTGCTTTCCTTCCAAAAATAACTTCTCCACAAGATTTCATTCCGTTTCGACTCCGTTTGATACTCCTTTTCTTTGAAACACTGAAACAAGGGAAAAAACAGGAACTGGCACTGGGCTCTGGGTCAATAGGTTAGTCCCAAAAATAATATAAAAGTGTTAAATAAAGCCCATAAACATCCAAGATGGATAATATAATAGCATGGAACAATAAAAAATTATAGATACGTTGGAGACGTATCAAGCTCCCGTGGTGGGTGATAATCAAGCAGGTGATAATCCTAGATAAATCGTGCATGGAAGGCAAACTAGCTTGGGTAAATGCAGAAACGATACATGCCACTGGGTAGGACCCGAGCGTCTTGGGGATGATGCAGCCCGAGGGGCGCCCCCAGCAAGATAAGCTAAAGACATAAAAGGATACATGCCATAGGGACGGACCCACGCGGCCTGGGAATGATGGAGCCCGAGGGGTGCTCCCAGCTAAATGAACTTGGAAAATGTCACCTGGTTTAGTTGTCGAAGAGATGTCGGGGCAGCTGAAGATGCGCGGTGAGGAGGATGTTCCTCACGAGCCACCCGAGCCCTGAGCCTCGGGAGGCTCTGGGGGCCCAGGCGGTTCCTTGAGAACCGTCTCCATCTCCGCCAGGGCTGCGTGACGCCTGGCCTCCCGAGCCGCCAAAACGCTCCGCAGGTTGCGCTGGTAGGAGGATGCCACGCTCGGCAGGCCAAACGGCATGCGAACGTAGCTGTGAGGTGGGCCCTCGCAGCATCCTACGCGCGAAGGCCAGAAGCGCTACTGAGATGCTGCCCGGTTGAGCCCCGGGATGTCGACGCAGACGCACAGCCTGCCATCCTTGCCTGGATTGCGGGTCGCGCGAGGTGGACGACGATGGCCACACATGGCCCTTGCATTTTCCAGCTCCTGAATGGTCTTCTTGATGAACTCCTGAGCGTCGAACACTTGCTCGACATCTTCTTGAGGGAGACGTGCCGCAAAGCACGCCTGCACGTGGTGCCCAAGCGCCTCCCTCGTGACATTGGCGAGGTCCGAGGCCCTCTAGAAGAGAGCCCCCAAGACCTGCCCGAGGATGACGCTGGGCGCGCTTTCCTATGCGCGGTAGGGAGGCGCCCTACCTGAGGGCGCTGGTCTTGAGGTGGTGCTGCTGGTGGTGTCACCCTCCGGAGGACCTGCAGGGAGCTGCTGCTTCTTCTTCTTGGGGACGGCCTAAGGAGGGTACAGGATTCCTTCGTTGTCGGGGTCTTCAATTGCTGCGGCTTGGAAGGCGCGCTCAAGGGAACACATCGCATCTCTTTCTTCGCAGGGGACCGTGATGATCCCGCCGCTTCCTGGCATCTTGAGGACGTTGTAGCCGTGATGAGTGATCACCATGGACTTGGCCAATGCTGGGTACCCGAGGATGGCATTGTATGGCAGACGGATATGGGCGACGTCGAAGTCGATGAGCTCGGTGCGGTAGTTCTTGCATTCTCCAAAAGTGACAGGAAGGCGGACCTGCCCTATCAGGGTGGTGGAGCCGTCAGTCACTCCTGAGAAGGGCTTGGTAGGTTGTAGCTGTTCATATGGCACTTGGAGGCTATCGAACGTCTCAACGGACAGGACATTGAGTCCTGCTCCACCGTCGATGAGGGTCTTGGTGACCTGAACGTTGCTGATGACGGGTGAACAGAGCGTCGGGAGGGCGCGGACAGTTGCCGCGCACTTGAGCTGGTCTGCTGAGCTGAAGGCGATGGCGCACTTGGACCACCTGAGCAGGCGCGTGGCCTCGAGCCTAGGGAGAGCCATGTTCATCTCGCGAGCAAACTGTTTGAAGAGGCACTGGGAGGCTGGGGCCTGCGCACCACCCAAGATGCATGTGATTGTGCGAGGCTCCTGGAAGCCCCCAGCCCCCTCGTCCTAGTGGTGGTCGTCGTTCCTTCTTGGTGGCGGCGGCAGCGGAGGAAGACCAGCGTTGCCCTGAGTGTGATGCTTGCGAGGCTGATCCCTCCAGTTGCCCTCGCGAGGTTGGTCCAGCTAGCGGTCCTCGCGAGGTCGGTCACCCCAATCCTGACGAGGGACGCGGTCGTCCCAGCATCCTCCGCCTCGTCCTCCTCCTCGTCTGTAGCCCCGGTCGTTGCGCTCGGGGCGTCGACCAAAGAATCCATCTTGAATGGCCCTGAGCTCTTGACAGCCATTGGTGTTGTGGCTATGCACGTTGTGGAAGGCGCAGAATGGTCGGCCACCCTTGGACGACTTAGGATGGTCCCGGCCGCGCTTCGTCTCTGGCTCCGCTACGAGTACGGTTACTCCCTTGCGCTTCACGTCCTTGGCCTTGGCTTTCTTGCCTTCTGGATCTGCCGTTGGGAGCTCGATGAGGGAGAGACGCCCTTCCTCGGCTCTCGTGCAGTTGGTCGCCAAGTTGAACAACTCCAGAGCTGTGCACAGGTCTTCATGTATAACGAGCTCCTCCTTCATCTTGACATCACGGATGCCATCGGAGAACACAGAGATGATGGCCTCGTCCGTCACCTTGGGGATCTTGAGGCGGGCGCAGTTGAAACGCTTAATGTACTTCTGTAGGGTCTCTCCAGGCTGCTGCTTGAGGCAGCGCAGGTCACCCGCGGCCGGCGGGCCGTCGCGAGCGCCCTGGAAGTTGGCGACAAAGGGATCGCTCATCTCACCCCAGGAGGAGATGGATCCCGCGGGAAGGTTCAGGAGCCAAGAGCATGCGCCGTCCTTGAGAGCCATGGGGAACCAGTTCGCCATGACCTTCTCGTCGTCGTTGGCCGCCTCGATGTTTAGCTCGTAGACCTACAGGAACTATGCAAGGTCGAGGGTGCCGTCATAACACGGGGGCAGGTCCGGCTTGAACTTGCCCGGCCAGACGACGCTGCGCAGCTCTGGAGTGAAGGTGCGGCAGCCTGTTGTCGCCACCGGGGCCTGCCGTGGGAGCGGAGCTAGATCTTGGTGATCTCGCACCGCCACGGCAAGCGGCGCATGGCGCTGCCACGGCAAGCGACCCTGACGTGGCGGTGCTGGGAGTGGTGGAGCATTCTCTTGCGGTCGAGGAACTTCTTCGCAGCTTCTTTCTTCACGCGTCGGCGCCTGGCGCGGCGGGTCGCGCCGAGGGGCCACGTGTCTTGGTGCCAGGACGCCGTCTTGGTGCGGAGGTGGTGGAGGAGCTCCGTGAGCTGCGCCGCCCGTAGCTGGCGGTGGGCGAGGCGGCGAGAGGGACGGTGCAGGGGAGCCCCCTGTGGCGCTGACGAGCTCGGAGATGTTGTCCAGCCAGTCCTCGTAGAGGTCGTCGAACGGGCGGTAACGCAGGAGCTCGCGTGCCATGAGCAGCGTGGCCTGCGCTTCCGTAGGAGCGCGACGAGCGCGAGACGACGAGCCGGCTGGAGTCAGCGACGGAGTGGCCGTCCCGCCGCACCGAGGGGTAAAGTGAGGACGCCTGCTGCTCGTTTACGGCTGGGCCGCTGGCCGCGTTGGCGGCGGCTGACGGAGAACGATGGAGAGGCCCGCCGACAGGAGCCGTCTGAGCGACGCGGGCAGCAAGGGCGGCCGGCGCTTAGCGCGGGCGCGACGAGCGTCCGACATGGTTGTGGTGGAGCGGCGAAACATGGATCGACGAGAGGAAAGCCTCGATGCACCCCTACCTGGCGCGCCAAATGTCGGATCACGGGTTCTGGAAAAACCCTCAAGCTTCGAACACTGGGGTGCGAACGAAGATCTCTCCTCTCCCAAACTCTCGCACTCCACGATCTAGCGGATTAACTCGCCGAACCCAAAGAACACAGAAACACAAGATTTATACTGGTTCACGCCACCGTTGTGGTGTAATACCCTACTCCAGTGTGGTGTGGTGGATTGCCTCTTGGGTTGGGGATGAACAGTACAAGGGGAAGAACAGCCTCCTGAGGTGAGGTGTTCTTATGCTTGGTGAGCTGGTGAAGGGTTCGATTCCTCCTAAATGAGATGACCCCCCCCTCCTACTGTGGTGGCTAGTCCTATTTATAGAGGCCCGGGTCCTCTTCCCAAATATTGAGCGGGAAGGGATTCCACAACGGCCAAGTTTGAAGCAGGACAACTAGTACAACTTATCCTGACAAAAGTGGTCTTCGCCTGCCAAAGGCTCTGGTGGTGACGCCGTCTTGGGCTCCACGGTGACCTTCGTCCTGCTGTCCTGCTGGTCTTGGTTTCGTTGGACCGATATGGAAACCTTTGACTCATGCCTCGGGACTCCACGCCTGCGCTTGCCTCTTTATCACTAAAGAGGAAACAAGGACACTGCACGCGCGGGTGCCCGCCTGGCGCCCGCCTGGTTGAGGTCATCCTGGCTTGCGTCATTGGATCCTCGCGAGGTTTGCCTTGCCTTGATCTCTCCACTCCTCGCGAGCCAAACCTGGTGAGGCCGCTCCTGAGGGGGTCTTGTGTCGTCCGCCTCGCGAGGCTTGGCCCCTCGCGAGGGTCTTGAGTGTTTGTTGGTGAAGATGGGTCGTACGGGCCCGCTAGCGGAGCCACGCCGTGGGTCGCAGGCAGGCAAGTCTGGGGACCCCCATTCCCAGAATGCCGACAACAGGCAATTCATATCTAGGGGGAGAGTTTTCATCATCACTTTCATCAATATTATCAGTTTCAATAATTTCATTCTCTGTAGCCCTAGCAAGTTGCTTATCAAGAAATGCACCTAGTGGAACGGTATTATCAAGCATAGAAGTAGTTTCATCATAAGTATCACGCATAGCAGAAGTGGCATCATCAATAACATGCGACATATCAGAATTAATAGCAGAAGCAGGTTTAGGTGTCGCAAGTTTACTCAAAACAGAAGGAGAATCAAGTGCAGAGCTAGATGATAGTTCCTTACCTCCCCTCGTAGTTGAGGGATAAATCTTGGTTTTCTCATCTTTCATGTTCCTCATAGTGATCAACAGATATAAATCCCAAGTGACTCAAAGAATGGAGCTATGGTCCCCGGCAACGGCGCCAGAAAATAGTCTTGATAACCCACAAGTATAGGGGATCGCAACAATTTTCGAGGGTAGAGTATTCAACCCAAATTTATTGATTCGACACAAGGGGAGCCAAATAATATTCTCAAGTATTAGCAGCTGAGTTATCAATTCAACCACACCTGGATAAGTTAATATCTGCAGGAAAGTATTTGGTAGCAAAGTAGTATGGAAATAATGGTAACAGTGGCAAAAGTAACAGGAGCAACTTTGTAGTAATTGTAATAGTGGCAAGGGTAAGGTAACTAAGCAAAGATCAATATGTGAAAAGCTCGTAGGCATTGGATCAATGATGGATAATTATGTCGGATGCGATTCCTCATGCAACAGTTAGAACATAGGGTGACACAGAACTAGCTCCAATTCAACAATGTAATGTAGCCATGTATTCCGAATATAGTCATACATGCTTATGGAAAAGAACTTGCATCACATCTTTTGTCCTACCGTCCCGTGGCAGCGGGGTCCTATTGGAAACTAAGGGATATTAAGGCCTCCTTTTTGAAGAAAATATGCCCTAGAGGCAATAATAAAGTTATTATTTATTTCCTTATTTCATGATAAATGTTTATTATTTATGCTAGAATTGTATTAACCGGAAACTTAATACATGTGTGAATACATAGACAAATAGAGTGTCACTAGTATGCCTCTACTTGACTAGCTCGTTGAATCAAAGATGGTTAAGTTTCCTGGCCATAGACATGAGTTGTCATTTGATTAACGGGATCACATCATTAGAGAATGATGTGATTGACTTGACCCATTTCGTTAGCTTAGCACTTGATCGTT
Organism: Aegilops longissima; assembly: GCA_021605205.1. Taxonomy (NCBI): domain Eukaryota; kingdom Viridiplantae; phylum Streptophyta; class Magnoliopsida; order Poales; family Poaceae; genus Aegilops; species Aegilops longissima. Next base: position 27,047,186 of record CM038679.1, on the reverse strand, counting down.
TAGTATTCTGCTATTGCTTTCTTCATGACTTATACATGTTCCTATGACTATGAGATTATGCAACTCTCGCTTACGGAGGAACACTTTGTGTGCTACCAAATGTCACAACGAATCGGGTGATTATAAAGGTGCTCTACAGGTGTCTCCAAAGGTACTTGTTGGGTTGGCGATTTCGAGATTAGGATTTGTCACTCCGATTGTCGGAGAGGTATCTGTGGGCCCACTCGGTAATGCACATCACTATAAGCCTTGCAAGCATTGTAACTAATGAGTTAGTTGCGGGATGATGCGTTACGAAACGAGTAAAGAGACTTGCCGGTATTGAGATTGAACTAGGTATTGAGATACCGACGATCGAATCTCGGGAAAGTAACATACCGATGACAAAGGGAACAACGTATGTTGTTATGCGGTTTGACCGATAAAGATCTTCATAGAATATGTAGGAGCCAATATGAGCATCCGGGTTCCGCTATTGGTTATTGACCGGAGACGTGTCTCGGTCATGTCTACATAGTTCTCGAACCCGTAGGGTCCGCACGCTTAAAGTAAGATGACGATTGGTATTATGAGTTTTGTGTTTTGATGTACTGAAGGTAGTTTGGAGTCCCGGATATGATCACGGACATGACGAGGAGTCTCGAAATGGTCAAGACGTAAAGATCGATACATTGGACGACTATGTTCGGATACCGGAATGGTTTCGGAGAGTTTCGGACATATACCGGAGTACCGGGGGTTACCGGAACCCCCCGGGGAGTTTAATGGGCCAAGATGGGCCTTAGTGGAGAAGAGGAGGGCTGGCCGCGCGCCCCCTTCCCCTCTAGTCCGAATTGGACAAGGAGGGGGGCGGCGCCCCTTTCCTTCCTGCTCTCTCCTTCCCTTCCTTTCCCCCTCCTACTCCAACTAGGAAAAGAGGGAGTTCTACTCCCAGTGGGAGTGGGAATCCTCCCTGGCGCGCCCTCTTCCTGGCCGGTGGCCTCCTCCCCCTGATCCTTTATATACAGGGGCAGGGGGGCACCTCTAGACACACAAGTTGATCTATTGATCTATTCCAGCCGTGTGCGGTGCCCCCCTCCACCATATTCCACCTCGGCCATATCGTAGCAGTGCTTAGGCGAAGCCCTGCATCGGTAACAACATCATCACCGTCACCACGCTGTCATGCTGACGGAACTCTCCCGTGAAGCTCTGCTGGATCGAAGTTCGCGGGACTTCATTGAGCTAAACGTGTGCTGAACTCGGAGGTGCCATACGTTCGATACTTGGATCGGTCGGATCGTGAAGATGTACGACTACATCAACCGCGTTGTGCTAACGCTTCCGCTTTCGTTCTACGAGGGTACATGGACGACACTCTCCCCTCTCGTTGCTATGCATCACCATGATCCTGTGTGTGCGTAGGAAATTTTTGAAATTACTACGTTCCCCAACAGTGGCATCCGAGCCTGCTTTTATGCTTAGATGTTATATACACGAGTAGAACACAAGTGAGTTGTGGGCGATACAAGTCATACTGCTTACCAGCATGTCATACTTTGGTTCGGCGGCATTGTTGGATGAAGCGGCCCGGGCCGACATTACGCGTACGTGTACGTGAGACTGGTTCTACCGACGTGCTTTGCACATAGGTGGCTGGCGGGTGTCGGTTTCTCCAACTTTAGTTGAACCGAGTGTGGCTACGCCCGGTCCTTGAGAAGGTTAAAACAACACTAACTTGACGAACTATAGTTGTGGTTTTGATGCGTAGGTAAGAACGGTTCTTGCTCAGCCCGTAGAAGCCACGTAAAACTTGCAACAAAAAAGTAGAGGACGTCTAACTTGTTTTCGCAGGGCATGTTGTGATGTGATATGGTCAAGGCATGATGCTATATTTTATTGTATGAGATGATCATGTTTTGTAACCAAGTTATCGGCAACTGGCAGGAGCCATATGGTTGTCGCTTTATTGTATGCAATGCAATCGCCCTGTAATTGCTTTAATTTATCACTATGCGGTAGCGATAGTCGCAGAAGCAATAGTTGGCGAGACGACAACAATGCTACGATGGAGATCAAGGTGTCGCCCCGGTGACGATGGCGATCATGACGGTGCTTCGGAGATGGAGATCACAAGCACAAGATGATGATGGCCATATCATATCACTTATATTGATTGCATGTGATGTTTATCCTTTATGCATCTTATTTTGCTTGGATCAACGGTAGCATTATAAGATGATCTCTCACTAAATTTCAAGGTATAAGTGTTCTCCCTGAGTATGCACCGTTGCGAAAGTTCTTCGTGCTGAGACACCACGTGATGATCGGGTGTGATAAGCTCTACGTTCAAATACAACGGGTGCAAAACAGTTGCACACGCGGAATACTCAGGTTAAACTTGACGAGCCTAGCATATAACATATATGTCCTTGGAACACTAAGACCGAAAGGTCGAGCGTGAATCGTATAGTATATATTAGCAACATAGTGATGTTCACCGTTGAAACTACTCCATCTCACGCGATGATCGGACATGGTTTAGTTGATATGGATCACGCGATCACTTAGAGGATTAGAGGGATGTCTATCTAAGTGGGAGTTCTTTAATAATTTGATTAACTGAACTTTAATTTATCATGAACTTAGTACCTGATAGTATTTTGCATGTCTATGTTGTTGTAGATCAATAGCTCGCGATGTTGTTCCCCGTTTATTTATTATATGTTCCTAGAGAAAAAATAAGTTGAAAGATGTTAGTAGCAAAGATGCGGACTAGCTCCATGATCTGAGGATTATCCTCATTGCTGCACAGAAGTATTACGTCCTTGATGCACCGCTAGGTGACAGAACTATTGCAGGAGCAGATGCACACGTTATGAACGTTTTGACCAAAGCTCGGTATGATGACTACTTGATAGTTTAGTGCACCATGCTTTATGGCTTAGAACCGGGACTTCAAAAATGTTTTGAACGCCACGGAGCATATAAGATGTTCCAAGGGTTGAAATTGGTATTTCATACTCATGCTCGTGTCGAGAGGTATGATACCTCTGACAGTACTTTACCTACAAGATGGAGGAGAATAACTCAACCAGTGAGCATGTGCTCAGATTGTCTGAGTACTACAATTGCTTGAATCAAGTGGGAGTTAATCTTCCAGATAAGATAGTAATTGACAAAGTTCTCTAGTCACTATCACCAAGTTACTAGAACTTCTCGATGAACTATAATATGCAAGGGATGACGAAAACAATTCCCAAGCTCTTCGCGATGCTAAAATCGGCGAAGGTAGAAATCAAGAAAAACATCAAGTGTTGATGGTTGACAAGACCACTAGTTTCAAGAAAAAGGGCAAAGGAAGAAGGGGAACTTCAAGAAGAATGGCAAGCAAGTTGCTGCTCAAGTGAAGAAGCCCAAGTCTGGACCTAAGCCTGAGACTAAGTGCTTCTACTGCAAAGGGACTGGTCACTGGAAGCGGAACTACCCCAAGTAATTGGCGGATAAGAAGGATAGCAAAGTGAACAAAGGTATATTTGATATACATGTTATTGATGTGTACTTTACTAGTGTTTATAGCAACCCCTCAGTATTTGATACTGGTTCAGTTACTAAGAGTAGTAACTCGAAACGGGAGTTGCAGAATGAACAGAGACTAGTTAAGGGTGAAGTGACGATGTGTGTTGGAAGTGGTTCCAAGATTTATATGATCATCATCGCACACTCCCTATACTTTCGGGATTAGTGTTGAACCTAAATAAATGATATTTGGTGTTTGCGTTGAGCATGAATATGATCTGATCATGTTTATTGCAATACGGTTACTCATTTAAGTTAGAGAATAATTGTTGCTCTATTTACATGAATAAAACCTTCTATGGTCATACGCCCAATGAAAATGGTTTGTTGGATCTTGATCGTAGTGATACACATATGCATAATATTGAAGCTAAAAGATGCAAAGTTAATAATGATAGTGCAACTTATTTGTGGCACTGCCATTTAGGTCATATTGGTGTAAAGCGCATGAGGAAACTCCATGCCGATGGGCTTTTGGAATCACTTGATTATGAATCACTTGATGCTTGCGAACCATGCCTCATGGGCAAGATGACTAAGACCTCGTTCTCCGAAATCAATGGAACGAGCAACTGACTTATTGGAAATAATACATAATGATGTATGCGGTTCGATGAGTGTTGAGGCTTGCGGCGAGTTTCGTTATTTTCTGACCTTCACAGATGATTTGAGCAGATATGGGTATATCTACTTGATGAAACATAAGTCTGAAACATTTGAAAAGGTTCAAAGAATTTCAGAGTGAAATGGAGAATCATCGTAACAAGAAAATAAAAGTTTCTACGATATGATCGCAGAGGTAAAATATTTGAGTTACGAGTTTGGCCTTTAGTTAAAACAATGTGAAATAGTTTCACTATTCACGCCACCGAACACCACAAAGGTAATGGTGTGTCCGAACGTCATAACTGTACTTTATTAGATATGGTGCGATCTATGATGTCTCTTACCGATTTACCACTGTCGTTTTGGGATTATGCATTAGAGACAGCTGCATTCACGTTAAATAGGGCACCATCTAAATCCGTTGAGACGACACCATATGAACTATGGTTTAGCGGTAAACCTAAGCTGTCGTTTCTTAAAGTTTGGGGTTGCAAAGCTTATGTGAAAAAGTTTCATCTTGATAAGCTCAAACCTAAGTCGGAGAAGTGCGTCATCATAGGATACCCAAAAGTAACTGTTGGGTACACGTTCTATCACATATCTGAAGGCAAGATATTCGTTGCTAAAAATGGATCCTTTCTAGAGAAGGAGTTTCTCTCAAAAGAAGCGAGTGGGAGGAAAGTAGAACTTGATGAGGTAACTATACCTGCTCCCTTATTGGAAAGTAGTTCATCACAAAAATCTATACCTGTGACTCGTACACCAATTAGTGAGGAAGCTAATGATGATGATCATGTAACTTCAGATCATGTTACTACGGAACCTCGTAGGTCAACCAGAGTAAGATCTGCACCAGAGTGGTACGGTAATCCTGTTCTGGAGGTCATGTTACTTGACCAACACGAACCTACGAACTATGAGGAAGCGATGATGAGCCAAGATTTCGCGAAATGGCCTGAGGACATGAAATCTAAGATGGGATCCATGTATGAGAACAAAGTATGGACTTCGGTTGACTTGCCCAATGATCGGCAAGCAATAGAGAATAAATGGATCTTCAAGAGGAAGACAGATGCTCATAGTAGTGTTACTATCTACAAAGCTCGAATTGTCATAAAAATGTTTTTGACAAGTTCAAGGTGTTGACTAAGATGAGATTTTCTCACTTGTATCGATGCTTAAAAGTCTGTCCGAATCATGTTAGCAATTGCCGCATTTTATGAAATCTGGCAAATGGATAACAAAATTGCATTCCTTAATGGATTTATTAAAGAAGAGTTGTATATGATGCAACCAGAAGGTTTTGTCAATCCTAAAGGTGCTAACAAAATGTGCAAGCTCCAGCAATCCATTTATGGACTGGTGCAAGCATCTCGGAGTTGGAATATACGCTTTGATCATTTGATCAAAGCATATAGTTTTATACAGACTTGCGGTGAAGCCTGTATTTACAAGAAAGTGAGTGGGAGTTCTGTAGCATTTCTGATATTATATGTGGATGACATATTGCTGATTGGAAATGATATAGAATTTCTGGATATCATAAAAGGAGTTTTTGAAAGGAGTTTTTCAAAGAAAAACCTCGGTAAAGTTGCTTACATATTGAGCATCAAGATCTATAGAGATAGATCAAGACGCTTGATAAGTTTTTTTCAACGAGTACATACCTTGACAATATTTTGAAGTAGTTCAAAATAGAACAGTCAAAGAAAGAGTTCTTGCCTGTGTTGCTAGGTGTGAGGTTGAGCAAGAATCAAAACCCGACCACGGCAGAAAATAGAAAGAGAATGAAAAGTCATTCCCTATACCTCAGTCATAGGTTCTATAAAATATGCCATGCTATGTACCAGACCTGTTGTATACCTTGCCTTGTGTTTGGCAAGGGAGTACAATAGTGATCTAGGAGTAGATCACTGGACATTGGTCAAAATTATCGTGAGAGGACTAAGGAAATATTTCTCGGTTATGGAGGTGATAAAAACTTCGTTGTAGAAGTTACGTCGATGCAAACTTTGACACAGATCTAGATGACTATGAGTCTCAATCTGGATACATATTGAAAGTGGGAGAATTTAGCTAGAGTAGCTCCGCGCAGAGCATTGTAGACATAGAATATTTGCAAAATACATACGGCTCTGAATGTGGCAGACCCGTTGACTGAACTTCTCTCACAAGCAAAACATGATCACACCTTAGTACTCTATGGGTATTAATCACATAGAGATGTGAACTAGATTATTGACTCTAGTAAACCCTTTGGGTATTGGTCACATGATGATGTGAACTATGGGTGTTAATCACATGGTGATGTGAACTATTGGCGTTAAATCACATGGCGATGTGAACTAGAATATTGACTCTAGTGCAAGTAGGAGACTGAAGGAAATATGCCCTAGAGGCAATAATAAAGTTATTATTTATTTCCTTATTTCATGATAAATGTTTATTATTCATGCTAGAATTTTATTAACCAGAAACTTAATACATGTGTGAATACATAGACAAATAGAGTGTCACTAGTATGCCTCTACTTGACTAGCTATTGAATCAAAGATGGTTAAGTTTCCTAGCCATAGACACGAGTTGTCATTTGATTAACGGGATCACATCATTAGAGAATGATGTGATTGACTTGACCCATTCCGTTAGCTTAGCACTTGATCGTTTAGTATTCTGCTATTGCTTTCTTCATGACTTATACATGTTCCTATGACTATGAGATTATGCAACTCCTGTTTACCGGAGGAACACTTTGTGTGCTACCAAACATCACAACGTAACTGGGTGATTATAAAGGTGCTCTACAGGTGTCTCCAATGGTACTTGTTGGGTTGGCCTATTTCGAGATTAGGATTTGTCACTCCGATTGTCGGAGAGGTATCTGTGGGCCCACTCGGTAATGCACATCACTATAAGCCTTGAAAGCATTGTAATTAATGAGTTAGTTGTGGGATGATGCGTTATGGAACGAGTAAAGAGACTTTCTAGTAACGAGATTGAACTAGGTATTGAGATACCGACGATCGAATCTCTGGCAAGTAACATACCGATGACAAAGGGAACAACGTATGTTATTATGCGGTTTGACCGATAAAGATCTTCGTAGAGTATGTAGGAGCCAATATGAGCATCCAGGTTCCGCTATTGGTTATTGACCGGAGACGTGTCTCAGTCATGTCTACATAGTTCTCAAACCAGTAGGGTCTGCATGCTTAAAGTAAGATGACGATCGGTATTATGAGTTTTGTGTTTTGTTGTACCGAAGGTAGTTCGGAGTCCCGGATATGATTACGGACATGATGAGGAGTCTCGAAATGGTCTAGATGTAAAGAACGATATATTAGACGACTATGTTCAGACACCGGAATGGTTTCGGGGAGTTTCGGACATATACCGGAGTACTGGAGGTTACCGGAACCCCCCGGGGAGTTTAATGGGCCAAGATGGGCCTTAGTGGAGAAGAGGAGGGGCGGCTAGGTCTGGCCGCGCGCCCCCTCCCCCTCTAGTCCGAATTGGACAAGGAGGGGGGGGGCGGTGCCCCCTTTCCTTCCTTCTCTCTCCTTCCCTTCCTTTCCCCTCCTACTCCAACTAGGAAAAGAGGGAGTCCTACTCCCGGTGGGAGTAGGACTCCTCCCTGACGTGCCCTCCTCCTGGCCGGAAGCCTCCTCCCCCTGATCCTTTATATACGGGGGCAGGAGGCACCTCTAGACACACAAGTTGATCTATTAATCTATTCCAGCTGTGTGCGGTGCCCCCCTCCACCATATTCCACCTCGGTCATATCGTAGCAGTGCTTAGGCGAAGCCCTGCGTCGGTAGAAACATCATCACCGTCACCACGCCGTCGTGCTGACGGAACTCTCCCATGAAGCTCTGCTGGATCAGAGTTCACGGGACATCATTGAGCTGAACGTGTGCTGAACTCGGAGGTGCCGTACGTTCGGTACTTGGATCGGTCGGATCGTGAAGGCGTACGACTACATCAACCACGTTGTGCTAACGCTTCCGCTTTTGGTCTACGAGGGTACAAGGACGACACTCTCCCCTCTCGTTGCTATGCATCACCATGATCATGTGTGTGCATAGGAAATTTTTGAAATTACTACGTTCCTGTTGTCGCCACCGAGGCCTGTCGTGGGAGCGGAGCTAGATCTTGGTGACCTCGCGCCGCCATGGCAAGCGGTGCATGGCCCTGCCGCGGCAAGCGATCCTGGCATGGCGGTGCTGGGAGCGGTGGAGCATTCTCTTGCGGTCGAGGAACTTCTTGGCAGCTTCTTTCTTCACGCGCCAGCGCTTGGCGCGGCGGGTCATGCCGAGGGGCCGCGTGTCTTGGCGCCAGGACGCCGTCTTGGTGCGGAGATGGTGGAGGCGCTCTGTGAGCTGCATCGCCTGTAGCTGGCGGTGGGCGAGGCAGCGAGAGGGAAGGTGCAGGGGAGCCCCGTGCAGCGCTGACGAGCTCGGCGATGCGGTCCAGCCAGTCCTTGTAGAGGTCGTCGACCGGGCGGTAACGCAGGAGCTCGCGTGCCATGAGCAGCGCGGCCTGCGCGTCCGTAGGAGCGCGGCGAGCATGAGACGACGAGCCGGCCGGAGTCAGCGATGGAGTGGCGGTGCGGCCGTCCCGGCGCATCGAGGGGTGCAGTGAGGACGCCTGCTGCTCGTTTCCAGCCGAGCCGGTGGCCGCGTTGGCGGCAGGTGACGGAGATCGACGGGGAGGCCCGCCGACAGAAGCCGTCTGAGTGACGCGGGCGGCGAGGGCGGCCCGACGCTCAGCGCGGGTGCGACGAACGTCCGACATGGTTGTGGTGGAGCGACGAAACACGGATTGACGAGAGGAAAGCCTCGGGGCACCCCTACCTGGCGCGCCAAATGTCGGATCACGGGTTCCGGCAAAACCCTCAAGGTTCGAACACTGGGTGCGAACGAAGATCTCTCCTCTCCCAAACTCTCGCACTCCATGATCTAGCGGATTAACTCGCCAAACTCAAAGAACACAGAGACACAAGATTTATACTGGTTCGGGCCACTGTTGTGGTGTAATACCTTACTCTAGTGTGGTGTGGTGGATTGCCTCTTGGGCTGGGGATGAACAGTACAAGGGGAAGAATAGCCTCATGAGGTGAGGTGTTCTTGTGCTTGGTGAGCTGGTGAAGGGTTCGATTCCTCCTAGATGAGATGATCCCCCTCCTATGGTGGTGGCTAGTCCTATTTATAGAGGCCTGGGTCCTCTTCCCAAATATCCCCCTGCTACGGTGGTGGCTAGTCCTAAGGGATCCCACAACGGCCAAGTTTGAAGGGGGAAAGCTAGTACAGCTTATCCTGACAAAAGTGGTCTTCGCCCGCCAAAGGCTCTCGTGGTGACGCTGTCTTAGGCTCCACGGTGACCTTCGTCCTGCTATCCTGCTAGTCTTGGTCTCGTTGCACCGATATGGAAACATTTGCCTGATGCCTCAGGACTCCACGCCCGCGCTTGCCTCTTTAGCACTGAAGAGGAAACAAGGACACTGCGCGCACGGGTGCCCGCCTGGCGCCCGCCTGGTAGAGGTCATCATGGCTTGCGTCATTGGATCCTTGCGAGGTTCGCCTTGACTTGATCTCTCCGCTCCTCGTGAGCCAGCCTGGTGAGGCCGCTCCCGAGGGGGTCTTGTGTCGTCCGCCTTGCGAGGCTTGGCCCCTCGCGAGGGTCTTGAGTGTTTGTTGGTGAAGATGGGTCGTACGGGACCGCTGGCGGAGCCACGCCTTGGGTTTCAGGCAGGCAAGTTTGGGGTCCCCCATTCCCAGAACACCGACAACAGGCAATTCATATCTAGGGGGAGAGTCTTCATCATCACTTTCATCAATATTATCAGTTTTAATAATTTTATTCTCTCTAGCCCTAGCAAGTTGTTCATCAAGAAATTCACCTAGTGGCACGGTATTATCAAGCATAGAAGTAGTTTCATCATAAGTATCATGCATAGCAGAAGTGGCATCATCAATAACATGCGACATATCAGAATTAATAGCAGAAGCAGGTTTAGGTGTCGCAAGTTTACTCAAAACAGAAGGAGAATCAAGTGCAGAGCTAGATGACAGTTCCTTACCTCCCCTCGTAGTTCAGGGATAAATCTTGGTTTTCTCGTCTTTCATGTTCCTCATAGTGATCAACATATATAAATCTCAAGTGACTCAGAGAATAGAGCTATGGTCCCCGGCAACGGCAAATAGTCTTGATAACCCACAAGTATAGGGGATGGCAACAGTTTTTGAGGGTAGAGTATTCAACCCAAATTTATTGATTCGACACAAGGGGAGCCAAAGAATATTCTCAAGTATTAGCAGCTGAGTTGTCAATTCAACCACACCTGGATAACTTAATATCTGCAGCAAAGTATTTGGTAGCAAAGTAGTATGGAAGTAACGGTAACAGTGGCAAAAGTAATAGCAGCAACTTTGTAGTAATTGTAATAGTGGCAACGGTAAAGTAAATAAGCAAAGATCAATATGTGAAAAGCTCGTAGGCATTGGATCAATGATGGATAATTATGTCGGATGTGATTCCCCATGCAACAGTTATAACATAGGGTGACACAGAACTAGCTCCAATTCATCAATGTAATGTAGGCATGTATTCCGAATATAGTCATACATGCTTATGGAAAAGAACTTGCATCACATCTTTTGTCCTACTCTCCCGTGTCAGCGGGGTCCTATTGGAAACTAAGGGATATTAAGGCCTCCTTTTAATAGAGAATCGGACCAAAGCATTAACACTTAGTGAATACATGAACTCCTTAAACTACGGTCATCACTGGGAGTGGTCCCGATTATTGTCACTTTGGGGTTGCCGGATCATACCACATAGTAGGTGACTATTGACTTGCAAGATAGGATCAAGAACCCACGAATATTCATGAAAACATAATAGGTTCAGATCTGAAATCATGGCACTCGGGCCCTAGTGACAAGCGTTAAGCATAGCAAAGTCATAGCAACATCAATCTCAGAACATAATGGATACTAGGGATCAAACCCTAACAAAACTAACTCGATTATGTAGTAAATCTCATCCAACCCATCACCTTCCAGCAAGCCTACGATGGGATTACTTACGCACAGCGGTGAGCATCATGAAATTGGTGATGGAGGATGGCTGATGATGACGACGACGACGGGTTCCCCTATCCGGAGCCCCCAACGGACTCCGGATCAGCCCTCCCGAGAGAGATTAGGGCTTGGCGGCGGCTCCGTATCATAAAACGCGATGAATCCTTCTCTCTAATTTTTTTTCTCCCCGAACATGAATATATGGAGTTGGAGTTGAGGTCGGTGGAGCCTCAGGGGGCTCACGAGGCAGGGGGCGCGCGCCCCACTCTCGTGGACAGGGTGTGGACCCCTGGTCTTGATTCTTTCGCCAGTATTTTTTATAAATTCCAAAAATATTCTCCGTGAAGTTTCAGGTCACTCCGAGAACTTCTATTTCTGCACAAAAATACACCATGGCAATTCTGCTGAAAACAGCGTCAGTCCGGGTTAGTTCCATTCAAATCATGCAAGTTAGAGTCCAAACAAGGGCAAAAGTGTTTGGAAAAGTAGATACGATGGATACATATCATCGACGAGGAAGTCGGCCAGCGCTTGGGACTTGATGGCGGTGCGAGGCTGATAGAAGATGGTGTAGGGGGCAACTCGATGGCCCAATTGGCCACTCGGCCTGATGCGTCTCTGTTGCCTATGATTTCAGCAAGCGGTGCAGTGCAGACAACCATGATAGAGTGCTCTTGAAAGTATGGCTTGAGTTTCTTGGCGGCAAAATACACGCTGTTGCACATCTTCTGGTAGTGTGGGTAGTTCTGCTTTGAGGTTGATAGTACCTCGCTCAAATAGTACACAGGCCTCTGGACTGGTTGTGCCTTGCCGTCTTCTGGATGCTGAACCACAATGACTGTGCTAATCACTCGGCTGGTTGCGGCAATGTAAAGGAGCATTTGTTCTTTAGCAGTGGGCGCCGCCAAGATAGGCGGCGTGGTCAACATCTTCTTCAGTTGGAGAAAAGCCTTGACCGCCTTGTCGTTCCACTCAAAATGAGTGGTTTTCTTCATGAGCTGATACAGGGAAGGGCCTTCTCTCCCAGCCGACTGATGAAACGGCTGATGGATGCCAAGCAGCCGGTGAACTTCTGGACGTCTCGCAGTCGGGTGGGCCTCTCCATCCTCTCGATGGCTTTGATCTTCACAGGGTTGCACTCAATGCGGCGTTCTGAGACCAGGAAGCCAAGGAGCTGGCCGGCTGGTACTCCGAAGACGCACTTCTCTGGGTTGAGCTTGATTTGGAAACGGCGCAGGTTGTCAAAGGTTTCTTTGAGATCTTCCAAGAGTGTGCCGCGCTTCTCCGTCTTCACCACAATATCATCTACATAGACGTGGGCATTTCTGCTGAGTTACTTGAGGAGGCACTTCTACATGCAATGCTGAAAAGTGGCACCGACATTTCTCAAGCCGAATGTCATGGTCAGGTAGCAGAAGGCTCCGAATGGTGTGATGAAGGCGGTCTTCAGGTGGTCGGCCGGGTTCAACTTGATCTGGTGGTACCCTGAGTAGGCATCCAAAAAACTCAGCAGCTCGCATCCGGCTATGGAGTCTATCACTTGGTCAATCCGCGGCAAGGCAAACGGATCTTTGGGGCAAGCTTTGTTGAGGCTGGTATAGTCAATACACATGCGCCACTTGTTATTCTTTTTTAGTACAAGGACTGGGTTGGCAAGCCATTCTGGAAAGAACACTTCCATGATGAAGTCGTCTGCCAGGAGTCGGGCTATCTCTTCACCAAAAATTCTTCTCTTCTCTTCTGACAGGCGGCGGAGAGGCTACTTGACCGATTTGGCATCTGCTCTGACATGTAGCTTGTGCTCGGCGAAATCCGTCGGAACACCCGGCATATCCTTGGGAGACCATGCAATGATGTCCCAATTCTCACGGAGGAAATCGACGAGCTCGCTTTCCTATTTGCCGTCAAGGGTTGTTCCAACGAGGGCGAATCTTTCCGAGTGCTCAGGGTCCAAGGGGATCTTCTTGGTTTCTTTGGCCGGCTGGAAGGAGCCCTGGGTCTCTGACTCCTTGGGTTCTAGGGACAGGTCCGGCTGCTTGCTGGCCATGGCCACCACCCGGTCCAGGAGCTTCTTCTCGAAGTTTATTACGTGGACTCGCCAGCCGGTCTTGGTCTTGCTGCTGATCGGTGACTTCTTGTAGTCCCCAGCTATAGTGATAATGCCCTTGGTTCCTGGCATCTTCATCTTGAGGTAGGCATAGTGTGGTATTGCCATGAACTTGGCCAGAGCAGGTCGGCCAAGCAGTGCATGATAAGGGCTCTCCAGGTCTACCACCTCAAACCAAATTGCTTCATGGCGGAAATGATTCTTGTCTCCGAAGAGGACATCTATCTTGATCTTGCCGATTGGTGAGCAGGAAAGGCCGGGCACAATCCCGTGGAAGACTGTCTGACTGGGCTGAAGCTGCTTCGCCTTGATGCTCAACTTCTCCATGGTATCGCGGTAAAGGATGTTGATGTTGTTGCCGCCATCTATTAGGACTCGACAGAAACGAACAACTCGCCTCTCTGTTGCAAAGGTGGCATCCAACACCAGGACATAGGAGCCCGGAGAAGGCATTACTTCCGGGTGGTCAGCTCGGCTCCAGCTAATGGGCTTCTCGGACCAGTGCATGAACTCTGGGACTTGGGAGGCGACAACATTGACTTCTTGGTGTTGCTGGCACCGACTGCACCTATCATCAGCCTGGCTGGTGAAGACAACGTAGGCTCCATGCTCTTCAGGGAATTCGTCTTGGATAGCACCAACTGCTGGGCGGGCCGCCAGCTGCTGAGGAGGCGGAGGCGACTAGCCAGCAGGCGGTGAAGGCAGCAGTCCTTCGCCCTTGGAGATTCGGGTGAGCTAGTGGCACTTTCAGGTGATGTGGTTGGATGGCTTCGCGCCGCTGTGGAACTTGCAGGGAGCATCGAGGGTTTGCTCATAGGAGAAGGCGGGCAACCAAGCTGGCTTGCCGCCTTTCTGATGCTTGGGTAAGGGTTGCCCCTCCGGCTGCTGGTCTTCGACTGTCGCCACCTGCCGGCTGGTGGAAGCCGGCATCGGGGCTTTGCGCTTGTTGTCATTCTGCTTCTGGCGTCGACTGGAGGCACCAGCCGGCGTTCTGGGAGCCGGGGGGAGCACCTTCCCAGAGGCGTCCACCCGAAGCTCCAACTTCATGGAGGAGTCGGCAGTGGCATACTTGTCTGCTATGATCAGTAGCTTGTCGAGTGTGGCCGGCTAGTCGCAGAGGAGTTGGTGCTTGAGGAGGGTGACTTCTCTGCACCCGGCGGTGAAGTATTCTATGGCTTGCACCTCGTGCACCCCCTTGCAGGAGTTGCGTAGTTCAGCCCACCGTGTCAGGTAGTTGCCAGTGGATTCGGTAGGGCCTTGGACGCACAGAGAGAGCTAGCGATGCTTGGGCGGCCGCTTGTAAGTGCTGGTGAAGTTGCGGACGAAGACTTCAGTGAAATCTACCCAGCTGTTGATGTTGCGGGCTTCAGGCTGTTCAGCCATGTCCGGGCCGTGCCCTGGAGCATGAGCGGAACGTAGTTCACGGCAACGCGCTTGTTGCCATTTGCTATGCTGACTGCGGTGGAGTAGTCAACCAGCCAATCTTCGGGCTTCACTGAGCCGTTGTACTTGGGCGTATCTCTTGGGAGCGAGAACCCTTTGGGAAGGGCACAAATCACGATGCGGGGCCAAACAAGGCGGCCCATCGCGTTTTATTTTCTAGCGCTCGATCGAGCAAGGCGGTCGATCCGTGGCGCGCGATCATTCTTCTTCGACTTCTCGGCGGCCAAGCCGGTCGCCGAGTGTCGGGTGGTCAACAGGCGGCGGGGAGGTGCGCCTCTCCCTATGAGGAGAAGGAGGCGGCGGATAGTCGTCCCGTCGTTCCACTGCTCATGGGCGGCCGTCTTGGACGCGCTCGATGGTAAGTCGTGTACGGTTACGGCTAGCAACTGGCTCTTTGTCTCTTCGGTCGCGGGCACCGCCTGCTGTCGGCGTCTGGGAGGTCGCGCCTTGGTCTCGGCAGGGTGGAGGATTCGCGACGTGAGTGCCGGGCTCTGCCATGCGGCAACCGGCTTCTTGCTGCTCTGCAGCCGCATCAATGAGCCGCTGAACGCGCTCGGTCATACAACGACGCTCGTCGCCCTCCAAGTTTTCCAGCTCGTCTGCCGCTGCCTGGGCAACGCGTATGTTCTCCATAGGCGTGGCGTAGACTGGGCGGTCAGCACCCAGCATACTGGCAATGGCCGCACCGCGCTGGCGGATGGTGCCCACACAGGTAGGCCCGCCAGCAGCCGGCGTGCCACAGACGGCGCGGTCGAGATCGCGCTGGTAGGCCTCGGAGAGGCGCTTCATGGAAGCCAGCTTCTTGGCGTTTTCGACGAGGGAGACGCGGCAGGCTTCTAGCGTCTCGGCTTGGCGTCTTCTGCGATGGGTGTGGACAGGTCCCGCAGTCCCGCCTGCAGCGGATCGTGTGCGGCTTTTTCGATGTCTCCGCCGTGGCTGGTGATGAGCACTTCCGTGACGGTGCTGTCGCCGCTATCTGCTCGAGGGAGTGGGTCGTCGATGACCACCACGTTGGTGGGGAAGGCGTCGAGGGATGCCATGTCGGAGTCGACAAGCATCGGGTCGGTGGAGCCGATCGACTCTAGGTCGGAGGCAAGCTCGTTGGCGATGTCAAGCTTGCCAAGGAGGTCGACAAGGCAGCTCTCAGAGCTAGTTGCACCCACGCGTGGCGCGGGCTCATCGGAGAGGCGGATCTCGCCAACAAGGTCAGCGAGGCCAACCTTCGTGCAGTCGAGCTCTACGCCATGCAGCATGTCGGCGCAAACGCCATCGGGCGTGCCGAGCTGGCTGCACTCGCTAGGGAGGAACAAGGTTCCCGTCCAGAACAGATCTCCGGACGACGATGCACCTAGCCCCATGGTGGGCGCCAAATGTCGGGGGTTTGGTGCGACATATGCCAAAGGATGGCTTATCATGGTGGGAGCTAGTAAGACGTCGTCGGTGCCTGGAAACGGGATGAGGCGTAGACACGAACGCCGACGCACTTTACCCAGGTTCAGGGCTCTCCTAGGAGATAACACCCCTAGTCCTGCTCTGCGTGGTCTCCGCATGATCACTAAATCAACAAGTAGCTACAAGTTCTCCTTGAGATGTTTGCTAGAGGAGGAAGAAGGGCAAGGCTAGCTCTCTCCCCTCTCTGTACGTGGTGTGTATGTTATCTCAGGGGCTCAGCCCTTTGCATGGGTGCCCTGGGGGGTTTATATAGGCCTACCCCCCAGGGGTACAAAGGTAATCTGGCCGGGTGTAGGACCCGACTGTCAGTGTCTACGGTCGCCGGCTTCTCCGCCGGCAGCTGGGGCCCGCCAGTTGTACGGTACTTGCCCGATATGCCGTGCCCGCCGCTTGCGGGTCTTGCCGGCTGCTTAGTACTGTAGTCGTGTTGCTGATGACGCTTGCTTTGTCGAGAAGGCGTGGCTACAGTCCCGTCGCCTGGTGGGCGTTCACTGTAGCCATTCCCCGTCTCTTCTGGTTAATGGCGCACAAACTCCAAGGGAGGGGGAGGGACGTCTGGTCAGGAGTCGGCCTCCCCATGAGACGGCTGGTCAAGGCTCGCCGTCTTCTGGCTTCTCACGGGCAGGTGGGGCCTGTCGTCTGTGGGCCGTACGACAGCCTGTCGTGGGAGCATGGCCTTCTCTGCCATGGATGATGTCATGGCTGCGGGGCAACAGTGCTGCGCCGGGCGAGGGATGTCCGTTCGATGCGCTGCACTGTGGCCACGCTCGGCTCTGGATTCGGGGGCGGCAGGCTGCACTGTAGACACGCCCCATCTCGTCGTGTTTATGTGGGTGCTAACTTTGAGGGCACGGGTGGGCCGCCTGCTAGAAGCCGGCCTCTCTGGTGAAGAGGACCCCGCTGACAGGGGGTTCGGTGAGAGGACGTGACACTACTCACGGTGGGTAGAGGAGGACGTGCTCGCCGAATTAGTCGTCGGATGGGACGGGAGTGCCTCACTGCCGCCCTCCGCTACTTCGACGGGGTGTCATCCATGTTGAAATCTACTCCCTCCGTTTCTAAATATTTGTCTTTTTAGAGATTTCAAATGGACTACCGCATACGGATGTATATAGACATACTTTAAAGTGTAGATTCACTCATTTTGTTCCGTATGTAGTCACTCGTTGAAATTTCTAGAAAGACAAATATTTAGGAACGGCGGGAGTAGTAAAAAAAATTTATGTGGAGGAGGACGTGCCCTATAAGGCCGAATCAGTCTCGGAGGCACGCCGGCCTTAAAAACGTGGCATTTCCCAGCATCAAGGACACACGGGCGATCGTCAACCGCGTGGCTATGGCAGTGGAAGCATTCCCGCCTATGAGGTCACTTACAAAAGGAGGAAGAGCACGCAATTCAAATTCTATTAGAGAATCGTAGTTTAAATGGTTGTCAAATCCTAGTTGTCATCCATGTCTAAATCTAGTAGAAAAAACTTGCATTGTTAAGATGGGGAAGGAAGAGATATTTTGCACTCAATGACAAAAGGTCTCACATGGGAAAAATAATTTAAAGGCTACGGTTTATGATGATTATGTGTTTGCGCATTGCCTCGCCAACCTCTATAATATTTTGGAGCGCACTCCATACATGTTAAGGAGGCTATCAATATAGTGACTATGCTAGAGTTACTCTCAATGATGTCAGTTTTCATCACGCAAAAGTTTTCTTATTTTACTACCGATCATTCTAGAATTTGAGGAATTGTTGAATAAAATAAATAATTTATGATACTTAAAGTCAAATTCATTTGTGAGCTATATTTTTACTGGAACGTAAATTTTGATGTACCCATAGGATTATCAATAATTTTGAATATATGGGAGAAATGATCTATTTAGAATGGAAGGCCGACGCCAGGGGAGAAAAGTTGCCCTCTCCAAAGGTTATGCGGGGAGGGCTCGACGCCACTCGATCGACATGTTGGGATGTCCTTTTTTTCCTAAGAAGGTAACCATTTCTGCATGAGGACATATGATGAGGTTTTTTTTTGTTCAAAAGCTCAAATGGAGATAAATATTAAGCCAAAAGTCCAAATTATGAGTCGTTTTCTCGCGGTGATACCTTCGAAATTAGATCCATGTTTTTTTACATGTTTAAATGGATTTATTAAGTCAAGGCTTCAGAGTTGTTTTTAAATGGTAAAATATGTGAGTTATTTATTAAGTCAAGGCTTCAGAGTTGTTTTTGTGGGATTTTTTTTTTGATTTATTCATCATCTGTCATGGCAGTACAAGGAACACTATAAAAGTAAAAATAAATAAATTGTATCAAACATTGCGAGAGGGATCGAACATATCGACAAAGCAAATCTAACATGAGACACACGAACAAAGCGCAGCCATCGTTGATGTCGCGATCCATGTCATCACCCACCCATGACCCATATTGCAACTCATTTAAAACAATACAGAGGCTAGCCAACTCGCATCCAGGAGGCTCCCTCGATTGGGGCTTCGTTGGCCATAGGATTGTGGTCAATCTGGTCTTTGACTTCGTTTGGGCCGTTAGATGCTCGCGGCTCTCGCTGCTAGTTTTAACTGCGTGGTAAGTTTGCATGGCCAATGACTGGTGGGCTCTTGTTCTGTGCCTATTGGCTGGGTAAGCCGTTTTGAGGTGCGGGTGCGCCCTCTCCCCGCACGCCGCGTGCGCGTCGCGTCATTTGCGGCGGGCTTGGGTAACCCTGCCCTCGAAAGCACCTCGGCCCAATCCAATCCTCCGCATGCCGCAACCCTCCCTTCCTCCTCGATCTCTCTCCCTCAGCCGCCACGAACCCTAGCTCCATTTCCTACGATCCCGCGGTCGCTGCCGCTGCTCCATCTGACCTCCCTCGTCAGCCGCCGCCGCCACCACGGCTCCTCCGTCCACCGACTCTGTCCGTGCAAGCGGCCAGTTTCCTTCCACCCCGACCTTCTCCACTGTCTCCCAGTTCATCATCCGTCTCTTGCTGCTCGAGGTGCTCATCTGCCCATGCCGCGAGGAAGCAACGTGAGGAGGAGACACCTCGTCTCGAGAAGCCGCGGGAGGAGGGCCTCAAGCAGAGAAGAGCAGATGCCAGCCAGGTAGTCTTTTTGGCTCGACGTCGTCCTTCATGTCCGGGCCGCGGCAGACCCTAGCGCCGTCCTTCAGGTGTATTCGCGACTGCAGGTCCGCATGTGAGCCCCAAACCATCTCTCTCTCTCCCGCACTCATTTTCCCTCTCACATTTAGCATTTGAGGCTGTAGATCTAAGCACTAGTTGTTTGTAAAAATGCTCAAGGAGGACTGCTTAGAGGAAGGTTGTATGTTCTACAGTTTCAGTTACATTATTACATACAGCTAAAGAAAAGTTTACATGATTCTATAATTATTATTGAAGATTTTCAATCATAGTAAATTTCTACAGATCTGCACTACAAGCTGGACCATATAGAATGATCCAATGATAGGATCCTGCTGTGTTCTAATGAATAGATTGTTCAAAGGATCTGTTTATAGACAACAGGCATATATTTGTACAAAGATCATATTATTTCGATGCCCATGTAAGTTCTCTTATCTCTTTGGTGTGCATCTTCTTTAGGACTTACCTCATTGCAATTTATGGTCATGCTTTGCATAGCTAAATCGGTATCAAGAATATTGTATTGTTTATTTCTTACCATGTCTGGTCTACTAATATGGCTACATCTGTACAATACTTTTATAGATGAAGTTGGTGGTTCATGCAGACCCAAGGTGCACTGACAGAAGATATCAGAGGAGCAGAGGAAAATGCAAGTGTGTATGTGTGAAAAAAATATTGGTTTAACTCAAGGTATTGTTGTACATGTTGTCATCACGCTCAAATTCCAGTTATTGTCACTATCAAATAGTGTCAAACACTCAAATCATTGTTCTGAATTTCTATAGGATGCTGAGGAAATCCTCGAAGGCATAAAGACCACACAGACACATACTTTTTTATGGTTTTTGTCGTGGTTTTGTCACGGCAGATTGAGGGAGTCCTGGATTAGGGGGTATCCGGACAGCCGGACAATATGCATCATCCGGACTATTGAAGCGTGAAGATACAAGACTCAAGACTCCGTTCCGTGTCCGGATGGGACTCTCCTTTGCGTGGAAGGCAAGCTTGGCGATCCGGATATTGTATTTCCTTCCTTGTAACCGATGCCATGTAAACCCTAGCCCTCTCCGGTGTCTATATAAACCGGAGAGGTTGGTCCTTAGAAGGCCGATCACAATTACAATCATAATCATCATAGGCTAGCTCCTAGGGTTTAGCCTCTACGATCTCGTGGTAGATCTACTCTTGTACTACTCATATCTTCAATATTAATCAAGCAGTAAGTAGGGTTTTACCTCCATCGAGAGGGCCCGAACCTGGGTAAACATTGTGTCCCTTGCTTCCTATTACCATCAGCCTAAGACGCACAGATCGGGACCCCCTACCTGAGATCCGCCGGTTTTGACACCGACATTGGTGTTTTCATTGAGAGTTCCTCTGTGTCGTCACTGCAAGGCTTGATGGCGCCTCCAACCGTCAACAACACGGTCCAGGGCGAGACTTTTCTCCTCGGACAGATCTTCGTGTTCGGGCGGCCAAGATCAGGCCAATTAAGCAGCCACGGACCAGATCGACAACTACGCCCCTGGCCACCAGGTCAGGTTCGGAAACTTGAACTACACGGCCGACATCCGCGGAGACTTGGTCTTCGACGGATTCGGGCCTGGGCCAGGAGCACCGGACAGTCACGATGAGCACGGCTTAGACCTGCTGTCGGACGATGTCCGGGATATCACTCCGGCAGTAGCCCCGGACCTAGACCCGGAGCAGACTGCATGGCCCACGGACGGGTGGATGGACCCCGCCCCGCAGGCCGTACACTCATCGGCGGTAGATCCGAACACAGGCCTCGCTTCTAAGGAAGCCAGTGACTCCGGATCCCCAGATTCGTATCCGGTTGTGGGATCCGGCCCGCGCGCTCCCGAGCCCGCCGAGCCTGGCTGGGCTCTGGTAATGGAGTTTACCGCTGCAGATATCTTCCAGCACCTCGCCCTTCGGCGACGTGCTGAACTCATTAAAATCTCTCTCTTTGTCAGGAGACTCTTGGCCGAACTATGTCCGTCTTGAGTGGGAAGCAGGCGACGAAGGAATTCGCTGCCCACCCACCACCCACTTCATTGTCACGGTCGATGATTTAACCGACGTGCTTGACTTCGACTCCGAAGACATCGACGGTATGGACGACGATGCAAGAGAAGTACAGGAACCACCGCTCACAGGGCGGTGGACAGCCACCTCCTCATACGATATATATATATGGTGGACACTCTGAAGGAAACCAATGGCGACGAGGCAACGGAGGATAACCCCACAGGGAGAAAAACGAAGCATGGGCGTCGCCGGCGCCGCTCCAAGCCCCGCCACAGCAACACCGGCCCCAGAGATGAAAACTATCCGGATGGTGCCGAAGAGGAATACAACCCTGACCAGCCCATCTTCGAGCAGGCCAAACAGGAAGATGAGCAGGTCAGCCTAGACAAACAGGCGACCGACGGATATCCGGAGGAGGACAACTATATGCCCCCCTCCGAAGACGAGATTAGCCTCGGCGACGACGAGTTCGGCGTGCCTGAGGATACCGAAGAGCAGGAGCGCTTCAAGCGCCGGCTTATTGCCACTGCGAGGAGCATGAAGAAGAAGCAGCAGCAGCTTCAAGCTGATCAGGACCTGCTCACAGACAGATGGACAGAAGTCCTGGCAGCCGAGGAATATGGACTCGAGAGCCACACAGCTGACCGGCCACCCCGTGGTCGGGATAAAACGGCATACCAGCCCGAATACCAGCCCGCACCCCCGCGCCAGTTTACTACGGCCCGGGGCAATACTCAAAACACCATAGGACAACCAAGATCGATCTACGGATCGCGGGGGCGTGCCCGAGCGCGTGACGATGACCGTCACGCCGGATACATTATCAACAAGTCCGGCCGGGCCAAACACAGCAACCCATACCAATTCGAACTGCGTAGCCACATAGCCCGGCACAGAGGCGCCGCACACCCCCTCTGCTTCACTGACAAAGTGATGGATCATGAATTCCCAGAAGGGTTCAAACCCGTAAACATCGAATCAAATGATGGCACAACAGACCCCGCAGTATGGATCGAAGATTTCCTTCTCGACATTCACATGGCCCGCGGAGACGATCTACACGCCATCAAGTATCTTCCCTTAAGCTCAAAGGACCAGCCCGACATCGGCTAAACAGCACGCCGCAAATTCCATTGGTAGTTGGGAAAACACGGAAGACGATTCGCCGACAACTTCGAGGCACATATGTGCGACCACCGGACGCCGATGACTTGAGACACATTACTCAACAGCTGGGAGTCAACCAGGAAATTCGGACTCGGTTCCTAACTAAAAAGAACCAAATAGTCGATTTTCCGACGCCCAAGCCTGGCGGCTTTAAGCATAATATCCGTGATTTAATGGCTCGCCCGACACCTCGCCAGGAAAACCCAAGTCCATGGCAGCTCTCACAACACTAATGACCCGCTTTTGCGCGGGCGAAGACAGCTGGTTGGCTCGCAGTAGCACCACGCCACATTCCGGCACTTTGGATGTCCGCGACAATAACGGCAAGCCACGGGGCAACAGACACAAGCGACGGAACAACGGCAACAACACCGAAGACACGGCAGTCAACGCCGGATTCAGTGGATCCAAATCCGGTCAGCGGAAGAAGCCGTTCAAAAGAAACAATCAAGGACCGCCCACCGACCGTGATATCGAACTCTCGTACAAATTCATGGCACCCCAGACAAGCCAGCCAACCACACCAATAGAGACTGCTGGGTGTTCAAACAGGCTGGTAAAATAAACGCCGAAAACAAGGACAAGGGGCTGCACAGCGATGATGACGAGGAGCCCCGGCGTCCGAACACGAGGGGACAGAAGAAATCCCCCCCCCCCAGGTGAAAACGGTCAACATGATCTACACCACTCACATTCCCAAGCGGGAACGGAAGCAAGCACTACGGGACGTCTATGCGATGGAGCCAGTCACCCCCAAATTCAACCCATGGTCAGCTTGTCCGATCACCTTTGATCGTAGGGATCATCCTACTAGCATCCTTCACGGCGGCTCAGCCGCATTGGTCTTAGACCCAATCATCGACGGATTCCACCTCACGCGAGTCCTTATGGACGGCGGCAGCAGCCTGAACTTACTTTATCAGGACACAGTGTGCAAAATGGGCATCGACCCTTCAAGGATCAAGCCCACCAAAACCACCTTTAAAGGTGTAATTCCTGGAGTAGAGGCCCGCTGTACGGGCTCTATAACATTGGAGGTGGTCTTCGGATCTCCGGACAACTCCCGAAGCGAAGAGTTAATCTTCGATATCGTCCCTTTCCGTAGTGGTTACCACGCACTGCTCGGACGAAACGCATTCGCTAGATTCAACGTGGTACCACACTATGCATACCTCAAGCTCAAGATACCAGGCCCGCGCGGGGTCATAACAGTCAATGGAAACATGGACCGCTCTCTCCGTACGGAAGAGCATACATCAGCCCTCGCGGGAGAAGTGCAATGCGGCCTCCTCCAGCAAACCACCAATCCGGCGACGACTACCTCGAGCACCGTCAAGCGAGTCCGGAACACCCCACAACAGGATCACCAGGCACGCCAAGAGCGCGACTAGCAGTCCGGCCTCCGCTCAAGCCCCATCAAAGCAGCATTCGTGCCACGCGCGCACAACTACGCACTCAGAATACAATGGGCACAGGCGGAGGCGCAACAGTGACTTAGTCAGCAGTGCGGTATCACCACAGCATACTTTCATAAAAAAAACATGTCTCTTTCTATTTCTTTCAGGACACTGCCTTAGAGCAACCTCTTCATAAGAGCCGGATTGTCGGACTTATACAGGGGAGAAAACCAAGGAAGCAACAGGCTTTGCGCACAAAAGGAAACACCCAGATGGAATCTATTTACGATCGTTATACATGTTTTATCTATCTCTACGCGGCCTGCCCCTGGATAGGACATGTCAAATAGTCCTATTTATCTCCGCTTAATGCATTCATTGTAAACATACGCTTAAACGTATTATTCATCAATGTGAGATCACATATAGCGTCAGCTTATTATTCTTATTTGAGCATTTTTCTTACAAATGTTTATTTGATATTGCAACCGTACACCTTGGTACGGTTAGTTTGCCAGGGGCTTCTTATGGCGCCCCGTAATACGGCAAGTAAAGTCCGAACACTTTCAACAGTGCGGCACCCCGAACTTATAGCACTATATGCATCAGCTCCGAATCATGTCTTGGGTCCACAGTTGGGTTAGTCCGGCTCCCTTGTATTGGTACCTTACGTTCCGTTATATCGGCTAAGGTAGCGCATGGAGAACTACTGCGATTGTGTCCCGGTTCTTCCGGACGAGCACCTCAGTAGAGAAAGCCGAAAACTGACCGGCATGATGCGGCGAGAGCTGGTCGCTGTTCGAGAGGTCTTAAAATCCTTAAAGATTTTTTTCCACTTTAGGCGATGAATCGGCCTTGTCCGATGAGGAGTATATAGCGCCCCAATTCGCCCTCCAATTTAGGGCTTCGCCAAAATTTAAAATTATAGACTTCTATGGCTAAGTGAAAGTTATAAAGCCGCATAGTTTGATTGCCTTGTTCGCTGCGCCGGATACCTCCTTATGGGACCAAAAATTTGGATAAAGAGTATCCGGGTTTTTCCAGGAACACCCCGGTACTAGTTACGTGTGGGCGGAAGCCGACGACTGGCCTACTTTCAGAATTTTATAAATAGCCGCACAGAAGGTAATATTTTAAATCAAACAGTGCTACATAGCACAAGTAACTTCGTCTTCAAATTACAACAGCGGCAGAGGTACATTCAGTCAAAAATCTTGTCCTTGGTACATTCATCGGCCACGAGTCGAGCGCCCTTCATAACGCCATCATAGTACTTCTCGGGATAGCGATGCGCCTTGGCCTCCGGCGGCCCATCCTTCACCAGCTTCTCCGCATCTAGCTTGCCCCAATGCACCTTCGCGCGGGCAAAGGCCCGGCGGGCACCCTCAATGCAAACGGATCGCTTGATAACTTCAAGCCGCGGACATGCATTCACCATCCGCTTGATCAGGCCGAAGTAGCTAGTGGGCAGGGGCTCACCATGCCAAATCCGGACTGTGAAATCTTTCATAGCCACTTCGGCCGCCCTGTGGAGTTCGACCAACTGCTTCAGTTGGTCACTCAGAGGCATTGGGTGTTCGGCCCCAGCATACTGGGACCAGAACAACTTCTCTGTTGAGCTCCCCTCTTGGGCACGGTAGAACTCCGCGGCATCTGATACGCTGCGTGGCAGATCTGCGAATTCCCCTGGAGAGCTTCGAATTCGGGTAAGTAAAAGAAACGCCTCCTCCACATGTTTGCTTTGCATAAAGAATTTCTTACCCGCCGCTATCTTTTGGGCCTCCTGGATTTCCTACTGTGCCTTCTCGGCTTCGGCCTTGGCGTCTTTCATACTCACAAGGGCCTTCGCATGCTCGGCCTCTTTCATCTTCAGATCATGCTCCACGGACTCGAACTTCTTGCCGAGGTCCCGGAGCTCTAGCTGTACCTCACCCACTCTAGCACCTTGCTTTTCGCGCTCCTTGCATTCCAAGGCCGCCTTGTCTTCGGCCTGGGACAGCGCTTTCTTCAGGGACGCCATTTCGGCGGCGGCCCCTGTTACACAGTCACGATGCTTCGTTGTTAGACTAACCAATTTTATCTATCCTTAAATACATAAGAGCGGGGAATCACTCACCTTTGTTCTCTTCGAGCTGCCTCTTCGTAAGGTTGAGCTCTCCCTGCGCCTACTCCAGGTCCCGCTTTAGTTCGGCAACCTCGGCTATGCGGGCAGCAGCGGCAAGCAGCACAGCCTGCTTATTCACATGAATATTTATTATTAGACTCCTGTGGATTATAATTGACCCTCTGTTTGGCTTTGCCTCCCGAACACCAAACAGAGTATCAGGGGCTACTACCTATCAGGTGGTAATTTCACACATTTTTATTACTTACCTCCAAGCCTATTAGGAGGCTGGTGCAAGCTTCGGTTAGTCCGCTCTTGGCGGACGAAACCTTCTGAATCACCGCACTCATAAGAGTACGGTGCTCTTCATCCATGGAAGCGCCGCGAAGCGCTTCCAGCAGACAATCCGGCGCCCCAGGCGCAACGGAAGTCCTCGACACAGACGGCTCGCCTTCCCTAACGAGGGGCTGCACGCCTGAGTCCGGAACCATTGGAGGTTCCGGAATAATGTTCGGCTGAGAGCCCGGCCTACTGTGGCTCCCATCGACACGATCCGCAGGGATCTTGAACCCCGCGTGTCCGACATCTGGAATTCCGCCTTGGGGCGTCTCCAGAGTCACCTCCCCCCGCTTTGGGAGCCTTCGGGACAACACCTCTGTGTCATCTGCGGGTTGAGGAGTAGTGGCCGTCGGGAGCGAGTTCATCGCTGAACCGCTCAGGGACCCACCCGAAGAAGATACCTTGGGATGAACCCTGGCCGGACTGCATTTATGTTCGGCGTTATAAAAAGACTGTGAAGTAAATTCATGATAGAGTGCGGATACTTACGATCGCTGGGGGCTTTCCCCTGGGCAGCCACCCCTCCTCGCTATGGGCGGCCGTGGCGGAGTAGTCCGGAAGGGACACCCTTCCCTTCTTGGACGTCCCAGCCTCCCCCTCCGGGGCGGCTTTCCTCTTTCTCCTCCCAAAGGCAGGAGGTAGAGTTTCTTGCTTCCTTCGCCTCGCTGGAGGAATTGTCTCGTCGCCGCCGACGACGTGGGTATGACAACCTTGCACCGAGGGCCTTTCCCGGCCCCCTGGTCCGCCTTCTCGGGCCCCTCACCCTTTCCGGGTGGGGTGGTCCCTTCTTCTTCTTCTTCCTCCCCTTCGGGGGAGGAGTGTGCCTCGTCGTCTTCGGACGAGGCTTCCGGCACAACCTTACGCCGGAGACCCTTGCGGATCCCCGGGGGCTTCTTTCCGGCCTTCTTCTTCGGCACCTTGTAGGGCGCCGGGACTAGCATCTCCGTTAGGAGAGCATCAGCTGGGCCTTCTGGCAGCGGAGCCGGACAGTCAATCTGCTCCGCTGTCTCCACATAATCCTGAACAAATATGCACAATTACTTAAGACTCCCCCATGAATATATTGGGAAGAACCAAATCCGGTGGTAGCCTGAAAACTCACCTCACTCGGAGGCCGCGCGGCGTGGAGCCCACGGTCCTCGGATATGGGAGGAGGTACTTCGGAGGCCTTGAACAACGCCTTCCATGCATCTTTGTGCGTCATGCCATAGAGCCTCCGAAGCGTCTAGTGTTCGGCTGGGACGAACTCCCATAGATTAAAATCCCGCCTTTGGCACGGGAGAATCCGGCGAACGAGCATGACCAGGATCACGCTGACAAGCTTGATGTTCTTGTCCTTCATGATCTTTATGCAAGTCTGGAGTCCGGTCAGCTCTGTAGATTCGCCCCAGGACATGCCCTTCTTTTCCCAGGAGGTGAGCCGCATGGGGGTTCCGGATCGGAACTCGGGGCCGCCGCCAGCTTGGCGCCAGCTGCTCGGTGATGTAGAACCACCCCGACTGCCACCCTTTCACGGTCTCCGCAAAGGAGCCGTCAGGCCAGGTGAATTAGGCATTTTGCCCACCATGGCCCCTCCGCACTCCGCTTGCTGGCCACTCACGATCTTCGGCTTCACGCAGAAGATTTGTAGCCACAAGCCAAAGTGAGGCTTGATGCGGAGGAAGGCTCATGTCTGACGATAAACGCCGAGATGTTGAGGACGAAGTTTGGGGCTAGATCATGGAGATCTAACCCGTAGCAGAACATGAGCCCGCGGACGAAGGGGTGAAGTGGAAACCCCAGTCCACGGACGAAGTGGGCGAGAAACACGACCTCTCGTGGGGTCCGGGGTTGGAATGACCTGCCCGTCGTCCCGGTAGCCGGTGCGTTATGTCTGCGGCCAAGTATCCGGCCGCCCGAAGATTTGCGATGTGCTTCTCCTTCACGGTGGAAGCCACCCACTTGCCTCCTGCTCCGGACATGTTTAGCTGTGCGGAGAAGACTTGGGCTAGGGTGCTGGAGCTCGTGGGGGCAAGAGTGGGCAAAGGAGGAAGAAGGCGTGGGTAAAAATGGAGAACTCTTATCCCTTTATAGAGGTGACGAAAGCGGTGCGCCTCCCCACTCGCCCGTTGAGAATCGCTTACTTCCCAAGCGCCACGATTGATGGCATGGTGGGATTACCCATACCCGTATTGATGAGAATCCCGTGATAAGGGGATACGATCTCTGCTTTGACAAGACGTGTCAAGGAAACCGCCTCGCAGTATGCGCTGAGGCTGGTTCTGGGAAAACGGTTCGAATAATAACCCGACCGTAATGACATATCACGTCATCTAAAAAGTTGTCAGCTGAAATATGGTTCTCTCTACGGTGGTATGTGAAGATCATTTTGCAGATCCGGACACGGTCTACGTGTTCGATGGTTACTTTGGGGTCTTCGGAGAAGGAACCCGCCTTGCAATGCCGAAGACAAGACTGCGCGCCGGACTCATCGTCATTGAAGCCTGGTTCAGGGGCTACTGAGGGAGTCCTGGATTAGGGGGTATCCGGACAGCCGGACTATATGCATCGTCCGGACTATTGAAGCGTGAAGATACAAGACTCAAGACTCCGTTCCGTGTCCGGATGGGACTCTCCTTTGCGTGGAAGGCAAGCTTGGCGATCCGGATATTGTATTTCCTTCCTTGTAACTGACGCCATGTAAACCCTAGCCCTCTCTGATGTCTATATAAACCGGAGAGGTTGGTCCTTAGAAGGCCGATCACAATTACAATCATAATCATCATAGGCTAGCTCCTAGGGTTTAGCCTCTACGATCTCGTGGTAGATATACTCTTGTACTACTCATATCTTCAATATTAATCAAGCAGGAAGTAGGGTTTTACCTCCATCGAGAGGGCCCGAACCTGGGTAAACATTGTGTCCCTTGCTTCCTGTTACCATCATCCTAACACGCACAGATCGGGACCCCCTACCCGAGATCTGCTGGTTTTGACACCGACACAGATGTCCTCATGAAAGGACTTAGTCGTGGAGCCATCGCAACGGGTTAGCCTAAAGGGATTAAAGCGGACAAGGGACGCAAGAGAGTTTTATACTAGTTCGGCCCCTTACGATGAAGGTAAAAGCCTACGTCTAGTTGTGATGGAATTGATGGGGTTTCGATGACCAGGGAGCGAATACGCTTTGCCTGAGTCTCGAGTTGTTCTCTGTTGTCCATGAACCGCCATTGGGTCGTCCCCTTATATACATGGGTTGACGCCCGTCGATTTACAGAATCCCAAGGCCGGCTCATAAACGTGTCCGTCTCGGTCTCTGCTCTTTATATCTTACAGCACAAGTCTACATATGAATACCGGTTTATGTCTACAGGCCTTAAACCGGTTTTGGGCTTGGGCCTTCTCAAAGCGTCACCATCTGTCTTCATGGGCTTCAGATATAATGAACTACTAAGGGGGTTAGCCCGACCTCTCCTGGCTGGTTTACGCCCAGTGGTAATATCCCCAACATTAGGCCCCAGACTGATTTGAACTAGTTCATGTCAGTCCTGAATACTTAAGAAAATTTCTTCTTCAATATCTTCACACAATCTGTAAACCGCCATGATGTCATCTTCCAAGACCATGGTAAACCGCCATGACATCATCTGTTATTTAAACTGTATATACCCATCTTCATTAATGGGCCTCCTATGATCGAGGCGACAAGGGCTGTCACACCCCATTTTTTGGGCTCCTCGATTCTCACGCCTGCCTTTTGTCCATTCCTCTTATAAATAGGGTCGAGGGGTCACTTTCACTTTTCCCCCTCGTGCCTCTTCGCGTCGTCGTCTTCCTCACGCTACTCGACCTCTGGAGGTCTGCCGCCACCGTCGACCGTCGCCTCTGCCTCAACTCCGGCCGTTGCATCACCCTGAATGTACCAGAAAACCGCGGAGCTTCTCCGCTCTTTTCATCAGCATCGGTAAGCTCTCTGTTCTTCTGCCATAGATCTGTTTCTAGGGTTTCAGTGTTCCTCGGTGTTCATCGGTGTACGTCGGCGTTCCTCGTTTATGTAATAGCTCTTTGCTTCAAACCTGAATATCCTGTATAGTGATAGTCGCAGCCTTTCTTTCCATTCATGCATCCCATAGAAGATCCCATCTGAATCTTCATCAACTGTTTCGGTACTAACTCTTAGGTCTGAATATATTTTCCCTTTCTGACATGCGGTAGATCCAAAATTATAATTCCAACTTGTGAAATCTGTTTTTCCTTCACTTATACATCTGTAGACTTGTATCTTCAATGCCAGATTAGGCGGTTTAACTTGTTAGAATTCAGACGACCCGGTAGATACCATTAGTCCCCTTATTGAACCGCCATTGTACTTCACCATTATGTTGTCTTCATTAGTAAACTCCGGTTTATGAACAGCCAACTCCGGTTTAATAATCTGCCTGCACCCTTATATCGATGCATAATTGTCCACCGTAAATCTTAAACCGGCAATAACAATGTTTCAGATTTTCCTTGCCATGGCCAAGCAAGTCAATGAATGCAATTGGGTTCCTTCTCGAGTGACTGAAGAACAATTAAACAACTCGTTAAAACAGGCGTTTTAGCAAAGAAAGATGTTATCCACTGGAGGGTCCCTGGCCCGGGAAATCCTCCCACCCCCAAGGATGGAGAGGTAGTTGTGATTGCTGATCACTTAGGCCGGGGTTTCAGCCCTCCCGGTTCAAAAAATTTCCGGGATGTACTGGCCAGCTTTCAACTGCGCCCTCAAGACATCGGTCCTAACTCTGTGACCAACATCTGCCACTTCCAAGTTTTTTGTGAGGTTTATCTACAAGAGGAACCTACAGTAGAACTGTTCAGGGATTTCTGTTTCACTTAAACCGTCACACAGAATTCACAGATGGGCCCAACACTGAATTGGGTGGAATGGCGGTTCAGAAAAGGAAGGAAGCTACTTTTCCTCATCCCAAACTTCACAATCACCCCAAGGAGTGGAACGCCACTTGGTTTTATTGCAAAGACACATCTCCACCTGATGAAAACCCCCTGCCGGGTTACATACGAACTTTGAGCAAAACACATCCTTTCCCTCAAAGGTTGACTGCAAAAGAGAGGGACAACTATGCCCCTCAATTATCAAAGCTTAAAGCCTTCATGGCAAACGGTTTAACAGGAGTTGATCTTGCCCGTTGTTGGATAAGCTGGAGCATTCTGCCCTTAAGCCGTCGCTCCGGTTTGATGTGTGAGTATACGGGGAGTTTGAAGGACGCTCAGCGGCACATTGGCATTCAACTTATAGATGAAGAAGTTACTGAGGCTGTGAAAAAGATGCTGAACGAACCAGAGGCTGTCTGTGCCCAGACCAGACTACTCCCTTTCTGTACCTTCAACAAACCGCTAGCTGTAAGAATCATATAATCTTTTTATCTGAAGTTGCTTATGTCCAAATATTCTCTGAAAGTGTTATTATTTTATGACAGGGTGATGATCCGTTCTGGAACAAGAAACCCCCACAAGAAAAACCGGCGAAGCCGCAAGATAAATCGGTCAAGCCAGTTCGTCCAAAGACCAAGGTCATTAAAAAACCTGCCAAAAGAAAGACTACTGCATCCTCCGATCCACCAGCTGATGATGATGTGGGTAACCCGGAATTAGAGGTAGAACTTGACTCACTTGGTTCATTTTTCATACGCCTTATTGATGATGATTATTGTCAGGACGACGCTGAAGGCAGCCAAGCCGATGCTATAGAGGTAATTGTTCTTTCCTCTGATACAAATCCTTTGCCAACACTAAAAATCCGTCGAGCAAACCGGAAAGTTAAATTTTCTCATCCTCTTGCTTACTTGGATCTAAACTTTCTTGTGAAGACGCAACAGCACGAGGCTCGCCGCACAACCCGGCATAGCGGCCAGGTAGTTACCTCCACCGGTTTACCGAACACTCCAGTTCGGAAACGCCGATCAGAGGTCTCTTATCCCCTTGAAACTTCACGCCCCAAAGAGGGTTGTTTTTTTCAACCTCTTAATCCATCTGATTCAAATTATCAGGGCACTTCTCACTCATCTTATGGCGAGTCGTCAGCCACCAAACTTCCACCCCTCAAAACGGTTCTTGGGTGAGTTATACACTTGTTTTTCTCCTTAATAGTTTATTTTAATATATACTCTACTGATCCTCATATTTTTTTCTCAGCGCCAAGCCCAGACCTAGTAAGAAGGCTCGGTTGAATAAACCGACTGAAGAAGATGTGGCTGTTGAACTGGACAAAACTCCAGATTCTGAAGAGGCCAACATTGATGACATGCTGAATGACCCACCGCCTCAAGATCATGACTTCGTTGCTGAGCAGACAGAAATTGACACCACAGGCCATGCTGACCACCCAACCAGCCCTGTCCAAGCTGATGATAAACCGGCAAGTCCGGTTAAAAATACTGACAAACTGGCAACCCCAGTAACGGCTGCTGATGACAAAGATGATGATGTTATGATTACTGGCACTCGCCATACCGCTCCTGGCAATCCCCTCACTTTGTCAAAGCATACTGCCAAAGATGAACTCTCTGCAATTGGCAAAGGCAAATGGAACGCCGATTTGTCCAATTATTCCCATCTAAGTGCTCAAGACCTTCATTCTGGCTCCTGAACCGTCTTTTCACCAGCCGTGACTACGAAGCCGGTTTGGTAAAT
This sequence comes from Aegilops longissima, assembly GCA_021605205.1. Classification (NCBI taxonomy): domain Eukaryota; kingdom Viridiplantae; phylum Streptophyta; class Magnoliopsida; order Poales; family Poaceae; genus Aegilops; species Aegilops longissima. The sequence goes on along the minus strand of CM038679.1, from coordinate 27,014,083 downwards.
ATGATGAAGGAACGATATGAGGTAACTTCATAAGTGTTTCTCTCTTATATTTAATTGCAGCTTATCAACTCCAGTAGCCCCCACGTGACGGTTTAAGATACCAACTTAAACCGAGACTTTAATAACAATTTCATGTTTGCAACAATGCATCTTAAATTCACTGATGTAGCCCCTGAGGGCCGGTTTAACTTCATAAAGATGAACCGAGACTTTGTAGAAGAATTCCCATCTCAGCAATTTATGACCAATGCACATTAGCCCCCAAGTGCCAAGCTTAATACTTGTATTGTGCTTGGGACTTGAAATTTTTTTCTGATAAAGAGCAAATATGCATTAGCCCCCAAGTACTAAGGGCATAACTTGTTATGTGCTTGGTACTTCAAATATGTACTGTCAACTCATTATATATCTGTCTCTTTATAGGCTGAACTGAGCAAGAAAGAAAGCCAAACCGCTGATCTGCAGGAGAACCTCAAATCTCAACAAGCTGAAACCTCCAAAGCCAAGGAAGAGTTAACCAGCGCTTTAGGCGCTATGGAGAAACTTAAAGACGGCTTCAACAAAGAGCGGGCGGACTGGGAGACTGAAAAATCCGCTTTGATAAAAAGGGCTGAAAATGCAGAAGCAGCTCTTAAACCGGTGGTTGATGAACTGACCGGCGTAAAGCGGTAGATTCATGCCATGACTGCTGCTGTATTTGGTAAACATCTTTTCTTTAACACTTTCAACATATCTTTCCACGCGTTGTCGGTTTACTGATGTGTACCATGGCACAGGAACTCGTATCAACCATCTGGGCTCTGATGTACAGAAGAAACTGAAAGCGGCCTATACTCTGATAGAGCAGTTGTATACCGGTGCGCAACGGATCATCTATACTGCCTCACACAATAATCCTCCTCCCACCTTGATCAAGGATACCTTAGAAAGGTTATCTATGCTTCCTGCTCGGGTAGACGAGCTAAAAAGGTCTGCCGCTAGAACGAGCGCTTTGGCCGCGCTAACCCGGGCAAAAGCATGGGTACCTGACTTTGATCCAGTTGAAGCGGCCCAAGGCTACCCCTGTTTGAAGGAAGACGGCACATAATTTGGCAATGATGATCTCCGAATCATAAACCGAGAAGTACGCCCATTGGCTTGTCAACTGGTTGAAGAAGTGGATCTCTCATACTATCAGGCGAGTTACGATGATAAGAACAGACGGGTTGCTGCACCAATTCCAGAAGCGCAAAATCTTATCCCGCCAATCCGTAAGCATACTTATGCCCCTCACATTGAACCGTCCACGCTGATAAGCGCTGAAGCTGTATTCCAAGACCTAACTAGGATCGACTGGGCAACTGTTGATTTCCAGCCACTGGGTAGAGAAGAGGGAGTTGAACCGGCGCGAGATGATCCGCAGCCGTCAGGCCAAGCTGGTAATCAATCATGAATCGGAAGCCGGTTTAGTCTTCTACATGCTGCAACATGTATTTGAGAAAACAATTATCCTTTTGGGCACTGAAGCGCCTTGTAATAGGCTAGTAAAAGTACTTGGTCTGGTATGCCTTCGTGCATATTTATCTGCGACTTATTCTTGCTTAATCCGACATGCTTAAGATATGATATTCATAATCCATAATCATTTACTCAAGCTATTCCTGCAGATGAAAGTTCAAAAGTCCCCTGGCGGTTTACCACCGGGCGGGTCATGATACCCAAATACATATATGACCAAGGTTTGTAACCAAGGTTGTAAAAAGATAACCAAATATGGAAATATATAATACATGCAACCTTGAGGCATGATGTTGGCTGACCAACTTTGTAGTGAGGGCCATAACCCTACTCTGGAGGATAAGCAACTCCTGGTATATGATGCCAGTTTACAATAAAACCGTATCCGGGTTGTGATAAACACCGGTTTATTCCATACTGGTGACTTTGAGTCAAACCAGACCGGGCTGGTAGTCTCCGGATTACAATTTGATCGTGTAGTGACAACTTATAGTTGACAGCCTAACCGGGTTAATAAACAGCGGTTTAAAAACATCACAAATCTTATGAAAAACAAAGAAAACTTAGCAAAAGGCAAATGAAAACCATTGTAGTCAAGGCTTTTCACGGGCTGCCAGGCCCCAAATTCGAGGCTTTTCATGGGCTGCCAGGTCACTGAGTTAAACCATTTTGCAAAGCCTTTTAAGATGGTCCGCAATCCTTAACCAATTATCGTTTTAACTTGACAAGTTCAGGCTCTGTATTTTAGAGTAACTTGTCAAAGTTCGAAGGGTCATACCAGGTTTAACTGGGCGGCGTGAGTTACTTCAAGAGGCAGATTAACCCGGGGTTTTAGGTGTATACACCAGGCTTCCAAGCCATGGCTTGATAGCCCATTACAAGTGTAGATTCTAAGTTCATTGCGATAGCAAAGAATCCCCAAGTAATGTTTTGAGCTATGCTCAGTGGGTGCCCATGTTTGAGTTGTTGTTATACAACACTCTCTTTGGGCCCAGATTGTTTTGGCTTTGAGCCGATCAAGAGGTGTGACTATGGTTCGAATACGACCAAGCCCCCAAGTGATGCTATGGCATTGCGCCTACCAAGAGGTGTGGCTATGGTTCGGATACGACCAAGCCCCCAAGTGATGTAATATACAACTTTAAGAAGCTAAATCAAGGGGTAAACCGGATGCCGCGTTAGAAACAGAAGCTCCATGTAACCACACATGATGTAAGAAAACAACAGATACCCCCCTTTAGCTGAGGTTCCGGTTTATTATATTGATCATAATATATACATTTTCATACTATGTACATAAGCAGAGCCTATAGCTCAAGTATAGTAAGGCCGAAGATGAGCAATATTCCACGGCCGTTTGGTCTCCTCCTCCGATTTACGTGAGTCTTTGCGCTCTCGAACATCGATTAGGTAGTACGACCCGTTGTGTAGATTTTTGCTGACCACAAAGGGTCCTTCCCAAGGGGGGATAGCTTGTGCATATCCATCTGATCCTGGATGAGCCGAAGCACCAAATCTCCTTCTTGAAAGGTTCTGGTTCTAACCCGGTGGCTATGATAATGACGCAGATCTTGCTGATAAATTGCCGAATGGGCTGCCGCCATGTCACGTTCCTCATCTAACAGGTCAAGAGCCTCCTGCCGTGCCTTCTCATTGTCAGCTTCAACATATGCCGCTACACGAGGCGAGTCATGACGGAGTCACTAGGAAGAACCGCTTCCACTCCATAAACCATGAAGAACAGTGTGTATCCTGTTGATCTGTTGGGTGTAGTATTGATGCTCCATAACACATAAGGTAACTCCTCAACCCAACAACCCGGCGTCCGTTGCAAAGGAACCATAAGCCGGGGTTTGATGCCTCTCAAGATCTCTTGATTGGCCCTCTCCGCTGACCATTGGACTGGGGTGAGCCGCGATGACACGTCTGCGGAAGTGCTCACGTTGACAGAACTCCTTCATGGCACCTTTTGACAGATTGGTACCATTGTCTGTTATAATGTTGTGTGGAAAACCAAACCGGAAGATCACCTTTTTGATGAATTGAACCGTCGTGGCTGCGTCACACTTGCTAACTGGCTCTGCCTCCACCCACTTTGCGAACTTATCAACCGCCACCAAAAGGTGGGTCTTCTTGTCCTTGGACCTCTTGAAAGGTCCAACCATATCCAGCCCCCAAGTTGCAAACGGCCAGGTGATTGGAATCATCCTCAATTCTTGAGCCGGTACATGAGCGCGCCTTGAGAATTTCTGACATCTATCACATCTTTTGACCAAGTCCTCAGCATCAGCATGAGCTGTCAACCAATAGAAACCATGACGAAACGCCTTGGCCACCAAAGACTTTGAACCGGCATGGTGACCACAATCTCCTTCGTGGATTTCATGCAAAATTTCACGGCCTTCCTCAGGAGATATACAGCGTTGAAACGCCCCTGTCACACTGCAATGATGTAACTCTCCGTTAATAATAGTCATGGACTTGGACCGCCGGATTATCTGCCTGGCCAAAGTCTCATCCTCTGGTAACTCTCCCCGGTTCATATACGCCAGATATGGAACCATCCAATCCGGGATAACATGAAGAGCCGCCACCAACTGAGCTTCCGGATCAGGAACAGCCAAATCCTCTTAACCAGGGAGCTTGATGGACGGGTTATGCAGAATATCCAGGAAGACATTAGGTGGAACCATTTTACGTTGGGAACCCAGGCGGCTTAAAGCGCCCACCGCTTCATTCTTCGGCCGGTCCACATGATCCACCTGATAACCTTTAAAGTGACCCGCAACTATATCCACTTCACGATGATATGCTGCCATGAGTGGGTCTTTGGAATCCCAGGTGCCAGACACTTGTTGAGCCACCAGGTCCGAGTCACTGAAGCACTTAACTCGGCTTAGGTTCATCTCCTTAGCCATCCGAAGACCATGGAGTAAAGCCTCATATTCAGCTGCATTTTTAGTGCAAGGGAACATTAAACGGAGAACATAACAAAACTTATCACCTCGTGGGGAAGTTAATACGACTCCAGCCCCTGAACCCTCCAATTGCCTGGACCCATCAAAATGAATAGTCCAATAAGTATGATCCGGCTTCTCCTCTGGCGCTTGTAATTCTGTCCAATCATTGATGAAATCCACAAGTGCCTGAGATTTGATTGCCGTTCGGGGTATATATTTCAACCCGTGAGGCCCAAGCTCGATAGCCCACTTGGCAATCCGGCTAGTTGCTTCTCTGTTCTGGATTATATCCCCCAAAGGAGCAGAACTGACCACCGTGATGGGATGACCTTGGAAATACTGCTTAAGCTTCCGGCTCGCCATAAAGACCCCATACACCAATTTTTGCCAATGTGGGTACTTCTGTTTGGACTCGATAAGTACCTCACTGATATAGTAAACCGGCCACTGAACCGGATATTCCTTTCCTGCCTCTTTGCGCTCCACCACAATAGCCATGCTAACAGCCCGAGCGTTAGTTGCCACATATAGTAACAATGGATCCTTGTCAACCGGAGCAGCAAGAACCGGCGGGTTAGCCAGCTGCCGCTTTAAGTCCTCAAACGCTTCATTTGCGGCGTCACTCCAGACAAAATTATCAGTTTACTTCAGCATCTGATACAAAGGAATGGCCTTCTCGCCAAGGCGGCTGATAAACCGGCTCAACGCGGCAATCCGGCCTACCAGACGTTGAACATCATTAATACACTTTGGTTTAGCCAAGGAAGTAATGGCTTTGATTTCCGGATTAGCTTCAATGCCCCTATTAGACACCAAAAAGCCCAATAGCTTGCCTGCCGGTACACCAAAAACGCACTTGGACGGATTAAGCATCATTTTGTAAACCCGCAGGTTATCGAAGGTCTCCTTCAAATCATCAATCAATGTCTCCTTCTTCCTTGATTTCACCACGATATCATCCACATAGGCGTGCATATTACGGCCGATTTTTTTATGAAGACAATTCTGCACACACCGTTGGTAAGTTGCCTGGGCACTCTTGAGCCCAAAGGGCATGGACACATAGCAGAAGGCTCCAAAGGGAGTTATGAAGGCTGTTTTCTCCTGGTCCTTAACTGCCATCTTGATCTGATGATAACCAGAATATGCATCCAAAAAGCCCAAACGCTCGCAACCCGCCGTAGCATCAATAATTTGATCAATACGGAGGAGGGCAAAAGGATCTGCTGGACAAGCTTTGTTGAGATCTGTGTAGTACACACACATACGCCAAGTGCCATTCTTCTTAAGGACCAGCACCGGATTAGCCAACCACTCAGGATGGAATACTTCAATGATAAATCCAGCCGCCAAGAGTCTGGCCACTTCTTCTCCAATAGCCTTGCGTCTTTCTTCATTGAACTGGCGAAGAAACTGTTTGACCGGTTTATACTTGGGATCAACATTAAGAGTGTGCTCAGCGAGTTCTCTCGGTACACCTGGCATGACAGAAGGCTTCCATGCAAAGATGTCCCAATTCTCACGGATGAACTCGATGAGCGCGCTTTCCTATTTCGGGTCCAAGTTGGCGCTGATGCTAAACTGCTTGGACGAATCGCCAGGCACGAAGTCAACAAGCTTAGTCTCATCACCGATTTAAACTTCAGGGCCAGATCATGCTCTGTAGTTGGTTTTTTCAATGAAGTCATATCTGCCGGGTCAACATTGTCTTTGTAAAACTTCAACTCTTCTGTTGCACAAACCGACTCAGCATAAGCCGCATCACCTTCTTCACATTCCAGAGCAATCTTGCGGCTCCCTTGCACAGTTATAGTTCCCTTATGACCCGGCATCTTAAGTTGTAGATAGACATAACAAGGCCGTGCCATAAACTTAGCATAAGCTGGCCGTCCAAACAGGGCATGATATGGGCTTTTGATTTTCACCACTTCAAAAGTCAAGGTATCTGATCTCGAGTCATGCTCGTCTCCAAAAGCCACCTCCAGAGCTATTTTACCAACAGGATATGCCAATTTACCAGGTACTACACCATGGAACACCGTATTGGACGGTTTAAGATTTTTATCTGTCAATCCCATGCGACGTAAAGTTTCATAATAGAGGATATTGATACTACTCCCTCCATCCATGAGTACCTTAGTGAACTTATAACCTCCCACCTGAGGTGCCACCACTAGTGCCAGATGACTCGGATTGTCAACCCGGGGCGGATGATCTTCTCTGCTCCACACAGTCGGCTGCTCAGACCAGCGCAAATAACGGGGCACCGCCAGTTCAACGGCATTCACTGCCCTTTTATGAAGCTTCTGATTGCGCTTGTCCAGGCTAGTAGTGAAGACATGATACTGCCCGCTATTCAACTGTTTCGGGTTGCTCTGGTAACCTGACTGCTGCTGTTGTTGCTGGTTCCCCTGATTGTTATAACCACCTTGGTTGCCCTAATTTCCATGCCCGCTCTGGTTACCATGAAAACCTGAACCGGAGCTGCCTCCACCATAACCCAGCCCATGAGATCCGTGGACCGAACCGCCACCCGGCCCATTATCATACCGGAAAGAATTAGAATTTTTGAACTCTTGCATGATGTAGCAATCTTTCCAGAGATGTGTGGACAGAATCTCCTTCGTCCCATGTTTTGGGCATGGCTGGTTCAACAGATAAGACAAGCGGTCCGGGTTAGGGCTTGGTGCTCCACCGCGCTAGGGAGGTTTACCCTTACGTCGCTGGCCCTTCTCCTGCGTGCTGGTATTAGCCACAAAGTCCAAGCTGTGATTCGCTTTACGTTTCCTGCCGTTTCCATAACCCGCTGGGTTGTGGTGCTGCCCCTTGGCGTTGCCGCTCCTTTTTCCCTTCCCTGTCTTATCATCGTCAGACTCGGGATCCTTGGTACTATCAGAGTTGGCATACTTCACTAGAGGAGCCATGAGGGTTCCCATGTCATTGCAATGGCGTTTGAGCCGTCCCAACTTCAACTTTAGGGGTTCAAACCGGCAATTGCCTTCCAATGTTAGAACTGCGGTATCAGCGTTGATGCGGTCCGATGAATGCAAAATTTCCAAGACCCGGCACACCCACCGGGTTGTTGACTCTCCTTCCTCCTGGACACAGGCAGCCAAGTCCATAATCGACATAGGCTGCATGCATGTATCCTTGAAGTTCTGAATAAACCGGGCTCTCAACTCGGCCCATGACCTGATAGAATTAGCCGGTAAGCTCTTTAGCCAAGTGCAGGCCGTCCCTTCAAGCATCATGGTGAAGTATTTTGCACATGCCGCATCATCCACATCCAGCATCTCCATGGCCATCTCATAGCTTTCGACCCATGTTTCAGGGGATAAATCAGCGGTGTAATTCGGCACCTTGCGCGGGCCTTTGAAATCCTTGGGCAGGCGCACATTGCGCAACACTGGGACGAGACACGGCACTCCCAAAGAGCTAGAAGTGACCCCTGGTTCCACTGATGTGGTTGGACGAACCGGAGTAAGTTGACGGGCTTCATGCTGCGCCGCTAGCTCGGCCTCTCTGCGTGCCCGAGCCCGATCCACCACCTCTTGAGCGTCACCCGCCGGGTTATTGCCACGGGGCGGATCATGGTTCCGTGCGTTGCTTGATACTGCCGGCTCATCCATAGGCCTGCTGTAACTCCGGCTTGGACGGGGAGTGGAATGAATCCGATCACGACTATGTGAATAAGCCTCCTGTTGAACCAAGGCTGTCTGAAGAAGCTCCTTAACCCGGCGCGTCTCGACCGCCGGCGGAGAATCACCTTCGATCGGGATGGCCGCCAGCCGTGAAGTGGCGGCAACAATGTTGTCCATCGGGTTAGAGTAATGTGAAGGAAATATGCCCTAGAGGCAATAATAAAGTTATTATTTATTTCCTTATATCATGATAAATGTTTATTATTCATGCTAGAATTGTATTAACCGGAAACATAATACATGTGTGAATATATAGACAAACAGTATGTCACTAGTATGCCTCTACTTGACTAGCTTGTTAATCAAAGATGGTTATGTTTCCTAACCATGAACAAGGAGTTGTTATTTGATTAACAAGGTCACATCATTAGTTGAATGATCTGATTGACATGACCCATTCCGTTAGCTTAACACTTGATCGATTAGTATGTTGTTAATGCTTTCTTCATGACCCATACATGTTCCTGTAACTATGAGATTATGCAACTCCGTTTACGGAGGAACACTTTGGTACTACCAAACGCCACAACGAATCGGGTGATTATAAAGGAGTACTACAGGTGTCTCCAAAGGTACTTGTTGGGTTGGCGATTTGAGATTAGGTTTTGTCACTCCGATTGTCGGAGAGGTATCTCTAGGCCTTCTCGGTAATACACATCACTTAAGCCTTGCAAGCATTACAACTAATGAGTTAGTTGTGAGATGATGTATTACGAACGAGTAAAGAGACTTACCGTAACGAGATTGAACTAGGTATTGGATACCGACGATCGAATCTCGGGTAAGTAACATACCGATGACAAAGGGAACAACGTATGTCGTTATGCGGTTTGACCGATAAAGATCTTCAGTAGAATATGTAGGAACCAATATGGGCATCCAGGTTCCATTATTGGTTATTGACCGAGAATGGTTCTAGGTCATGTCTACATAGTTCTCGAACCCGTAGGGTCCGCACGCTAACGCTTCGATGACAGTTCATTATGAGTTTATAAGTATTGATGCACGAAGTTTGTTCGAGTCCGGATGTGATCACGGACATGACGAGGAGTCTCGAAATGGTCGAGACATAAAGATTGATATATTGGAAGCCTATGTTTGGACTTGGAAGGGTTCGAGTGAAAACAGGATGTTACGGAACACCGGGGTTACGGAACCCCGGGGTATATGGGCCTTCATGGGCCACAAGGGAGAAGAGGAAGGGCCGGCCAGGTGGGCTGCGCGCCCTCCCCTCTAGTCCGAATAGGACAGGAGAGGCGGCGCCTTCCCTCTTCCCCTCCCCAATCCTACTCCAACTAGGAGAGGGGAGTCCTACTCCGGTGGGAGTAGGACTCCTCCAGCGCGCCTCCTAGGCCGGCCGCACCCCCTTGTCTCCTTTATATACGGGGCAGGGGCACCCCATGACACACAAGTTGATCTACGGATCTTTCCTTAGCCGTGCGGTGCCCCTTCCACCATATTCCACTTGGTCATATCGTCGCGGAGCTTAGGCGAAGCCCGCGCCGGAGAAGTCATATCGTCGCGGAGCTTAGGCGAAGCCCTGCGTCGGTGGAGCATCAACATCGTCACCACGCCGTCAGGTTGTGGAACTCATCCCGACACTTTGCTGGATCGAGTCCGGGATCGTCATCGAGCTGAACGTGTGCAGAACTCGGAGGTGCCGACGTTCGGTGCTTGGATCGGTCGGATCGTGAAGACGCACGACTACATCAACAGCGTTGTTATAACGCTTCGCTTTCGGTCTCACGAGGGTACGTGGACGGACTCTCTCCCTCGTTGCTATGCCATCACCATGGTCTTGCGTGATCGTAGGAAATTTTTGAAATTACTACGTTCCCCAACAAATGGCATCCGAGCCTGGTTTTATGCGTTGATGTCATATGCACGAGTAGAACACAAGTGAGTTGTGGGCGATACAAGTCATACTACCTACCAGCATGTCATACTTTGGTTCAGCGGTATTGTGAGATGAAGCGGCCCGGACCGACATTACGCCAGACGCTTACGCGAGACTGGTTTCACCGCCCGAGCACTCGTTGCTTAAAGGTGACCGCGGGTGTCTGTCTCTCTCACTTTAGTTGAATCGAGTGTGGCTCGCCCGGTCCTTGAGAAGGTTAAACGGAGTCTATTTGACAAACTATCGTTGTGGTTTTGATGCGAGGTAAGAACGGTTCTTGCTCAGCCCGTAGCAGCCACGTAAAACTTGCAACAACAAAGTAGAGGACGTCTAACTTGTTTTTGCAGGGCATGTTGTGATGTGATATGGTCAAGACGTGATGCTATATTTTATTGTATGAGATGATCATGTTTTGTAAACGAGTTATCGGCAATCGGCAAGAGCCATATGGTTGTCGCTTTATTGTATGAAATGCAACGCCATGTAATTGCTTTACTTTATCACTAAGGAGTAGCGATAGTCGAGAAGCAATAGTTGGCGAGACGACAACGATGCTACGATGGAGATCAAGGTGTCGGCCGGTGACGATGGTGATCATGACGTAAGCTTGGCGATGGAGATCACAAGCACAAGATGATGATGACCATATCATATCACTTATATTGATTGCATGTGATGTTTATCCTTTATGCATCTTATCTTGCTTTGTTTGACGGTAGCATTATAAGATGATCTCTCACTAAAATTATCAAGAAGTGTTCTCCCGAGTATGCACCGTTGCCAAAGTTCAGTAGTACCCGGACACCACGTGATGATCGGTGTGATAAGTTCTACGTCCATCTACAACGGGTGCAAAACAGTTGCACACGCCGAATACTCAGTTAAACTTGACGAGCCTAGCATATAACAGATATGGCCTCGGAACACGGAGACCGAAAGGTCGAACGTGAATCATATAGTAGATATGATCAACATAGTGATGTTCACCATTGAAACTACTCCATCTCACGTGATGATCGGACATGGTTTAGTTGATTTGGATCACGTGATCACTTAGATGACTAGAGAGATGTCGTCTAAGTGGGAGTTTTTAATATGATTAATTGAACTTAAATTTATCATGAACTTAGTACCGATAGTATTTTGCTTGTCTATGTTTCTTTGTAGATAGATGGCTCGTGTTGTTGTTCCGTTGAATTTTAATGCGTTCCTTGAGAAAGCAAAGTTGAAAGATGATGGTAGCAATTACGGACTGGGTCCGTAATTTGAGGATTATCCTCATTGCTGCACGAAAAATTACGCCCCTGGAAGCACCGCTGGGTGACAGTTCTGCTGCTGAGATCTTTGAGCGAAGTTTTGAACGTCCGCAAAGCAGAGCTGATGACTACTCTATAGTTCATGTGCCATGCTTTACGGCTTAGAACCGGGTCTTCAACGACGTTTTGAACGTCATGGAGCATATGAGATGTTCCAGAGTTGAAGTTAATATTTCAAGCAAATGCCCGGATTGAGAGATATGAAGTCTCCAATAAGTTCTATAGCTGCAAGATGGAGGAGAATAGTTTCGTCGGTGAGCACATACTCAAAATGTCCGGGTATAACAATCACTTAATTCAGCTGGGAGTTAATCTTCCGAATGATAGTGTCATTGATGAATTCTCCAATCACGCCACCAAGCTACAAGAGCTTCGTGATGAACTATAATATGCAAGGGATGACTAAGACAATTCTGAGCTCTTAGCGATGCTAAAAGCATGGAGGTAGAAATCAAGAAAGAGCATCAAGTGTTGATGGTCAACAAGACCACTAGTTTCAAGAAAAGGGCAAAGGGAAGAAGAAGGAAACTTCAAAAAGAACAGCAAGAAAGTTGCTGATCAAGAGAAGAAACCCAAGTCTGGACCTAAGCCTGAAAGCGAGTGTTTTACTGCAAGCAGACCGGACTTTGGAAGCGGAACTGCCCCAAGTATTTGGCGGATAAAAGGATGGCAAGGTGAACAAAGGTATATGTGATATACATGTTATTGATGTGTACCTTACTAGAGCTCGTAGTAGCACTGGTATTTGATCTGGTTCATTGCTAATATTTGCAACTCAAAGCAGGACTACGGAATAGACGAGCATCGGCAAAGGACGAGGTGACGGCGCTGGCGTGGGAAATGGTTCCAAAGTCAATGTGATCGCGGTCGGCACGCTACCTCTACATCTACCTTCGGGATTAGTTTTAGACCTAAATAATTGTTATTTGGTGCCGGCGTTGAGCATGAACATTATATCTGGATCTTGTTTAATGCGAGACGGTTATTCATTTAAATCAGAGAATAATGGTTGTTCTATTTATATGAGTAATATCTTTTATGGTCATGCACCCTTGAAGAATGGTCTATTCTTGTTGAATCTCGACAGTAGTGATACACATATTCATAATGTTGAAGCCAAAAGATGCAGAGTTGATAATGATAGTGCAACTTATTTGTGGCACTTGCCGTTTAGGTCATATCGGTGTAAAACGCATGAAGAAACTCCATCCGATGGGCTTCGGAATCACTTGATTATGAATCACTTGGTACTTGCGAACCGTGCCTCATGGGCAAGATGACCAAAACGCCGTTCTCCGGAACTATGGAGCGAGCAACTGATTTGTTGGAAATCATACATACCGATGTTTGTGGTCCAATGAATGTTGAGGCACGCCATGGTATCGTTATTTTCTCACCTTCACAGATGATTTGAGCAGATATGGGTATATCTACTTAATGAAACACAAATCTGAAACATTTGAAAAGTTCAAAGAATTTCAGAATGAAGTGGAAAATCATCGTAACAAGAAAATAAAGTTTCTACGATCTGATCGTGGAGGAGAATATTTGAGTTACGAGTTTGGTTTACATTTGAAACAATGTGGAATAGTTTAGCAACTCACGCCACCGGAACACCACAGAGAAATGGTGTGTCCGAACGTCGAATCGTACTTTACTAGATATGGTGCGATCTATGATGTCTATTTCGATTTACCGCTATCATTTTGGGGTTATGCTTTAGAGACGGCCGCATTCACGTTGAATAGGACACCGTCAAAATCCGCTGAGACGACGCCTTATGAACTGTGGTTTGGCAAGAAACCAAAGTTGTCGTTTCTTAAAGTTTGGGGCTGCGATGCTTATGTAAAGAAACTTCAACCAGATAAGCTCGAACCCAAATCGGAAAAATGTGTCTTCATAGGATACCCAAAGGAGACTGTTGGGTACACCTTCTATCACAGATCTGAAGGCAAGATTTTCGTTGCTAAATTCGGATCCTTTCTAGAGAAGGAGTTTCTCTTGAAAGAAGTGAGTGGGAGGAAAGTAGAACTTGATGAGATAATCAGATCGCTCCCTTATTGGAAAGTAGTTCATCACAAGAAATGGTTCTGTGACAACTACACCAATTAGTGAGGAAACTAATGATGATGATCATGAAGCTTGAGATCAAGTTACTCTTGAACCTCAGAGGTCAACCAGAGTAAAATACGCACTGTGAGTGGTACGGTAATCTTATTACGGAAGTCATGTTACTTGACCATGGCGAACCTACGAACTATGAAGAAGCGATGGTGAGCCCAGATTCCGCAAAATGGCTGGAAGCCATGAAATCTGAGATGGGATCCATGTATGAGAACAAAGTATGGACTTTGGTTGACTTGCCCGATGATCGGCAAGCCATTGAAAATAAATGGATCTTTAAGAAGAAGGCGACGCCGATGGTAATGTAATCGTCTACAAAGCTCGACTTGTTGCGAAAGGTTTTCGACAAGTTCAAGGGGTTGACTACGATGAGACTTTCTCACCAGTAGCGATGCTTAAGTCTGTCCGAATCATGTTAGCAATTGCCGATTTTATGATTATGAAATTTGGCAAATGGATGTAAAACTGCATTCTTGAATGGATTTCTAGAAGAAGAGTTGTATATGATGCAACCAGAAGGTTTTGTCGATCCAAAAGGTGCTAACAAAGTGTGCAAGCTCCAACGATCAATTTATGGTCAGTGCAAGCCTCTCGGAGTTGGAATAAACGCTTTGATAGTGTGATCAAAGCATATGGGTTTATATGACTTTTGGAGAAGCCTGATTTACAAGAAAGTGAGTGGGAGCTCAGAGCATTTCTAATATTATATGTGGACGACATATTATTGATTGGAAATGATATAGAATTTCTGGATAGCATAAAAGGATACTTGAATAAAAGTTTTTCAATGAAAGACCTCGGTGAAGCTGCTTACATATTGGGCATCAAGATCTATAGAGATAGATCAAGACGCTTAATTGGACTTTCACAAAGCACATACCTTGATAAAGTTTTGAAAAGTTCAAAATGGATCGTGCAAAGAAAGGTTTTTACGTGTGTTACAAGGTGTAAGATTGAGTCGACTCAATGCCCCACCACAGCAGAAGATAGAGAGAAAATGAAAGATGTTCCTATGCTTCAGCCATAGGCTCTATCATGTATGCAATGCTGTGTACCGAATCCGACGTATGCTTAGCTGTAAGCTTGGCAGGAAGGTACCAAAGTAATCCAGAGTGGATCATGGACAGCGGTCAAGAACATCCTGAAATACGAAAAGGACTAAGGATATGTTTCTCGATATGGAGGTGACAAAGAGCTAGTCGTAAATGGTTACGTCGATGCAAGCTTTGACACCGATCCGGATGATTCTAAATCGCAAAACGGATACGTGTTTTTATTAAACGGTGGAGCTGTCGGTTGGTGCAGTTCTAAACAAAGCGCCGTGGCGGGATCTACATGTGAAGCGGAGTACATAGCTGCTTGAAGCAGCGAATGAAGGAGTCTGGATGAAAGAGTTCATTACCGATCTAGGTGTCATACCTAGTGCATCGGGACCGATGAAGATCTTCGTGACAATCTTGGTGCAATTGCCTTGGCAAAGGAATCCAGATTTCACAAGAGGACCAAGCATATCAAGAGACGCTTCAATTCCATTCGGGACCAAGTCCAAGTGGGAGACATAGAGATTTGCAAAATACATACGGATCTGAATGTTGCAGACCGTTGACTAAGCCTCTTCCACGAGCAAAACATGATCAGCACCAAGACTCCATGGGTGTGAGGATCATTACTTTGTAATCTAGATTATTGACTCTAGTGCAAGTGGGAGGCTGAAGGAAATATGCCCTAGAGGCAATAATAAAGTTATTATTTATTTCCTTATATCATGATAAATGTTTATTATTCATGCTAGAATTGTATTAACCGGAAACATAATACATGTGTGAATATATAGACAAACAGTATGTCACTAGTATGCCTCTACTTGACTAGCTTGTTAATCAAAGATGGTTATGTTTCCTAACCATGAACAAGGAGTTGTTATTTGATTAACAAGGTCACATCATTAGTTGAATGATCTGATTGACATGACCCATTCCGTTAGCTTAACACTTGATCGATTAGTATGTTGTTAATGCTTTCTTCATGACCCATACATGTTCCTCGTAACTATGAGATTATGCAACTCCGTTTACGGAGGAACACTTTGGTACTACCAAACGTCACAACGAATCGGGTGATTATAAAGGAGTACTACAGGTGTCTCCAAAGGTACTTGTTGGGTTGGCGTATTTCGAGATTAGGTTTTGTCACTCCGATTGTCGGAGAGGTATCTCTAGGCCTTCTCGGTAATACACATCACTTAAGCCTTGCAAGCATTACAACTAATGAGTTAGTTGTGAGATGATGTATTACATAACGAGTAAAGAGACTTACTGGTAACGAGATTGAACTAGGTATTGGATACCGACGATCGAATCTCGGGTAAGTAACATACCGATGACAAAGGGAACAACGTATGTCGTTATGCGGTTTGACCGATAAAAGATCTTCGTAGAATATGTAGGAACCAATATGGGCATCCAGGTTCCGCTATTGGTTATTGACCGAGAATGGTTCTAGGTCATGTCTACATAGTTCTCGAACCCGTAGGGTCCGCACGCTTAACGCTTCGATGAGTTCATTATGAGTTTATAAGTATTGATGCACGAAGTTTGTTCGGAGTCCCGGATGTGATCACGGACATGACGAGGAGTCTCGAAATGGTCGAGACATAAAGATTGATATATTGGAAGCCTATGTTTGGACTTCGGAAGGGTTCCGAGTGAAAACAGGATGTTACCGGAACACCGGGGGGTTACCGGAACCCCCCGGGGGGTATATGGGCCTTCATGGGCCACAAGGAGAAGAGGAAGGGCGGCCAGGTGGGCTGCGCGCCCCTCCCCTCTAGTCCGAATAGGACAGGAGAGGGGGCGCCTTCCTCTTCCCTCCCAATCCTACTCCAACTAGGAGAGGGGAGTCCTACTCCCGGTGGGAGTAGGACTCCTCCAGGCGCGCCTCTCCTAGGCCGGCCGCACCCCCCCTTGTCTCCTTTATATACGGGGGCAGGGGGCACCCCATGACACACAAGTTGATCTACGGATCTTTCCTTAGCCGTGTGCGGTGCCCCCTTCCACCATATTCCACTTCGGTCATATCGTCATGAGCTTAGGAAGCCCCGCGCGGAGAAGTCATATCGTCGCGGAGCTTAGGCGAAGCCCTGCGTCGGTGGAGCATCAACATCGCCACCACGCCGTCAGGTTGACGGAACTCATCCCGACACTTTGCTGGATCGAGTCCGGGATCGCCATCGAGCTGAACGTGTGCGAACTCGGAGGTGCCGACGCTCGGTGCTTGGATCGGTCGGATCGTGAAGACGTCGACTACATCAACCGCATTGTTATAACGCTTCCGCTTTCGGTCTACGAGGGTACGTGGACGGACACTCTCCCCTCTCGTTGCTATGCCATCACCATGGTCTTGCATGATCGTAGGAAATTTTTTGAAATTACTACGTTCCCCAACATAATGACCCTGTGGCGTTGGGACATGTGGCGCTACAATGTTGTTCTGACGAGGCGGATCCATCAAACGTGGCTGAACCGGCGCCCCTGCCCCAGGTGCCTCTGCCCGGTTCACCACCGGCGGATTACTGGTCCCTGCTCCTGGGGTGTTAAAGAGGTTTCTAGTGTCATAAACCGGCAGTAGGCAGGATCGGTGCCTCCTCTTAAGGACTTCGTTCGACGCACTCTGATCCAACATAAGCCGATAAGCCTGCGCATCCAAAGCGGCCTGTTCCGCGGCCATCCTGGTATCCTCGGCTGCCAAGTCGGCTTTGGCCTGGGTGATTTGTTCTTTTACTTTCGCGATTTCCGCATTGTGCGCATCCTGACCCGCCGGGTTAACCTCCACCATCAGTGTTGTCAACGCGTCAAATAAATCAGATAAAACCTGAGCCGGCAGTCGCACGGGGCCTCCTGCCCCGGCTGCCGTTGCCGCTGCCGCTCCGGAGATCATTGCCGCTGCGGTCGAAGAGTGGAGCGCCGGTTGCGTACCGGCCATGAAGATCGCCACCCGGTTTGGCAGATCAAAGGGGTCCGGAATACTATCGCCATCGGAACAGCCCCCAATCCGGCCATATTGTAACTGATATAACGACTCTGTCTCTCCGGTAGATGACTCGTCACCGGAATAAACGACGGTCTCACCACCAGATCCCGATCTATCCTCAGATTCCCCTCCATGGATAACTCCCACGAAGGCACGCTTCATGACAGGCTTGACCCGGGCAGACCTCGCACGCTGAGCCATTTCGACGAGGTTGGTGCAGATGTCCGGCCCAGGGCCCGGTTCGCCGATCTTGCCAATAAAAACGTGTATGCCACCAAAGGGGACCAGTACCCGTACTCGATTGAGCCGGCCTCGGGGCCCCAGCCTACATCGTTGATGTAGAGCTTGCCGCGACGACTCTTGGTCATCCAGCCCACAGCATAACCCTTGAGTTCTTCGAAGCTGCCCTCCAAGAACTTGAAACCATCGTGTGATAGCCCCACCGTGGGCGCCAACTGTCGTGGTTTTGTCACGGCAGATGTCCTCATGAAAGGACTTAGTCGTGGAGCCATCGCAATGGGTTAGCCTGAAGGGGTTAAAGCGGACAAGGGACGCAAGAGAGTTTTGAAGGAAATATGCCCTAGAGGCAATAATAAAGTTATTATTTATTTCCTTATATCATGATAAATGTTTATTATTCATGCTAGAATTGTATTAACCGGAAACATAATACATGTGTGAATATATAGACAAACAGTATGTCACTAGTATGCCTCTACTTGACTAGCTTGTTAATCAAAGATGGTTATGTTTCCTAACCATGAACAAGGAGTTGTTATTTGATTAACAAGGTCACATCATTAGTTGAATGATCTGATTGACATGACCCATTCCGTTAGCTTAACACTTGATCGATTAGTATGTTGTTAATGCTTTCTTCATGACCCATACATGTTCCTGTAACTATGAGATTATGCAACTCCGTTTACGGAGGAACACTTTGGTACTACCAAACGCCACAACGAATCGGGTGATTATAAAGGAGTACTACAGGTGTCTCCAAAGGTACTTGTTGGGTTGGCGATTTGAGATTAGGTTTTGTCACTCCGATTGTCGGAGAGGTATCTCTAGGCCTTCTCGGTAATACACATCACTTAAGCCTTGCAAGCATTACAACTAATGAGTTAGTTGTGAGATGATGTATTACGAACGAGTAAAGAGACTTACCGTAACGAGATTGAACTAGGTATTGGATACCGACGATCGAATCTCGGGTAAGTAACATACCGATGACAAAGGGAACAACGATGTCGTTATGCGGTTTGACCGATAAAGATCTTCAGTAGAATATGTAGGAACCAATATGGGCATCCAGGTTCCGCTATTGGTTATTGACCGAGAATGGTTCTAGGTCATGTCTACATAGTTCTCGAACCCGTAGGGTCCGCACGCTTAACGCTTCGATGACAGTTCATTATGAGTTTATAAGTATTGATGCACGAAGTTTGTTCGAGTCCGGATGTGATCACGGACATGACGAGGAGTCTCGAAATGGTCGATACATAAAGATTGATATATTGGAAGCCTATGTTTGGACTTGGAAGGGTTCGAGTGAAAACAGGATGTTATCGAACACCGGGGTTACGGAACCCCCGGGGTATATGGGCCTTCATGGGCCACAAGGAGAAGAGGAAGGGCGGCCAGGTGGGCTGCGCGCCCCCTCCCCTCTAGTCCGAATAGGACAAGGAGAGGGGGGCGCCTTCCTCTTCCCCTCCCAATCCTACTCCAACTAGGAGAGGGGGAGTCCTACTCCGGTGGGAGTAGGACTCCTCCAGCGCCTCTCCTAGGCCGGCCGCACCCCCCCTTGTCTCCTTTATATACGGGGGCAGGGGGCACCCCATGACACACAAGTTGATCTACGGATCTTTCCTTAGCCGTGTGCGGTGCCCCCTTCCACCATATTCCACTTCGGTCATATCGTCGCGGAGCTTAGGCGAAGCCCTGCGTCGGAGAAGTCATATCGTCGCGGAGCTTAGGCGAAGCCCTGCGTCGGTGGAGCATCAACATCGTCACCACGCCGTCGTCCTGACGGAACTCATCCCCGACACTTTGCTGGATCGGAGTCCGGGATCGCCATCGAGCTGAGCGTGTGCGAGAACTCGGAGGTGCCGACGTTCGGTGCTTGGATCGGTTGGATCGTGAAGACGTCGACTACATCAACCGCGTTGTTATAACGCTTCGCTTTCGGTCTCACGAGGGTGCGTGGGCGGACACTCTCCCTCTCGTTGCTATGCCATCACCATGGTCTTGCGTGATCGTAGGAAATTTTTGAAATTACTACGTTACCCAACGATGGCATCCGAGCCTGGTTTTATGCGTTGATGTCATATGCACGAGTAGAACACAAGTGAGTTGTGGGCGATACAAGTCATACTACCTACCAGCATGTCATACTTTGGTTCAGCGGTATTGTGAGATGAAGCGGCCGGACCGACATTACGCCAGACGCTTACGCGAGACTGGTTTCACCGCCCGAGCACTCGTTGCTTAAAGGTGACCGGCGGTGTCTGTCTCTCTCACTTTAGTTGAATCGAGTGTGGCTACGCCCGGTCCTTGAGAAGGTTAAAACGGAGTCTATTTGACAAACTATCGTTGTGGTTTTGATGCGTAGGTAAGAACGGTTCTTGCTCAGCCCGTAGCAGCCACGTAAAACATGCAACAACAAAGTAGAGGACGTCTAACTTGTTTTTGCAGGGCATGTTGTGATGTGATATGGTCAAGACGTGATGCTATATTTTATTGTATGAGATGATCATGTTTTGTAACCGAGTTATCGGCAACTGGCAGGAGCCATATGGTTGTCGCTTTATTGTATGAAATGCAAACGCCATGTAATTGCTTTACTTTATCACTAAGGAGTAGCGATAGTCGTAGAAGCAATAGTTGGCGAGACGACAACGATGCTACGATGGAGATCAAGGTGTCGCGCCGGTGGCGATGGTGATCATGGCGGTGCTTGGCGATGGAGATCACAAGCACAAGATGATGATGACCATATCATATCACTTATATTGATTGCATGTGATGTTTATCCTTTATGCATCTTATCTTGCTTTGTTTGACGGTAGCATTATAAGATGATCTCTCACTAAAATTATCAAGAAGTGTTCTCCACGAGTATGCACCGTTGCCAAAGTTCAGTAGTACCCGGACACCACGTGATGATCGGTGTGATAAGTTCTCGTCCATCTACAACGGTGCAAAACAGTTGCACAGCGGAATACTCAGTTAAACTTGACGAGCCTAGCATATAACAGATATGGCCTCGAACACGGAGACCGAAAGGTCGAACGTGAATCATATAGTAGATATGATCAACATAGTGATGTTCACCATTGAAACTACTCCATCTCACGTGATGATCGGACATGGTTTAGTTGATTTGGATCACGTGATCACTTAGATGACTAGAGAGATGTCTGTCTAAGTGGGAGTTTTTAATATGATTAATTGAACTTAAATTTATCATGAACTTAGTACTGATAGTATTTTGCTTGTCTATGTTTCTTTGTAGATAGATGGCTCGTCTGTTGTTCCGTTGAATTTTAATGCGTTCCTTGAGAAAGCAAAGTTGAAAGATGATGGTAGCAATTACACGGACTGGGTCCGAATTTGAGGATTATCCTCATTGCTGCACGAAAAATTACGTCTGGAAGCACCATTGGGTGACAGAGCCTGCTGCAGATCCGAGCGGAAGTTTTGAGCGTCGCAAAGCAAGTGATGACTACTCTATAGTTCAAGTGTGCCATGCTTTACGGCTTAGAACGGGTCTTCAACGGCGTTTTGAGCGTCATGGAGCATATGAGATGTTCAGGAGTTGAAGTTAATATTTCAAGCAAATGCCCGGATTGAGAGATATGAAGTCTCCAATAAGTTCTATAGCTGCAAGATGGAGGAGAATAGTTACATCGGTGAGCACATACTCAAAATGTGCAGGTATAACAATCACTTAATTCAGCTGGGAGTTAATCTTCCGAATGATAGTGTCATTGATGAATTCTCCAATCACGCGCCACCAAGCTACAAGAGCTTCGTGATGAACTATAATATGCAAGGGATGACTAAGACAATTCTGAGCTCTTCGCGATGCTAAAAGCAGCGGAGGTAGAAATCAAGAAAGAGCATCAAGTGTTGATGGTCAACAAGACCACTAGTTTCAAGAAAAGGGCAAAGGGAAGAAGAAGGAAACTTCAAAAGAACAGCAAGAAAGTTGCTTGATCAAGAGAAGAAACCCAAGTCTGGACCTAAGCACTGGCGAGTGTTTTTACTTTGCAAGCAGACCGACACCTTTGAAGCGGAACTGCCCCAAGTATTTGGCGGATAAAAGGATGGCAAGGTGAACAAAGGTATATGTGATATACATGTTATTGATGTGTACCTTACTAGAGCTCGTAGTAGCACTGGTATTTGATCTTGGTTACATTGCTAATATTTGCAACTCGAAGCAGGACTACGGAATAGACGAGCACGGCAAAGGACGAGGTGACGATGCGTGGGAAATGGTTCCAAAGTCAATGTGATCGCGGTCGGCACGCTACCTCTACATCTACCTTCGGGATTAGTTTTAGACCTAAATAATTGTTATTTGGTGCCAGCGTTGAGCATGAACATTATATCTGGATCTTGTTTAATGCGAGGCGGTTATTCATTTAAATCAGAGAATAATGGTTGTTCTATTTATATGAGTAATATCTTTTATGGTCATGCACCCTTGAAGAATGGTCTATTCTTGTTGAATCTCGACAGTAGTGATACACATATTCATAATGTTGAAGCCAAAAGATGCAGAGTTGATAATGATAGTGCAACTTATTTGTGGCACTTGCCGTTTAGGTCATATCGGTGTAAAACGCATGAAGAAACTCCATCTTGATGGGCTTCGGAATCACTTGATTATGAATCACTTGGTACTTGCGAACCGTGCCTCATGGGCAAGATGACCAAAACGCCGTTCTCCGGAACTATGGGCGAGCAACTGATTTGTTGGAAATCATACATACCGATGTTTGTGGTCCAATGAATGTTGAGGCCTTGGCGGGTATCGTTATTTTCTCACCTTCACAGATGATTTGAGCAGATATGGGTATATCTACTTAATGAAACACAAATCTGAAACATTTGAAAAGTTCAAAGAATTTCAGAATGAAGTGGAAAATCATCGTAACAAGAAAATAAAGTTTCTACGATCTGATCGTGGAGGAGAATATTTGAGTTCTGAGTTTGGTTTACATTTGAAACAATGTGGAATAGTTTGCAACTCACGCCACCCGGAACACCACAGAGAAATGGTGTGTCCGAGCGTCGTGAATCGTACTTTACTAGATATGGTGCGATCTATGATGTCTATTTCGATTTACCGCTATCGTTTTGGGGTTATGCTTTAGAGGCGGCCGCATTCACGTTGAATAGGACACCGTCAAAATCCGTTGAGACGACGCCTTATGAACTGTGGTTTGGCAAGAAACCAAAGTTGTCGTTTCTTAAAGTTTGGGGCTGCGATGCTTATGTAAAGAAACTTCAACCAGATAAGCTCGAACCCAAATCGGAAAAATGTGTCTTCATAGGATACCCAAAGGAGACTGTTGGGTACACCTTCTATCACAGATCTGAAGGCAAGATTTTCGTTGCTAAATTCGGATCCTTTCTAGAGAAGGAGTTTCTCTCGAAAGAAGTGAGTGGGAGGAAAGTAGAACTTGATGAGATAATCAGTATCTGCTCCCTTATTGGAAAGTAGTTCATCACAAGAAATGGTTCTGTGACAACTACACCAATTAGTGAGGAAACTAATGATGATGATCATGAAGCTTGAGATCAAGTTACTCTTGAACTCAGAGGTCAACCAGAGTAAAATACGCACTGAGTGGTACGGTAATCTTATTCGGAAGTCATGTTACTTGACCATGGCGAACCTACGAACTATGAAGAAGAATGGTGAGCCCAGATTCGCAAAATGGCTGGAAGCCATGAAATCTGAGATGGGATCCATGTATGAGAACAAAGTATGGACTTTGGTTGACTTGCCCGATGATCGGCAAGCCATTGAAAATAAATGGATCTTTAAGAAGAAGGCGACGCCGATGGTAATGTAGCTGTCTACAAAGCTCGACTTGTTGCGAAAGGTTTTCGACAAGTTCAAGGGGTTGACTACGATGAGACTTTCTCACCCGAAGCGATGCTTAAGTCTGTCCGAATCATGTTAGCAATTGCCGCATTTTATGATTATGAAATTTGGCAAATGGATGTAAAACTGCATTCTTGAATGGATTTCTAGAAGAAGAGTTGTATATGATGCAACCAGAAGGTTTTGTCGATCCAAAAGGTGCTAACAAAGTGTGCAAGCTCCACGATCAATTTATGGTCTGGTGCAAGCCTCTCGGAGTTGGAATAAGCGCTTTGATAGTGTGATCAAAGCATATGGGTTTATCTGAGACTTTTGGAGAAGCTTTGTATTTACAAGAAAGTGAGTGGGAGCTCAGTAGCATTTCTAATATTATATGTGGACGACATATTATTGATTGGAAATGATATAGAATTTCTGGATAGCATAAAAGGATACTTGAATAAAAGTTTTTCAATGAAAGACCTCGGTGAAGCTGCTTACATATTGGGCATCAAGATCTATAGAGATAGATCAAGGCGCTTAATTGGACTTTCACAAAGCACATACCTTGATAAAGTTTTGAAAAAGTTCAAAATGGATCAGGCAAAGAAAGGTTTTTACTGTGTTACAAGGTGTAAGATTGAGTCGGACTCAATGCCCGACCACAGCAGAAGATAGAGAGAAAATGAAAGATGTTCCTATGCTTCAGCCATAGGCTCTATCATGTATGCAATGCTGTGTACCAGACACTGACGATGCTTAGCTGTAAGCTTGGCAGGAAGGTACCAAAGTAATCCAGAGTGGATCATTGGACAGCGGTCAAGAACATCCTGAAATACCGAAAAGGACTAAGGATATGTTTCTCGTATATGGAGGTGACAAAGAGCTAGTCGTAAATGGTTACGTCGATGCAAGCTTTGACACGATCCGGACGATTCTAAATCGCAAACCGGATCGTGTTTTTATTAAATGGTGGAGCTGTCGGTTGGTGCAGTTCTAAACAAAGCGTCGTGGCGGGATCTACATGTGAAGCGGAGTACATAGCTGCTTGAAGCAGCGAATGAAGGAGTCTGGATGAAAGAGTTCATTACCGATCTAGGTGTCATACCTAGTGCATCGGGACCGATGAAGATCTTCGTGACAATCTTGGTGCAATTGCCTTGGCAAAGGAATCCAGATTTCACAAGAGGACCAAGCATATCAAGAGACGCCTTCAATTCCATTCGGGACCAAGTCCAAGTGGGAGACATAGAGATTTGCAAAATACATACGGATCTGAATGTTGCAGACCGTTGACTAAGCCTCTTCCACGAGCAAAACATGATCAGCACCAAGACTCCATGGGTGTGAGGATCATTACTTTGTAATCTAGATTATTGACTCTAGTGCAAGTGGGAGGCTGAAGGAAATATGCCCTAGAGGCAATAATAAAGTTATTATTTATTTCCTTATATCATGATAAATGTTTATTATTCATGCTAGAATTGTATTAACCGGAAACATAATACATGTGTGAATATATAGACAAACAGTATGTCACTAGTATGCCTCTACTTGACTAGCTTGTTAATCAAAGATGGTTATGTTTCCTAACCATGAACAAGGAGTTGTTATTTGATTAATAAGGTCACATCATTAGTTGAATGATCTGATTGACATGACCCATTCCGTTAGCTTAACACTTGATCGATTAGTATGTTGTTAATGCTTTCTTCATGACCCATACATGTTCCTGTAACTATGAGATTATGCAACTCCCGTTTACGGAGGAACACTTTGGTACTACCAAACGTCACAACGTAATCGGGTGATTATAAAGGAGTACTACAGGTGTCTCCAAAGGTACTTGTTGGGTTGGCGTATTTCGAGATTAGGTTTTGTCACTCCGATTGTCGGAGAGGTATCTCTAGGCCTTCTCGGTAATACACATCACTTAAGCCTTGCAAGCATTACAACTAATGAGTTAGTTGTGAGATGATGTATTACGAACGAGTAAAGAGACTTACCGTAACGAGATTGAACTAGGTATTGGATACCGACGATCGAATCTCGGGTAAGTAACATACCGATGACAAAGGAACAACGATGTCGTTATGCGGTTTGACCGATAAAGATCTTCGTAGAATATGTAGGAACCAATATGGGCATCCAGGTTCCGCTATTGGTTATTGACCGAGAATGGTTCTAGGTCATGTCTACATAGTTCTCGAACCCGTAGGGTCCGCACGCTTAACGTTTCAATGACAGTTCATTATGAGTTTATAAGTATTGATGCACGAAGTTTGTTCGAGTCCGGATGTGATCACGACATGACGAGGAGTCTCGAAATGGTCGAGACATAAAGATTGATATATTGGAAGCCTATGTTTGGACTTGGAAGGGTTCGAGTGAAAACAGGATGTTATCGGAACACCGGGGTTACGGAACCCCGGGGGTATATGGGCCTTCATGGGCCACAAGGGAGAAGAGGAAGGGCCGGCCAGGTGGGCTGCGTCCCCTCCCCTCTAGTCCGAATAGGACAGGAGAGGGGGCGGCGCCCTTCCCTCTTCCCCCTCCCCAATCCTACTCCAACTAGGAGAAGGGGGGGGAGTCCTACTCCCGGTGGGAGTAGGACTCCTCCAGGCGCGCCTCTCCTAGGCCGGCCGCACCCCCCCTTGTCTCCTTTATATACGGGGGCAGGGGCACCCCATGACACACAAGTTGATCTACGGATCTTTCCTTAGCCGTGTGTGGTGCCCCCTTCCACCATATTCCACTTCGGTCATATCGTCGCGGAGCTTAGGCGAAGCCCTGCGCCGGAGAAGTCATATCGTCGCGGAGCTTAGGCGAAGCCCTGCGTCGGTGGAGCATCAACATCGTCACCACGCCGTCGTCTTGTGGAACTCATCCCGACACTTTGCTGGATCGAGTCCGGGATCGTCATCGAGCTGAGCGTGTGCGTAACTCGGAGGTGCCGACGTTCGGTGCTTGGATCGGTCGGATCGTGAAGACGCACGACTACATCAACAGCGTTGTTATAACGCGCTTCCGCTTTCGGTCTCACGAGTGCGTGGGCGGACACTCTCCCCTCTCGTTGCTATGCCATCACCATGGTCTTGCGTGATCGTAGGAAATTTTTTGAAATTACTACGTTCCCCAACAAGTTTTATACTAGTTCGGCCCCTTATGATGAAGGTAAAAGCCTACGTCTAGTTGTGATGGAATTGATGGGGTTTTGATGACCAGGGAACGAATACGCTTTGCTTAAGTCTCGAGTTGTTGTCTGTTGTCCTTGAACCGCCACCGGGTCGTCCCCTTATATACATGGATTGACGCCTGTCGGTTTACAGAATCCCGAGGCCGGCTCATAAACGTGTCTGGCTCGGTCTCTGCTCTTTCTATCTTACAGCACAAGTCTACATATGAATATCGGTTTATGTCTACAGGCCTTAAACCGGTTCTGGGACTTGGGCCTTCTTAAAGCGTCGCCATCTGTCTTCATGGGCTTCAGATATAATGAACTACTAAGGGGGTTAACCCGGGCCTCTCCTGGCCGGTTTACACCAAGTGGTAATATCCCCAACAGTTTTTCTTCGCAGCTGATGGCAAGCTCCTTTCTTGCTAATTGTGATTTCTTTTGTACATGGCCTCTCACCAGAGTAAGTAAATAGATCTGTGATGTTTCTTTCTGATTTTCTTGGAGTTCAGGGGTATTTTGAGCTTCTAGATTGATTGTTTCATGAAGCATTATAGATCAGACTGTCAAATTGATGTGTAGTTTATGGTTAAGTATCAAGTGGATGTGGTTCTATCTTATTTACCCAAGAAGCTCTTATTTGACAAATCACCATCCAGCTTGTTGTATGGCTGATTCTGATGCACTCAAAGTGAACAATGAATAATAATGATTCTTCTTATATAATTACATGATTAATTAAACCTCAGTTCCTCATGTTTACTTCGCGGGACTGAAAAGATTTTTACGAATTTATCAATTAGTCAGCCTTCATTTGCATCTCATCCTCAAAGAGATCGGATATGATTTAATTCCATTAGCAAATTATTCTGGTTAGACTTCAAGCTTGGGCTAGTAATTTTTATTGTGTAGATAACAACACGTGGACCTCCTTCAGAGTCATGAGGGAAAAACTTTGGGTTAACCGTTTATTCTGGATTTGTGATTTATGATGTTCAGGTCAAGGATGTAGAGGTATCCTGCTTGCTCTGGTTCGAACCTTTAATGCTCTGTTTGGCCTGTAACTTGTATTGCCCTATTGGTAAAGATTTAAATTACACCTTGCTTCTACAAACTATTTTATTTTCTTGGAGAATATTATATTCACTGGTTGACGGGTTGATCTATTTGTGTTTTGTACCACGGTTGACGGAACATCTGATATTTGAAACCATGAATCGGGGATCATAGGGTTATTAGAGCATATGTAACTCGGGAACAGCGACAAGTTATTTAGGTGTTGGTCATCACAATACACTGATTGAGGCGATAAATCTTGTTTCGTCAATGCCCACTATTATTATGATCTCCTGCTTTGCAAAAATAAGTTCTCCCGTAATCTTTTTTACTGAATCCATAAAAAAATAAGTTGTGTGATAGAGCTGTTACTGTGCGGGCCAGAATGAAGTTTCTGTATGCCCTACAATACTCACATAATTTCTGATTCTAATAGGCTTCCTGCACCGACATCTGATGTCTTTCTATTGTAAATCTTCACCAAGTTGCCATTTGTTTTTGTGGAGATACAAACCAGATGTATGACCATGAGTGAAGGAATGCTATTCCGTGAGTGAAGGAGCTCGAGGTGAACAGGCGCTGTGGGAAGGCAAGAGGAACCAGGAGCTCATCCCTCCTCCCATGGCTGCCTCGTGGATCTGGACTATAAGGAGGACAACATGTGCCTGTTGCAGGCGGCTCGAGCGATGCAAGCCGGCGGCGAACTCGGTGCTCCACTCTTTCTCCCCCTCTCTTAATTTCTTCCTCACACGTATTTTACTTTGCTATTATATGGATTTTTAAACTTGACGTGTGCAGATCTGACATAGAAGAGAGGAAGAATAATTTTAGCTAAGAGTGGAATTTAGAGTTCAAAGAATCAGTTGATGCTATTGACCAAAGAGCGATTTTTGTTACAGTTCCTCTGAATTAGTAAACCAGAAGGACTAAAACATCATCGGTCAGCCATTGTTGTTAGATTGATGTTGCCTTGATTACCACTTTGTTTGGTGGCTACACTATAAATTCTTGAGATATAGTGCAATGGTTGATAGTTTGTTGCATAGCCATATTGATTCTGCTGAACTAATACTCCCTTTGTATATCTAGGATTCCTACTAGAACATGTCATTCCAAATTGCGACAATGATCTTTTTACTCATGAGTCATGAGTAGTCCTTTTTTATACTGAATTTTGATGCATACTCTATGCAGAAAAGAAGGCCTCCTCGGACATTAAGAAGGTACAACTAGGTAGCAATGGAAGTGCTCCGTTCAAAAACAAGTAATATCTCTGAATTATTACACTAGAATGTATGCATGGTAAATACCATGACCTTGCAAATTTACGTATGTCCCCTTCTCTTTTTCTCAAGAACTTGGCAGAAGCTCTACATATGCAAATGGAGGTTCAGACACAGCTCCATGAACAGCTATAGGTGCCTTCTCTGTTCCTGTTTTCGAGCTCTAATAGGATGGTGTTGTTGTCGCCTTGTCGGCATATATTTCTGATAGTAGGAGCATTCTTTTTCTTGCTTCACAATAATATTGCGCTTTGTGTATATATGAACCCAAATCCATATTTAAATGGGTGCTAAATGTTTTTGCAGCATGGTGGACTTTGGAGACTAGCGCTTTTATAGTATTGTTACAGACTCTGTTTTTTTACTAATAATCGTATTGATTCTACCGAACTAATCCTCTCTTTGTATATCTATAGGATTCCTACTAGAACATGTCATTCCAAATTGCGGCAATGATCTTTCTACTCATGGGCAGTCCTTTTTTATACTGAATTTTGATGCATACTGTATGCAGACAAGAAGAGCCCCTCGGACATTAAGAAGGTACGACTAGGTAGCAGTGGAAGTGCTTCGTTCAAAAAAAAGTAATGTCTCTGAATTATTACAGTAGAATGTATGCATGGTAAATACCATGACCTTGCAAATTTACATCTGTCCCCTTCTCCTTTTCTTAGGAACTTGGCAGAAGCTCTACATATGCAAATGGAGGTTCAGACACAGCTCCATGAACAGCTATAGGTGCCCTCTCTGTTCCTTTTTTCGAGCTCTAATAGGATGGTGTTGTTGTCGGCACATATTTCTGATAGTAGGAGCATTCTTTTTCTTGCTTCACAATAATTACTGCGCTATGTGTTTATATGAACCCAAATCCATATTTAAATGGGTGCTAAATGTTTTTGTGGCATGGTGGACTTTGGAGACTAGCGCTTTTATAGTATTGTCACAGACTCCGTTTTCTACTAAACAAAATTGATTCATCAACACTGCCCTACTGTTTTTGATGCACAAAATTAGTCAATCAACACATTGGCCTGCTGAAAATCAACACATTTGGACTGCAGCCATACTAATCACTGCAGAATATGGTGGTCAGCAAAATCTACAAGAACAACCATCCTAGGTGTAGAATAATAAGGGGTGTGTGCTGCGAAAAATTAAGAGAGGGGGACAATGAAAAGCAGTTGCCTCAATAGTACATTGCTAGACGACCTCAATGCGATGCTCAGGGTGGCAAACGAAGAGGCGCCCAACGTCCTTGTGGTGGAGATAGGGGAGGAGTTGGGCGTCCTGGCGGTGGAGAACAGGGACGCGTCGGCGTCCTCGCGGTGGAGAATGGGGAGACGATGTGCATCCTTGCAGTGGGGAACGGGAAAGCATATTAGCATCTTGTTCCTGGAAAAATATAGTGCAGTGTGGTGTTTCCTGTTGATAGTAAGTTGACTGCCAATTTCACAGCTTTTACAGTTTTAGGAGGTGCTGCAAGATTATTTTGCATTGTTATCATATATGATTTTCAGATTATTCTATCATGAAGTATTGATTTATTTTTTTAGGTAGCCTTAGATGGAGGAGCTGAATGCAGTTTTTGTATCTTTTTCAAAGTCCTGAATGGTCCATGAAAATCCCTGTATGTGCAGTTTCAGAGCCTCATCACACTATGGTAAGAAAAATAGGTATTTAAGTTATCGAAGGCTCCATTTTTGTCTATTATATAGATTATATAGCTTTGTGATCGAAGGTAGGTTGTCACATAGGGTTTGTTGCTTGTGAAAATTATATACAGCCATGACCATGAGTCCCTGACAAAATAATCTCAGCTCATGTTACTAGGATCAGGGAACCTCGACCATTTTTCTGAAACACGCCGCATCTCATGTTCCTACTTTCCCAGCTACAATACTATGTACTTCATTCTTACGTTTGCTTTTGGAAGTTATATCGCTTTCTTTTCCCTCATAAACTTGCTAATGATATTGGCGAAGTAATCCCCACTTCAGATTTCCCATTGAATGAATAACTAATTTAGATTGTTCAAAAATTGTAGGTCAAGATCCATGAATAGGAGCAAGGCATCACACTCCAGCTCTGAGAAGAAAAAGATATGAAGACAGAGATAGATCAGTGTTCTGCTCCGAAGCAAAAACATTTTGCATGTAATAATGAACTGTAGTTTACCACAATCTCTCTAAAACAGGCCTACCTATTACCAGTCCATTGCTTGCCTTTTTTTAGGAAGTATGACTCAGTCGTATATATTTACATTCGCGTTGTTTAGTTGTGGTTTGTATGCTTGAAAATATGTCTTAACCGAGCTTGAAAATTCTTATGTGCAGTGAAATTGTATCTAACACTTTGTAAAGAACAAATGAAACACGTTTCAAATAACTCTTAGTCTAAATCGACACCTTGTGCCATTCGACATCATAATCATAAATGGTTGCTAAAGAGTTTGAATTGGTAAAGTGGTTTAATCCGCTGTTTTAAGTCTGGACTGTTCCTTAGGGATAAAACCTAATTTAATTTTCAAAACACATTGTGTTTGAAATGAACATTGTGCTATATGGCGTAATGGGCCACTTGTGTCACCAGTTGAGTACGCTTCTCCCTCCCAAAGGAGGAACCGAGGAAGAAAATAAATACACAGTCACGATCTGCGCTGCTGCTTCATATTTTACTCTGGACGGGCCACATAAAAAATTGTTCCTGGGCCAGGCTAGGTATTTGGACGGCCCACACAAAGAATTGTTCCAGTACCGGGCTAGGTAGCATATAGGCCTTTCAAATACCTATGCCTCCTTATGCACAACTTAGAGGTTTTTGCACATGGAAAATAAAATTTTAGTGCAAACACTGCTAAAAAGATACAACCTTAACTGGTCCATACATGTTATATAAACATGAATTTTTTTCAAGCTCAGATTTCTCAGTGTGATAACCATATTTTCAACTAAGAAAATGCTTTCTTAGCTGGTCTATGCATGTTATAGAAATATGTTTTTTTAAACTCAGGTTTTTTAGCGTGATAAACATATTTTTAATATAATACTTATGACTTAACACATGGGCTTACTACTACCAATATTGAATATGTCCTTGCAAAATAAAACTATTTTCATCGACAACATGTCTTTAGCGGGTCTCTGCGCCATTTGACGCAACGGGTCATATTGTAAAATCCATACTTATTTGTCACCATATTTACCAGCACACAATTATAATAGAGGAAAACCACATGCATGTTCCTTTCTGGTGGTACTAGGGTGGGTGTGCCGAAAGTTTTGCCGGAGACAAAAATGTCCACCTCAATTTTCGCCGAATCTAAACAGCCGTCTCAAAAATACGTCACCGCATGTGAGCTCCATCTCAATATTTCGCTTTTCCAAATGTTTGTAGCATGCATTTGGGCAAAGCGGAGCATGGCCTTGTTGCGAGCAAGGACAGCAGCCTATTCACGAGCCGGCGGAAGTAGGCGGAGCCGGAATAATAATTGCACGGTGCAATGATCTCACTCACCACGAGATCGCGATATGTCTCTTTTATCGCTTCGGCAAGCCGAGGAAAAGTCCCAGGGCCCACCACCACCGATCCGGCAAGCTTTGCGTCTGCCTTTTCCATGTGTGCTCCAAGTTGCATTTTTTATTTCTTTTTTTTTCTCAAGAAAAAGCTCAAGAGTTAAGAGGGTGTCCCATTTGGCATGGCCCGGGAGGAAGATGACAAGTCGTGGATGAAAATCACCATGGAGGCTTTCTACACTGGGAAGCCGTTTCGACTACTACTTGTAGAGCGGCGCCGGCCGTTGGATCCGTAGGGGATAGTAATGGACGGCCAGCTTATAGCCACGGAAATCGGGAGGCCAGAGCTTATCGTTGGCAAATGGCTGCGGCCAAGCGAGACAAAAACTGTCCGATCCATCGTCCGTCATGGGATAGGACATGAAGCAAAGCAATAGTGCAAGGAAACATGGCGCCAGTGCGCGCGCAAAGCGGCCAATAATCGGTGGCACGAAGAAGAGTTTGCGTTGCGGGGCCGTATCCTGATAGAGCACTAGTAGCTTTTCTTGAGGCGAACAGAGGCGATTTTGTCGAGTGGCGGCTGGTTTTTTGCGGTGATCGATTTGCTTGTCATGTCAGCGCGAGGATCTCGGTTAAGGTTCGGACTGGCGAATAGTCCTGGTTGTTGGCCGGTTTGGGCTAGTATAGATAGATGGGTACAATTATTGGCACATGCATGTGTTGTGTCGTGCCACCGGTGGCATCAGATCGCAAACCAGTGTAGTCTGCAGTGTAGTAGACTACACGGTGTCTCTGTTGCTCGCTTGCATAGTCGATCAAGCAGCAGCGTCATCGGCTCGCTTCAATTCTTGTTGTCATTGGTAGGTGGTCTACGGATCTGAATATAATTTTTATTATTTTTATGTTAGTTACACTGTTATAATTAAAGATGAATAGATCAAAAGTTTTTCTTAAAAAAAAAGCAAAGCCGAAACGTAGAATCCAGTGCCGTTGTCATCTTGCGTTAAACGAAGTGAAGTGATTCCCGTGTCACGTTTGGCCTCAAATCAATCAAGATCGCCTAGCCTGTTTTTCCTGGAGATTCAAGCGCACCATGCTCTACCTGGCCAACAGTGGGCCAAGGACTCATCGAGACTCTGCACGAACCGGCCGGTGATAGTGATACTGTACATGTGCGCCCACTCGCACTGGAGTCGAGCGAGAATGTGTGGTCTGATATGGATGATGCGCTGCCACCACGGCCGGGCCATGCATGCATCCGGGTGCGCATTGCCGTCACGGAGGCCCTTGTCGGTGATCTTTCGGGAGAAACTTTTACCAAGATACGCCTCGTCTCGTCGGTTCGAAGCCATGGTGCGAAGGAAAAGAAACCTCACTTGCTGCTGCAAAGTCAGCGCGCGCTTTCGCTCTCTCTTTTTTTATTTACCTTTGCTATCATCTCATCTTGCTGCGGGTGCTGGCTTTTTACGACTTGGCACACGGGCGCCCCTTTGTTTCCTCTTGCTGTCTTGCGGTGCTTGTGCAGTTGTGCTTCGTGGAATCGGATGCGTCATGTGTCAAGGGTCAACGTTCGAGAAGGTTTTCAACTATTGAGAAATCGGGATGGTGTGTTGATCATCAAGGACCACGTAATCTACTTGCACCAACACAAACAAAATCTGGCTACTCTACTTGCCTGAATATATTCAGAAACAAAATCTGGCGGGTCTAGCAGCCAGCCGATTAATATTAGATGCAGAGTAGCTGAAGCTAAGCAAATTTACTACTACTAGTAGTACTATGACGGCTCTTTATTCCATTCAAACGGGACTCTGCTGCATCAACACTGATTCGAAACAATAATGTAAAACAACTTGTTTTTTATTTCGAGTTCATGAATAAAAGGGTCGAGAAGAAGAAAATTCCAATCCAGCCTAATTTTGAGATCCACGGTGTTATTATGGGCCGGCCCATTTGGGTTTTCTGTATTAAGATGTGCGCCAAAAGGCTGCTGCTGTCAGGAAGCCTCGCGTCAGGGGAGCCCCAGATGGCCTGGCCCAGCCGCGCGGGAGGCCACGGCCTGTTTTTTTGTTCTTTCTTTTGCTTTATTTTTGTATTTTTCTTTATACTTTAAAATATTCTCTCTCTCTCTCTCTCTCTCTCTCTCTCTACACACACATACATACAAAAAACACTCTTCAAAAACACATTTGAAAAATCTTGAATAAGTATTTGAAAAAAAGTTGAATATGCATAAGAAAAAATTTGGATGAGTATTTGAAAAATGTTGAACAAGTATTTGAAAATGTTGAAGTACTAAAACTACTGAAAAGGTATTTGAAAAATATTGAATAAGTATAAAACTGTTGAATGAGTATTTTAAAATGTTAAACAAGTATTTGAAAATGTTAAATGAGTATTAAAATATTGAACAAGTATTTGAAAAATGTTGAATAAGTACTAAAAAGTATTGAATGAGTATTTGAATTTTTTGGACAAGTACTTGAAAATGTTGAATAATTATAAATTTTTGAACAAGTATTTAAAAATGTTCAATAAGCATTCGGACAATGTTGAACGTGTGTACAAAAATGTTGATCACTTATAAAAAGTATTTTTAACATATACAAAAATGTAGAGTGAAAACAAAATAAACATAAGAAAAAACCAAAAAATGGAGAAGAAGAAAAAAACCAAAATAAGCCGAAAACATGAAAAGAAAATGAAAAAATAATGAAAAAAGAGAAATAAAAAAGAAAAGAAACATCTCGGAAGAAAAGAGAGAAAAAAAACCAAGAAACCCACACTCATTTCGCATCAACTACAACCCGCCCTATTATTGACCAGAATCCCGGCAGTAGCCCTGTGGCTAGCACCGTTGAACTCTATGGAGGAGACTAAGGTTTGAGTCCCTCCTCGTGTCGCTCCTTTTTCTCTATATTCTTTTGAAGTGGGCTGGCCCGTTACTACTAAAGCTCGCAGCGAGAGTTCCCTACGGGCTCGCTTAAGTGAGAAATAGCATTTACGGGCCATGGGCGCCACTTTGTCTCGCTTATCATAGCGAGACGGATCTGCGCTCCCTCGCCTCAGCTCGGTCCTAAGGTTTTTGTTGATTTTTTATTTTTATTTGTATTTAAAAAAATCCGAATGCACATATTCCAAAAAAAAACTTAACTTACCTTTTCAAATGTTTACTGTGAATTTGAAAAATGTCAATGTGGTATCTTTTGTTAGTGTAACTATAAAAGGAGATTTGTGGCATTTGAGAATATTCAAATGTTTCACAAAATATATGTGATTTTTAAATGTTATAAAATGTAAAAAAGAGAGATCGCTAAACACCAAAACGGAGTAGTCCTTGTGTGGTTGCAAAGGCGGTAGCGCCCAAGATGCACCAAGAACATGTGACGCCAATGGTAATAGTTGTGTGATTCAAGATCTAGAATAGTGGGAATGAAGGTGCTAACAACGGTTATGATTTCACTGAGAGAGGTTGTGGTCAGCAGAGTGGTGGAGGTGGGTGAGAGGAAGAAGGAAGAAATATAAATGGTGAACCAACTGAGAACAACAGTAGCACCGTTGTCGACAACAACAAGAACCGAGAACCATCCTGACTCATTGGAGAAGAGTGGAGGCGGGCCTAGGCTACCAGGGTCTAGCTCTGGCCCATCCCAAGGGCTCAAAGAGACATGTATCTCGTATTGGGGTCACATTACTAAAATATGTATTGTTTGACACCACTGGGCCAAGTTGCCTCTCCTTTGTATATTTTGTGGGGTCGTTCATTTTTCGACGAAGGGTGGACTTTATTGGCTTAGAGTGGAGCATCGACAAGATACAATGATCACTCACCCGGCCTCCGCATAGATAGGACACACAATCAACATCAACGTTCACACAAAAGGACGTCAGCAAATAGCAAATCCGTATATGACCAAAAGCTATGTGTAGGCGAGAAAAAAAACCTCCTAAGCGACCAGATCCACGGTCGAAAAAAAACCTCCAAACTTGCTTCACATGTACACGTAAACATGTACCAGCCGTAGAGACAATATGGACATAACGCACTTTTTTGTTTGTTTTTTATTTTTATTTTTTACTCTGAAAAGTATTCTTATTTACTTTTATTTTTATTTTTATTCCAAAATCTTAGTTTACATTTTTAAACGTTAACTGTAAATTTAAAAAATGTCAATGCGGTGTACTCCCTCCGTTTATAAATATAAATCTTTTTAAAGCTTTCAATATGGACTACATATGGATGTATGTAGGCGTATTTTAGAGTGTAAATTCAATCATTTTGCTCCGTATTTAGTCTATATTGAAATTTCTAAAAGACTTATCTTTAGGGAGTAAATATTTTGTTAGTGTGAGTATAAAAGGAATTTTGTGGCATTTAAAACATTTCTTTATCTCGTAAAATGTTAAAATAATGTGTTGTAACTTAAAATTATATTTCCTATATCATTAAAAAATACTCCTATGTGGCATTTAAAAATATATTTATACAATGTAAACAAATGTTCGCTTCTTTTCAAAATATTGCATGCCATTAAAAATTTCAACTTATGTCTAAATGTTTTCAGCATGTATTCGAAAACATGTTTAGGAAAATGTATTTGGGGAAATGTACATCATATATTTGAAAAATGTCAGCATGTACCAAAAAAGTTACGTGTGTGTAAGAATAATATATAATGTGTATTAAAAAAAGTAGTTATGTGTTAAAAAAAGGAAAACAAAAAGGGAAAAAGCATAAGTAAAAAATAGAGAAAATCGTTGGAAACAAGAGAAAGGAAGAACGAAAAACGACACAGAAAAACAAAGAAAAGGAAAAAAATGAAAAAGATAAAGATAGAGAAAAATCAAGAAACCCACTAAAGAAACACACAAAACGACAAAAAAAACTTGCAAGAAAAACTGATAAAAACAATCATGGGAAACAAGCAGGAATAAAAATGCACCTAGAAAGCCGCTCCCATTAGAAGCCAAATTGGGCCGACCCATAACACGCTCGCCTATTGCGAGACGAAGTACTGTCTTGCAACAGGTGAGAAATACCTGCCACGTCACCCTGTGCGTTCGGTTTATTCGGTTTACATAGTTCGGTTTATACGGTTTTTCAGTTTGTACGGTATTAATACTTTGATAAATACGATATGAAAATAAAATACGGTTCGGTTTCGATGTATACCAAATTATTTCGGTATGGTTTCGGTATATACCATAAAAACCAGAGTTGACGCGAATTTGAAATTGACGTATAATAATTTGCAAATTTATGACTCAAAACACATACTATTTTACACAAATAGTATATGACTACATATATAAGTATACATGAATGCTTTGATTCATCTATTCATGGTTATGGACGTGCTTAGCATTTTAAAGGAGAAAAATGACTATGTTACAAGAAAATTTACGTGCTTAGTAGTGAATTTAACTCATGTACAAGAAAAATGACAACTTTTATTGTTGTTCATCTCAAGAAATATAAATTTATTTTTTACTTCGGTTTATTCGGTTAACCGTTCGGTTTTTCGGTATATACCATAAAAACCAAGTTCAAATCGGTATGAAAAGTTCATACCATACTGAAACCAGAAACCATATAAACCATAAAATTGGTTCGGTTTGGTTTATTTTCGGTATGGTTTTTCGGTTCGGTTTTCAAATGCACAGAGTGTCTGCCACGTGAGGCCATCACTCGCACTTCGTTTTTGTTTCCCCCTACAAATGGCTTTGGTTTTTATTTCGAGTAACCTCTAAGCTGTTTTATTTGGCGAATAGGCTTGTATTACTCACATCAGCATGGATTACAATCTGCTCGACAAAGTTCACAGAGATTGGCACAACCCAACCCTAATCAAACTGTTGTACGAACTTCAGCACGAGCATAATTCACCGAATAGTGTCAAGAAATATTTTGAGTATGATTTACATAAGTGATACAAGATTGACGATACCATCATCAAGGCTTTGATTTCATGCACTAGAGGTATATAGAGAGTGATCTGTGTGAGCATGTCGAATCATCTTCACTCGCTCCATGCAATCCACTTTCATAATAACCGGAGTAATGCATGACTAAGACGCTAGGGCTAAACCCTCATTACAAGTCCTCGGCTCCGACTCAAGTTTCCATTTGTCAATTTCTAGTAACTTCGAAAGTATAGATGTTTCGATTGCAACGGAATGTCACTTACAACATTGTAATGCGTTTTAATTAGGTGATCTTCAATAGTCTCTGGGTGGCCACAACAGTGTCATGTGGCATCAACATAGACAATTTTACTCAATTCAAAACGATATGAATGGATAGCTACATTTCTATAGTATCATTTTACTACAAAATGTTAGATCGTTATGCAATGTTGGTTCCAACATACCGGAGGCCCTAGGGGATGTCTGTTGGGGAACGTAGTAATTTCAAAAAATTTCCTACGCACACGCAAGACCATGGTGATGGCATAGCAACGAGAGGGGAGAGTGTATGTCCACGCCCTCGTGAGACCGAAAGCGAAGCGTTATAACAACGCGGTTGATGTAGTCGTGCGTCTTCACGATCCGACCGATCCAAGCACCGAGCGTCACGGCACCTCCGAGTTCGCACACGTTCAGCTCGATGGCGATCCCGGACTCGATCCAAAGCAAAGTGTCGGGATGAGTTCCGTCAAGACGACGGCGTGGTGACGATGATGATGCTCATCGCGCAGGCTTCGCCTAAACTCTGCGACGATATGACCGAGGTGGAATATCGTGGAAGGGGCACCGACACGGCTAAGAGATCCAAGGGATCAATTGTGTGTCTTTGGTGCTAGCCCTGCCCTCTATTTATATGTTGAGCCGGGGTCGAAACTTGGAGCAAAACCTCCTCAAAATCGGTTTTGCCCGAAAGGCAAGAGTCCCACTCGGACTCCAGGACCAAACGCCACAATCCTTGGCGTCGGCCCGACGCCATGGGCCTCGGCGTCGGCCCAGGCCGACGCCAGGTCTCGGCGTTTGGCCCCAGCCTCCATAAAACTCCTTTTGCACCGACCTAAAGCCTCATGGGCTTGACCCTTAGCCTAAACATATCATCCAATATATGAATCTTTACGTCTCGACCATTTCGAGACTCCTCGTCATGTCTCCGATCTCATCCGGACTCGAACTCCTTGGTACATCAAAACATGCAAACTCATAATATATTTGTCATCGAAACCTTAGCGTGCGGACCCTACGGGTTCGAGAACTATGTAGACATGACCTAGAACTATTCTTGGTCAATAACCAATAGCGGGACCTGGATGCCCATATTGGCTCCTACATATTCTACGAAGATCTTTATCGGTCAAACCGCATAACAACATCGTTGTTCCCTTTGTCATCGGTATGTTACTTGCCCGAGATTCGATCGTCGGTATCCAATACCTAGTTCAATCTCGTCACCGGCAAGTCTCTTTACTCGTTCGTAATGCATCATCCGTAACCAACTCATTGGTCACATTGCTTGCAAGGCTTATAATGATGTGCATTACCGAGAGGGCCAGAGATACTTCTCCGACAATCGGAGTGACAAAACCTAATCTCGAAATCGCCAACCCAACATGTACCTTTGGAGACACCTGTAGTACTCCTTTATAATCACCCGATTCGTTGTGACGTTTGGTAGCACCAAAGTGTTCCTCCGTAAGCGGAGTTGCATAATCTCATAGTTACAGGAACATGTATAAGTCATGAAGAAAGCAATAGCAATATACTAAGCGATCAAGTGCTAGGCTAACGGAATGGGTCATGTCAATCACATCATTCTCCTAATGATGTGATCCCATTAATCAAATAACAACACATGTCTATGGTTAGGAAACATAACCATCTTTGATTAATGAGCTAGTCAAGTAGAGGCATACTAGTGACTATATGTTTGTCTATGTATTCATACATGTATCATGTTTCAGTTAATACAATTCTAGCATGAATAATAAACATTTATCATGAAATAAGGAAATAAATAATAACTTTATTATTGCCTCTAGGGCATATTTCCTTCAGTCTCCCACTTGCACTAGAGTCAATAATCTAGTTCACATCGCCATGTGATTTAACATCAATAGTTCACATCTATATGTGGTTAACACCCATAGTTCACATCGACATGTGACCAACACCCAAAGGGTTTACTAGAGTCAGTAATCTAGTTCACATTGCTATGTGATTAACATCCAAAGAGTACTAAGGTGTGATCATGTTTTGCTTGTGAGATAATTTTAGTCAACGGGTCTGTCACATTCAGAGCCGTAAGTATTTTGCAAATTTCTATGTCTACAATGCTCTGCACGGAGCTACTCTAGCTAATTGCTCCCACTTTCAATATGTATCCAGATTGAGACTCAGAGTCATCTAGATTAGTGTTAAAACTTGCATCGACGTAACCCTTTACGACGAACTTCCATAATCGAGAAACATATCCTTATTCTACTAAGGATAATTTTGACCGCCGTCCATTGATCTACTCCTAGATCACTATTGCACTCCCTTGCCAAGCTTAGTGGTAGGGTATGCAATAGATCTGGTACACAACATGACATACTTTATAGAACCTATGGCTGATGCATAGGGAATGACTTTCATTCTCTTTCTATCTTCTGCCGTGGTCGGGTTTTGAGTCTTACTCAATCTCACACCTTGTAACACAGGCAAGAACTCTTTCTTTGACTGTTCCATTTTGAACTACTTCAAAATCTTGTCAAGGTATGTATTCATTGAAAAACATATCAAGCGTCTTGATCTATCTCTATAGATCTTGATGCTCAATATGTAAGCAGCTTCACCGAGGTCTTTCTTTGAAAAACTCCTTTCAAACACTCCTTTATGCTTTGCGAATAATTCTACATTATTTCCGATCAACAATATGTCATTCACATATACTTATCGAAAGGCTGTAGTGCTCCCACTCACTTTCTTGTAAATACAGCCTTTCCAAAAGTCTCATATAAAATCATATGCTTTGATCAACACATCAAAGTGTATATTCCAACTCCGAGATGCTTGCACCAGTCCATTGATGAATCGCTGGAGCTTGCACATTTTGTTAGCACTTTTAGGATTGACAAAATCTTCTGGTTGCATCATATACAACTCTTCTTTAAGAAAACCATTAAGGAATGCAGTTTTGACATCCATTTGCCAGATTTCATAAAATGTGGCAATTGCTAACATGATTCGGACAGACTTTTAAGCATCGATACAAGTGAGAAAATCTCATTGTATTCAACATCTTGAACTTTGTCTAAAACCTTTTTCGACAAGTCTAGCTTTGTAGATAGTAACACTACTATCAGTGTCCATCTTCCTCTTGAAGATCCATTTATTTTAACATGGCTTGCTGATCATAGAGCAAGTCAATCAAAGTCCATACTTTGTTCTCATACATGGATCCTATCTCAGATTTCATGGCCTCAAGCCATTTCGCGGAATCTGGGCTCATCATCGCTTCCTCATAGTTCGTAGGTTCATCATGGTCTAGTAACATGACTTCCAGAACATGATTACCGTACCACTCAGTGCGGATCTTACTCTGGAAGACCTACGAGGTTTGGTAGCAACTTGATCTGAAGTTTCATGATCATCATCATTAACTTCCTCACTAATTGGTGTAGGAATCACTGGAACTGATTTATGTGATGAACTACTTTCCAATAAGGGAGAAGGTACAATTACCTCATCAAGTTCTACTTTCCTCCCACTCACTTCTTTCGAGAGAAACTTCTTCTCTAGAAAGGATCCATCTTAACAACAAATATCTTGCTTTCGGATCTGTGTTAGAAGGTGTACCCAATAGTTACCTTTGGGTATTCTATGAAGACGCACTTCTCGATTTGGGTTCAAGCTTATCGGTGAAAACTTTTCACATAAGCATCACAACTCAAACTTTAAGAAATGACAGCTTAGGTTTCTTCGCTAAACCATAGTTCATACGGTGTCATCTCAGCGGATTTAGATGGTGCCCTATTAAGCGTGAATGCAGCTGTCTCTAATGCATAACCCAAAGCGATAGTGGTAAATCGGTAAGATACATCATAGATCGCACCATATCCAATAAAGTGCTGATTCTGACGTTCGGACACACCATTATGTTGTGGTGTTCCATGTGGCGTGAGCTGTGAAACTATTCCACTTTGTTTTAATTGAAGACCAAACTCGTAACTCAAATATTCATCTCCACGATCAGATCGCAGAAACTTTATTTTCTTGTTACGATGATTTTCCACTTCACTCTGAAATTCTTTGAACCTTTCAACTATTTCAGACTTATGTTTCATCAAGTAGATATACCCATATCTGCTCAAATCATCTTGTGAAGGTCAGAAAATAACGATACTTGCCACGAGCATCAACACTCATTGGATCGCATACATCGGTATGTATTATTTCCAACAAGTTTGTTGCTCGTTCCATTGTTCCGAACAACGGAGTTTCAGTCATCTTGCCCAAAAGGCACGGTTCGCAAGCATCAAACGATTCATAACCAAGTGATTTCGAAAATCCATCTTTATGGAGTTTCTTCATGCGCTTTACACCGATATGACCCCAAAGCGGCAGTGCCACATATAAATTGCACTATCATTATTAACTTTACATCTTTTGGTTTCAATTTTATGAATATGTGTATCACACGATCGAGATCCAACAAACCATTTTCATTGGGTGTATGACCATAGAAGGTTTTATTCATGTAAGCAGAACAATAATTATTCTCTAACTTACATGAATAACCGTATTGCAATAAACATGATCAAATCATATCCATGCTCAGCATAAGCGCCAAATAACATTTATTTAGGTTCAACACTAATCCCGATAGTATAGGGGTGTGCGATGATGATCATATCAATCTTGGAACTACTTCCAACACTCATCGTTACTTCCCTTCAACTAGTTTACATTTATTCGTAACTCCTGTTTGAGTTACTAATCTTAGCAACCGAACAAGTATCAAATACTCAGGGGCTACTATAAACACTAATCTCGATAGTATAGGAGTGTGCGATGATGATCATATCAATCTTGGAACTACTTCCAACACTCATCGTCACTTCCCTTCAACTAGTCTCTGTTTATACGTAACTCCTGTTTGAGTTACTAATCTTAGCAACCGAACAAGTATCAAATACTCAGGGGCTACTATAAACACTAATAACGCACACATCAATAACCTGTATATCAAATATACCCTTGTTCACTTTGCCATCCTTCTTATCCACCAAATATTTGGGGTATTTCCGTTTCGATGACCATTTCCTATGCGATTGTAAGCACTCGGTTTCAGGCTTTGGTTCAGCTTTGGGTTTCTTCGTGGGAGTGACAACTTGCTTGTCATTCTACTTGAAGTTCCTTTCTTTCCTTTGCCATTCTCTTGAAACTAGTGGTCTTGTCAATCATCAACACTTGATGCTCTTTCTTGATTTCTACCTTAAATCGATTTCAACATCACGAAGAGCTCGGGAATTTTTCCGTCATCCCTTGCATACTATAGT
The DNA here is from genome assembly GCA_021605205.1 of Aegilops longissima. NCBI lineage: Eukaryota > Viridiplantae > Streptophyta > Magnoliopsida > Poales > Poaceae > Aegilops > Aegilops longissima. The sequence continues at coordinate 26,969,932 of CM038679.1, read as the reverse complement.
TCATCACGAAGTTCTAGTAACTTAGTGATGGTGACTAGAGAATTCTGTCAATCACTATCTTATCGGAAGATTAACTCCCACTTGATTCAAGCGATTGAAGTACCCGGACAATCTGAGCACATGCTCACTAGTTGAGCGATTCTCCTCCATCTTTTAGCTATAGAACTTGTTGGAGACTTCATATCTCTCAACTCGGTATTTGCTTGAAATATTAACTTCAATTCCTGGAACATCTCATATGGTCCATGACGTTCAAAACGTCTTTGAAGTCCCAATTCTAAGCCGTTAAGTATGGTGCACTAAACTATCAAGTAGTCATCATATTGAGCTAGCCAAACGTTCATAACGTCTGCATCTGCTCCTGCAATAGGTCTGTCACCTAGCGGTGCATTAAGGACATTGCAGCAATGAGGATAAACCTCAGATCACGGATCCAATCCGCATCAATGCTACTAACATTTTTCAATACAATTTTCTCTAGGAACATATTAAAATAAACATATGAAAGCAACAAACATAGGGAAACAACAACGCGAGCTATTGATCTACAACATAATTTGCAAAAATACTACCAGGACTAAGTTCATGATAAATTAAAGTTCAATTAATCATATTACTTAAGAACTCCCACTTTGATAGACATCTCTCTAGTCATCTAAGTGATTACGTGATCCAAATCAACTAAACCATGTCCGATCATCACGTGAGATGGAGTAGTTTCAATGGTGAACATCACTATGTTGATCATATCTACTATATGATTCACGTTCGACCTTTCGGTCTCCGTGTTCCGAGGCCATATCAGTTATATGCTAGGCTCGTCAAGTTTAACCTGAGTATTCCGCGTGCGTAACTGTTTTGTACCCGTTGTATTTGAACGTAGAGCCTATCACACCCGATCATCACGTGGTGTCTCAAAGACGAAGAACTTTCATAGCGGTGCATACTCGGGAGAACACTTCTTGATAATTTTGGTGAGAGATCATCTTATAATGCTACCGTCAATCAAAGCAAGATAAGATGCATAAAGGATAAACATCACATGCAATCAATATAAGTGATATGATATGGTCATCATCATCTTGTGCTTGTGATCTCCATCGCCGAAGCACCGTCATGATCACCATCGTCACCGGCGTGACACCTTGATCTCCATCGTAGCATCGTTGTCGTCTCGCCAACTATTGCTTCTACGACTATCGCTACCGCTTAGTGATAAAGTAAAGCAATTACATGGCTTTTGCATTTCATACAATAAGCGACAACCATATGGCTCTGCCGATTGCCGATAACTTCGGTTACAAAACATGATCATCTCATACAATAAAATATAGCATCACGTTTTGACCACATCACATCACAACATGCCCTGCAAAAACAAGTTAGACGTCCTCTACTTTGTTGTTGCAAGTTTTACGTGGCTGCTACGGGCTGAGCAAGAACCGTTCTTACCTGCGCATCAAAACCACAGCGATAGTTTGTCAAGTTGGTGCTGTTTTAACCTTCGCAAGGACCGGCGTAGCCACACTCGGTTCAACTAAAGTGAGAGAGACAGACACCCGCGGTCACCTTTAAGCAGCGAGTGCTCAAGCGGTGAAACCAGTCTCGCGTAAGCGTCTGGCGTAATGTCGGTCCGGGCGCTTCATCTCACAATACCGCCCGAACCAAAGTATGACATGCTGGTAAGCGGTATGACTTATATCGCCCACAACTCACTTGTGTTCTACTCGTGCATATGACATCAACGCATAAAACCAGGCTCGGATGCCACTGTTGGGGAGCGTAGTAATTTCAAAAATTTCCTACGCACACGCAAGACCATGGTGATGGCATAGCAGCGAGAGGGAGAGTGTCTGTCCACGTACCCTCGTGAGACCGAAAGCGAAGCGTTATAACAACGCGGTTGATGTAGTCGTGCGTCTTCACGATCAGACCGATCCAAGCACCGAGCGTCGGCACCTCCGAGTTTCGCACACGTTCAGCTCGATGGCGATCCCGGACTCCGATCCAGCAAAGTGTCGGGATGAGTTCCGTCAACCGACGGCGTGGTAGCGATGATGATGCTCTATCGCGCGGGCTTCGCCTAAACTCTGCGACGATATGACCGAGGTGGAATATCGTGGAAGGGGCACCGCTGACACGGCTAAGAGATCAAGGGATCAATTGTGTGTCTTTGGTGCTAGCCCTGCCCTCTATTTATATGTTGAGCCCGAGTCGAAACTTGGAGCAAAAACCTCCTCAAAATCGGTTTTGCCGAAAGGCAAGAGTCCCACTCGGACTCCAGGACCAAACGCCACAATCCTTGGCGTCGGCCCGACGCCATGGGCCTCGGCGTCGGCCCAGGCCGAGACGCCGAGGTCTCCGGCGTTTGGCCCCGGCCTCATAAAACTCCTTTTGCACCGACCTAAAGCCTCATGGGCTTGACCCTTAGCCTAAACATATCATCCAATATATGAATCTTTACGTCTCGACCATTTCGAGACTCCTCGTCATGTCCCCGATCTCATCCGGGACTCCGAACTCCTTGGTACATCAAAACATGCAAACTCATAATATATCATCGCATCGAAACCTTAAGCGTGCGGACCCTACGGGTTCGAGAACTATGTAGACATGACCTAGAACTATTCTTGGTCAATAACCAATAGCGGGACCTGGATGCCCATATTGGCTCCTACATATTCTCGAAGATCTTTATCGGTCAAACCGCATAACAACATCGTTGTTCCCTTTGTCATCGGTATGTTACTTGCCCGAGATTCGATCGTCGGTATCAATACCTAGTTCAATCTCGTCACCGGCAAGTCTCTTTACTCGTTCTGTAATGCATCATCCGTAACCAACTCATTGGTCACATTGCTTGCAAGGCTTATAATGATGTGCATTACCGAGAGGGCCCAGAGATACTTCTCCGACAATCGGAGTGACAAAACCTAATCTCAAATCGCCAACCCAACATGTACCTTTGGAGACACCTGTAGTACTCCTTTATAATCACCCGATTTACGTTGTGACGTTTGGTAGCACCAAAGTGTTCCTCCGTAAGCAGGAGTTGCATAATCTCATAGTTACAGGAACATGTATAAGTCATGAAGAAAGCAATAGCAATATACTAAGCGATCAAGTGCTAGGCTAACGGAATGGGTCATGTCAATCACATCATTCTCCTAATGATGTGATCCCATTAATCAAATAACAACACATGTCTATGGTTAGGAAACATAACCATCTTTGATTAATGAGCTAGTCAAGTAGAGGCATACTAGTGACTATATGTTTGTCTATGTATTCACACATGTATCATGTTTCCGGTTAATACAATTCTAGCATGAATAATAAACATTTATCATGAAATAAGGAAATAAATAATAACTTTATTATTGCCTCTAGGGCATATTTCCTTCAATGTCATGATGCATTGTTCCACGGGGAAAGAAACTTAAGAAAATATTTACTATTTTTTTATGATTGTGCTTCGTACAACTAAGGTGCCAAACTTATTTAGAACAATATTTCACAGAAAATTTCCATGGACTCAAGCTACTTGGAAAAATTATATAAAACTTTCATGTGGTGCATATTTGGTAGTATCTTTTGATATGTTAGCATGTTAATGGACATAACATTGTAGTCCTATGTAACATCTTAGTCGAGAAGCACTTTCCTTCTTTTCATGGGCTTATTTCTTGATTAATGATATTGGTTGGTGTATTCAGGCATGTATACCACGTCTCTCTTTGAATAGTATGTCATAAGATATCTAAATCTGCCCCTATGAGTGCTCTGCAGGTGCTTACTCATGGATGCCAGAAGTCAAACGGAACAATCAACATGATTGGATGACTGCCAAAATTGAAATTTGTTTTAATTAGCTATAGAAAATTGAGCAAGACAATACATGATTCATATGGTTGGATTATTATCGATATTTTGAGTGGACAACAACCTTTTTTACTTCCAATTTGCGAGTAACATTGACGCACATGAAGAATTTAGTTCTAATATATCTATTCAACAAGTATTTACACGCCTCTCCTTGTATTCAATGATGTGAGTGTGGTGTAGTCAACCCATTTGAAGTTCATAATGATGCTTATTGTATTCTCTCTATCTGTAGTGTGGAATCCAATCACAATGGGAGAAATTCCCACCCCCTCTCACCGAACATATTGTCAACTTCGGTCAATTCCTCCGCCATTTCGCCTTGAGCCACTAACAATGTATGTCTTCGTCAATTTCATGTCATAGGCCCTGCGATTGTGCTGGAACAAGTGATGCAAATTTGATCACACATTTGTGGTGGTGGCACCATCCTTCGATAGGAAGCTCATGAGTTCTGACGAGACGTGTGTGTAGATCCATTGCAGAATCCTGAAGTCATCCTTGAACCGTATGAGATCGCTAAACGCCAAAACGGAGTTGTCCTTGATGTGGTTGCAAAGGCGGTAGCGCCCAAGATGCACCAAGAACATGTGACACCAATGGTAATAGTTGTGTGATTGGAGATCTAGAATAGTAGGAACTAAGGTGCTAACGACGGTTATGATTTCACTGAGAGAGGTTGGGGTTAGCATAGTAGTGGTGGAGGTGGATGAGAGGAAGGAGAATGAAGAACTATAAATGATGAACCAGCTGAGAACAATGGTGGCGTCGTCATCGACAACGACAAGAACAGATAATCATCCTGACTCATTGGAGAAGATTGGAGGCAGGCCTAGGCTAGGAGGTCTAGCCCTGGTCCATCTCAAGGTCTCAAAGAGACACGTATGTGGTTTGGGCCACATTATTAAAATATGTATTGTTTGACACCACTAGGCTAGGTTGCCTTTCCTTTGAATATTTGTGGGGTCGTTCTTTTTTCAACGATGGGTGAATTTTATTGGCTTAAAATGGAGCATCGGCTGGATACATATACAATGAGCACATATCCGGCCTCCGTATAGATAGGACATACACAACCAACATCAAGGCACACTCAAAATGACGCCAGCAAATAGCAAAGCCATATGGACCGAAAACTATGTGTAGGCTAGGAAAAAAAGAACTCCAAAGCGATCAGATCCACGATTGACAAACTACAATGATGACCAACCATCTCATGACAATACATAGACGACGAGGTTCATTGACAACAACGCCTTCAGAAACGTGCTTAGAGATTACTGTACAAAGACTTAGTAATGTACATTTAGTATGCTTAACCTTAGAGAGCCACATATTGTGGGGCATTACTAAACTGAGATGAGCTACATATTATGTGTATATTACAACACAAAACCTTAACCTTAGAGAGTAGTGGTGAACGGTAGAACGTGGTATGCAAACCACCTGAACGTGGCATGTAACGAACTAAGGATGCAAGCATGTATCCCGCAAAGTCTACATATAAGTAAGTATATCAAAAGCCAATTATGTGTTAATCTCAAATAACTATTACACTCGATTGATTTATATTATGATTTGCTAATTCTCATATAGATAAGAAATAACAAAGTCCCATCTAACTCCCACACATCATTTGAGTAATATGTAAAAAATAATAAACCAGCATGAATCTTCATGAAAATGTGAGATGTGACTTGGTTAAGTCTCATCTAGATGAGCATTATATTGGACACACCTCGTGGTTGCATGATGAGTTGATCCCTAATCGTGTGGGCGGTATATATATGCTTAACACAAAGGAGACAAATTGAGAAACCCAAAGTTTCTTTCCAAAGCTCCTGTGAAAAACCGATTAGAAATGTTGCAGAAAAGGTTCAGGACATAACGAACACACCACGCAAACCACCCAAACTTTGCTTTACATGTACACGTAACATGTACCAGCCGTATAGACAAATGGTGCAAGAAGCCCAACCAATCAAACAGACATGCACACAGACCCATCGGCCGGTGACCACCCGATCGAAAAGAGGGGCTACCGAGCTACTACTGGTAGCGCGTGGCGATGCGCAGCATGACGGTGGCCGCGACGGTGACCCCGTAGAAGACGATGAAGAGGCCGGTGACGTTGATGAGCCTGGCCTCGGTGCCCGGCGTGGCGCTGGCGCTCTTCTGGACGAGCCCCGTCTGCGCGGCGCAGACGGCGAGGAGGAAGATGACGAGCCCTCCCGCGACGTGCACGGGGGCGGCGGCGGCGCGCGTGTGCTCGTGCGTGCCGGGCATCCAGAAGACGGCGAAGCCGATGAGCCACTGCAGCGCGAAGAGGGAGATGGCGCCGATGCCGATCCATGAGTGGAGGCTGACCAGGTCCGGCACCACGGCCACGTTGTGGAACTTGAAGGCCGCGTAGATGCCGAAGACGCCGAGGATGAAGGCCACCAGGTGCACCAGCATGTGCACCATCTTCTGCGCCCGGTGGTTCATCGGGATCGTCGTGTACACCAGTATGGCTGCACAAATGGAGCAAGGTTTTAGTGACCACTGCACATGTTAATTTCGCCTAAGGATAATGTACCAATCGTACGCCAGTTGCGAGATGGATGATGAGCTTGGCAGGAAAACGTAGCGATCCACGGTGGTCATTATCGGCATCGATCATCCGAGGTGACCTTTGGCATGGACGCCCACCCAGCACACCGATCGGCACTTCAGGACGAGCCTGGTCCAGTGCTTTTACCGCCACCGAACACCTACAAAGCCCTGCTACGTACCGATCGGGTCTAAAATGTAGTGTGGTGACACACTGACACCTTGTCTTCTTTCGCAATGGAATTTCGGCCCATGTCAACAGCTACTACCACTACCACACCTGCAGGTGCTTTTGGCGATCACTAATGATTATGTTGCGACGTTTTGCAAATTGCATAGTCGTGTATCTATCTATCTCCCCTAAACCTTAGTTAAGATTCCCACAAAAAGGTAAAGCTTGGTTAAGGTCACCGTGTTTGGGAGTTGGTAAGACGACATTGACGATTCAGGGTAGTGTGCATTGGACGGACGTACCTTCGCCGATGAGAAGAATGAACCCCCAGGTCATCACAAAGGGATGGACCTGCATCACAGAAAGGAGAGATCAGAACTGTTTCTGTAACGTAAACAAAATAAGAACAGAGAGATCGATCGAGGAACTGTGCGTACGTATGCAAGTGTTAACGGGAACGTACGTTGAAGATCTGCTCGGGGTCGTCGGACTGGATGTTGATGCCGCCGCGGAAGCGGAGGAGCCAGACGAGCATGAGCACGGCGGTGGTGAGGAAGAGCAGGTGCGCGAACATGGCCACGCGCGACGCCACCACGGAGTGCCGGTGGTGGCCGCCGATGATCCCGCCGATCGCCATTCCCGCGCCTAGCTAGCTAGCTACCTCCCACCTTAGCTTGGCTCTGGTCGCCGGCGAGACAGGGTAGAGAAGATGACGGGGTCAGTAAGCTGGCCTTGTTCTTCTGCATGGGCGCGGGGCTGGGTTTTAACGTGGCCGCCGGGAATCCCAGGTTACACCGGGGCGGAGGCTTGGGTTTGGTATATCGGCGAGATGGGCGTGCGTGCTGAAAGCAAGGCATCTCCGGCTGTGCATATGCGACGGCGATGGTGATGGCTTTGCAATGCTGGGAAGCAAGTAATCCCCTAGAATGCTGACAGCATGTCGATCGACGACGACAATTTTTTTTTTGAGACATATATATCGTCCGCACTGAGCCGTAAGCATCAGAACGGGCCGTAAGCTAGCCTGTTGAAACGAGTCCGGCTCCTAAGGGCACGTACAACGGGGGCGAGGAGGATTGAGCTCATAAGGGCACGTACAACGGGGGCCGCTAGGAGCCGGAGCTAGGATTCCTATCCTGCCGTATCGGCAGTTACGTGAATAAATCCTGGCGTCGTAGTCAGCTTTTTTTTTTTATGGTAACTGCCGCCGCTTTATTTATTATGAACCAAAACTAGGGATCTCATCCGATACAGCATCCAAAATAAAGTCTGGAGGGAAGAGAGCCAAACTTGGGATAGTTCATCTCCCATTCCCACCTTAGCTAACCTATCCGCGACGGCGTTTGTGCTACGGCGCACCCACGAGACACCGAAATGAAACAAATGTACCTAATAAAACTTTAACCTCCTCCACAATCGGCCCTAGAGCGGACAAATTCTTCTCTCCTTTTGTGATCATCGCCACCACGCGAGCTGAGTCGCTCTTTAGATGCAGGTGCCTCACGCCCATGCTTGTCGCCAGTTGCGCCGCCTTCTTGCACGCCAGCAGCTCGGCTTTCTCCGGGTCGGCCACCTCTCCTAGGGGTTGACAGGCTGCCGCCCTGAATGCACCTTCATGATCCCGCAGCACCACCCCAATGCCTCCCTTTCGCCTGTCTTTGCACACCGATCCGTCAGCATTTGCTTTAGTCCAGCCAGCATCTGGAGGCTCCCACGCTTGCTGCACCGATTGCGCCGTCTCCCTCGCCTCCTTCCTATGCACCTCAGCCCATTCGTTGATAAGAACAGTAGTCCTGCTTGATAACTCATGAGGCTCTATAATCTTGCGTCCATCCCTCGCATCATTTCTCGCTAACCAAAGGTTATATGTTGCCTGCACCATCACCGATCTCTCTCTTCCGTCTGCCTGTGCAAACCATTCCAGCAACCACCTCTCAAGCTTGCTCTGGGAATCAATACTGCGAGGTGGGTTTGCCACCGAGATTCCCAACTCCGAGCTAAGCTGCCTCCAGAAGCACATGGAGTGTGGACACCCCCAAAACCTATGGAGACCATCTTCTTCCCTTCCACAGGCCACACAGAAGACTCCAGCCTTAATCCGTCGACGCAGCAACTCCGCCCCCGTAGCCAGGCCATTCCTCATCAGTCACCACATATGCACTTTTGCTTTACCCGGTGCGTCCATGTCCCACATGGCCAGCCATCCCCGGTGAGTAAAGGAGGCCGAGGAGGGTCCCGGCCGACCCAGCCTTGCTGAGTTGAGGCTCATCCGTAGGTGATATGCAGATCTAACTGTGAACTTCCCATCCTTGGTGTAATTCCAGGCAATATAATCATTAATCCCAGGGCTACCCACCGCAATCTGTTTTATATCATCAGCATCATCAGGTGAGAACAAGTTCTCAATCTTGCTATTATTCCATGCAGTGCCCGAGTGGTCTAACAGGCCTGCTACCTTCACTACCCCCTGTTGAAACACTGCTCCCAGTGGCAGCAGGCTCCCTTGTCTCGGAATCCATGGGTCATGGTGAATATTCACAGATTTGCCATCTCCAATCCGCCAAATGATGCCCTCTCGAAGCAGGTCATGCCCATGGAGTATACTCCTGAAAGTATACGAACCCCCCGCTGGGCAGGTAGCACTCATAATTGAGCTCTCTTTAAAGTACCGCGCACGAAGGACCCTAGCACAAAGAGAGTTCGGCACCTGTAGGATCCGCCACGCTTGCTTGGCCAAGAGCGCTTGGTTAAAAGCTTCATAATCCCGGAACCCCATCCCTCCGATCCGTTTAGACTGGCACATTTTATCCCATGCGATCCAATGCACTTTCCTTTCACCATCCTTGCCACCCCACCAGAATTTCGAAGAGATTGAAGTCAATTTCCCGCACATCTTCTTAGATAGGTGAAAACAAGTCATGGTGAAAGTTGGAGTTGCTTGGAGCCCTGACTTAACGAGCACTTCTCATGCCTTCTTCGATAGGCCTTGTCCTTTCCAGCCCGTAACCTTGCCTTTACAGCTTTCCGTTACATATTTAAAAGATCCATCTTTAGATCTCCCGACAACAGTAGGTAGGCCTAGATATCTCTCACTCAGCGCATCTTGCTCAATGCCAATGGTGTGCTTCAGAACCTCTTTTTGCTGCTGTTCACAACCTTTCCCAAAGAAAATTGATGATTTCTGGAGGTTGATTTTTTGTCCAGAAGCGAGCTCATATGTAGCCAAGATGTTCTTTAGCTCCTGAATATTTTGCACAATGCCCTGCATGAACACTATGCTATCATCAGCAAACAGAAGGTGTGTGACTTGGGGGCCAGAACCCCCAAAGCCCACCCCCTTTATACTTCCTTCATCTTGTGCTTTCTTTAGCATAGCCGAGAAACCTTCGACACAGAACAAGAATAAGTAGGGGGATAGGGGGTCCCCTTGTCTTAGACCTCTGGATGGGAGAAAAACTCTAGAGAGCCCCCCATTCAACTTCACCGTGAATCTGGTAGATGTCACACATCTCATAACCATAGCGATCCAACCCTCCGCAAACCCGAGTTTTGATAACATCTGTTCGAGGAACATCCACTCCACTCTATCGTAAGCCTTCGTCATGTCGAGCTTGACAGCACACAAAGGTTTTTTCCTTTTCCGGGTTCTGATCGCATGGACACACTCATATGCAACCAACACGTTGTCCGTTATGAGCCTACATGGTACAAAGGCACTCTGCTCCTCGGAGATAAGCACAGGCAGAATGCATTTGAGCCTGTTTGCAAGAACCTTCGCTGCCACTTTGTACAAAACATTACATAAGCTTATCGGACGAAACTGCGAAAGCAACTCCGGTGAGTTAACTTTCGGAATCATCACAATCGTTGTGGCGTTGAAAGTCTCTGGCGCGGCCACACCCTCAAGGAAATCCCTAACCGCCCGGCACACATCGTCCTTTACCATCGGCCAGTGCCGTTGGTAGAAGAGCGCAGGTAGCCCGTCCGGACCCGGGGCCTTTGTTGGCCCCATCTGAAACAACGCTTCCTCTATCTCCATATCTGTCACTCTTTGCACCAGCTTCTCATTCATTTGTACCGTGACTGTTGGGTTGATGATCTCCAGCAGTTCCTGTACGCCCACGGACCCCTCAGAGGTGAACAACAACTCATAGAAGGACGCCGCCATCTCCCTCATATCCTCATCCACCATACACTTTTGTGCCGTCGCTGCGTTGCAACGCACGTACAGTATTTTTCCTCTTTCTATGAGAGGCCCGTCCCTGGAAATATTTTGTGTTTTGATCACCTTCCTTTAGCCAATCCACACGAGATCGTTGCCTATAGTATACCTCTTCTCTCGCATATATTTCTCTCAACTGGCCTTCAAGGTCGCGTACCTCCAGTGAGGTACCCGTCTCCAGTGCTCTAACCTTAGCGTCTTCCAGCTGATTTTTGAGCTTTGAGATTTGTCTTCGAATAGACCCAAAAATAGCCCGGCTCCACCGCTGCATATCCGCCGAAACTTGATGGATCTTCTCCCAGACGGCTGCTATTCCACTGCCTCCCGAACTCGCTGCTTCCCACGCATCCGCAACCATGCGCTCATAATCTGCATGCTTAGTCCACGCTTCTTCAAACCTAAAAGGAAACGCCCCCCTTTGTCTCTGTGTTGGAGCCGTCTCCATCACATGCACTAGTAGGGCTAGATGATCAGATTCCTCCTTGATTATATGCTCAACAAACGTTTTCGGGAACAACTCCAGAAAATCATCCGTGCACATTGCACGGTCAAGCCGGACCTGGATATTTGCGTCACCATCTCTCCTATTGTCCCATGTGTATCTATACCCAGTGAAACCCAGGTCCGCTAGGCCACATTCCGCTGCACAGTCTCTGAAGTCTTCCATCTGCACAAAGCTCCTCAAATTTCCCCCTGCTGGTCGGATTGGAACATAGCTTCATTAAAATCACCCGCACAAAGCCACGGGAGATTATCTTGTGATCGTAGGTATCTTAATGCATCCCAAGATTTTTTCCTCTTCTCAGTGTCTGGTTCCCCATAGAATCCAGTGATTCTAAAGGTTTTACCGTCTACTTCCACTTACGCGTCTAGAAAATATTGGCACCACGGCCTAATGGATACCTGCACATGTTCTCTCCACCACAGAGCCAGCCCACCACTCCTTCCCACACAGCTCACCGCTACACCACTTCTGAAACCCAAACTCCATTTTAATTTTTCCATTGCCCCTGCCCTCTTCTTTGTTTCACTCAAGAAAACCACCGCTGGGTTGTGGGACCGTATTAGGTCACATAGTTCGCCTACTGTCGAGTCCAACCCCAATCCTCGACAGTTCCAGGCAAGGAAATTCATTGTCCCCGCGGCCCCGGGAGTCGAGGTCCGCCGATCCACTCATGTCATCCGAGATGCGTTCAAACACTGAGGTAGTTTTTCTCCTTGTATCGCGAATGAAAACATCTGTATTTCCCCTCCTACCTGGATCACCTTTAGGCACCCACACCTGACGTGGCCTCCTCTTTCTTCCTTCATAATCAAATCCATCCCGGAAGCACTCTCTTTGTCCTGCCTCAAACGGCTTCCTTGGCTTCCTCACGTAGCGACCACGAGGCCTTGCATGCGCCCCATGCATACCGGGTTGCCCCCGTGGGCTAACCCGACCCGCTTCAGCATAATCTTGTCCCTGATTTATAACTTTATCCTTACCCCTTCTGTCTCTTCCTCCCTCCATATCGCCTTCTCTCTCTCGTTGGGTCTGCCTCTCCACCAACTTCTCTCTAAGGTCATTCTCTCTCCTTGATTCCAATTCATCCCGAAGATCACTAACCCTCTCCGCATCTCTCATATACCGATCTTTATGTGGACTAACCACTTCCTCATCCACTCGCCTCCCCTGATAAACGCCAGTGCATTGATCTTCATATCTGGAGAACTCCGCTCCCAAATTTCTCTTTGTAGGCAGATCTTTCACCCGTATGTTGTCCGGCTTCCCCTCCTTAGATTTGCCAACACGTGAGCTCCCCATGCTATTTCCGCTGCTAGCCGCTCCACTTGCCGCCCCTTCCTTGCTGGAGGCATTACGTCCTAGGTCAGACCGAAGCCAGCTACCCCATTGTGCGGATGATTCCACCGGTGGTTCACACACACCATTAACATGAACCAACCGACCAAAGTCAAAACAAAAATGAGGGACTTTTTCATAAGAGAAATCAAACCATGTCTTCTCCGCATTATCGCACGATTTCCTCAGAAAGAAGCCCCTGACTAGGGGTTCGTAGACAGAAATTTTAGCTCTGAACCTCAACTGATTTCCTCATGCAAGACCCTCTCTGTCCACATCCACTTTTACAGCCTCACCCAGCCAGTTGCCAAGTGCTTTGCCAAACGCATCGGTCCTCTTATCTGGTGGTAAATCATCCACCTTCACCCATACATCTATTGTGTCAAAAACCATCTCCGAGGGCCTCTTATCCCCTTCATAATCCTTCATCACCAGGACCCCAAAATTGTATTGCCACGGCCCATTATTGAGGACATGAAGCCAGTCTCCTTCACTCCCGAACTGCACTGAGATAATTTTCGGGCCTATCTATTTGAATTTTGCCTCCTTATGGAGCCCCCAAGCCCTTGGCACGGTCTTCTTGAGTGCAGACATCTTCAGCGGCCTTGGTGAACAAACTTTGCCCACTGCCGCCCATCTATGGCGTTTTTGGATGTTTGGATTTGGATCTTCAAACACTAGTCCCTCTTCTTCCTTCTCCATCAGCGCCATCCCGCTCAGTCTATCCGAAAGGCTAGCCGACGGATCCGGCGTTCTGCTCCCACAGGGGATTTTTCCACCCCCTGACTGGTGGATCCCGTCTCCCTCCCCGCCTTCGGTGTCGCCGTCGACGTGGGCGGAGGCATCTTCGATCGCATCGGAGTAGCCATCGGCGTCTTCCCTCCTGCACCCCCTGTCATCAGCACCGCTGCAGGCCAAGGTCGCAGATCAGCCAGCCGGAGATCAGCTAGGCGTCGTCGCCCTCTTAGATCGCCGCTGGAACCAAGCCACCCCCGTTGCCGAAACCCTAATCCTAGCACAGCCGCACGGTCGCCTCGCGATTGCCAGCTATCGCCTCAGAGCGTCGAAACGTGGTGGACCCCCCCTCTGTAGCGTCGTAGTCAGCTGGAGGCTTTTTTTCCCACAATAGTTTGGAGCGATGTGCTAGCGATCTGTTTTATGGTTAGTTTAGCGATTAATTAGCGTCTGTCATTAGAGCCTAGCATTGGACAAGAAAGCTCTAACCAGTCTTTTTATTTTACGGTATGTAATTTTTTATTCATTAGCGCCTACGCAAGCGCCTTGCATTGAAGATGCCCTAAGAGCAACTCTAGCAGACCCCGCAAAACGCCCAGCCCGCAAAAATTCCGGCGAGTATGCGGGCTCGGGCCCATTTTGCGGCCAGAACAGACCCCGCATACTCGCCCGGCCCGCAAGAACTTTTGCCGCAGCCCGCAAAACGCTCCCCCCCTTCCCGAGCGCTATAAGTGCGGTTCCGCGACCGTTTTTTGGGTCCAAACTCTATCCCCCGCCGCCGCGGGTGACCCGATTCCCCTTTCTCCTCTCCCGATTTCTCGCCGCCGGCGACCCTCCGCCCCTCCTCCAGCCGCAATGTGGGGGCGAATGTGGAGCTCCGGACGCGGCTCGGCGATGAGATCCGACAGGAGAGAGGACCGGGCCTTGACAGCGCGTCCGTTCGGCAGCGCGAAGCGTGGCGGAAGTGGACCAACTGCGGGCTTTCGCCGCCGGCGAGCTTTGACCGCCGTGAGACGGTGGAGTACGACCGCCGGCGCGCGTCGTTCTCCTCCGCGCGTTCTTCGTACGCCGGATCCTCCCCCTCCTCCGCCGCGGGCTTCCTCCCCGTGAAGAGGGAGTGGTCGGACAAGGAGGAGGAACCGGAGCCGCCGGCGCCGTTCGCCTTCGTCCCGGTGAAGGAGGAGCCCGAGGTGCCCGCTCCGCATAGGCTGCCACGGAGTCATCGGGCCCGAGGACTACGTCATGGAGTTCGACGCCGTCGTCGCCGCCATCGCCGAGCGGAGCGTGCGCGAGGAGGAGGAGCGTCGGCGCCACGCCGAGGAGCTCGAAGCCCTCCAGTGGCGGCAGGCGATCGCCGACAACGTCGTCGCCAACGAGAAGGCGGACAAGTGGCGCCGCATCCGCAAGGAGCAGGCGGAGAAGTACGTAGATCTCTGCAGCTCCGGCGAGGAGGATTGAGCGTCCGGCTCCTCCACGGCGTCGTCCAGTTGCCGCAACCTCGCTGCCGTCGGATCCGACCCCCTAGTACTAGTTTAACTTAGTATGTAGTATAACTATGCTTGTAGTTTGTGATGAACTATGTAGTATGCCATGAACAATATAGTATGTGATGAACTCTGATCATGCAATTTCTCCCGCGAAACAATTTTTTCAAATTATGCAGGTTTAGATACGGGTTTTGCTCGGCCGCGTATGTTTTTGACCCGCAAAAACGATTTTTATGAACCCGCAAACTCGTTTTGCGGGTCGCAATTTTACGGGGTCTACTAGAGTTGCTCTAACAAGCCTAGCCACGCAAACACCTCCTCACGTGCCCGAGTTGGGCCAGCCAAGGCACGCGGGAGCCATAGCTTTGTTGTTTTTTTTTTCACTTTTCTGTTCTTGTTTTTTGCTTTCTTTTTTTATATTTTCAAATATTCTAAGTAAAATTATCACAAAAATAACTCTACATAAAGCATTTTTAAAATGTTGACCAAGCATTTAGTTAAATGTGAATAGGAACAAATTACCACGTACGAAAAATGTATACAGGAAGAATACAATGTGTATGATACAATTTGATCATGTATATTCAAAATGTTAGAAATGTTGAATAAGTATTTTTAACTATGCATAGAAAAAGGTTGACCATGTATTAAAAAATGATGAACTTTTGATCATGTATATAAAAATGCTAATCAAGCATTTGAAAAAAATGCTGAACAAGTCTTTGAAAAATATTAATCAAGCATTCTAAAAATGTTAAATGTGTATAGGAAAAATATTAATCAAGCATTTGAACAAATGTTGAACAATTATTATAAAAATTTAATCAAGCATTTAAAAATATTAAATGTGCATAGAAAAAATGTTTACCATGTATTAAAAAATCTTAGCATTTTTTGGAAAATTTCAATCAAGTATTAAAAATAGTAAAATGTGTATAGAAAAATGTTGACTATGTTTTAAAAAATGTTTTTGAAAAATGTTAATCCAATATTTTCAAAATGTTTTAAATTTTATAGAAAAATGTTGACTATGTTTTAAAGAAATGTTTTTGAAAAATGTTAATCAATATTTTCAAAATGTTTTAAATGTTTATAGAAAAAATGTTGACTATGTATTAGTAAAATATATTAAATTTGAGTTAAAAATAGGTTGGATATATACATAAGATGTTTAGAGAAGAAATATTAACCATGTATTACAAAACCAATAAAAATGTATTAGATATATAGATAAAAGTGTGTGTACAAAATCGATGACACCCCAAGGAAAAGAAAAAGAAAAAGAAATGGAAAAAGAGAAATAAACAAATTAAACCAAAGAAAAATAAAAAAAGTCATTGGAAACCAAGAAATAAACAAATAAAACGGAAGCAATACAAAGGAAAAAACCAGTAATAACAGAAAAGGAAATAAATAAAAACAGGGAAAAAACTAATAAAAACCCGGTAAACTAGTGGAAACCACAAGGGAAAACAAAAAAAACAAAAAAAAACGTGAAAGAGACAAACAAAAACAAAATAAAACGAAAAAATGAACCGTTGAAAACCGAGAAAGAAATAAAACTAAAGAAAAAGAAAGAAATAAAACAAAAAATAGTGAAAATGAGGAAATAAAAAAATGGTGTAAAAAAAATGAAAAACCAATAGAAAATCGGGCGTTTTACCCTAAAATTTCCGCCCACTATACCGGGGTTCAAATCTTGTGTGCACTCCAACTTTTCTTTTCCCTTTTTTTTAAGTGTGCCCTAAGGGGCCGGCTCAATTACTTGTGTGAGGAGCTATTCCCTTCGGCGAGAATAGCTTTCATCTAGCTTAATATAGGTCCCGCGAGGGGCGTTGCTGGGAGTCCTCCAATTCCTATCTGGTGCCCGCTTATCAGAAACTGGCGCACCCCGCCTGCCCCCTTCCACATCACTGTGTATCTAAATGGGACCATCCATAGATGGGGTTCTCTCCTCTTTTTTTTAAACCTTTCCATGACTAGGAATACTTGCCACTCTCCTCCAATGTCAATTTGCATTTGCAAAGTTGAATGCACATTTAAGAATGATCCCTGTAGTTATTTGATGTTTTGTGTCAATAGTATGTGTTAGTTTAACCCACTCTATTATATTGTAAACATGAAAATTTTCATCCTTATTGCAATGAACGGCGAAGATGAGGTGGACGTCATCTGCTTTTAAAGGAGGTGGCTCCAGCAAGAAAAAAAAGAGAGAAATGTCCCGCTACTGCGGAAAACCGATCGGGAATTAAGAGGTTCCGACAGAAAAAGGAAAGGTGTGTCATTGGATGGGGGTTTTGTGTTGAACCTGGGTGTTACAGATATTGCGGATAGCCTGTAGTAACGCACGGGCGTTCTGCCAGTACAAAATCTAGACGAGTTTGCGCACAAAATTAGTACGCATCGGATAATACAAAATCTAAAAAAAAATGAGTTGAAGACGGGTTGGACGGACGAAATTACGGTGGTTATCACACAAATGTAAGGATGAGCCTCCATGTGGCATGTGGAAATGGAAATGTATCGTGTGCTCCTAGCGTTTTGGGTACCGGGTGAAATTTTGTGATCTCGCGCGGTTACCGCGTTTACCGCCCCCCTCGAGAAACACTCATACCGAGCAAAATATCTCAAATATTTTGAAACTTTTGAATTCAAACGCTCACTGTCGAGTTAATTAGACACCATCTCTTTTATTACCACAGAACTCGTATTGCCTGGTGGCAAAGGCATCCCTTGGTTAGCAGCTAGTCGCGTGTTCGATTTTGTCTTCATGCATGTTTATTCTTTTTTAGAGAAAAAAACAAAAGTTCAAAAATGCTGCAATGATAAGGAGTCGAATTCATGGCGTTAGAGCAAGCGGAAGCTGCGGACCACTACGCCACGTCATAGTTCGTGAAACTTATGAGTAAAATATGTATCTATATCCACGTCAAAAATATTTGATTTTAAATTTCGTCCGGATTTTTTTTCTAAATTTTGCGGTTACCGTGGCGGTAACCGCAAATTCCGGTGACCCTTGAGTAAAAAAAGTGTGATTGGGATCCAAAACCTTGCGTGTTCCCAATGGCTATGCTCAAAACGCACACCAAGAGAACATGCGGAGGTTGCAGAAAAGCCGGAGGATCGTAACCGCAGCTGCCGCCACAATTTTGGTGGGTTGGCGGTTCTAGAAGACGTGCATGCGTCCACCAGATCACTTTTCTGGGGCAGAGGGAATTTCGGATTGTTTCCAAATGACAGCACATGATCGCGTCCTGCATATGCACAGCATGTTTCTATTCTTGATTACACATGATGGCGATACTGAGGCTGCATTCGTGGTGCCTCACTAATCACTCTGTTCCAATTTTGTACGGAATCCTGCTCTAGCTACTACAAAGTTATAATCGATGTGTCAATTTGACCACGGTGTTCATTTCTCCGGAACTTGTATAGAGTGGCCAGCAATGTTCCTTTATTTTTTACCTCAAAAAAGTAGCCAGCAATGTTCCTTTAATTTTTTTACCTCAAAAAAGTAGCCAGCAATGTTGATCCCACGGATCTCGGACCTGGAGGTTTGCGTGTTAACATGTAGTAATACGATGGATGGTGACTGACAAGGCTTCTCTATTACTTGTTCTACTTGTATACGTCATACTCTGAATTGGCATGGCGTACCGGGAGAAGCCTGCATCGTGCATCGCTGAGAATCCGGCATCGCTGCCTGCACGTCGCCGTCCGGGGCTCCGGGCTATAAATACTACTGTAGTACCTCGAGTTATTTATCCAAAACCACAACCGTTAGAGCTAGGGTAACAGGTCAGTACCATGTTTGAGCCATGTCACAAAAAAACATCAATTCTAGGACTAATTGGTAACGCGGAGCACTAACGAGCCGTTTTAGTCGTGGAAACAGCGAATCCGACAGATCGGGCCCACCTGTCGGGTCGACGTGGCGCGGGCTGACGGGCTTTTAATACCTGCGAACATAGACTCTTATGTTTAGTCAAAAGCCTCCAAGCTTGCCGCACCATCAATGTCTGGTTAAACGCCCTGAAATCACGAAACCCCAATCCATCACTGAGTTTGTGCCTCTGAATTTTGGGCCATGCCTGGCAATGAGTTTTGCGCTTTCCCTCAGAAGCTCCCCATCAAAAGTTTCTTACCATCCTATTAAGATCATCACACACGGACATTGGAAGTTTAAACACCCCCATTATATAAGTGGGGATGGCTTGCGCGACTGACTTGATCATCGCTTCTTTCCCGGCCAAAGAAAATGTATCACCCCATGCAATAATTCTTTTAGTGAGCCTTGCTTGCAGATTTTGACACTTCCCTTTTAACATTCTACCTTAGCAGCAAGTGTACCACACCATCTCTTTTATGACAGCAGAACTGGTAGTGGCCTCGTGGCAAAGGCATCCTTTCCTTAGCAGCTAGTCGCATGTTATGTATCTATATCGACGTAAAAAATATTTGAATTCAAATTTTGATTTTAAATTTCGTCGGGATTTTTTTCAGAAATTCGCGGTTACCATGGCGGTAACCGCAAATTCCGGTGACCCTTGAGAAAAAAAAAGGTGAGGTCTGCTTGCGATCCAAAACCTTGCGTGTTCCCAATGGCGAACATGCGGGGAGGTTGCATGTTTCTATTCTTGTTTACACACCGTCGCGATATTGAGGCTGGATTCGTGGTGCCGGACTAATCACTCTGTTCCAATTTTGTTCTACTTGTATACTGAATTGGCATGGCGTACCGGGAGAAGCGTGCATGGCGTACCGGGAGAAGCGTGCATCGTGCATCGCTGCACGTCGCCGTCCGGGGCTCCGGGCTATAAATACTAGTACCTCCGCCACCATCGATCTCTGCCTCACACACACACACACACGCACACAGACGACTCCACACAGAGAGACAGAAGAAAGGGATGGCGACGACCCGCCTGAGCCTGCTCCTCCTGCTAGCAGTTGCGCTCGCCGGCCCTCACCTGCACGCCGGATCGTTGCACCAAGGGGACGGCCGCCTTCTATGGCGACGCCGACGGCGCGGGGAATGAAGGTAATCGTAACGAGTAGTACACTGCAATTCTATGCACGCACCTCTGCTGCTTATGTTGGCTTATCTGTTCCCATCCATTCTGCTGCTCTTTTTCTTTTCCAGCTGGAGAATGCGGTTACGGGCCAGCGGTGGCCAAGCCGCCGTTCAACGCAATGGTTTTTGCCTCAAAACATTTCTCGCGGGCCGCCCTGGGGGGATGCGGCCGGTGCGCCAACATAACCTGTCGACACCCCGCGTGCAATCCTGATGGAGTCACGGTAACGTTCGCCGACTAGTGCAGCGGGGGACCGTGCGTCGACAACGACATCATTGAGATGAGCGGCCACGCGTTTTCCCCGATGGCCCTGCCGGGCCGACAATCCGAGCTGCGCGCGTCACCCACTGTTCCTGTAACGTACCAAGTGTAAGTCGGGGGCAAATTAAGTTTGGATACGTCAAGTTTCTCTTCTCTCTGACATCTTTCTGTATGTACACTAACACTAGGATTTTGCAGAGTTGACTGCCGCTACTCATCCAGCATGGCCTACCTCGTCGAACCGAGCGCCACATCGGAGCGCTTCACTGTGTCGTACTCCTCTATGTGCCAGGGGATGCCTACCCCGGCCAGCTGACGGTTCACTTCAAAGATGAGTCGAGCATGGACTGGGTGGATGCTGATCGCGGTGATCGCCATGATCTCCCCAAATTCACAGCCACTAGGAAGATGGTAGCCCCAATTACGATCAAGGTGGAAGGTACCTATGTGACACGGCGGCAGATGTCATCCCCGTCGGCTGGCACGGGGGGAAGACCTACTACGCGGCGTGAGCATAGCTCACCTTAGACTAGACGGGTAATAGAAACGTTCGGTGCGGTCACAGAAAAGGTGGCCGAGTGATGTACGTAGTAAGTAACCCATGATATCCTGGTTGAGCCTGTTCAACCCGACCACTGTAATAAAAGTACTAGCTGGCAGAGACTCAAATGTTTCTTATCTTGCTGTTAGTATGAGTGTTCGAGCATGAAAGTACATTCTGAAATCAGCCGCTATTGTTTAATACATGATGAGTGTAACGTTAATTATAAAATTGCTTATGAGAATAGCGAGCGTGGCCTAGAAGAAAAACCACTAGATGGAACAAGGAAACAGAATCAACTGTCTGTTTTACCGTTTTCCCTTAATGTAAGCCTCATGGATTTAGATCCAGAGATGGCCCTCCTTGTTGCCATTCTCTGTGCCTTAATGTAAGTAGCAATTCAAGTAGGATTGGTAAAAATTCATAAATAGTGTAATACACTTTTACTTCCAGAACCTTTTTTGTTTTGCGTCCTCCCCTTTCTCTTCGCGTCCTCCGCGTCCTGTGTGAGTTACAACCTATCCTTCTCAAGCTCAATCTCTCCAAAAGTCTTTGTCTTCTCCAGCTCCCATTTGATCGACGTCTTTTACTTCTCCAACTCGATTTTCTCCCTTTCAATTTCTACCTTCTTCTCCGCCCTCTTCCGGTTCCAATCCATCCTCTTCTTTTGCGCATCTAACATGAGTTTGTACCTCTCCTCTTGTTCTCCTTCACCGAAAAAATACCCGCTGCTCGTCCATGTCTGCTTCTGCTCCTTGCGATGCCACGATCGCTTCCCTCTCTCGTTGCCGGCGGCGCCGGTTCCTCCGGGCGATGTACCCCGGCTTGCACGGTGAAACCGAGGACGGGGGCGCAGGCGGTGAGGATGGGGAGCAAGGGTGGAGGACGGCGAGGGCTCGGATGCGGAAAAGGGAAGAGGGAGGCGGGAGAAGGAGAAAGAGTTTGATGGATTTGGTGCAATTTATGATGGGATAGGGCTGTTGGGTCCACCCGGGTGCCCGCGTATCCGCCCTAGATTTGGGTTGGATGTGAGGGGTGCCGGTCAGCCGGGCGTTTGAGGCTGGCTTGAGGAGCCCGTCTGGGTTGCTTTTTTCTTACCGGGTCTCCGCCCGGACATTTGAGGTGGGTTTGGGACGCCCGGCTGTAGATGCTCTTACATCTTTCTCTTTCACGAAATGACATGTTTTGCAGAAGCATAGTGTATTACAACTTTCACAGAGTATGACATACTGTATGCTTATGTATCCTGAGGAAAATCCAGGAATGAAGAGACAACGTGTCAACGGTGAAAAAAAAACCAAATCTGTTGCTAAAATCTCTTTCTCTAATACTCCACGAAAAATGAAGACACAAAGTGCACGCTCAAGTAGGAGTGGCATCAACTTTCATGGTATGATGGGAACATGGTAGATGATATTTGACCATCCATAAAGCACAAAGGTGAACACCTCCGGCTGCGTTAGCGACAACTTGCATGATATTGTAAATACATTTTCCTGAGATGATGGTAAGTAATATTTGACCATCCATAAAGCAAATTGGACTCCGTCGCCAACATTCATTGCAAGATCTTTCTCTAATATTTGACGATGATGTACGTCACCTCCACCTCGGAGGTGCGTTTGTACATTCTAGATTCCACCTTAGTGACCCTTTCTACTAAGGTGGAAGACCATGCAACTCTTCGTCGAGAGTGGGTAGCTGCCAGTCACTCGAGACTCCGTCGGCATTACAGTGCGGCATCCATTGCAAGATCTGACTCCTGGCGGAGTTGATGTTTAGCGAGATGATGTTTACCGGCAGCTTGAACGGCCCAAAGCGGCCAAATAGCTAATCGCACAACCAGGCATGGTCGTAAACTGTCAAGTTGTTGGCCAGGCTAGGAAGCAGTCTCATCCTGTCGCCAACATCTCCATACTCCCAAGCAAACTTGCCCCTCTTTTGCAGAGGTGCAATTCAACGAAGGAGAAAATCCGCCCATGCATGCTCGACGGTCAACCCGGCAGTCTTCAAACAGGTAATCATGTTTATTGCCGGGCGGAGCCTGCACTCAGTGAGGCCGAATGCCCTCCAAACACTATCACGCTCAAGGCACTCCGTTCGTGCATGGCAGAACCCAGGGGCCTCCTCATCCCGAATCCAGCACCAATCCCCCCTCCACTCCCATTTGCTGCTGATTGCCGGAGATATAATCCTAGTTTTCTCTTGGCACTACCTGTGGCATCCAACTTATATTGCCGGAGCGGTGGCTCTTGTTCTCCACCCGCGGGACGAAATAGTGCTTGAACAGATCGACATTGGGGGCACTCCAACAAAGTTTTCACACAAATGGGCAAAAATCGCCATGCACGCCATTGCATTTGGCGTAAAATCCAAGAGATGGAATCCATAAACCGCCATCATCACCTCAAACAAATCCGAGAAGGGAGGGCAGAGACCGCAAATGAAGTATGCACAAAAGAACCTGTATGAATCTGGCGGGTCCTCTTCCCCCTCCGCCAGAACCTTGGGAGCGTCGTGCCCATTCGGGACTTCCCTCCCCCACAAGTATGCATACCTCGCCTGTAGCATGTCACCATCGAGTTGCGACGGGAAGAAGACAACGTCTCCCCTTCGCTTCTTGTCCAACTCTGCCGCCTTCTTGCTCCCCTCGGCGACCGTCTCTTTCGCAGCGGCCACCGGCTTACTCCTGCTCGTCGTTTTCTTCCCCATATCCCAACTTTCGGTAGGGGCGTGGGGAAGAGATCGGGAGGATACGGGCGGCGAATGTGAATGAAGAACAGGCAGTTGCTGGGCTTGCGGGGGAAGAAGATGGAGAAGGAAGGCAGGCGACGAATGAGTAGTTCTTTCCGCATTTTCCCTTATTAAGGGGGACGGCGTGGGAGGGCGCGTCTCTTCAGAAAAGTTACTGTTTTTACATTAACTGCTACAGTCCCACACCCCCACGACCCGCGGTAATTACGCGAAGTGGACGTTGAATTGACTAGTCATCATGGCGAATCACCATACGCGCAGCCTTCTTCAGCCACGTGTCCGTGCACTGTTTGGGGCCTAACCCAACGTGACCAGCGATACATGTGGCTCAGGCTCGGGGGCTTATGTCGGGGTACACAAACAGGGGTGTGTGTTTTCCCCTGACTTGTGCATGGACGACAAGCCAACAGGCCCGAGGATAAGAATGCAGCACCAAGACCAGACCAAGACGCAAAGGGATCAACCCTTTGAGAAATCAGAGGGCTGGTCGAGAAGATCAAGTCGACCAAGACTAGCCAGAGAGGCCAGATATCACCAAGGGGATGAGCCTCCCTTGCCGGGCAGGCGAGCCCGGCGGGGTCAGGATCGTCCCGGAAGCAAACCTCCAAGATCGTCCCGGTCGGCTTGCCGGGGCTCGCGTAGGCAAACCACCCCATTACAACACCTCACATCCAAGGTTGTCAGAATCACGATTTTGAGTCAGATCGGAGCTCCAATGGTAGGATCGCAAATCGTAGAATCTTAACTACCAGGATCATAAAAACATAGATTCTATGAACTAAAATCGTAGAATTAGAGAGGTTAGTTTGGATCGTAAACTCGTAGAATCGTATAATAGAATCGTGATTCTGACAACCTTGCTCGCAACGACGCACGTCGACGATCAATGCCGTGTCAAGCTCCTACGTGGCTTAGTGGCAATTCCTTGCCACATGGCAGCCACTTCCTACAGCAAAAATCTCCTAGTGACACCCATCCTGAGACGTGTCAAGCAAGAAGACGCGAAGCTGGCAAAACAGCCCGTAAGTCCTTGCCGGGCGAGCCGCGATGTGACACTGAGCGGTACATTTAATGCGCTATGTCAGCCTGCAGAGTTAGGTATGATAGCACTGTTTGCTATATAATCAGTGCATAAAGACTTATTTGCCAATGTGGTGACCCCTTAACCTATAAAAGGAGGCCCATGGCAACCGTAGAAAGGATTCGGTCGATCCGAACCCTCAGACATCCATATGCGCGTAGCGACTCTCGTCCCAAGTGAAACTGCTAGTTATCGACTAGAGGGGGTGAATAGGCGATTTTTATGAAAGTCTTCAAAACACGGGTTTTTTTTTTGAAGACAAGCAGTAGAAATAAACCTATTGATATGCAGCGGAAGGTCGACTACACTAGACAAGCCATAGCCAAGTAAGTAATGAAGTGAAAGCACGAATACTATTAGCAGCTAGGTAGTATGGATCAGGATGGAAGATAGTATGAACCCAAACTGCCACAATCTTCACCAGTGAAGTCAATCATATCATGCAAGTAGGCAATGACTTCACGAAGACAAGTTGTAAGTAAAGAGGGGTAAGAGATAGAACCAGTTGCTTGGTGAGGACAAGGATTTGTTGGACCAGTTCCAGTTGTTGTGACAACTGTACGTCTGGTTAGGGAGGCTAAGATTTAACTCAGAAGACCGCGTCTTCACCTTATTCCCCTTGAGCTAAGAACACTTTGTCCTCGCCCAATCACTCTAGTAAGTCTTCAAGGTAGACTTCCAAACCTTCACAGACTTTGTTCATCGGCAATCCACAATGACTCTTGGATGCTCAGAACGCGATGCCTGATCGGTTGGAGGATTCACAGTCCTCAAGTGTAACAAGTCTTCAGATCACGCAGACAGAAAGAATTCAGTGATGCCTAACACTCTTTGGCTCTCGGTGTTTTGGGCTTTGTCCTCGCAAGGATCTCTCTCTCAAATGCTTCGGAGGTGGGTTGCTCTCAAACGACAAAAGCCGTGCACTAACTTTGAGCAGCCACCAATTTATGGTGTAGGGGGTGGGCTATTTATAGCCAGGAGGCAACCCGACCTGATTTGTCCGAAATGACCCTGGGTCACTAAGGAACTGACACGTGTTCAATGGTCAGATTTCAAACACACACGACAACTTGACTTGGGCTACAAGTAAAGCTGGCTTATCTAGCTCAGGATAAGATTTGCTCTCATTGTCCTCGCTCGAACACATAGAATTTGGTTGAGCATCACTTCAGTCACTCTGACTTTGTTCACTTGGACCCCACTTAACAGTACAGTGGTTCCTATGACTCAACAAAGAAGAAAAGGAAACTACGAAACAACTATATCTTCGCACTCCATAGTCTTCACGTGAATGTCTTCTCAAGTCATAATCTTCGTTGTGAATATCTTCACAAACCACCATTGTCTTCAATGTATTCACACATTTTTAGGGGTCATCTCTGGTAGGTAAACCGAATCAATGTGGAACTACTACCTGTGTTATCCTGCAATTCTCACAAACACATTAGTCCCTCAACCAAGTTTGTCATCAATACTCCAAAACCAACTGGGGTGGCACTAGATGCACTTACAATCTCACCCTTTTTGGTGATTGATGACAAACTGGTTGAAGTTTTCAATGGCGATAAAGGTATGTGAAAGTTTTAAGGATTAAGGCATTGTCTTCATAAGTAGCAAAAGGCTCCCCCTGAAGATGTGCATATAAGTAGTTTGCTTTTGAATGCAAATGCACATGGCAGGTTTTACTTTGTGGATATCCTATTCAACTTATGAAGACAATTCATCATGCATATTAAAGATATAACATAGATAATGTCATGCATAATGAAAAATGGACGTCTGCAGAATGACTTCATGCGGAATTTATCATCGCATCATAGAGTAGCAGAAAAAGTAGCAGACGACCATCAAGTTTAAGTGTTACAACCCAAAGAACCAAATGTATCAAAATACAAGAGTTGTAAACACTTGGCAAAATATAGCAATCCACCCATAAGGACCCACTTGAAGAAGGGCCTGGTACAGTCATCAACATGCATAAGCGTTAGGATGTGTGTCCAATCACAGGATATTTGAGGATTCTAAGATATTTAGCTCACACCGCAACTTGCAAAACCTTTTCTCATCCAAGGGCTTTGTGAAGATATCTGCCAATTGCTCTTCAGTGTTGACGTGAATGATGTCAATATCTTCCTTCATGACATGATCTCCGAGAAAGTGATGATGGATCTGAATGTGCTTTGTCTTCGAGTGCTGAACTGGGTTATTGGCAATCTTGATGGCGCTTTCATTGTCGCATAAAGTGGCACTTGCTTGGTGGATACCATAGTCCTTGAGAGTTTGCTTCATCCATAGAAGCTGGCGCAGCAGATCCAAGCAACAATGTATTCAGATTCAGCGGTGGAGAGAGATACGATTATGCTTCTTTGAAGACCAACAGACAAGAGATCGTCCAAGAAAGTGACATGTGCTTGATGTGGACTTGCGATCAACCTTGTCACCAACATAATCAGCATATGAGAATCCAAGTAGATCAAACTCTGAGCCCTTTGGATACCATAATCCTAGTGTTGGGGTGTAAGCCAAATATCGAAGAATTCGCTTCACTGCTAAGTGATGTGATTCCTTTGGTGCCGCTTGGAATCGGGCACACATGCAAACGCTAAGCATTATATCTGGCCTAGATGCACATAAATAGAGTAAAGAACCAATCATGGAGTGATATACCTTTTGATCGAACTCTTTACCATTGTCGTCGGGACCCAATTGACCTTTTGTTGGCATTGGCGTCGTGTACCCTTTGCAGTCTTGCATTCCAAACTTCTTCAGGCAATCTTTGAGGTATTTCTCTTGTGATATGAAGATGCCGTTACTCTGGTGATATGAGTTGATAGTCTTCAAGCGGGTCTGTAACGCCCCGGATACAACTTTCCATATTCGTAACTCCAACACTTGCCTTTTCCGGAGATGCGATGGTTTATTTTCTCCGTGGTTGGGTTTTTGTCTTTTGTTTTGCATTTTGTTCATGTCAGGCATTTCATCCCATGGCATCATGTGCATTGCATTCGCATGTTCTTTTCATAAAACTCGTTACCCTTCGTAGTTGCCGATTCTCTCTTTGTCTCTTTTGACAAATTGTCAGACCGCTTGTCTTCGTTGACCATTCTGAGACCAACCACCCACTTGCACGCGACCGCCTTGTTCTCTCAAGCACGCGCATGCAGACCCCTCCAGCGTCTGAAACTTACCGAACCGAACCGTCTGTCGTTACCGATGGATCCGGATCATCCCCAAACATCTATAAAATATCTCGGTTTTCTTATTTGGACCTCCCTAACCTATTTTTCTCGACCGTTCGATTTTGATCGGAGGGTCCGTTTGCACCTATACTAACCCACCTAGCTATTTAGCGGTCAAACCCTAGCTCTATCCGTCCCATCCATCCTATCCGTCCCATCCGCCGCCACCTCCTCGTTTTCATCTCCTCGCCCAATCCATCCACCGACCAGCCTCCTCCTTCCTCGGGTCGAACCCGAGCCAACACGCCAAGCTCTGATCCCCTCTTCCTCGATTTCAGTCCAGCCAACCAAATCCATCCCTCCTCGATCCACTCCACCCGAGGCCTCCTGCCTCCCGTTCCCCTCGTCGCTAGCTTGGGAAAGGAGTTCCTGCCGCCTCCCACTTCATGCCGTCCCGCCATCCACTTGTAGCAGCAGGCACGAGGCCCTCCTCCAGCTCGTCTCCGACACCGGCAGTCGCGGTGCTCCCCTTCTCCGTCGCGTCGCCAACCTCTCCGGCCAGGCCGCTGCTCCCCTTCCTCGGTAGCACCAGCGCCTGGATCCCCGCCTCCTCGCGCCCGTCCTTCCGACCAGCAGGTCGCGAGCGCGCCCGAAGCCCACCTCCTCTCCCCTCGATCCCGAATGGGTCATGAAGCTGCCTGAGGCCCCGAGCAGGAGCTCGGCCTCATCCCCTCGCGCCGCCTCGTCCCTCCAGTGTCGCAGGAGCTCCGCCCCAACGCCATGGCCGGCCTCTTCTTTCGATCCGTCGCCGCACCTTCGTCTCCTTCAAGCAGCAGCAGCCCCGTGCGCCTTCGATCACGCCTGACCCCGAGCCGCTGCCTTCCCCTCGTTCCCCCATGCGGACCATCCAAGGCTGTCCCGACCCCCCTGCTGCCTCGAGCGCCCGCGCAGGACCTCGCCGGACCACCAAGCGTCAACCTCCCGAGGTTCCCCGTGCCCGGTGCCTTCCCTTTCTTCTCCTTCCTCCTCCTGCAGTTCTTCTTCCCCGGCTCTCAACCTCCCCGTCTCTCTGTCCAGGAACCCAGGCGACTCCATGGACAGGAGCACTCTGCAGCGGTGCAGCCGACCCCGCTCCGCCCGGCGACCTACTCGGATCCAATCGACCTCCGCGCCAAGTCCCTCACCTCGCCGCCCCTTCGCCTCGCTCGCCGGAGCTCTGCTCCAGGCGCCGCCCGCAGCTCTGCATCGAGCAGAGGACGAGCAGCTCGCCCGCTCTCCCGTTGACGCGCCTGGCTGCCTGCCTCCAGCGCCAAGGCCCGGCGTCCGGCCTGCCTCCTCCTCTCCACAAGTCCGGCCCAAGGCCCGGGGTGAGCAGCCCCTGGCCTCTCCTCTATGGGGCTAGCCAGATTCGCCCGAGTCACTTTTTTTTTGATGACAATTTACTAATTATCCGAGAGAATATCAGTTGCAAAAAACCCTCATATTCATGCATTTAATATCTCACAAACCGTGCATCGGATTAAAATGATTTATATATGAAAATGCTTAGTTTTTCATCTAGTTTCATAATCTGCCATTTTCATCCCATGTTAAAATGTTTAACTTGCTGTTTATTTAAATTTGCTAATATGCCATGTTAAAATGATTTAATTCATAACTAAATAACCGTAGCTCGGATTTAAATAAATTACATATGTAAATGGGGTAGAATAATGCCTAGTTTAACATGGTGTACTTGTTTTCCATGTTTAACAACTCTAAAATTGTGTTTAGGGCAGAACAGTACCTAATACATAAATATGCTTATGGGGATTTTCCGGAATTGTTGTTTGTTGTTCCGGCCTCATTTAAACTTGCCTAAATAGGTGGTTTTCTCATACTTCATCTCTTGCCATGTTTAATAACATTTAATATTGTTGAGTACCTAATCGGGAGAGAACTAAATAAGTGTTGTGGTGTTTTGTCAATATGCAACCCGTTGCATATTGAGCTCCACTTAACTTGTAGTGTTGTTTGTGCATATTGCCATGCCATGCCTCATTAAACCGGACATGCATCATACTTGTTTGTGCATCATGCCATGTTTATGTGATGGTTGTTTACTATGTTGTTTGCTTCTTTCCGGTTTGCTTCTCTCGTTAGCCGGTTTCGTTCGGAGTTGTGAGGATTCGTTCGACTCGTCCGTTTGTCTTCTTCATGGACTCGTTCTTCTTCCTTGCGGGATTTCAGGCAAGATGACCATACCCTCGAAATCACTTCTATCTTTGCTTGCTAGATGCTCGCTCTTTTGCTATGCCTATGCTACGATGCCTATCACTTGCTTATCATGCCTCCCATGTTGCCATGTCAAGCCCCTAACCATCCTTTCCTAGCAAACCGTTGTTTGGCTATGTTACCGCTTTGCTCAGCCCTCTTATAGCGTTGTTAGTTGCGGTGAAGATGAAGTTTGTTCCTTGTTGGAACATGGAGATGTTGTTCCTTGTTGGAACATGTTTACTTGTTGGGATATCACAATATATCTTATTTAATTAATGCATCTATATACTTGGTAAAGGGTGGAAGGCTCGGCCTTATGCAGTGTTTTGTTCCACTCTTGCCGTCCTAGTTTCCGTCATACCGGTGTTATGTTCCCGGATTTTGCGTTCCTTACACGGTTGGGTGATTTATGGGACCCCCTTGACAGTTCGCTTTGAATAAGACTCCTCCAGCAAGGCCCAACATTGGTTTTACCATTTGCCACCTAAGCCTTTTTCCCTTGGGTTCTGCAGACTCAAGGGTCATCTTTATTTTAACCCCGGGCGGTGCTCCTCCAGTGCTGGTCCAAATTAGAGCCACTTGCGGTGCCGGCCCGAGGCAACTTGGGGTATCGTCGGTTGCCGTACATACTGCTCATCCGGTGTGCCCTGAGACCGAGATATGTGCAGCTCCTATCAGGATTTGTCGGCACATTCGGGCGGCTTTGCTGGTCTTGTTTTATTCTGTCGAAATGTCTTGTAGTCCGGATTCGAGACTGATCGGGTCTTCGGTAGAAGGAATATCCTTCGTTGACCGTGAGAGCTTATAATGGGCTAAGTTGGGACACCCTGCAGGTAATATCTTTCAAAGCCGTGCCCGCGGTTATGAGGCAGATGGGAATTTGTTAATGTCGGTTGTAGAAAACCGAAGTTGATCTTAACTAAAATACACCAACGCGTGTGTAACCGTGATGGTCTCTTCTCGTGAGTCCGGAAGTGAACACGGTGTTGGAGTTATGCTTGGCGTGGGTTGTTCTAGGATCACTTCTTGATCATAGTTGTTCGACCGTGCTTTTGCCTTCTCTTCTCGCTCTCATTTGCGTATGTAGCCACCATATATGCTAGTCGCTTGCTGCAGCTCCACCTCACTACCCTGTCCTACCTTTAAGCTTAAATAGTCTTGATCTCGTGGTGTGAGATTGCTGGGTCCCGTGACTCACAGATACTTCCAAAACCAGTTTGCGGTGCCGATGAATACCGTGCGGTGGCGCATCCGAGCTCAAGGAGGAGCTCGATGAAGATCTTGTTCATTGTGTTGTTTCATTTCAGTTGATCGAGTAGTGGAGCCAGTTGGGACGATCGGGGATCTGTGTAGCATTTGGGGTAGTCTTCTTTTATTTTGGTTCCGTAGTCGGACCTTGATTGTATCTGTATGATGTAATGCTTTACTCATGTATTGTGTGAAGTGGCGATTGTAAGCCAACTATGTATCTCTTTCCTTATGTATTACATGGGTTTTGTGAAGATTACCTCACTTGCGACATTGCTTTCAATGCGGTTATGCCTCTAAGTCGTGCCCGACACGTGGGAGATATAGCCGCATCGAGGCGTTACAAGTTGGTAATCGAGCCATCCCGACTTAGGAGCCCCGCTTGATTGAATCGCTGACTTTGTTGAGTCTAGAACAAAAATGTTTTGAGTCTTAGGATTATATATATCGAGAGTAGGATTATTTTACTCCTCGGTCCTTAAATCGCTCTGGTGAGGTATCTGACGTAGAAGTTTTGACTCTTCTCTCCTCAAATTTCACTAAAAATTTTTTAGGATCACGGGTATTTTGGAATCGTTCGATGGTTTTGTGACGAGAACATTGTTCTTGGTGCCTCGACATTTAGGGGTTGTGGCGGTGTCCGGGAGTTGAGCTCCGAGGTGTTGTCGTCACAATTTTATCGTTGCAGATTCTGGAATACTGAGTTTTGCCGACATCGAAAATCTCTTTTGTGCAGTTGTTGGTGAGATAACCTCGATAACCCGATGCAGGCGAGCTCGAGAGTATTGCCATGACTCGTATAATGGATGCTTTTGAAGGTCGAGGTAAGCGATTTCGAAGGTTTCTTGGTTATGTGTTGACGGATGGATACAATTGGATCTAGGTATTGTTAGTTTGGGTGATATATTTTGTGTCCCTGTATCCCCAACACCAGATTGCATAACCGAGAAAGTTTGGGAGTTTATAGGTGGGAATTCAAGTAGCTCCTAGAATATCTTTCCTACAGATGCATGATATGGGATTGGGTAAATCTCTATCATATGTTTGTTTCCGGCTTATTCTGCAAGCCACTCCTTTGTTTTGTTTTAAGTTGTGGTATTCGAGTTGCTTCAATGTCAAGTGTTGATTCCATACCTTTCCTAAATGGTGTTCTCTTATTGCTATGTGAATACTAATCCTTCTTGATCATCGAGTTTGTCATCTCAATTTCTTCTCACCGGCGTGCTTCTCTTCAAGATGATCCCATCATTCTCCCCATTCGCGAGATCAATGCTCAGTTCTTTGCAACGGTGCTTGCTTCATCCGTCCCAAGTTGTCTTTGTTTTCCCCGCCCTCCCACCCCTTTTTTCTTCAAGGACTCAGATTTCTTAATCAAGTATCCATTTTATTGAGGGAAGTTTCTTCATTCTTTTCCTTTAATGTTTTATCCGGTTATTTCTCATGAAGACGCTAAGGAAGCTTCAACCTTATCATTGTTCCATTCTAATTTTCTTCTCCTGTGGATTTAATTCAAGATTTCGGTGTTGATCTTATCCCTTTTCCTCTTTTCACAATGCTTTCTCATGCCGATGTATCTCCTAATCATTCACCTCTCGCTATTCATTTGTTCCGGAGTGTTGAAGATACCTCTGAAGATTCAAGTTTCCATTCTCAATTCGCTCAAGTTCTTTTGAGGATGCTATCTCATTCAACCCATTTAATTCAACCGGTGCAATCTCTCTTTTCAAGCAATCGTTCAACGGTGTTTCTTTTGAGTGGGCCCTAACCCACAGGTCTTTTCCCAGGATCTTACCTGACTCTTCTAATTTATCCGGAGTTATTCTCAAATTCTTTGCAAAGTTTGACGTAAGAATGAATTGTCATCAGTCAAATGTATTTCTCCAAGATCTTTCAAATTTTTTTTCATTGTTGGTCAACCTTTCTAATTTTCATTCCGGAATGCCTCAACAATTCATGGTGGTGTTTCTCGTCGTCATTCTCGAATTTTGAAGACCGAAGAAGAGTTTCTCTTTAATCTTGCTCCATTCTCTTCAAGATTCATGGTTCTAGCTTGATGCCATCCTCTCATAATTGTTTTCGATTGTGAGAATTCTTTTTACCCATCCGGAGCATTTCATGAGTTGTTCCCATTTCTTTCCTCCGAAGGCCATCATGTCATAATTATTCATTCCAGCTTTCAGCTCTCGTTCTCCAAATCATACCGGTGCATCGTTCAAGTATTCTCTAGTCAGCTTGTCATCTCTTCAATCTCTTATATCTAAATTCTCTCAAGCATCTTCGTTCTTTTCTAATTCTTCCCGGCGATTCGTTCTCTTTTCTTCAATTGTTTTCAAGTTATTACGGTGGTTCGTTCAAGATTTCACTTCCTTCGTTATCATATTAATTCATTCGTTGTTTCCTAATTCCACCGGTGGTTCCATCAATACCTTCTCAAGTTTTGCGCTATATCTCTCTTAATCCTTTCTACGAGAATAAGTAGTATGCCAAATCCATTGCTTGTCATCAATTTAATTTGATGAAGGATAAGCATACAATAAATCTTATTCTTATTTCCTCGAGTTGATTAATTCTTTTCTTCCGGAGATTGTTCATGATGAAGTAATTCTAGTTAAGTGTTTTCATCTTTTCTTTTCCGGAGTTCCAAGTTTTCTCGGTTATATCATTTCAAAGCTTCATCTTGTCACTGCAAGGTTTCACCTTGTGTTTTCAACTTCTCTTTCTTTCTATCATTCTTTTATTACTGGAGTTCTTCATGGAGGCTCTACATGATGGTTCGTCAAGGATTCTTTTCATTCTTTAATTGTTCTTCAAGATTTCTCTTGAAGTTAACATCCGTCAAGCTTTACTCAAAAATAAACATGGTGCTCAACACATGTTTTTTTTTCTTTCCGAGGAGTTCAAGTATTCTTCTTCTTGCATGTCGAAGTGCTATTCTTTCTACCTTATCTTTGGAGGTGGTGTTATGTCATTCTTGAAAATTTTCATTCATGTTTCACGATTCACATGTTGTCAAGAATGAGGTATTTTAAATCCATCAATCTCTTTGTTGGAGTTATCTTGGTATAGATTTCACCTAAAGCCTTCCCTAAGGAATGTTGTATTGTGGTGCTTATCAATGATCCAAGTTTTCTCCAATCCTCTCGGCGAAAGCAGTTTTCATCTCTTCGTTATCTCTACCAATCAATTGTTTTTGTTAGTGGCCGGTTGTCACCTCATAGTTTTGAGATGTTTTCCACAAGCCCACTACAAGCTTATTATTTTCATTGTTGGTTTTCCAACAACTCCGTTGTAACCTTCTTGGAAGGGTGCTTTCCAAGCTCATTTGTGGCAGAAGTTGGCATTTTCTTCTCCATTCTGTTATTCCAATGATCTATATTCTACTCTTTCTTCCGGAGGCATTGTGATGTTGCTCTCTTCACCCATCATCTTGTTTTGTCAAGACCATGTCTTTTTCCTTGCTTATCGATTTAACCGGAGTGTTGTGTCTATCGTTCCTCTTTTAACCGGAGTCTCATCCAGGTGCTTTCATTTTGCCAAGTTCATGTTCAACTCCTTCCATTTACAGTCGGAGTGCTGCCCAAATTATATCATTCTTCCTCTCTCATCTTGTTTTAACCGGAGTGGTTTCGAATTCTATCTTGACCATTAAACTCTGATTTCCATGTCTTTCAACCATCAAGTTCTCGTAATACTCCTTGTTCCTCTTTTCTACCGGATTGTTTGCAATCTCGTTCATCTCTGTTGTACTCTTTCTTTTAAATTGCTCAACCTCTCAAGGTTCGTGGTTTCACTCGTTAAATCAAAAAGCAACTTAGTTTACCTCCTCTCTTCCTCTTCCTTTTCCCTCGGTGCCATCCTAGATCTGGGGCGAGATCCTCTCGTAGTGGTGGAGTGTTGTAACGCCCGGATACAACTTTCCATATTAAGTAACTCAACACTTGCCTTTTCCGGAGATGCGATGGTTTATTTTCTCCGTGGTTGGGTTTTTGTCTTTTGTTTTGCATTTTGTTCATGTCAGGCATTTCATCCCATGGCATCATGTGCATTGCATTCACATGTTTTTTTCATAAAACTCGTTACCCTTCGTAGTTGCCGATTCTCTCTTTGTCTCTTTTGACCAATTGTCAGACCGCTTGTCTTCGTTGACCATTCTGAGACCAACCACCCACTTGCTGCGACCGCCTTGTTCCTCTGCCTGCCTTACAGACCCCTCCCAGCGTCTGAAACTTACCGAACCGAACGGTGCATGCGTTACCGATGGATCCGGATCATCCCCAAACATCTATAAAATATCTCGGTTTTCTTATTTGGACCTCCCTAACCTATGTTTCTCGACCGTTCGATTTTGATCGGAGGGTCCGTTTTGCCCCTATACTAACCCACCTAGCTATTTAGCGGTCAAACCCTAGCTCTATCCGTCCCATCCATCCTACCCGTCCCATCCGCCGCCACCTCCTCGTTTTCATCTCTGCCCAATCCATCCACCGACCAGCCTCCTCCTTCCTCGGGTCGAACCCGAGCCAACACGCAAGCTCTGATCCCCTCTTCCTCGATTTCAGTCCAGCCAACCAAATCCATCCCTCCTCGATCCACTCCACCCGAGGCCTCCTGCCTCCCGTTCCCCTAAATCGCTAGCTGGGAAAGGAGTTCCTGCCGCCTCCCACTTCATGCCGTCCCGCCATCCACTTGTAGCAGCAGGCCTGAGGCCCTCCTCCAGCTCGTCTCGACACGGCAATCGCGGTGCTCCCCTTCTCCGTCGCGTCGCCAACCTCTCCGGCCAGGCCGCTGCTCCCCTTCCTCGGTAGCACCGGCGCTGGATCCCCGCCTCCTCGCGCCCGTCCTTCCGACCAGCAGGTCGCGGCGCGCCAAGCCCACCTCCTCTCCCTCGATCCCGAATGGGTCATGAAGCTACTGAGGCCCGGCAGGAGCTCGGCCTCATCCCCTCGCGCCGCCTCGTCCCTCCGGTGTCGCGGAGCTCCGCCCAACGCCATGGCGGCCTCTTCTTCGATCCGTCGCCCGCACCTTCGTCTCCTTCAAGCAGCAGCAGCCCGTGCGCCTTGATCACGCTGACCCGAGCCGCTGCCTTCCCTCGTTCCCCATGCGGACCATCCAAGGCTGTCCCGACCCCCTGCTGCCTCGGCGCCCGCGCGAGACCTCGCCGGACCACCAGCGTCAACCTCCCGAGGTTCCCGTGCCGTGCCTTCCCTTTCTTCTCCTTCCTCCTCCTGCAGTTCTTCTTCCCGGCTCTCAACCTCCCGCCTCTCTGTCCGGGAACCCAGCGACTCCATGGGCGGGGAGCACTCTGCTGCCAGTGCAGCCGACCCCGCTCCGCCCGGCGACCTACTCGGATCAATCGACCTCGCGCCAAGTCCCTCACCTCGCCGCCCCTTCGCCTCGCTTCGCGGAGCTCTGCTCCAGCGCCGCCCAGCTTCTGCAAGCGGAGGGCGGCAGCTTCGCCCGCTCTCCCCGTTGACCGCGCGCCTGGGCTGCCTCCCCTCCAGCGCCAAGGCCCAGCGTCCCGGCCTGCCTCCTCCTCTCCACAGTACCGGCCCAAGGCCCAGGGTGAGCAGCCCCCTGGCCTCTCCTCTATGGGGCTAGCCAGATTCGGCCCGAGTCACTTTTTTTTTTCGCGAACGAATTTACTAATTATCCAGAGAATATCAGATTTGCAAAAAAACCCTCATATTCATGCATTTAATATCTCACAAACCGTGCATCGGATTAAAATGATTTATATATGAAAAATGCTTAGTTTTTCATCTAGTTTCATAATCTGCCATTTTCATCCCATGTTAAAATGTTTAACTTGCTGTTTATTTAAATTTGCTAATATGCCATGTTAAAATGATTTAATTCATAACTAAATAACCGTAGCTCGGATTTAAATAAATTACATATGTAAATGGGGTAGAATAATGCCTAGTTTAACATGGTGTACTTGTTTTCCATGTTTAACAACTCTAAAATTGTGTTTAGGGCAGAACAATACCTAATACATAAATATGCTTATGGGGATTTTCCGGAATTGTTGTTTGTTGTTCCGGCCTCATTTAAACTTGCCTAAATAGGTGGTTTGCTCATACTTCACCTCTTGCCATGTTTAATAACATTTAATATTGTTGAGTACCTAATCGGGAGAGAACTAAATAAGTGTTGTGGTGTTTTGTCAATATGCAACCCGTTGCATATTGAGCTCCACTTAACTTGTAGTGTTGTTTGTGCATATTGCCATGCCATGCCTCATTAAACCAGACATGCATTATACTTGTTTGTGCATCATGCCATGTTTATGTGATGGTTGTTTACTATGTTGTTTGCTTCTTTCCGATTTGCTTCTCTCGTTAGCTTCGGTTTCGTTCCGGAGTTGTGAGGATTCGTTCGACTACGTCCGTTTGTCTTCTTCATGGACTCGTTCTTCTTCCTTGCGGGATTTCAGGAAAGATGACCATACCCTCGAAATCACTTCTATCTTTGCTTGCTAGATGCTCGCTCTTTTGCTATGCCTATGCTACGATGCCTATCACTTGCTTATCATGCCTCCCATGTTGCCATGTGAAGCCCCTAACCATCCTTTCCTAGCAAACCGTTGTTTAGCTATGTTACCACTTTGCTCAGCCCCTCTTATAGCGTTGTTAGTTGCAGGTGAAGATGAAGTTTGTTCCTTGTTGGAACATGGAGATGTTGTTCCTTGTTGGAACATGTTTACTTGTTGGGATATCACAATATATCTTATTTAATTAATGCATCTATATACTTGGTAAAGGGTGGAAGGCTCGGCCTTATGCCTGGTGTTTTGTTCCACTCTTGCCGTCCTAGTTTCTGTCATACCGGTGTTATGTTCCCGGATTTTGCGTTCCTTACACGGTTGGGTGATTTATGGGACCCCTTGACGATTCGCTTTGAATAAGACTCCTCCGGCAAGGCCCAACATTGGTTTTACCATTTGCCACCTAAGCCTTTTTCCCTTGGGTTCTGCAGACTCAAGGGTCATCTTTATTTTAACCCCGGGCGGTGCTCCTCCAGTGCTGGTCCAAATTAAACCACTTGCGGTGCCGCCCGAGGCAACTTGGGGTATCGTCGGTTGCCGTACGTACTGCTCATCCGGTGTGCCCTGAGACCGAGATATGTGCAGCTCCTATCAGGATTTGTCGGCACATTCGGGCGGCTTTGTTGGTCTTGTTTTATTGCTATCGAAATGTCTTGTAGTCCGGGATTCCGAGACTGATCGGGTCTTCCCGGTAGAAGGAATATCCTTCGTTGACCGTGAGAGCTTATAATGGGCTAAGTGCAGACTCAAGGGTCATCTTTATTTTAACCCCTGGGCCAGTGCTCCTCCGAGTGCTGGTCCAAATTAGAGCCACTTGCGGTGCCGCCCCGAGGCAACTTGGGGCATCGTCGGTTGCCGTACGTACTGCTCATCCGGTGTGCCCTGAGACCGAGATATGTGCAGCTCCTATCAGGATTTGTCGGCACATTCGGGCGGCTTTGTTGGTCTTGTTTTATTGCTGTCGAAATGTCTTGTAGTCCGGGATTCCGAGACTGATCGGGTCTTCCCGGTAGAAGGAATATCCTTCGTTGACCATGAGAGCTTATAATGGGCTAAGTTGGGACACCCCTGCAGGGTAATATCTTTCGAAAGCCGTGCCCACGGTTATGAGGCAGATGGGAATTTGTTAATGTCGGTTGTAGAAAACCGAAGTTGATCTTAACTAAAATACACCAACGGCGTGTGTAACCGTGATGGTCTCTTCTCGTGAGTCAGGGAAGTGAACACGGTGTTGGAGTTATGCTTAGCGAGGTTGTTCTAGGATCACTTCTTGATCATAGTTGTTCGACCGTGCTTTTGCCTTCTCTTCTCGCTCTCATTTGCGTATGTAGCCACCATATATGCTAGTCGCTTGCTGCAGCTCCACCTCACTACCTGTCCTACCTTTAAGCTTAAATAGTCTTGATCTCATGGTGTGAGATTGCTGGGTCCCCGTGACTCACAGATACTTCAAAACCAGTTTGCGGTGCCGATGAATACCGTGCAGGTGGCGCATCCGAGCTCAAGGAGGAGCTCAATGAAGATCTTGTTCATTGTGTTGTTTCGTTTGATTGATCGATAGTGGAGCCAGTTGGGACGATCGGGGATCTGTGTAGCATTTGGGGTAGTCTTCTTTTATTTTGGTTCCGTAGTCGGACCTTGATTGTATCTATATGATGTAATGCTTTACTCATGTATTGTGTGTAGTGGCGATTGTAAGCCAACTATGTATCTCTTTCCCTTAAGTATTACATGGGTTGTGTGAAGATTACCTCACTTGCGACATTGCTTTCAATGCGGTTATGCCTCTAAGTCGTGCTTCGACACGTGGGAGATATAGCCGCATCGAGGGCGTTACAGGGTCCTTATGGGTGGTTGCTATATTTTGACAAGTGTTACAACCCAAAGAACCAAATGTATCAAAAGACGAGAGTTGTAAATACTTGGCAAAATATAGCAACCACCCATAAGGACCCGCTTGAAGACTATCAACTCATATGCTTCTTCTCGTTCCCATTCGGAGTAGATGAAGGTGCAGGGTCGATGCTGGAGTTCGATGGTGCAGAAGGGCCTGGTATAGTGTCGAGATGCAGTGCAGCCATGGACGGTGAAGTGGCGTCGTCTTGTTCATCGACGACTTTCGCAACAACAGTTGCAGCCAAAGATGAATACTCAGAATCTTCTATTGATGGAGTGCGGCGCCAGCTTGCATTGCCTGGAGGTCTGGAGTCAAATTTGAAGCCCTCAGTGAAGCCATCTTCGCGAAGATCTTCTTCAGGGCATAGCAGTGCGAGACTCTTCCAAGACCGCCGATAGGCTTCATGGGCTACGAATGAGTTCTTGGTGTCCAAGTTTCTGATGTGATTGACGTCCACCAAGATACTCTGCATCTGACACTTTAGCCAGTCATGGTGTTTGTCCTGCTTCTGATGTAAGGCCACAAGAAGCTCTCAGTCATTGAGTACACGAGATCGCTTTCGAGGCCTTTGGGCGATTGTACTAGCAGTGGCTTCAGTGTTGGCACGGTGGGGCTCACGCATATTGCCAGCCAGAGGATAAGCAGTGGTGGCAGCATTGGGAACATGAATTCATTCTATTGGTTGCGTGAAGCTTTGCCGATCAACATTGTGAAGATATAGAGGCTCCTTGGCAAGATCAGGGTAGATGGCTTCAACTGACAGATCGACCTCGGGCAGAAAAACGAGATGGTTGCGCACTGAGGGCTGATAGTCAGCAGAAGAATGGAGTTTGATCAGGCGCATCACCCATGGAGCATAAAACTTCAAGCCAAACAGATCAATCCCAGATGCAGCAAGTTGTCTGATGAAGAAATCCTGGGAGTTGAATCTGATGCCGTTGACAATATAGAATACCAAAGTCTTCATGGTCCCTTCAAGTTTGGCTTCAAAAGAATATCCCTTGATTGGCCATAGAGTACGCCTTAGAATGTGATACACTGTGTGGGGCAAGTACTCGAGGTCTTTGACGAAGAATTCCTTGGGATATTCAGCATCTTGAGGTAATGGCTTCATCATGCTGAGCATCTGGCTCATATTCGTCTCAGGCTTCTGAAAGATACTCTGCAGTT
This sequence comes from Aegilops longissima, assembly GCA_021605205.1. Lineage (NCBI taxonomy): Eukaryota > Viridiplantae > Streptophyta > Magnoliopsida > Poales > Poaceae > Aegilops > Aegilops longissima. The sequence goes on along the minus strand of CM038679.1, from coordinate 26,928,993 downwards.
CATTTCTGTGTAGCTGACAACCAGGCTCATACAGATCACTTGAAGTGGGCCGAGAAGACAACTCGATGATGTGTTGAGCTTTGGCTTCATGGTGCACATCTCCTGTCATCCACTCAAGGATCCATGTTTTGGGATCCCTGTTGTAGCCATGAATGTGAAGTGTCGCATAGAACTGCAGTAGAAGCTCTTCATTCCGGTGCTCTTTATCAGTTACGAATTGTAGCACACCAGCATCCCTAAAGCAATCCAGTGCTTCTTCAAGACAGGGAAACACAACAAAAGCTTCACAATCAAGACGCATGTGAGGAAAGATTCGCTCTTGATTGTATAGAATGCATGAGTAATAGCTGCGCTGCTGATAGCTCCAGAAGCGATCAGAAGAGATCTTTGGCTTCGTATATGGATTCTTGGCGCTGTCGAAGAATGTGTTGTGTGCCCTGAAGCTGGTCACGCTGAACGATCCTGGCGATGTGGCAGCACCTAGAAGCCTTGGCAGCCTGGGCTTTGGCTTCTGAACCTAAGCCTCTGCTCAACATGGTAGTCGTACTGAGGTTCGGGAGCAGTTGGAGGAACCAAAACGGGCCATCTCACTGTGACAAGCTGGCCGCGATCATAGGCCTGTTCAATGGTGTGAGGCCTTGGAGGTGGAACAGTGGCTTCAGCATTCACAGTGGCTTCAGGTTGTAGTTGAGCTTCAGGAACCACATTAGCTTCAGGCTCCACATTGTCTTCGGCCATGACAACGTCAGTAGCGTTGTTTTGTGGCAGCCTCAGTGTTTTCAACCTCCGTTTCTTCAATAACAGGAGGGTCGGGCATAGTCACATTCTCCTTGAGAATGACTGGATCAGCAGCAGGGGGTGTGGCAACTCTTTTTTCTTCTCTTGTTTCTTGATCTTCATCGACTGATGCTGCCGGAATGTCTTTAGCAGCTTTAGCTTCAGACTCAGAGACATTCGCAGTAGGGGTGACTTCAGGAAACACTTGACGTGCTACTGAGCTTTGTAGCACTTCCCCTTCCGGAAGGCTCGACATGGTGACCTGTGGCCTAGGGCCTTTGCGAAGCCTGCGGAAAGCGGGCGACGCCTATGGTGATGGAGTGGTCTGCACCATGTAGTTGTCGTCGTTAAGCACTGATACCTCTTCGTCGTATCTATAATTTTTGATTGTTCCATGCCAATATTCTACTCCCTCCGTCCCATAATGTAGGACGTTTTCAACACTACAGTAGTGTCGAAAAACGTCCTACATTATCTTGACGAAGAATACAACTTTCATATACTTTTGGCAACTTTTATACTATTTTGGGACTAACATATTGATCCGATTGCCAGTGCGGTTCTGTTTGTTGCATGTTTTATGTTTCGCAGAAACCCCATATAAAAGGGAATCCAAACGAGATAAAAACGGACGAAGAATATTTTTGGAATATTTGGAGAATTCCGGAAGAAGAATCAACGCGAGACGATGCCCGAGGGAGGCACGAGGCAGGGGGGCGTGCCCCACCCCCCTGGGCGCGCCCCTGATCCTCGTGGGCCCCTCGTAAGGCGGTTACTGCTCTTCTTCGGCCGCAAGAAAGCTAATTTTCGGAGAAAAATCTGGGCGAAGGTTTCAATCCAATCGGAGTTAGGATCTCCATATATATACGAAACGGTGAAAGGGAAGCGAGCAGAACGCAGAAGCAGAGAGAGGCAGAGAGCAGATCCAATTTGGAGGGCTCTCGCCTCCCACGCCATGGAGGCCAAGGACCGGAGGAAACCCTTCTCCCATCTAGGGAGGAGGTCAAGGAAGAAGAAGACTAAGGGCCCCCTCCCCCTCTTGGTGGTGGTGCGGAGCAGCTGCGTGGCCATCATCATCACCGCAATCTTCACCAACAACTTCACCACCATCATCACCAACTCTTCCCCCCTCTATGCAGCGGTGTAACCCCTCTATTACTTGCTGTAACATCTACTTAAACATGGTGCTCAACGCTATATATTATTTCCCAATGATGTATGGCTATCCTATGATGTTTGAGTAGATCCGTTTTGTCCTATGGGTTATTTGATGATCAAGATTGGTTTGAGTTGCATGTTTTATTATTGGTGCTGTCCTATGGTGCTCTCCATGTCGCGCAAGCATGAGAGATCCCCGCTATAGGGTGTTGCAATACGTTCATGATTCGCTTATAGTGGGTTGCGTGAGTGACTGAAACACAAACCCGAGTAAGGGGTTGTTGCATATGGGATAAAGAGGACTTGATGCTTTAATGCTATGGTTGGGTTTTACCTTAATGATCTTTAGTAGTTACGGATGCTTGCTAGAGTTCCAATCATAAGTGCATATGATCCAAGTAGAGAAAGTATGTTAGCTTATGCCTCTCCCTCAAATAAAATTGCAATAATGATTACCGGTCTAGTTATCGATTGCCTAGGGACAAATAACTTTATCGTAACAAAAAGCTCTTTACTAAAACTAATTTAGTTGTGTCTTTATCTAAACAGCCCCTACTTTTTATTTACGTGCTCTTTATTTTCTTGCAAACCTATCCAAAAATACCTACAAAGTACTTCTAGTTTCATACTTGTTTCCGGTAAAGAGAACGTCAAGTGTGCGTAGAGTTGTATCGGTGGTCGATAGAACTTGAGGGAATATTTGTTCTACCTTTAGCTCCTCATTGGGTTCGACACTCTTACTTATCGAAAGAGGCTACAATTGATCCCCTATACTTGTGGGTTATCAAGACCTTTTTCGGGCGCCGTTACCGGGGAGTCATAGCATGGGGTGAATATTCTCGTGTGTGCTTGTTTGCTTTATCACTAAGTAATTTTTATTTGTTGTTCTTAGTTGTTCTCTATCTTTAAGTTATGGATATGGAACACAAAATACCAAAAACAATTAGGTTCACTTGCTACTCATGGAGATGGGGAACCTCCTAAAACCCTCGATGCTCGTTATGTGACAGATATTATGTACTACTTTGATAATCCTGAGAAAACCCCATTGAATCTAGTAATGGGAGACACATTGGATCAACGTGAATACTTCAGGGATTATCGCTTGACTCAAAAAGGGAAACTATTATGGGATCAAATTTATATGTTGAAGTGGTATGCTAGGCAACTATGCTTGAGATATGATTATACTTGTTGCTCTAGGATGAAGTCTCCACACCTTCCCTTTGCATGCAAATTTAATGATAATGAAACCTTGGCTTCTTATGCTAGAGGTATATATGATTACTATGATGTGGAACAAATAGAAGAATTTGTTGCTTTTATGGCTGCTTATGAAATTGAATCTATGTTCAAAGAGTTTGAAAATCTTTATGATGCTGTTTATAGACCTGAAAATTTAGCTATCCTTAAATATTGCTATGAGAATTATGAATTCAATTCCGATATTGATGCATTTATTGAGGACTACTCCGCTGTCCAAGAAGAGACTAATATTTTGCAGGAGTCTATGAAAGAAGAAATTGATGAAACTGTGAGCTCATTGGATGAAAAAGATGATGAGGAGAGCGAAGAACAAAAGGAGGAAGAGCGGATTAGCTACCCGTGCCCACCTTCTAATGAGAGTAACTCTTCAACTCATACATTCTTTAATTTCCCTTCATGCTTATCGAAGGATGATTACTATGATGATTGTTATGATCCCGTTGATTCTCTTGAAATATCCCTTTTTGATGATGCTTGCTATGCTTGTGTCCAAGATGCCAATATGAATTATTCTTATGGAGATGAACTTGCTATAGTTCCTTATGTTAAACGTGAAATTTTCGCTATTGCACCCACGCATGATAGTCCTATTATCTTTTTGAATTCTCCCGACTACACTATATCGGAGAAGTTTGCTTTTATTGAGGATTATATTGATGGGTTGCCTTTTTCCGTTGCACATGATGATTTTGATAGATATAATATGCATGTGCTTGCTGCTCCTACTTGCAATTATTATGTGAGAGGAACTATATCTCCACCTCTCTATGTTTCCAATACGATAAAATTGCAAGAAACTATTTATACTATGCATTGGCCTTTACTTTGTGTGCATGAATTGTTCTTTTATGACATGCCGATGCATAGGAAGAGAGTTAGACTTCGTCATTATATGATATATGTTACCTTGTGCTCACTACTAAATTCTAAATCATTGTTAATTAAAATTGGCTTTGATATACCTTGGGATCCGGGTGGATTCACTACTTGAGCACTATAGGCCTAGCTTAATGGCTTTAAAGAAAGCACTGCCAGGGAGACAACCCGGAAGTTTTAGAGAGTCATTTATTTCTGATGAGTGCTTTCATTTAGTTTAAAAACCAAAAAAAATAAAGAGGGGAACCCAAAACTTTTCAAAAAGAAAGGTGAAAGTGAGAAAAGACGAGCATTGTTAAAATGGGAGCTAGCCTTGAACTTTGTTCATGCCCATGGAAACTTTGTGAATCTTGATTACAGAAACTTTTCAACAAAAATAATTGTCCCCTTGTACAATTCCATTGTATTATAAAAATAATGTGCCAAGGTTTGCCTTTAGGATGTTTACAATGCTTGTTGGTTTGTACGGTGCAGGACAGAAACTTTGGCTGTAGTGCGCGATTTTACATTTTTTACTGGAACGTCAAATGGTTATGATTCTTTTTGCAATGTATTTATATACAAAGTTTTTATTTTTCCTAATTTTGGTAAAAATTTTCAAGTATCATAAGTATGGTGAATGTTCAGATTATTACAGACTGTTCTGTTTTAGACAGATTCTGTTTTTGATGCATAGTTTGCTTGTTTTGATGAAACTATCAATTCATATCAGTGGATTAAGCCATGGAAAAGCTATATTACAGTAGACATAATGCAAAAACAAAATATGAATTGGTTTTCAACATTACTTAGAGTAGTGATTTGCTTTATTATACTAACGGATCTTACCGAGCTTTCTGTTGAAGTTTTGTGTGGATGAAGTGTTCGATGATCGAGAAGGTCTCGATGTGAGGAGAATAATGAGAGGCAAGAGCTCAAACTTGGGGATGCCCAAGGCACCCCAAGTAAATATTCAAGGAGACTCAAGCATCTAATCTTGGGGATGCCCCGGAAGGCATCCCCTCTTTCTTCAACAAGTGTCGGTATGATTCGTTTCGTTCATGTGATATGTGCAAATCTTGGAGCGTCTTTTGCATTTAGTTTTCATTTTTATTTTATGCACCATGCTGGTATGAGATGGTCCTTGGTTGATTTATAGAATTCTCTTTGCACTTCACTTATATCTTTTGATTATGGCTTTATAGAATGCTTCATGTGCTTCACTTATATCATTTGAAGTTTGGATTGCCTATTTCTGTTCACTTAGAAAACCACCATTTGTAGAATGCTCTTTTGCTTCACTTATATTTGTTAGAGCGTGGGCATATCTTTTGTAGAATGAATTAAACTCTCTTTCTTCACTTATATCTATTTAGAGAGATGACAGGAACTGGTCATTCACATGGTTAGTCATAAAATCCTACATAAAACTTGTAGATCATTGAATATGATGTGTTTGATTCCTTGCAATAGTTTTGCGATATAAAGATGGTGATATTAGAGTCATGCTAGTGGGTAGTTGTGTATTGTGGAAATACTTGTGTTGAGGTTTGTGATTCCCGTAGCATGCACGTATGGTGAACCGTTATGTAACGAAGTTGGAGCATGAGGTATTTATTGCTTGTCTTCCTTATTAGTGGCGGTCGGGGACGAGCGATGGTCTTTCCTACCAATCTATCCCCTAGGGGCATGCGTAGTAGTACTTTGCTTCGAGGGCTAATAAACTTTTGCAATAAGTATATGAGTTCTTTATGACTAATGTGAGTCCATGGATTATACGCATTCTCACCCTTCCATCATTGCTAGCCTCTTCGGTACCGTGCATCGCCTTTCTCACCTCGAGAGTTGGTGCAAACTTCGCCGATGCATCCAAACCCTGTGATACGATACGCTCTATCACACATAAGCCTCATTATATCTTCCTCAAAACAGCCACCATACCTACCTATCATGGCATTTCCATAGCCATTCCGAGATATATTGCCATGAAACTTCCATCATCATCATATACATGACTTGAGCATTTATTGTCATATTGCTTTGCATGATCGTAAGATAGCTAGCATGATGTTTTCATGGCTTGTCCGTTTTTTTGATGTCATTGCTACGCTAGATCATTGCACATCCCGGTACACCGCCGGAGGCATTCATATAGAGTCATATCTTTGTTCTAGTATCGAGTTGTAATATTGAGTTGTATGTAAATAAAAGTGTGATGATCATCATTATTAGAGCATTGCCCCAATGAGGAAAGGATGATGGAGACTATGATTCCCCCACAAGTCGGGATGAGACTCCGGACGAAAAAAATAAAAATAAAATAAAAAAAGAGAAAGGCCAAAAAAAGAGAAGGCCAAAAAAAAGAAAAAAAAGAAAAAAAAAACAAAAAAATTGAGAGAAAAAGAGAGAAGGGGCAATGTTACTATCCTTTTACCACACTTGTGCTTCAGAGTAGCACCATGTTCTTCATATAGAGAGTCTCTTGAGTTATCACTTTCATATACCAGTGGGAATTTTCATTATAGAACTTAGCTTGTATATTCCAATGATGGGCTTCCTCAAATGCCCGAGGTCTTCATGAGCAAGCAAGTTGGATGCACACCCACTTAGTTTCAGTTTGAGTTTTCATATACTTATAGCTCTTAGTGCATCCATTGCATGGCAATCCCTACTCCTCACATTGACATCAATTGATGGCATCTCCATAGCCCGTTGATTAGCCGCGTCGATGTGAGACTTTCTCCTTTTTTGTCTTCTCCACACAACCTCCACCATCATATTCTATTCCACCCATAGTGCTATATCCATGGCTAGCGCTCATGTATTGCGTGAGGGTTGAAAAGGCTGAAGTGCGTTAAAAAGTATGAACCAATTGCTCGGCTTGTCATCGGGGTTGTGCATGATTTGAATATTTTGTGTGGTGAAGATGGAGCATAGCCAGACTATATGATTTTGTAGGGATAACTTTCTTTGGCCATGTTATTTTGAAAAGACATGATTGCTTTATTAGTAGGCTCGAAGCATTATTGTTTTTATGTCAAATGATAGACTATTGCCTTGAATCACTCGTATCTTAATATTCATGCCATGATTAGATTATGTGATCAAGATTATGCTAGGTAGAATTCCACATCAAAAATTATCTTTTTTATCATTTACCTACTCGAGGACGAGCAGGAGTTAAGCTTGGGGATGCTGATACGTCTCCGTCGTATCTATAATTTTTGATTGTTCCATGCCAATATTCTACAACTTTCATATACTTTTTGGCAACTTTTTATACTATTTTTGGGACTAACATATTGATCCGATTGCCAGTGCAGTTCTGTTTGTTGCATGTTTTATGTTTCAGAAACCCCATATAAAGCGGAATAAAGCGGATGGAGAATATTTTGGAATATTTGGAGAATTCCGGAAGAAGAATCAACGCGAGACGGTGCCCGAGGGAGGCACGAGGCAGGGGGCGCGCCCCACCCCCTAGGCGCGCCCCTGACCCTCGTGGGCCCCTCGTAAGGCGGTTACTGCTCTTCTTCGGCCGGTAGAGCGAACGTCAAGTGTGCGTAGAGTTGTATCGGTTACGTGCTCTTCTTCGGTTACGTGCTCTTTATTTTCTTGCAAACCTATCCAAAAATACCTACAAAGTACTTCTAGTTTCATACTTGTTTCCGGTAGAGCGAACGTCAAGTGTGCGTAGAGTTGTATCAGTGGTCGATAGAACTTGAGGGAATATTTGTTCTACCTTTAGCTCCTCGTTGGGTTCGACACTCTTACTTATCAAAAGAGGCTACAATTGATCCCATATACTTGTGGGTTATCAAGCACCGGAGTGGTGACTTGAGGTGGTGGAGTTCTGGGTGTCTCATCATGAATGGGGGTGTCTTGTTGAGGGCGATCGGCCCATGAATCATCCCGAGCAATTGGTGTCAATGGACGACCAATGTTGATGAGTTTGCTATTCGTAAGAACACGCGATGATATCAATTGGTGCTCGAGTTGAGGAAGGACTTCATCATCTTCAACATTGTCTTCACGACCAATGTCTTCAGCTGTGATGGGGTCGACAGCTGGAACTTCTTCATCTTCAGGAGCCTCCGCGACAGCAGGCTAGTGGATCACAAGGCGACGTTCTTGGTTGGTGGAAGCTGGACGGGCAACAGAAATGGGTTCAACAACAAGGGGCTCAGAGGCCACATCACGCTCTTTCTTGGAAGACTTTGTCTTTAATTTATTCTTTGGTGGTGCATCATCAGAAGCATTCTTGTGCTTGCGTTTCTTGGCTTCGGTGTCAGTTGCCCTTGTCTTCTTCAGTTCTGAAGCTGCTAAGGGGACCTTGGGCTTCGAGCCTGTCATGCTGGCAGGGAAGACAATGCGAGGTGCTTCCTGCCTTGGTGCTTCAGCTTGGACCACAACAAACTTCTTTTTCTTGGCAGCCATCTTGGGGTCGATGCCAGGACGCCCAAGAGCCTTGCGCTTCTCGGCCTCATTATGTGCTTGAACACATTTCTGCGCAAAGTACTTCATGCGCTCTCTTGAACCTTTAGCTTCTTCATGCTTCTTGTGAAATTGTTCCTTGAGGTCATGCATCATCTTCTTGAAGATCTGAACATCTGCCATGCTGAGCTTGGCCATGTTCTTCTTGAAGTGAGCCTTCTCATAATCAATTTTGTTCTTGAGCTCAACAATCTTCTGATCCAAGGCCAACTCATTAGCAATGGCTCTTTGGAAGGTGACGCTGATATCCACAGGAAGCTGAAGATCATCGATGCTTATGCTCTGGTCGTCGAACCACTCATCAATGAAGTTGTTCAGTATATCAACATCAAAGGGGGCAGATCGTTGAAGATCTCCGCCTCTTGCTTGCTCTTGATCAGTTGCTCAAGGGCATCATCACCAAGATCTTCATCGCTGGACAGATTAATGGTTTCATCCTCATTGTGCAGAACGGCAACAGGAGTCAGTTCATGCCCAGAAATCTTCTTGGGCTTCATGATTTTCTTGGTCTTCTCGGTTTTTTGGAGACACGAGACAGATCTTCAGATTGCACACTGAGCTCAGGAGGTGCAGTGACCAATGGTTTCACATTTGAAGCTTTTGGTGTGGCAGAGGGCTTCGAAGCCTTTGTCTTCTTCTTCTACGGCTTTGGTGGTGCTGGCGCTGTTTCAGAGTCAGCGTCATCAGCAGATTGATCCACGGTGGCCCTCTGAGCTACGATGTGAGAGAGGAGGCCATAAAAGTTGTCGAAGGGGCCGGTGACATTGGGATTGGCATCGCGTGTGCCATCAGCCCTTGGAGCAGATGGACCAGGGTTGAAGTTGAGGCCAAGATCTTTCTTATTCTTCACAGCAGAATCTTTTGCAAACTGATAGTTGCGCTTGAAAAGATTGTCATCATGACACCATAACATAGATGATGGGTCGGAATTCTCTGGCTTCGGTCCTCGGACCATGCATGGGTAGAAGCCTTGAGCAATGGCTTCAGACTTGAACTTGGGCTATAGATTCCTGTACAGAATATCTCCCCATGGGCGCTTGATAGCATTCTTCTTTGCATATTCAGGGGTTACAAAGTTGTACTTGAACCATTCCTTTGCCCAATATCTTTGACTCCATTGGATTCGAGTCTTGCACTGGCCATAGCTCTCCTCAGGATCAGTTTTGTACATTTCAAATAGATCAGGAGGTAAATCCTTAGCTGTATCTCCATGACGTTGCGTGCCGCCTTTCCTTGTCGATTTTTCAGTTGCCATTATATTCAGACTGAATGGCTTCAAGATAGTGAACGACTTCCTCTTGCTTGTCAGACAGGAACTGGCTTCAGGAGAGTGAATATGATGCTGTAAGAACTCTGCAAATGAATGCAGACTATGGGAACCAAGGGATTCTCCCACGTACATGTACCTGTGACAGCATTAGAGGTGCGAGGGAAGGGGAATAGGTCATATGCATTCTCAGAAGATTTTGAAGATAAATCAGTTTGAAGACATTGACCTCATAGTGCGAAGACATTCACTTATTTGATGAGAGTTGGTTCTAGATTTTTACGAATCCATGAATAAGTACAAGTGAGGAATCTAAATAGTTATGAAGCATAAGTGAATATACTTGGCATGATATGATATGCAGAAGGAGACAGATCCAGATTTGGAAGTTAAGAAACCACTTTTGGTTGAAGTGGATGGATTTGACGAATCAAAAAGGCAATAAAAAAATAAGTTTTATTTACGGCCGACGAACTGCTAGCTAGACGAGGCCGAGAGAGAGAGAGAGAGAGAGAGAGAGAGAGAGAGAGAGAGAGAGAGAGAGAGAGAGAGAGAGAGAGAGAGAGAGAGAGAGAGAGAGAGAGAGAGAGAGAGAGAGAGAGAGAGAGAGAGAGAGAGAGAGAGAGAGAGAGAGAGAGAGAGAGAGAGAGAGAGAGGCAGAGCAGTTCAATCTCCCGTGCCCTAACTCGGCGGCGGAAGACACCTACGGCGGCGGCGAAGAGGACGAGGTCCGCGGCCGGCGTGAGGACGGCGTCGAAGAAGTCGCAGCAGCTAAGCGCTTCGTCTCCAGCGTCGACGCAAGCTAGCGGAGGCGCTAGGGTTTGTGCAAGGTGGCGAGGTGGAAGAAGAGATTATGACCGCGGTGAGTTGTGCATTTATAAGGAAAGGGACAACATAGCGTAATTATGTAGGTGCCCCTGGCGGTTCACATCTGAAGGACACGTGGCATGCATGCAACATATTGGAAGCCGTTCCATGTTCCCACGCACTCTTGGATTGTCGAGTGGTCGTTCCGGCTTCTCCGGTATTCAGGCAACAAGGATATGGCATTAAAAACAGATTTGAACTTTTGCCTCTTTGTCTTCTGCTGACAAGGATTCAGAGAAGACAATCGACATGTGTCAATAGAATGCATATGATTTGGATGGATAGAATTTGAGGTAGAAGCACATAAGGGGTTAGGGTCCGATCACATTCACTTAGATCAAGAAAAAATTCAAGTCTGAAGACATAGCCATAAGTGAATGATGTAGAGGACAGAACACGAATATATGTATTTATCAGCATAAGACCAACTCAACATTGCAAAGATAAACATGAAGTCAAATCAATGTTGAAGACAAACCAAATGTGAAGACTTTGAAATTGTGACGCCAATTGAAACACTTCAAACAAGAATTTGGTGGTGGCGTTACCCACCGTATAGGAAGTATTAGACCTAGACACAGCGCACAATTATCGTGGCGCTCCGAAGTCAAATTCCGCGTTAATGTATTCACACTTAGAGTGTATGTCTTCATTGATTGAAGATATACATTACTTCGTGTGTTGCACATCTAAATCATCAACATGCATAAGCGTTAGGATGTGTGTCCAATCACAGGACATTTGAGGATTCTAAGATATTTAGCTCACACCGCAACTTGCAAAACCTTTTCCCATCCAAGGGCTTTGTGAAGATATCTGCCAATTGCTCTTCAATGTTGATGTGAATGATGTCAATATCTTCCTTCATGACATGATCTCTAAGAAAGTGATGATGGATCTGAATGTGCTTTGTCTTCGAGTGCTGAACTAGGTTATTGGCAATCTTGATGGTGCTTTCATTGTCGCAGTAAAGTGGGACTTGCTTCAGATGGATACCATAGTCCTTGAGAGTTTGCTTCATCCATAGAAGTTGAGCGCAGCAAGATCCAGCAGCAATGTATTCAGATTCAGCAGTGGAGAGAGATACATAGTTCTGCTTCTTTGAAGACCAACCGACAAGAGATCATCCAAGAAAGTGACATGTGCCTGATGTGGACTTGCGATCAACCTTGTCACGAGCATAATGAGCATCTGAGAATCCAACTAGATCAAACTCTGAGCCCTTTGGATACCATAATCCTAGTGTTGGGGTGTAAGCCAAATATCGAAGAATTCGCTTCATTGCTAAGTGATGTGATTCCTTTGGTGCCACTTGGAATCGGGCACACATGCAAATGCTAAGCATTATATCTAGCCTAGATTCACATAAATAGAGTAAAGAACCAATCATGGAGCGATATACCTTTTGATCGAACTCTTTACCATTGTCGTCGGGACCCAATTGACCTTTGGTTGGCATTGGCGTCGTGTACCCTTTGCAGTCTTGCATTCCAAACTTCTTCAGGCAATCTTTGAGGTAATTCTCTTGTGATATGAAGATATCGTTACTCTGCTAACGGATTTGAAGACCCAGGAAGAATTTCTGCTCACCCATCATGGACATCTGATATTGCTCTTGCATCATGTGCCCAAATTCATCACTGTATCTCTTGTCAGTGCAGCCAAAGATATTGTCATACACATAGATCTGGCATACAAACAGTTCACCATCGTATGTCTTCGTGAAGAGAGTGGGATCCAGGGAACCGGGTTTGAAGCCTTTGCTCTTCAGGAAGTCTTTAAGTGTGTCATACCAAGCGCGAGGGGCTTGTTTGAGGCCATACAGTGCCTTGTTGAGCTTGTATACCATGTCAGGATGTTTTGGGTCTTCAAAGCCAGGTGGTTGTGCAACATACACTTCTTCGTCAATCTTGCCGTTGAGAAAAACACTCTTCACATCCATTTGGTATAGGAGGATGTTGTGATTGTTGGCATAGGCTAGCAGAATGCGAATGGCTTCAAGCCTAGCCACCGGAGCAAATGTTTCATCGAAGTCAATCCCTTCAACTTGAGTGTATCCTTGAGCAACGAGACGAGCCTTGTTTCTGACAACTTGACCATGCTCATCTTGTTTGTTGCGATAGATCCATTTGGTGCCTATGATATCGTGCTTGCGAGGATTAGGGCGCTTAACCAATTCCCACACATTTTCCAGCTCGAACTGTTGAAGCTCTTCTTGCATAGCTTGAATCCATTCAGGTTCCATGAAGGCTTCAACAACTTTCTTGGGTTCAGATATAGAGACAAATGCAAAGTGCCCACAGAAATTTGCTAGCTATGTTGCTCTTAAACGAGTGAGTGGACCAGGTGCATTGATGCTATCAATTATCTTCTCAATCTGTACTTCATTTGCAACTCGAGGATGGACTGGACGAAGATTTTGCCCTGGCTGATCATTGTCTTCATCTTCAGCATTGGCTTCAGGCTGAGCAGTGTCTTCAGGTTGATTAGGTACAGAAATGATGATTTCTTCTTTAGCCTGTGCCTCTGAAGGTATGATTTCTCCAGTACCCATAAGCTTGATCGATTCACTAGGTGAGAATTCATATAGCACATTTGGCAGGTGCTCTCTTTGCGAGCCGTTAGTCTCATCGAACCGCACATCCACAGTTTCAACCACTTTATAGTGAAAGAGGTTGAAGACTCTGTAGGAGTGTGAATTCTTTCCGTAGCCAAGCATAAAACCTTCATGTGCTTTCGGTGCAAATTTTGAAGTGCGATGTGGATCCTTGATCCAGCACCTAGCAACAAATACTTTGAAGTAACTGACTGAGGGAGTCCTGGATTAGGGGGTGTCCAGATAGCCGAACTATCACCGTTGGCCGGACTCCTGGACTATGAAGATACAAGATTGAAGACTTCGTCCCGTGTCCGGATGGGACTTTCCTTGGCGTGGAAGGAAATCTTGGCGATACGGATATGTAGATCTCCTACCATTGTAACCGACTCTGTGTAACCCTAACCCTATCCGGTGTCTATATAAACCGGAGGGTTTTAGTCCGTAGGACGAACAATAATCATACCATAGGCTAGCTTCTAGGGTTTAGCCTCTCTGATCTCGTGGTAGATCTACTCTTGTACTACCCATATCATCAATATTAATCAAGCGGAGTAGGGTATTACCTCCATCGAGAGGGCGAAACTGGGTAAAAACATCGTGTCCCTTGTCTCTTGTTACAATCCGCCTAGGCGCTTGATTCGGGACCCCTACCGAGATCCGCGGTTTGACACCGACATTGGTGCTTTCATTGAGAGTTCCTCGTATGCCGTCGCCGTCAGGAAGGATGCCTCATCCCGTCTTTAAAGACGATACTATCGCCAAAGGAGCCTTGGCCACTGGTCAGACTCTTCGGTTAGGTGGTTTTCTTATGACCGCCAGTACGACCACCGCGCCGACGATGACTTCTTGGGTCATCGAAACCAATCTTCACGTTAACTCGGAACTTGCCGAGCAGTTAGGTCCAATCGAGCTCTCCTTCGTAAACGAGCTCTTGGATCGCATCGCCGCCCTGGGAGTTGCCACAGACTACGACCAGATCGGGCCTAAAACCGATCTGAGAGAGATCAACTCTCCCCAGGCTACCCATCATGTTGCTGTGATAGAGGAGCAATACGGCAATTCTTCTTCTATCTTAAGGACTAGCTACGTCCGGATTCCCGATCCCTCCTTGCCGGATTCCCGCAGAGGGACGGATGTCGATCAAGCCCTGAACTTAAAGTCAGGCGGCGGGTTGGATTCATTGGATAGCATTCAAAAATCCAAACTTCCAAGTTCGGAAACTTCTCGGCCCCTGAGTCTTAAATTGGACGGGGTTCCGGATCTAGTTCCACCCGCCCACCCAAGCATTAGCAATCTATCCCGAATTCGGCTAGAGCTCGCTGAAACAGTACATCATTACTGGGCCAGATTCCTCCTGGTTATGGACAGGATAAAGGACTGCCGAGAGGAGGACGCAATCTCACTTTTCTGCAATAATTGCACGGACAAGGGAATCCTAAATGCCATAAGTCGTTGCGAAATTACACGCTTTGCTGACTTGGTGACCATAGTACATACTGTGCGATGGAGAGCGCTTGGAAAACCGAAAGTAAATTTTGGGACAATCCGGCCCCGAATACAGCCCTAGTCCGAAATAAAAGGGTGCATCATCACCAAGCACCTGGGTTATACATCAAAAAACAAAAACCCCTAAAAGTGCGGAACGTCTTTGGAGGGTTGGCTAAGCGGACCTGCAAAATTCATAGCGCAGAGGGTGCCACTCCAACTCATAGCCTTGAGCATGTTGGATACTACGGCGGTGGCCAAAAGTGGCGAAGAGCTTCTAGCCTCGTAATCCCAGCCCAGCAACACCAAAGTAAAGATATTAGCAGTCTTGAGACTTCGCATCAAATAACATGCGGAAGCGAACACTCCATAACCTTGCGAAGTCTACCAAGTAGCAACAATAAATCCATGGAGGACACGGCTATTACCTTTAATGTCGATGCGAACCCAAATTCGAACAGCCCGAGCACCGGCCGCATTGGTCCTCGGTCCAATAGTGGGCGGCTTTCGCCTTACTAAGGTACTCATGGATGGCGGCAGTGGACTAAACCTCATCTACGAGGAAACCCTCCAAAAAATGGAAATAGACTAGAACCGCATTGAGTGAAGCAGCACAACCTTTAGAGGAATAATCCCTAGGCGGGAAGCATGCTGCACAGGAAAAATCACACTGGACGTAGTGTTCGGCTCGCCGGACAATTACAGGTCCGAGGAGGTCACATTTCAAGTGGCCCCGTTCAGCAGCGGATATCACGCTTTGTTAGGGCGAGAGGCATTCAGAATTTTTCAAGCTATACCCCACTATGGGTACATGAAGCTTAAAATTCCCGGACCTAGCGGAATCATCACTCTCGCTAGTGATCCGAACATAGCACTCCGCGCCGAAAACAAGACAGCCGCACCAGCCCTCGAGGCACTATCAAAGCCCTAGTGGCGAGGAACTCATCGCGATCGCGCCCACGATGAACATGGGCGATGTGATACTTGATAAAAGATCCAAGTCCACCTCTTTTAAACCAGCGGATGAAATAGTCAAATTCCAAGTTCACCCAACGGACCTCGCAAAGACGGCCTCCATTGGGGCACAATTAAACCACGATGTAGGCGCGCACTATGAGAATTTCTACGAGAAAACTGGGACATTTTTGCTGGCACCCTTCAGACATGCCGGGAATCCCGTCGGCTGGCGAGCACAGCCTAAATATCCTAAAAGGATTCAAGCCGATCAAACAGGCTCTTGGCGCTTTTCGAACCCAAGAGACAGGCCATGGGAGAGGAGCTAGCCAAACTTCTGGAAGCCGGATTCATCAGAGATATAAAACATCCGGACCGACTAGCAAATCTAGTGATGGTACCAAAGAAGGATAAATCCTGGTGCCTATGTGTTGATTTCAAAGACCTTAATAAGGCTTGCCCAAAGGATCCCTTCCCCCTCCCTCGCATTGATCAAATTATCGACGCTACATCAGGACACGACTCATTGTGCTTCCTCGACGCGTACTCCGGCTACCACCAAATCAAGATGGCGGAGCCAGACCAAGCAGCAACAACATTCATCACTCCATACAGCCCATTCTGCTTCAACACAATGCCCTTCGGGCTCAAAAACGCCAGCGCAACATATCAGCGCATGATTCAGACATGTCTGGCAAACCAGATCGGCAAAACAGTGGAAGCATATGTAGATGACGTGGTCGTCAAATCCAAGCATGTCGAAACTCTAGTAGACGACTTGAGGCTCACATTCGACAATCTCCGAAAATATGACATTAAGCTCAATCCGGAAAAATGCATCTTCGGCGTTCCAGCCAGAAAGCTCCTGGGCTTCATTGTGTCCGGTAGAGGAATTGAAGCAAATCCAGCCAAGATCCGAGCTCTGTCACAATTGGATATTCCAAAAGACCTCAAACAAATACAAAAATTGACTGGATGCATAGCGGCTCTAAGCCGCTTTATTTCCCGTTTGGGAGAAAAGGCGTTACCCTTTACCGCCTCCTCCGGCGCACCGAACACTTCGAGTGGATGGATGCCGCCACGGCCGGACTCGAAGAAATAAAAGCCATATTGGCAACAAATCCGGTCCTAGCCACGCCCAACGTGGGCGAACCAATGCTATTATATATCGCCACAACACATCAAGTTGTCAGCGCGGTGCTCGTCGTCGAACGAGAAACGGACGGACACCGATTCCCTCTTCAAAAACCGGTTTACTATGTGTCCACTGTCCTAACTCCATGCAAGTCCCGGTACCCACATTATCAAAATATAGCATACGCGGTGTTCATGGCATCCCGGAAGCTGCGACACAACTTTCAAGAGTGTTCGATAACGGTAGCCTCCGAAGTAACTCTTAACGACATTATAAACAACCGCGACGCGACGGGCCGGATTGCTAAATGGGCCATAGAGCTCCTTCCATTCGACATAACCTATAAGCCACGACGAGCTATTAAGTCACAGGTTTTGGCCGACTTCGTGGCGAATGGACGGTCGAACTCCCTAAAAGTACGGCGCATACTCCAATTGGATCATGCACTTTGACGGCTCCAAAATGTTGGCGGCCTGGGGCTGGCGTCGTCTGGCGTCCCCAACCGGGACACAGCCCAATCGTCCTTGAGATAATGTATACGGACTCCAACAACGCAGCCGAATTTGGCGCCCATACGCACGGCCTCCGGATGGCGGTCTCCATGGGCATTAAGCGCCTAGAGGTGCGCGATTGAACCTCGCGATATCTCAAATAAGCGGAGACTTTGATGCCAAAGATCCGAAATGGCAGCGTATCGCAATGCGGTCCTAAAATGTCAGCCGCAGTTGAAGGGCTTGAATTTCATCATATAGCCGGGATAACAACCAGCGCCGGACGATTGGCACGCATCGGCGCAAAATGCGATGCCGCCCCGCCAAACATCTTCACAGAGCGGCTGTTCAAGCCATCCATACTATGGGAAGGGAGTCCGAAATAACAATCCGTACCCAACCGCTTTGCTCGACGCGAACATCGACACAATCGGAGGCTCTGCCAACGAGATAATACCCTCCGCCCACGAAACAATGGCGGTTATCGCCCCATGGACGGAACCATTCCTAGCCTACCTAACTAGGCAGGAACTCCCCGAAGACCAAAATGAGGCTCGCTGCATAGTACGACGATCCAAAGCCTATAAAGGTCATGAGGGAGAGCTTTATAAGAAAAGCACAACATGAGTCCTTCAAAGGTGTATCTCCGAAGAGGAAGGGCGAAACCTCCTGGCTGAAATTCCCGCCGGATTGGGTGGGCACCACGCCGCAGCCCGGGCTCTTGTAGGCAAGGCCTTCCGTACATGATTTTATTGGCCGACGGCCCGGGCAGATGCGCAGGATTTAGTCCAACGATCGTCGGTTGCCAGCTTTTGCTAACCAAAGCCACATGCCACCCACCCCTCAAAACTATACCCATCACTGGCCGTTCGTGGTGCAGGGGCTTGACATGGTTGGACCCCTTAAGGGGGAACCCACAAGCAAAAATATCTATTGGTCATGGTGGATAAATTCACCAAATGGATAGAGGCCAAGCTCGTTAAAGCGGCTGAATCCGGGCCGGTGATAGACTTCATATCGGGGTAGTGCATCGTTACGGCGTCCCCACAAGTATCATCGCGATAACGGCACCAACTTCACGGCCGATGAGGTCAAATTATGGTGCAAAAACATGGGCATCAAGCTCGATTCGCCTCGATCTATCACCCTCAAACCAACGGCCAAGTCGAGCGAGCAAACGGTCTAATCATGGCGGCATTAAACCCGGACTAGTGCGGTCCCTCAAGGAATCTAACACGCCGGGTTGAGGAGCTCGACTCCGTACTACTGGGGCTGCGGACCATGCCCAATCGTACTACGAATTCACACCATTTTTATGGTGTATGGCGCAGAGGCAGTCTTGCCTGCGACATAATTCATGTCTCACCTCGCGTGCGCATGTATGAAGAAAGAGAAGCCGAGCTCGATCGGTAGGACAGTTTGGACGCATTGGAGGAGGAGCGCGGCGTGGCAAAAGCTCGCTCCGCATTTTATCAATAGCAGGCTCGAAGATATCAAAGCAGGAAATGCGGGCCAAAGCTTACAACGTTGGCGAACTAGTTCTCGCTGCGGACAAGAAAAGGACAAACTCAACCCCAAATGGGAAGGTCCTTCATCATCGACCAGGTCTGATGGCGGAGCATACCGTCTGCAAACGCATCGGATAACCGACTCGAGCGAACCCATGGAGCGCAGCCCGTCTCGAAGATTCTCGCCTAAGCGCCGGACTCCAAGTTCGTCTCCTTCCTCCATTCACATTTTCTATTTTTGCTGTCTTTTATTTCTCTCCTTCCTCCTCCTTCTTCTTGAAGCCTTTAGAGGCTCGTTTGCACTTTGTTCGCACATATTTGACGCGCTGTCCGCTCATTATACTGGGGCTTCTTTAACGAAGCTTATTTATCTGGGCTTCATGCCCAACACATGTGTCAAACTTCCGCATGTACCTTTTACTCACCATTATATGCATCGATATGACTTAAGTTTTGTCAAGCTGGGTTGCTGGCTCTGTGCTTACCCCACGTTCCCGATTGTTCGGCTAGGTGGTAAAGGAGCACCTCTGCGATTATTCTTGCCGGGTCAGCGGATGTGTACCTCGACCGGGTGAAGCTGAAAGCTAGCGTTCTTAAGGGAATATTGGTCGGTGAACTGAAAGATGATTTTAACTATTTATCCATCTGCCCCAGATGATTTTCTGCTTTCTTAGCAGTTTGGACATGCACTTTAGGGCATGCCTCCCAATGAAAGGAACCCTTAACGGAACTATTCTCCCTGGAAGATGTTTCTTACTATCCATGTAATATAACATAACTAGTTGGGCACTTGTGCGATACAGCAATAATGACCCCTACGCCTTGTCTCCATGCATGCCCGGTTCTTACATAACCGCGAGGTATTCGGACACACTCGGACTATTGGGTCCCGAGGTCGAGCTTAAAAGGTCCGCTATGACAAGCGATCTACAATCCGGCTAGAAGACATTTTTTCATGTCATATTCAATTACATAGTCAACTCGACTAATTGTATTCCTCCTCAATGCCATCTAATAGGCTATCTAATTTACAATCTTGCTGGGAATACTTGGCGGCCAATTCTACTTGGCCGTACACTAAGATTACAGGGATCTCCTTCCCATCAGGCCCCATAGGTCCGACCTCGGCCATGTGGTTTGGGTCAGCCTTCGTGTACCGCGTCTTTACCATAGCCCAGGCCTCCCTGGCGCCTTGACGGCAGGCCGATATCTTCCATAGTCGGAAGTGCTGCCGTGCTCCTTGAAGCCGCTCTGCCAGCTCCCCAATGCCTTGAGCGGGGAGATAGATAGCCACAAGGCACTGGCGGCGCCTTTCATCACTGCCGAACTTCGTTAGTGCAGGTAGCCGACGAGTTCGGGAAGAAGATCACCCAAAGAACTGGGCATCTCCTCCTCAGGACGACCTGTGAGCAAACCTACATACATGTTTATGTTAGTCGCCTTCCTCGCCAAACTCTTTCAAAGTTCGTTCAAGCACTTACTGAAAATGCCGCGACAAAGCCGTCGATTCTCCTTTACGGAGTCAGACAACTGGGCACGAACATCCTTTAGTTCCTCACCCAGTTGGGTGTTGGCATCTTGGAGGTTATTTTTCTCCTGCCGCACCCTCGTAAGCACGCTCTCGCCGGCCTTTAGCTGGCGCAGGAGCTGTTGCTTGTCCGGATCTAGTTCGGCGCCATCTGCAATATTATTGTCAGATTTACACACACACCGCGCTTCATAAACTATTTATCTTTTGAAGCATATATTACCAGAGGGGGTCTCTGTGGCTCCCCCTGTAGTGGCTAGTGCGGCCTCAAGTTGGGCCTTGCATTCTTCAAGCTCCTGGGACAGTCGGGTATTCTTTTCGGTAAAAACCTGCATTCCAAATGATCCTTAAATCAGTTATCCTAACTATTTTAAGTCTCGGGGGCTACTGGCATATATAGCTGTCAAAATTCCTTACCCGTATGTCCTTTACATACTGCTCCGTGGCTCTGGCTAGACCATCTTGAGCAGCACGGAGGTGCGCATCTCGCGAATTGAAGGCATTCAAGGCCTCTTGGGAGAAACATGCGTCACGAAGAACTGTCCGGCGGCGCCTGTGATTCTAGGCGCTCTCCACCTCGGAGTTAGTGGCGGACAGTCTATCGGCATCCTCTGTTGGAGGAGCATCCGACGCACGCCTCATGCTCGCCTCCGCTTCGGACCCGGCTTTGGAGCCTGGTGGCGGAGGTTCGATTAACAACCTCTCCGGACTCGATCCGCGGCGCTTTTTCTGAAAAGAGCACCAGCATTAGTCGCCTTCCAGGAATCAATCACAGGAATATGGTGACGCGCCATACCGTTCGGCGGAGTTTCGATCTGGACCGCACTTTTTAGCTCTGCGGGCCGATCGCCCTTGTTGGCTAGCCGCCGCGGGCTCGGCCTCCTGCCTTGAAGGCACCCCCTGCGAAACACCATCAAATACGTGGTGATTAGAAGTAAAGCACGGGTGGGTCATGGTATCCGGACTTCGGTCATGGTTACCTGGGAGGCCGGAAATAATCCGGGGTAGTTGGCCGTAATGGCAACCAAAGCATTGTCGATTCTAAGTTGGTGGAACACCCCGTCGATCAGCTCCACCTTTATATTCGGGTCCTGTTCGGAGGCCGGATCGAGGGACCGTTCCGGATCCTCGGGTTGTGGGGGCGAGCTGTGTATCTTCTCCATTGCCCGGCGCATTTCCTGCGTAGAAACCATGAAATGAGATATTTAACCACGGGAACATGGATCGGACAGGCCACAAAGATATTTGCTTACCCAACTTCGAGGATTATTCGAAGAAAACCCGCTCGATGGGACGGCGAGAAAATCCTCCTCTTCCCTTTGTACATGGCGGACAAGGTCTTCACCAGTTCGGTGACCGATCCCGCCCTTTGCGGCCATGGCGGGTGGCATCGTCCTCCCGTTGAAGTCCCACATGGGTGGCCCCTATATTGGGCGGCTGCACTCCTCATAATGCAGATTGCCATGACTCAATCATGGTCAATCCGGCATGAGCCGATAATCTTATTCGGCTCATCAAGTAAAAACGCCCCGGTCATTTTCCCTCTGGGGCCTCCGCGGGCGCCAGCTTAGCCGCTTCTTCAGAGGAGCATTGCTAAAATCCGGAAGGCTGATCCGAACAGGATCCGGCAGCGGGACGTCCTCCATGTAAAACCATTCCGAGGGCCAGTCCTCGGACGCCTTCTTTGGGGTTCCGGATAGGTATTCGGTCCCGGCGATGCGCCATAGTTCGGCTCCGCCCACTTGATATATTGACCCCTCATGAGAACGGGGTACTAGGCAGAATAATCTCTTCCACAGCGCGAAATGAGCCTCGATGCCCAAGAACAGTTTGCAAAGGGCCACGAAGCCCGCTATATGCAAAATGGAGGCAGGCGTAAGGTGGTGCAACTGGAGGCCGTAGAACTCTAAGAGCCCCCAGAGAAACGGATGAATTGGAAATCTGAGTCCTCTTACTAGATAAGAGATAAAACACACCCGCTCTCCTTTAGAGGGATCGGGGACACTCTCCGCTTGCTTTCCGTCCTTGTAGGTGGCAAGTCCGCTCGAACGGAACCATGAAGGCGGGGAAGAAATCCCTTGGTTTGGAGTATAACTAGCTCGCTATCGGGATGAGCATCTCTCCCAATTTCTGGTGAGGGCTGGGAGCGAGAGGAGGAGCAGCGTCGATTGTCCATGATGGAATGGGTTTTTGTCAAAGGCGCTCGATGAAGGCTTGCGGAGGGGATGGTGTGACTCAGATCTAGATCCTCGCCCCTTTATGGGCGGCTCATTTCGCAGCTAGGGGGTAAGTGTAAAAATACCTGGCTTTTCGCATTCATTCAAACACGTGGAAGATGGCCATTATTGGGCGTGGAAGCCAAGGAGCGCAGCGTTTATCAGAAGCCGGACACTGTTTCGACAAGTATATGGAATTCGGAGAAGAACCCGCCTTGCAATGCCGAAGACAATCAACGCGCCGGACTTATCATCATTGAAGCCTGGTTTGGGGGCTACTGAGGGAGTCCTGGATTAGGGGGTGTCCGGATAGCCGAACTATTACCGTTGGCCGGATTCCTGGACTATGAAGATACAAGATTGAAGACTTCGTCCCATGTCCGGATGGGACTTTCCTTGGCGTGGAAGGCAAGCTTGGCGATACGGATATGTAGATCTCCTACCATTGTAACCGACTCTGTGTAACCCTAACCCTATCCGGTGTCTATATAAACCGGAGGGTTTTAGTCCATAGGACGAACAATAATCATACCATAGGCTAGCTTCTAGGGTTTAGCCTCTATGATCTCGTGGTAGATCTACTCTTGTACTACCCATATCATCAATATTAATCAAGCAGGAGAAGGGTATTACCTCCATCGGGAGGGCCCGAACCGTGGACACAGTCCAATACGTCCTTCAGATAATGTATACGGACTCCAACAACACAACCGAATTTGACGCCCTTCTGCACGGCCTCCGGATGGCAGTCTCCATGGGCATTAAACGCCTAGAGGTGCGCGGGGATTCGAACCTCGCGATATCTCAAATAAACGGAGACTTTGATGCCAAAGATCCGAAAATGGCAGCGTACCGCAATGCGGTCCTAAAAATGTCAGCACGGTTCGAAGGGCTTGAATTTCATCATATAGCCCGGGATAACAACCAGGCGCTGGATGTATTGGCACGCATCGGCGCAAAATGCGATGCCGTCCCGCCAAACATCTTCCTGGAACGGCTGTTCAAGCCATCCGTACTATGGGAAGGGGAGTCCGGAAATAACATTCCGGACCCAACTGCACTTACTGACGCCGAAACGATCGACACAATCGGAGGCTCGCTAGCGAGATAATACCCTCCATACGAAACAATGGCGGTTATCGCCCATGGGCGGAACCATTCCTAGCCTACCTACCTAGGCAGGAACTCCCGAAGACCAAAATGAGGCTCGCTGCATAGTCTGACGATCCAAAGCCTATAAAGTCCATGAGGAGAGCTTTATAAGAAAAGCACAACAGAGTCCTTCAAAGGTGTATCTTGAAGAGGAAGGCGAAACCTCTGGCTGAAATTCACGCTGGACTGGTGGGCACCACGCCGCAGCCGGGCCCTTGTAGGCAAGGCCTTCCGTACATGATTTTATTGGCCGACGGCCCGGCAGATCTTGAGGATTTAGTCCAACGATCGCCGGTTGCCAGCTTTTTGCTAACAAAGCCACATGCCACCCATCGCCCTTAGAACTATACCCATCACCTGGTCGTTCATGATGCAGGGGCTTGACATGGTTGGACCCCTTAAGGGGGAACCCACAAGCAAAAATATCTATTGGTCATGGTGGATAAATTCACCAAATGGATAGAGGCCAAGCACGTTAAAGCGGCTGAATCCGGGCGGTGATAGACTTCATATCGGGGTAGTGCATCATTACGGCGTCCCCACAAGTATCATCGCGATAACGGCACCAACTTCACGGCCGATGAGGTCAAATTATGGTGCAAAATATGGGCATCAAGCTCGATTCGCCTCGATCTATCACCCTCAAACCAACGGCCAAGTCGAAGCGAGCAAGCGGTCTAATCATGGCGGCATTAAACCCGGACTAGTGCGGTCCCTCAAGGAATCTAACACGCCTTTGGGTTGAGGAGCTCGACTCCGTAGACTGGGGCTGCGGACCACGCCCAATCGTACTACCAGATTCACACCATTTTTATGGTGTACGGCGCAGAGGCAGTCTTGCCTGCGACATAATTCATGACTCACCTCGGCGTGCGCATGTATGAAGAAAGAGAAGCCGAGCTCGATCGGCGGGACAGTTGGACGCATTGGAGGAGGAGCGCGACGTGGCAAAAGCTCGCTCCGCATTTTATCAACAGCGAGGCTCGACGATATCAAAGCGAGGAAATACGGGCCAAAGCTTACAGCGTTGGCGAACTAGTTCTCGCTGCGGACAAGAAAAAGGACAAACTCAAGCCCAAATGGGAAGGTCCTTCATCATTGACCAGGTCTGACCGGCGGAGCATACCGTCTCATAAACGACGGATAACCGACTCGAGCGAACCCATGGAGCGCAGCCCGTCTACGAAGATTCTCGCTAAGCGCGGACTCCAAGTTCGTCTCCTTCCTCCGTCCACATTTTCTATTTTTGCTGTCTTTTATTTCTCTCCTTCCTCCTCCTTCTTCTTGAAGCCTTTAGAGGCTCGTTTGCGCTTTGTTCGCACATATTTGACGCGCTGTCCGCGCTCATTATACACGGGGCTTCTTTAATGAAGCTTATTTATACGGGCTTCATGCCCAACACATGTGTCAAACTTCCGCATGTACCTTTTACTCACCATTATATGCATCGATATGACTTAAGTTTTGGCCAAGCTAGGTTGCACGGCTCCTGTGCTTACCCCTCGTTCCCGATTGTTCGACTAGGTGGTAAAGGAGCACCTCTGCGATTATTCTTGCCGGGTCACCGGATGTGTACCTCAGGTGGGTGAAGCTGAAAGCTAGAGTTCTTAAGGGAATATTGATTCGGTGAACTGAAAGATGATTTTTAACTATTTATCCATCTGCCCCGGATGATTTTCTGCTTTCTTAGCAGTTTGGACATGCACTTTAGGGCATGCCTCCCAAATAAAGGAACCCTTAACGGAACTATTCTCCTGGAAGATGTTTCTTACTATCCATGTAATATAACATAACTAGTTGGGCACTTATCCGATACAGCAATAATGACCCCTACGCCTTGTCTCCATGCATGCCCCGGTTCTTACATAACCGCTGAGGGTATTCGGACACACTCGGACTATTGGGTCCCGAGGTCGAGCTTAAAAGGTCCGCTATGACAAGCGATCTACAATCCGGCTAGAAGACATTTTTCATGTCATATTCAATTACATAGTCAACTCGACTAATTGTATTCCTCCTCAATGCCATCTAATAGGCTATCTAATTTACAATCTTGTTGGGAATACTTGGCGGCCAATTCTACTTGGCGTACACTAAGCTTCTGAGGATGTCCTTCCCATCGGGCCCCATAGGTCCAACCTCGGCCATGTGGTTTGGGTCAGCCTTCGTGTACCACGTCTTTACCATGGCCTGAGCCTCCTGGCGCCTTGACGGCAGGCCGATATCTTCCATAGTCGGAAGGGCCGCCGTGCTCCTTGAAGCCGCTCTGCCAGCTCCCAATGCCTTGAGCGGGGAGATAGATAGCCACAAGGCACTGGCGGCGCCTTTCATCACTGCCGAACTTCGTTCGTGCAGTAGCCGATTCAGGGAAGAAGATCACCCAAAGAACTGGGCATCTCCTCCTCAGGACGACTTGTGAGCAAACCTACATACATGTTTATGTTAGTCGCCTTCCTCGCCGAACTCTTTCAAAGTTCGTTCAAGCACTTACTGAAAATGCCGCGACGAAGCCGTCGATTCTCCTTTACGGAGTCAGACAACTGGGCACGAACATTCTTTAGTTCCTCACCCAGTTGGGTGTTGGCATCTTGGAGGTTATTTTTCTCCTGCCGCACCCTCGTAAGCACGCTCTCGTCGGCCTTTAGCTGGCGCAGGAGCTGTTGCTTTTCCGGATCTAGTTCGGCGCCATCTGCAATATTATTGTCAGATTTACATACACGCCACGCTTCATAAACTATTTATCTTTTGAAGCATATATTACCAGAGGGGGTCTCTGTGGCTCCCCCTGTAGTGGCTAGTGCGGCCTCAAGTTGGGCCTTGCATTCTTCAAGCTCCTGGGACAGTCAGGTATTCTTTTCGGTAAAAACCTGCATTCCAAATGATCCTTAAATCAGTTATCCTAACTATTTTAAGTCTCGGGGGCTACTGGCATATATAGCTGTCAAAATTCCTTACCCGTATGTCCTTTACATACTGCTCCGTGGCTCTGGTTAGACCATCTTGAGCAGCACGGAGGTGCGCATCTCGCGAACTGAAGGCATTCAAGGCCTCTTGGGAGAAACATGCGTCACGAAGAACTGTCCGGGGGCACCTGTGATTCATGGCGCTCTCCACCTGGGATTTAGTGGCGGACATTCTGTCGGCATCCTCTGTCGGAGGAGCATCTGACGCACGCCTCATGCTTGCCTCCGCTTCTGGACCCGGCTTTGGAGCCTGGCTGGCGGAGGTTCGATTGGCAACCTCTCCGGACTCAGTCCGGCGAGCGCTCTTTGTCCTGAAAAGAGCACCAGCGTTAGTACGCCTTCCAGGAATCAATCCTGGGAATATGGTGACGCGCCATACCGTTCCGGTGGAGTTTCGATCTGGACCGCACTTCTTTTTAGCGCAACAGGCGTCGCCTTGTTGGCTAGTCGCTGAGCTCGGCCTCCTGCCTTGAAGGCACCCCTGCGAAACACCATCAAATACGTGGTGATTAGAAGTAAAAGCACGGTGGGTCATGGTATCCGGACTTGGTCACGGTTACAGGAGGCCGGAAATAATCCGGGTAGTTGGCGTAATGGCAACCAAAGCATTGTCGATGCTAAGTTGGTGGAACACCCGTCGATCAGCTCCACCTTTATATTCGGGTCCTCTTCGAGGCGGATCGAGGGACCGTCCGGATCCTCGGGTTGTGGGGGCGGGCTGTATCTTCTCCACGGCCCGGCGCATTTCTGCGAGAAACCATGAAATGAGATATTTAACCACGGGAACATGGATCGGACAGGTCACAAAGATATTTGCTTACCCAACTTCGAGGATTATTCAAGAAAACCCGCTCGATGGGTGACGCGAGAAAATCCTCCTCTTCCCTTTGTACATGGCGGACAAGGTCTTCACCAGTTCGGTGACCGATCCCGCCCTTTGCGGCCATGGCGGGTGGCATCGTCCTCCCCGTTGAAGTCCCACATGGGGTGGCCCCTATATTCTGCACTCCCCTCATAATGCAGATTGCCATGACTCCAATCATGGTCAATCCGGCATGAGCCAGTAATCTTATTCGGCTCATCAAGTAAAGAACATCCCGGACATTTTCCCTCTGGGGGCTCCGCGGGCGCCAGCTTAGCCGCTTCTTCAGAGGAGCATTGCTAAACTCCGGAAGGCCGATCCGAACAGGATCCGGCAGCGGGACGTCCTCCATGTAAAACCATTCCGAGGGCCAGTCCTGGGACGCCTTCTTTGGGGTTCCGGATAAGTATTCGGTCCCGGCGATGCGCCATAGTTCGGCTCCGCCCACTTGATATATTGACCCCTCATGAGAACGGGGTACTAGGCAGAATAATCTCTTCCACAGCGCGAACTGAGCCTCGATGCCCAAGAACAGTTTGCAAAGGGCCACGAAGCCCGCTATATGCAAAATGGAGGCAGGTGTAAGGTGGTGCAACTGGAGGCCGTAGAACTCCAAGATCCCCCGGAGAAACGGATGAATTGGAAATCCGAGTCCTCTTACTAGATAAGAGATAAAACACACCCGCTCTCCTTTAGAGGGATCGGGGACACTCTCCGCTTGCTTTCCGTCCTTGTAGGTGGCAAGTCCGGCTCGAACCGGAACCATGAAGGCCGGGGGAAGAAATCCCTTGGTTTGGAGTATAACTAGCTCGCTATGGGACTGACCATCTCTCCCAATTTCGTGCTCGTGGCTGGGAGCGCGAGAGGAGGAGCCGCGTCGACTGTCCATGATGGTATGGGTTTTTGTCAAAGGCACTCTGATGAAGGCTTGCGGAGGGGGATGGTGTGACTCAGATCTAGATCCTCGCCCCTTTTATGGGCGGCTCATTTGCGCAGCTAGGGGGGTAAGTGTAAAAATACCCTGGCTTTTCGCATTCATTCAAACACGTGGAAGATGGCCATTATTGGGCGTGGAAGCCAAGGAGCGCAGCGTTTATCAAAAGCCGGACACTGTTCGACAAGTATATGGAATTCGGAGAAGAACCCGCCTTGCAATGCCGAAGACAATCAACGCGCCGGACTTATCATCATTGAAGCCT
Organism: Aegilops longissima; assembly: GCA_021605205.1. Lineage (NCBI taxonomy): Eukaryota > Viridiplantae > Streptophyta > Magnoliopsida > Poales > Poaceae > Aegilops > Aegilops longissima. The sequence continues at coordinate 26,900,220 of CM038679.1, read as the reverse complement.
GGTTTGGGGGCTACTGAGGGAGTCCTGGATTAGGGGGTGTCCGGATAGCCGAACTATTACCGTTGGCCGGACTCTTGGACTATGAAGATACAAGATTGAAGACTTCGTCCCGTGTCCGGATGGGACTTTCCTTGGCGTGGAAGGCAAGCTTGGCGATACGGATATGTAGATCTCCTACCATTGTAACCGACTCTGTGTAACCCTAACCCTATCCGGTGTCTATATAAACCGGAGGGTTTTAGTCCGTAGGACCAACAATAATCATACCATAGGCTAGCTTCTAGGGTTTAGCCTCTATGATCTCGTGGTAGATCTACTCTTGTACTACCCATATCATCAATATTAATCAAGCAGGAGTAGGGTATTACCTCCATCGAGAGGGCCCGAACCTGGGTAAAAACATCGTGTCCCTTGTCTCCTGTTACCATCCGCCTAGACACACAGTTCGGGACCCCCTACCCGAGATCCGCCGGTTTTGACACCGACACTGACGTTTGGCTTCTTACCAGTTAGGAGCTCATAGGATGTCTTCTTTAGAATCTTGTGAAGATAAAAACGGTTGCTGACGTGGCATGCAGTATCAATGGCTTCATGCCAGAACTTCCTTGGAGTTTTGTACTCATTAAGCATCGTCCGAGCCATCTCAATGAGGGTTCTGTTCTTGCGCTCCATGATGCTATTCTGCTGAGGTGTGTATGGAGCTAAAAACTCATGAGTGATGCCCAACGTATCAAGATAAGTGTCGAGGCTGGTGTTCTTGAACTCTATGCCATTGTCACTTCTGATGTGCTTGATCTTGATGCCATAGTTCGTCATGGCACGATTGGCAAATCGTCTGAAGACATCCTGCACTTCATTCTTGTAGAGGATTATATGCACCCATGTATATCTCGAGTAATCATCAACAATGACGAAGCCATATAGGCAAGCAGTGGTAGTGAGAGTAGAGTAGTGAGTAGGGCCAAATAAGTCCATGTGAAGCAGCTCGAAGGGACGAGATGTCGTCATGATTGTCTTCGAGGGATGCTTGGCCCTTGTCATCTTTCCAGCTTCGCAGGCACCACATAGATGATCCTTCTTGAACTTGACACCCTCGATGCCTACGACATGTTTCTTCTTTGCGAGTGTCTACAAGTTCCTCATTGTAAGTGCATCTAGTGCCATTCCTAGTTGGTTTTGGAGTATTGACGAAAAACCTGGTTGAGGGACTAATGTGTTTGTGAGAATTACAGGATAACACAGGTAGTAGTCCCTCATTGATTCGGTTTACCTACCGGAGATGACCCCTAAAAATGTGTGAAGACATTGAAGACAATGGTGGTCTGTGAAGCCATTCACATTGAAGACTATGACACGAGAAGACATTGAGTGAAGACTATGGAGCGCGAAGACTTAGTTGTTTCACTGTTCTCCTCTCTTCTTTGTTGAGTCATAGGAACCACCGCACTGTTAAGTGGGGTCCAAGTGAATAAAGTCAGAGTGACTGAAGTGATGCTCAACCAAATGCTATGTCTTTGAGCGAAGACAATGAGAGCAAATCTTATCCAGAGTCAGATGAGTCAGCTTTACTTGTAGCCCAAGCCAAGCTGCCGCGTGTGTTTGAAATTTGACCGTTGCGACACGTGTCAGTTCCTTAGTGACCCAGGGTCATTTCGGACAAATCCGGTCGGGTTGCCCAGTGGCTATAAATAGCCCATCCCCTACACCATATTTTTTTGAATATTTACTGTGGGGTAAAACCCCACAGCCCATTTTATTAGAAAAAGAGAAAGTCCAGCAAAATACAAAGCACTGAGAAAGTGCCAAAACAAAAAGAATCCTATCTAGAACTTACCTAGAGTTACAAAGGATGACCCAAGTTCAGCTGATGCTAACCTATATTTACAGAAGGGCATTGACCCAGGCTAAAAGTTGAGCTCTAACACTACTGTTAAGTCTGTGAGACAAAAGAAGGATATCATGTACAAAATTGCACCTCCAAGTGGCAAAACGAGCCTGCTCTCCCCTAAAGATCCTCCCATTTCTGAGGATCCAACTATTCCATGCTGCTGTGAGCATCACCTCAAAGAAAAAAGGTTGTCCAAAACTGGTTCTGGCACTGGAAACACACTCCTGGGTATTAGACCCCTGGGACCAGTCAATCTGGAGGTAATTCCACACTATGGAGCTGAAATTTCACTGGAAGAACAAACAAGATCTATCCTCATGGACATAAGCATTACATATAACACAAAGGTTATCCTCAGCTTGGGACCTCCAGCGTCTTCGAACCAGCATATCTTTGGTGTTGAGTCTATCAAAGAACAATAACCAACCAAAGACTTTAATCTTCATTGTGCATCTGCTCTTCCATAACCATTTGCATGGCATAATAGTGGGCATATGGGAGTGCATGATAGTATAGAACCCTTTGTCCAAAAAAGACCCAGATTTGGAAGGCCACACCCACTGACCAGGAAGTAGAGGATCACTTTGCAAGTTTAGCAACCAACCTTCTAGAATTGTTAGCTCTGCATCAGCTTCTTGGGAGATGGGCAGATAAAACATGGAAAAAAGGTCCTGGGTCTGAAGCACATCCCTGACTGAGACCTTATCATCAATCACAAAAGAGAACAATCTAGGAAGCCTCCTTACTAGGGGCAAGGAAGAACCAGCCACATGCCATGCATCATGCCAGAACAAAGCAGTGTCCCCCATGTTAATATGAACAGAAGCAATGGCCCTGTAAGAATCATTTAGCTTGAAAACATCCCTCCACCAGAAGGAGCCAGTCAATACAGTTGCCTGAGGGACAATGTTGTCATAGTAGGAATCCCAAATTAAAGATACCCAAGGAACATCATGCTTATTGAAGAATTTATGCAGATGTTTCATAAGCAGCCCCTGATTCTGGATATTTAGATTGAGAATACCCAGCCCACCCTTATCTTTAGGCTTGCAAACCAGGTCCCAAGCTGCCAGAGATTGTTTAGGTGTATCTGTATTCCCTCTCCAAAGACATTGCCTGAAAATCCTATCCAACTGCTTAATGATGCCCAGAGGTATATGCAAGGTGCAGAGGAAATAAATTGGCATGGAAGTTAAGACTAAAGTCAACAGCTGCAACCTAGAGCCCTGGTTGAGCATGGCAGAACTAGTAGATAGCCTTCTTTCTATATTATCCACAAGAGGGAGGAGATCCACAATACTAGGTCTGGTGGTACCAAGGGGTAGACCAAGATAAGTGAAAGGGAGTTCTCCTAACTTGCAACCCAGAAGAGCAGCCAACCTGAGGGCCTCATCATTAGATATATTCAAAGGTATCATAGAGGACTTGGCAAAATTCACCTTGAGACCAGTAGACTGTTGGACACATCCAACATATTCTTAAGAGCCACCAATTGTTCCTCCACAGCAGGCAGAATGATGATTGTGTCATCTGCATACTGGATAATTGGGTAGGATGGGATTGGGAGTGTCAGAGACCCTTGATCCATCATTTGGTTGACCACAGACTACAACAGATCAGCAGCAATAACAAAAAGGAGAGGTGACAAAGGATCACCCTGTCTGACCCCACACTTACATTTAAATTGCTTCCCTGGAATGCCATTTAGTAAAACAGAAGATGTCCCGGATGACAGAATCTCTCTAACCCAAGCAATCCACTTGCTATCAAAACCTTTATGATGAAAGACTTGTAAAATTACCTCATGCTCCACTGTATCAAAAGCCTTGGCAAAGTCCAGGTTAAGGATTATGATTGGTCTCTTTGACTTCTTGCATTGATGTATGTACTCAAATGCCCATGCAAGGCAATCCTGAATGGACCTACTTTTCAAAAATCCATACTGGTTCTTATGGATGCATTGCAAAATTACCTTCTGTAATCTATTTGCCAACAGTTTGGTGAGGAACTTCAGACAACTGTTTGTAAGGGAAATGGGCCTGAAATCATCAGGCCCTTGAGGAGAAATCATCTTAGGAATAAGGGTGATGAGTGAGCCATTGATGTTCTCCAAAGATATCTGTCCATCATAAAAAGCCTGTATGAGCCGCAAAAAATCTTGTTCAATGATAGGCCAGCATTTCTTAATAAACATGCCATTAAAGCCATCCGGTCCAGGTGCTCTGTCAGTGGGCAGCTCCTTTAAAACCTTGTTTATTTCCTCCTGTGAGAAAGGAGCAGAGAGTACATCAAGCCCTTCCACTGGTTCAATCAACTGTGGGAGATCAAATCCCATGTTAATGCCCTGAGCATGACCCATCCTATTCTTAAAGGAGGACCACAAAATTCCAGTCATTTGTGTATGATCTGAGACTGGATCATTCCCATCAACCCTAAGACTAGCAATTGCATTTTTCTCAATCTTTCTGAGGCCATTGCATGAAAGAACTTTGAATTTTCCTCCCCCACCTTGATATATCTGATTGTACACCGCTGTTTCCAATAAATGTAATGGATACGCAGCAAGTTCTCATGGTGTAACTTAACTATCTTTCTGAAATTAAACTCCGGAGTTGTGAGTGGCCTCCATTCCTCAAGCCCATCAAAATGCAGAATTACCTTGGCACAATTCAAAGTCAGCCTTTTAATGTGGGAGATGTTTTTGCTCCACACTTTGAGGTCCATTCTCAGTCGTTTGAACTTTCGGGAGATAATTGTAGCCGCAGACAAGTTAGAAAAAACCGGAGCCTCCCAAGACCGCTTAACACAATCCATAAAACCTAGCATGTCAACCCAATAATTCTCAAAACGAAAAACCCTGGCTTTTGGAATAGTTGTGTCAATGGAAACCACGCATGGCACATGATCAGACGATGTTTTCGCTAGGGGGAGTACCATAGTGTTTGGATAAATGGAAATCCAATCTGAAGTTGTGAAGAACCAATCAAGTTGTTCGAGCAGAGGGTTTTCCTGCATATTAGACCATGTGTAACTTCTCCCTTTCAAGGGCAACTCCAAGAGACCCAAATGTTCAATTATCTCATTGAAAAGGAAAATATCATTAACATTTCCCCCCGGCAGGTTTCTATTATCCATGGACCTTATAAAATTAAAATCCCCGAGGTGAAGCCAATGTTCAGTAGGAGGGATAGTCAGATGATAAAGCCAGTGAACAAAATCATCTCGAAGAGGCCCATCACAAGGCCCATAAACGGACACTAAGGTCCAGGTCTCAGCATTGTGCACCGAAGTAAAATAGACCACAACACCGAATCTTTGGATCTCAATGAGTGTGCCAGTGAAGACACCTGAATTCCAGATGACAAGAATACCACCAGATGCACCTACTAAGGGAGAAAAATAAAAACGATCAAACTGCCGCGGGCAGAAGGTTCTAATCGTCCTAATATCAAACTCCCCGCATTTGGTTTCCTAAAGACACACAATTGAGCACTGACTCTCCTCAATTTTCGCTCTAACATCTCTCTGTCTGTCCGAAGAATTCAGACCACGGACATTCCGGCACAAAACACGCCAGTTACGATATGATGTACTAGCCATGAAAAACTATATAGAGGGAATAATCCAGCCAACTGCTTAACAGTGCAGCTCCAAAAGCCACAAGGTTCAAAACATCCATACACGATAAACCCATAAACTGCCGGCGGTGCTTAGATATAAAAAAACAGAAAAGAGATAACCGTGGGACACAAAATGCAAAGTCAATTAGGCCCATAACACACCACCACCACATCATAGAGAAGTACTGATAATCACTCATCATTGGAAACTGCATCTTCTTCATACTTCTTAGAGGGATCCATAAGCTTCTCCTTTGTCAGATCCCCAGCTGGGATGCCCAAGGCATGGCCGACCGCCTGCATAACCGGAATTGGGGTATCCGGTGGCATCCGAGCCTGCTCCATGGGCTCCTCTTCAGATATCTTCAGCTTCTTCCCTCTTGGTCGCCTCTTGGGTGATGGTTTAACCAGGACTGCAGAGATAGGTTTGAGACCTGAAGATTTAACACAGCTTCTAGTCATTCTCCTCGTGGAGAAATCTGGAGTAGCAGAAATAGGCGCGACACGATGAGCACGCTTCCCCCCATGCTGCCGCTTCCCAAGCACAGATTGTGCAGGTGGTTTAGTGGCCGAGAATAGAAAGTCAGAGTCTGCAATCATGCTGTCTGAAGATGGAACTGCGTCAGGAAGACTTGGAGTGACCAAAGATGAATCAATAGCATCCGGTATTTCCCGAACAATGACTGAAGATCTGCGTGCTGGCATAGGCGGCCCCTGAAGGAGGAGGGACAACCGCTTCTCTTGATCAGGCTTCAACTGGCCCAGAGAGAGAACTGACGGCGGCAAGAAAAACTCTGGCAGAGCAGATGGCACCTTCTTGATGAGAAAATCCGGCAGAAGGGACAAAAACGATCTTGCCCAGATCATCTCAGGTGGCAGCACCGGGCCATACACAATTCTCACAATTCCAAGATGGATGGGATCCATTGGCATAACTGGGTGGGGCTGGGGCTGCTGTACTTCCTCCATATCCACTCCATTATCATCAGAATCCAAGGATGGGTTGAGGATCATAGAGTTCTGATCCTGAACTTGCTCATTCACCTGAGCTTGCTGCTGCGGCTCCTCGGGCTGCTCCCAAGCACCCCAACCATCCGCCTGCTGATCCGCATGTCCTCCATTGATATGATTTCCATCAAAAGGTTGCGGATGATTGTGGGGCACTGCATTCCAGCCCAGAGCAGGGTAGGGTGGCATCGCCCAGAAAGGTTGCGGTGGATTTACCCCTGGCATGGGATGGGGGTTTCCATCCAACGACATTGGGTCCTCATCCGCAGGTATAACTGCCTCTGCAAACTCACCAGTTAAGATATAACAGCCAGCAGTCCAAGAAACGACAGCACCTCCCCAAGTTGCAAAATCTCTGAAGACGACCGAGCGTGGAACGAGCGCATTATCGGGGAAAGAGCATCTGACCACAGACCGGACCTTTTGACGATCAGTGTCATTCCAGTAATGAAATTGGCCAAACGTGCCAACAATCTCCGCTAGGTTAGTTGTATTCCTATAGTCCAATGGCACTCCAATGAACATCAACCAACCAGTCCTATGATCCTGGATAGCTCGAAATCCTTCCCCCTGATTGTGCGGAATAATCTGACGAAAAACTCATTGCCCTCTGCATCCAGACCCAGCGGGAAAGGTGGATGCTGTGTGAAGGAGGCACGCACCACAGGATCTTCCATCTCAAATAAACCCACCCCTTGGAACCAAGTCTAAGCAGAGAGGACAGGAACTTGCATGTTTTGTGTCAGAAAGTTCAGAACCTGCTCTCGCCGGATTGCCACCAAGTGAGCCGGAGGAAGGGGCTCGACGATCGCCACCATGAACTGCTCGTGCCGCCGTGGTGGCGGAACCGCAGGTGGGTAGTAGGTGCATGGCAGCCTGTCCTCACCACCATCAACCACATCAAAGCCCGTAGGGAGGAAGCGATGAGGGTCAATGGCATACACCGCCATTGGGGAAGCTGGTTGCCTATCCTGAAGCGGCGAGGTGGTGGGAGGCGATGCAGGCGACGGGGCGTCAGATTGGGGCGGTGAAGGAGGGGAGATGGGTCGCAGCGAGGGATAGGGAGACGATTGGGGTTTTTGCTGCGGTGTTGCAATTGTATTGGAAACCGAAGAGGCAAGCGAGTCTTCCCTGTTGGCGCGAGCTCCAAAGCCGCTCGATGGGATTTTGGGGACCCAGATGGATGTGTCAGGCGGCTGACCGGAACAATTCTTTTTAATGTGACCAGAACGAAAACATAACCTGCACCGCACCCTGCCCATGCCCAAACAGTTCTGACAATCCCAGTAGCTTGCAGCCATGTCTTCAATCATATCATCAAAACTCTGTAAACCTTTGGTAATATTCTGTGGAGAGGGCGACTCAAAAAAATCCAGTGGAGACGCGTCGGTCTCATCATCCGAAAGAACAATGGGCCTTAATAGGGAGCCCAATTGCCGGGGCGATGTTATCGGGCTGGCTTGGGCCGAGGGAGACGATTCCCCAAAATCCGGTCCAACAAATTTGAAGGTTCCTGAGGATCCGGAGTTGCCGCCAACAGAATTGATCTTGTCCGGGGATGACAGGATCGACCCAAAGTGAATCAAAGGGCTCGCCACCGTCGCCGATGAACTTTCCGGCGAAGCAGGGGTTAACAGTGTAGGGCTTAGCGAACCAGCCTCATGTGATTCTACAGCATAACCAGCTTCACGGATCGTCTGGACATCTATGCGTGTAGGATTATAACTATAACCTTTACGAGCTGGATAATTAATGAACGTCGCAAAACACAACCTCTTCTTGGGATCACTGGATGGATGGCCAGAACGAAGGGAAGATTTACTAGGGCGATGATGCATAGCCTCCATACCCATGGCAGCCCTACGTTTGGAGGGGCTCACTAAGATCCATTCCTGCTAGCAGTCAAATTGCCAGGATCTAAACTCTTTCTCCCAATCCGGACCCCCATGGCCCCAAAGGTGGAAATAGCACTTGAATTGAGGGCAAACAAAGCTTCGTTGATGCAGAATAAAAAAGCCCACCTCTTTGCATGAAACATTGAACGAGAAAACACCATTGCTAAGGAAAGATACCTTGAGCTGAGAACAGTAACCTCCAAGAGCAGATTCCAACGCCAGACCAACATTCTCCTCATCCAGACGAAAATAATGCCTGACAAAGGAGACCACCATGATGAAGTGCCCCGTGTCCTTCGATGGATGAACCGATCTGCCGAGGGTGCGTTGAATCTCTTGGGACAACTTCATACCCGGGGTGAAGTCCAAACCCATGGAGATCGCAGCATGGACCGCCATGAGGAAGATAATAACCAGCAGAGAGAGGAGGTTACGACGGAGAGGATGGCCCGATCAGATGGCAACACCCACGGTGGGACGTGGAGATCGCCGGTGGTGGTGGGTGGCTAGGGTTAGGGTGGTGGCGTGGGGGTGGGAGCCATCAGGATGATTATGGATCTAGTTCCCTACACCATAAATTGGTGGCTGCTCAGAGTTAGTACACGGCTTTTGTCGTTTGAGAGCAACCCACCGCCGCAGCTTTCGAGAGAGAATCCTTGCGAGGACAAAGCCCAAACCACCCAGAGCCCAAAGAGTGTTTGGCATCACTGAAGTCTTTCTGTCCACGTGATCTGAAGACTTGTTACACTTGAGGACTGTGAATCCTCCAGCCGGTTAGGCGTCGTGTTCTGAGCATCCAAGAGTCATTGTGGATTGCCGGTGAACGAAGTCTGTGAGGGTTCGGAAGTCTACCTTGAAGACTTACCAGAGTGATTGTGCGGGGACTAGGTGTCCTTAGCTCAAGGAGAATAAGGTGAAGACGCAGTCTTCGAGTTGAATCTCAGCCTCCCTAACTGCACGTCACATATTGTCACAAAGAATCGAACTGGTCGAACAAATCGCCCTTCCTCAAGCCCTTTGGTTCTATCTCTTACTTCTCTTTACTTACAGTTTGTCTTCGTGAAGTCATTGCCTGCTTGCATTATCTGTTTGACTTCACTGTGTGACTACCTGTTCTGATTGGCTTCATACTATCTTCCATACTGATCTTTACTACCTAGCTGCTATTAGTCTTTGTGCTTTCACTTCATTGAATACTTGACTATGACTTGTCTAGTGTAGTCTACCTTCAGCTGCATTCGAATAGTGTTGTTTATATTGTTTGTCTTTGAAACTCCCAAGTTTTGAAGACGTTCATAAAAATCGCCTATTCACCCCCCCTCTAGTCGATCACTAGCCCTTTCAATTGGTATCAGAGCAAGGTACTCCCTTGTTCTGTGTGATTCAGTTTAACCACCTGGAGTTTAGCTATGTCGACTGCAGGGATAATCAAAGTCTCCGCTGCATGCCCCATCTTTGATCTATGGTATGTCGTCAAGAATAGGATGCGCATGCATCTTGAAGCCATTGATGTCGATCTATGGTATGTTGTCAAGAACGGCGTTCCCAAGACTGGTGAAGGTGTCACCCCTGTTGATGTCAAGAAGTTTATTCAACTGGACTCTACCGCCAAGAACATCATATGTGGTCACCTTACCAAAGGACAGTATGGCCGTGTGAGTGCTCAGGAAACGTCGAAGCTAGTCTGAGACTGGCTCTCCAAGGTCAATGAAGGCGTCTCAACTCAGCGAGATCAATGTATCAGTACTCTCCGCAACCTCTTCAACCGCTTCAAGAGACACGACAACGAGAATGTCCAGCTCACGTTTGATCGCCTCACTGATATCACAAATGAGCTCCAAGCACTCGGCGCCACTGAGATCACGAAGCATGAGATAGTGAAGACACTACTGAAATCACTTGACATCTCATTTGACACCTTAGCCCTGATGATACAAGAATGCCCTGATTTCAAGTCTCTCGATCCGTCTGACATACTTGAGAGGCTCAGCACACATGAGTACCAGCTATCTGAGAAACGAGATATCTATGGCCCCAACTATGGCCGAACTCGAGCTTTGAAGGCAAAGGCTGCTGGTTCCTCATTTGAAGAAGAATCTGACTGCAGTTCTGGTGATCCTGAAGATATTGGAAAGGAGCTTGCTATGCTTGTGAAGAAGTTCCAGAAATTCACCAAGAAGAAAGGCTTCAGAAAGTCTTCACGATCTAGCTCAAGGAATGATGAAGCTTCTGCCTATGATCACAAGAAGAGAACCTGTCACAAGTGCAAGAAATCTGGTCACTACATCTCTGAGTGTCCACAGTTGGACAATGAGAAGAAGAAGAAGAAGAGCAAATAATATGATTCTGATGACAAGAAGAAGAAGAAATCCTCAAAGTCTTCTTCCAAGTCTTCTTCTAGATCTTCGTCACACAAGAAGAGCTCATCTGGCAAGGCCCGTGCTTTTGTTGGCAAGGAAATGGATTCAAGGAGGAGTCAGCTTCTGAGGAGGCGGAGGTGGAGTCTGAGGGGGAGTCTGACTCGTGTGTTGTGAGTCTGGCTCTAGATACAGCCTACGTCGCCAAGTCCATCTTCAACATTGAAGACAATGGCTCCGTCACCAACGCCGATGATAATGACGAGGACGACTCACCTCCCACCTACTGCTTCATGGCACGTGGTGCCAAGGTAAAATCACGCGATGCTTACTTTCAAACATCTAGTGAAGATGACTCTGATGGTGAATCCAAACCTAGCTTCAAAACACTTGCTAAAATTGCAACTGAACAACAGAAAGCTATGGAACATACTCAAAAACTGTTACACAAAAGCGATGACCTGTTGGACGTGGAAATGACCAAGTCTCAGTACTTAACTGAAGACATAAAAAATCTTCACGTTAAGTACCAGGAGCTTGAAGGTCGACATGAATCACTCACAACTTCTCATGAAAAGCTTTCCTATGATTATCTTCAAAGGAAGCAGGAACTTGAGAAATTGAGATCGGATCATGAAGATCTTCAAAAGGATAATGAGTCACTTCGCGCTCAACAGATCAGTCTCGCTCAGAAAGGATTTGAACCACCTTGCCTAAAATGCATTGAGCGTGATAACGCTGCTTCTGTCGCTGAATGTTCTACTTCTGCTACTGTTGCAATATCTTTAACTGTTGGTGTGGTAAGTAACCCCTCTGCTGAGGATACCACTACTATTGCTGATGAGAATGCCAGGTTGAAGACACTGCTTGAGACAAGGATGTACAAAAGTCTCAAAGGGCATCAGACACTATGTGATGTCCTCAAAAAGCAGATTCTGAACCGAAACCCTAGGAAAGAGGGTGTTGGGTTCGAGAGGAAAATGCATGTTGATGGGTCGTCTTTGGAAGCTTTGGCGGTACCCCAAAACCACATGGGTTCTTTGCAAAGGAACCTCCAGAGATCCATCCACCTTGTCCGGTTTCACTTGTGCTAACCCCATTATCATTGATGAATCCTTTGATGCAAACTATAAACTGTTTAAGAATCGAATGGTGAAGTGTTTGCCAGGTATATTGGTACTAACTGCAGGAATGGGCCACCTATGAAGAAGATATGGGTTCCTAAAAGCTGTCTTGAGAATCTTCCAGTGAATGTCATCGTGACACCACCTGTGAAGAAGACAAATCCCATACCAAAGGCTTCATATGGTCCAAAAGCTTCATACAGGCCGAGGACTCATCTGAGTCACCCTAACGTCAATGTTTTGCAGGGAAATCATACTCAAACCCATGAATAAGAGCGTGTTTCCTCAAACCGCTATGTTCATAGAACAAAGAAGTTTTCTGCTTATTCCTATGAGTATTATTCACCTCCTGCAAGGCTATTTACTAGGGCTCCAAAGCCAAAATTGTCAGATGCTGCACTTAGACTCATTGCTTCTAAGCCACCCCTGAAAATGTGGGTGGTTAAGAAAACTTAACTCTCTTTTGCAGGGAAAGGTCTCCAGTCGGAAATCAAAGGCGTCCAAAACTAATGCTGGGGACCTTAAACATCTTGTGGGCGCAAGATAAAATGCCCAAATGGTCTTACTATGTACTTCGTTCTAGGATTCCTTGATACTCATCCTATCTATCCTAACCAAGATCTGAATTTTCATGTTCCACTTGTTCGTCAAATGTTTATGCTTCACAACTCGCTTGGTGAAGCCTATCCCCCAAACTGCACTGTAGGCTATGACACCTCGTACTTCAGAATGGATTATGGACAGTGGATGCACTAACCACATGACGGGCGATCGAAGTCTTCTGATGGATTCAACTCTACGTCCATCAGACAAAAGTCACATCACATTTGCTGACACTTGTAAAAGCAATGTATTGGGTCTAGGCAGAGTTGCAATATCAAGGGATCAGCACATGGATAAAGTGATGCTTGTTGAATCCCTTGGTTTCAAATTAATGTCTGTCTCAATGCTTTGTGACTTAAACATGATTGCGCTATTTGGAAAATATTGATGCTTTGTACTAATGGAATCTGACAAGTCTCTAGTCTTTGAAGGGTATCGGAAAGATGATCTATATATGGTAGATTTCTCAGTAGGACCACAGATGGCCGTATGTCTTCTAGCAAAGGCTTCAGAATGTTGGCTCTGGTGTCGAAGGCTAGGACATGCTGGCATGAAGAACTTGCACACTGTCGCGAAGAAGAAGCATGTCGTGGGCATCGAAGGCGTCAAGTTCAAGAAGGACCATCTGTGTGGCGCCTGTGAAGCTGGAAAGATGACTAGGGCCAAGCATCCCTCGAAGACAATCATGACTACATCTCAACCCTTTGAGCTGCTCCACATGGACTTATTCGGCCCTACTCATTACTCTACTCTCACTGCTACTGCTTGCCTCTATGGCTTCTTCATTGTTGATGATTACTCTAGATAGACTTGGGTGCATATAATCCTCTACAAGACTGAAGTGCTGGATGTCTTCAGACGCTTTGCCAATCGTGCCATGACGAACTATGGCGTCAAGATCAAGCACATCAGAAGTGACAACGGCACTGAGTTCAAGAACACCGGCCTCGACCTCTATCTGGATACACTGGGTATCACTCATGAGTTCTCTGCTCCTTATACACCTCAGCAGAATGGCATCGTAGAGCGCAAGAACAGAACTCTCATTGAGATGGCTCGAACTCCATGGAAGTTCTGGCCTAAAGCCATTGACACTGCTTGCCACATCATCAACCGTGTCTATCTTCACAAGCTTCTGAAGAAAACATCCTATGAGCTCCTAACTGGTAAGAAGCCAAATTTAAGTTACTTCAGAGTATTTGGTGCTATGTGCTGGATCAAGGATCCACATCACACGTCAAAATTTGCACCGAAAGCACATGAAGGTTTTATGCTTGGTTATGGAAAGGGTTCGCACTCCTACAGAGTCTTCAACCTCTTTCACTATAAAGTGGTTGAAACTGTGGATGTGCGGTTCGATGAGACTAACGGCTCGCAAAGAGAGCACCTGCCAAATGTGCTAGATGAAGTACCTCCAAGTGAATCAATCAAGCAGATGGGAATTGGAGAAATTATACCCTTTGAGAATCAGACTGAAGAAGAGCTTATTATTCCTGCACCTAATCAACCTGAAGACAATGCTTAGCCTGAAGACAATCCCCCAACTGATGACATTGATCAGCAAGAGCAAAATCTTAGTCCTGTTCATCCTCGTGTTGCAAATGAAGTTCAGATTGAGAAGATAATTGACAGCTTGAATGCACCTGGTCCACTCACTCGTTCAAAAGCAACTCAAAGAGCAACACATCTAACCAACTTCTGTGGGCATTTTGCATTTGTCTCAATCTCTGAACCCAAGAAAGTTGATGAAGCATTCATGGAACCTGAATGGATTCGAGCTATGCAAGAAGAGCTTCAACAGTTCGAGCTGAATAATGTGTGGGAATTTGTCAAGCGTCGTGATCCTCGTAAGCACAATATCATTGGCACCAAATGGATATATCTCAACAAGCAAGATGAACATGGTCAAGTGGTCAGAAACAAGGCTCGTCTTATTGCACAAGGTTACACCCAAGTGGAAGGAATTGACTTTGATGAAACATTTGCTCCGGTGGCAAGGCTTGAAGCCATTCGCATACTGCTAGCCTATGCAAATCATCAAAACATCCTTCTGTATCAAATGGATGTGAAGAGTGCTTTTCTCAGTGGAAAGATAGAAGAAGAAGTATATGTCGCACAACCTCTTGGCTTTGAAGACCCAAAACATCCTGATATGGTATACAAGCTCAACAAGGCACTGTATGGCCTCAAACAAGCCCCTCGTGCTTGGTATGACACGGTCAAAGACTTCGTGAAGAGCAAAGGCTTCAAACCTGGTTCACTAGATCCTACACTCTTCACGAAGACATATGATGGTGAACTTTTTGTGGGCCAAATCTATGTGGATGACATTATCTTTTGCTGCACCAACAAGAAATACAGTGATGAGTTTGGTCACATGATGCAAGAGCAATATCAGATGTCCATGATGGGTGAGCTGAAGTTCTTTCTGGGTCTTCAAATCCGCCAGCAACGTAATGGCATCTTCATATCTCAAGAAAAATACCTCAAAGATTGCCTGAAGAAGTTTGGAATGCAAGACTGCAAAGGATACACGACGCCAATGCCAACCAAAAGTCATCTGGGTCCCGACGACAATGGTAAAGAGTTCGATCAAAAGGTATACCGCTCCATGATTGGTTCTTTGCTTTACTTATGTGCATCTAGATATAATGCTTAGTGTTTGCATGTGTGCCCGATTCCAAGCGGCACCAAAGGAATCGCATCACTTAGCTGTGAAGCGAATTCTTCGATATTTTGCTTAAACCCCAACATTAGGCTTATGGTATCCAAAGGGCTCAGAGTTTGATCTAGTTGGATTCTCAGATGATGATTATGTTGGTGACAAGGTTGATTGCAAGTCCACATCAGGCACATTTCACTTTCTGGGACGATCTCCTGTCTGTTGGTCTTCAAAGAAGCAGAACTGTGTATCTCTCTCCACTTCTGAATCTGAATACATTGCTGTTGGATCCTGCTGTGCTCAGCTTCTCTGGATGAAGCAAACTCTCAAGGACTATGGTATCCATATGAAGAATGTGCCTCTCTACTGCGACAATGAGAGTGCCATCAAGATTGCCAACAACCCAGTTCAGCACTCGAAGACAAAGCACATTGAAATTCGTCATCACTTTCTCAGAGATCATGTTATGAAGGAAGATATTGATATCATTCACGTCAAGACAGAAGAGTAGTTGGCTGATATCTTCACAAAGCCCTTGGATGAGAAAAGGTTTTGCAAGTTGCGGTGTGAGCTAAATATCTTGGAATCCTCAAATGTCCTGTGATTAGGCACACATCCTAACACTTATGCATTTTGATGACTTAGATGTGCAACACACGAATTAATGTATATCTTCAATCAATGAAGACATACACTTTGAGTGTGAATACATTAATGTGGAATTTGACTTCGGAGTGCCATGATAATTGTGTGTCGTGTTTGGGTCTAATACTTCCTATACGGTGGGTAACGCCACCACCAAACTTTTGTTTGAAGTGTTTTCTTGGCGTTATGTTTGCAAAGTCTTCATATTTGATTTATCTTCATCCTTGGCTTATATTCAAGTCTATCTTCATTTGGTTGATTTGGTCTTATTCTAGTAATATACATATTTGTGTTCTGTCATCTACATCATTCACTTATAGCTATATCTTCGTGTTGAATCTTTTGAACTAAGTGAATGTGATCCGACCCTAACCTATCTATGCTTCTGCCTCAACTCTATCTGTCCAAATCATATGCATTCTATTGAAAACTGTCGATTGTCTTCACTGAGCCCTTGTCAGCTGAAGTCAATCTGACAAACATTTATATCTGTTTTTAATGTTATATCCTTTTTTCCTGAAAACCGAAGAATTCGGAATGACCACCCCGACAATCCAGGCATGCGTGGGAACATGGAACAACTTCCAAGGTGTTGCATGCTTGCCACGTGTCCGTCAGATGTGAACCGCCAGGGGCACCTGCGTAATTGCGCTGTGCCATCTTTTTCCTTATAAATACCTCTCACGTCTCGGTCAAAAATTCTTCTTCCTCCACGCCACCTCTCGCAAACCCTAGTGCCTCCGCTAGCTCTCGACGACGACGACGCCGGCGACGAAGCGCTTAGCTGCCGCGACTTCTCCGACGCCGTCCTCACGCCGGCCGCGGACCTCGTCCTCTCCGCCGTCGCTGTAGGTGTCCTCCGTCGCCAGGTTAGGGCACAGAAGATTGAACTGCTCGGCCTCCAACTTCGCCCCGTCTAGCAGTTCTTCGTGTGGTAATTAAACTTCACTTTTTACCATCTTTTCGATCTGATAGATTCATCCTTCTTTACCTAAATTGGTTTCTAGATCTCCAAACTTGAATCTATCTCATTCTGCATCTCATACTCTGCCTAGTCTATTCACTTATGCTTCTTTACAAGTTAGATTCCTCACTTGTACTTATTCTTGGATTTGTACAACTATGGAACCAACTCTCATCAAATAAGTGAATGTCTTCGCATTATGAGGTCAATGTCTTCAAACTGATTTATCTTCAAAATCTTCTGAGAATGCATATGACCTCTTCCCCTTCCCTCGCACCTCTAATGCTATCACAGGTACATGTCCGTGGGAGAATCCCTTGGTTCTCATAGTCAGCATTCGTTTGCAGAATTCTTACAAAGTCACATCAATTCACCTAAAGCCAGTTCTTGTTTGACCAGCCGTCTGAAGCCCTTGCAAGTTCTGAAGCCTTTCAGATTAAGCTTCATGGCCACTGAGAAGTTAGCAAGAAAGGGTGGCAGACAAGACAACACCGTGCGAACACATCCAAGGATTTGCCTCCAGATTTGCACGGGCTGTACAAAACAGACCCTGAGGAAACATATACAGGTCGTAAGAATCGAATCCAGTGGATTCGAAGACATTGGGCACATGAATGGTTCAAGTACCGTTTCGTCATTGAAGAATATGCAGAGAAGAATGACATCAAGGGACCCTAGGGAGATATTGTGTACAAAAATCTTCAACCCCAGTCCCTTCCTGAAGCCATTCAATGAGAATTCTATCCGTGCATGATTCGCGGACCGTAGCCTGAGAACACTGACCCTTATTCTCTACTGTGGTGCCGTGAAGACCATATGTTCAAGCGCAACTACCAGTTCGCCAAAGACTCAGCTGCGAAGAACAAGAAGGCTTTAGGACTTGACTTCAACCCTGGTCCTTCTTGACCTCGGGAAGATGGCACCGGTGAAGCCAACGAGAACAGGATCGGCCCCTTCTACAACAGATGATGCTCCAGCTCCTGCTCCTAAGCCGTAGAAGCAAAAGAAAGCTAAGGCTTCAAAATCATCTGCTGCTCCAAAAGCTTCTCGAGTGAAGCCATTAGCAACTGCCCCTCATGCTCCGAGTAACACCTCTGAAGATCTCTCTCGCATCTCCAAGAAGCGTGAGATGCCACAGAAGAAACCTGTTCAGAGACCCAGTCAAGCACTGACTCCAGCTGCCGTTCTGAGGAACGAATCTGAAGCCATTGATCTATCTTCAGATGAAGAATTTGGCAATGATGCTCTTGAGCAGCTGATCAAGAGCATGCAAGAGGCGGAGATCTTCAATGATCTGCCCCTCTTCGATGAGAATATCTTGCACAATTTCATTGATGAGTGGTTCAACAATCAAGATCTCAGTTTTGATGATCTTCAACTCCCCATTGGCATCAGCATCTCCTTTCAGGGCGCAATTGCTCCTGAGCTGGCTTTAGCTCAGCGAATTGTTGAGTTGAAGAACAAGATTGATTTTGAGAAAGAGCAGTTCAAGAAGCATGTGGCCAAGCTTAGTGTGGCTGATGTTCAGAAATTCAAGCTGATGCTGAATGACCTCAAGGAGGCGTTTCGTAAGAAACATGAGGAAGCCAAAGGTTCAAGAGAGCGCATGAAAAATCTTGCTGCCAAGTGTGTTCAGGCTTACAACGAAGCTGAAAAGCGCAAGGCTCTTGGGCGTCCTGGCATTGACCCCAAGATGGCTGCCAAGAGAAAGAAGAAGCATACTGTGGCCCAAACTGAAGCTCCACGGTGGGAAGAACCTCACATTGTCTTCCCAGCCAACATGAGAGGCTCGAAGCCTAAGGTCCCCACAGTGGCTTCAGAACAGCAGAAAACCAAGGCAGCTGAAGCCGAAGCCAGGAAGCAAAAAATCAAGCGCACTGCTGATGATGCACCACCCCCAAGAAGAGAAAAACGAAGAAGAGAGACCGGGCTGCTCCCACAGAGACCCTTGTTGTCGAACCCATTGCTTTTGCTCACCCTGACCCTGAAAATCAAGAGCGTCGGTTGATAGTCCATGAGTCTGCTTCCAAAGAGGCTCCTGGAGCTCAAGAAGCTCCAGTCATTGACCCCATCGCGACTGAAGACATTGGTCCTCATGACAATGTAGAAGATGATGAAGTCCTTCCTCAGATTGAGCGCCCAACGGTATCATCGCCTGTCCTCACGAACAACAAGCTCATCAGTATTGGTTGTCCTTTGACGCCAATCTCTCAAGATGCCTCGTGGGCTGATCGCCCCCAACCAGGAACTCCAAGTCAAGATTCACCAAGTACACCCCGTCCTCCACCAGCGCAAGTCACCAGTCCGTTGGTGAATGATGATAATTACATGGAGACCACACCCACACCAAAGGCGTCGCCCGTGTTTCAATGGCTTCGCAAATGTCTAAGGCCATCTGTCTCTATGACAACCATCACAGAAGAAGACTCAAACCAGTCCAGCTCAGTGGCACGTCAAGTGTTCCCTAAAGATAATCCTTCTGTGACGGTTCCCTCGTCCGAAGCCAATGTTGCTGAAGACAATCCGGCTGCATCAGCCGAAGAAAGACAAGAAGAAGAGCGTGTTGCTACTCCCCCTGCCAAACAAGAAATTGTTCTCGAGGAGAACGTTACTGTGCCCGACCCTCCAGCTACTCAAGTGGAGGTTGAGAATCCTGAGGTGGCCACCAACAACACTCCTGAAGCCAATGACGTTGCCATGGCTGAAGACAATGTGGCGCCTGCAATAAACACTGTGCATGAAGCCACTGATGCACCTGCAACAAATGTGCAGCCTGACGCCTCTGCTAATGCCTCTGCTCCTGTTCCGCCTCCAAGGCCCCACACCATTGAGCAAGAATTCTACCAAGGCGAGCTTGTCCCTGTTAGAGGGCCAATTCTGGTTCCTCCGCCGGCTCCCGGACCTCAGTTTGACTATCATGTGGAGCACAAGCCTCAGGTTCAGAAGCCAAAACCAAGGCTGCCAAGGTTTCCAGGTACTGCATCAGCACCAGGCTCATTCAATGTCAACGACTTCATTGCACACAACACCTTATTCGATACTGCCAAGAACCCATATTCCAAGCCAAGAATATCATCAGATCGGTTTTGGAGTTATCAGCAGCGCATCTACTACTCCTGTATTCTGTACAATCAACAATGCATATTTCCTCATATGCGTCTGGACACCGAAGCCATTGTTGGTCTGCCCTGCTTGGAAGAAGCACTTGGCTGCTTTCGTGATGCTGGCCTTCTGCAGTTTGTTACCGACAAGGAACATTGGAATGAAGAGCTTCTCCTGCAATTTTATGCAACCCTCCACATTCGTGGCTACAACAGGGATACAACGACATTGGTCCTTGAGTGGATGACAGGCAGTGTCCATCATGAAGCCAAAGCCTTTGTTCTCATTGAGCTTACCGGCCTCTCCACTCCAGGCGAACTGTATGAACCTGGTTGTCAGCTTCACCGTGATGCATTGGAGAGCATCTTTCAGAAGCCAGAGCCCAACATGAGCCAGATGCTAAGTATGATGAAGCCATTGCCCCAGGATGCTGAATATCCCAAGGAATTCCTTGTTGAAGACCTAGAGTATCTGCCCCGCACCATCTATCACATCATTAGGCGAACTCTATGGCCCATCAAAGGGCATTCCTCCTCAGCAAAGCTTGAAGGTGCAATGAAGACATTGGTCTTCTATATTCTCAATGGCAAAAGCTTCAATACTCAGGATTTCTTCATTCGCCAATTTGCTGCATCTGGGTCTGACATCTTTGGTCTGAAATTCTATGCTCCTTGGATTATGCGTCTGATCAAGCTTCACTCTGCCATTGACTATCCGCCCTCTGCTCGTAACCATCTCATATTTCTACCAGAGGTTGATATGTCCATTGAAGCTATTTACCCAGAGCCTGCCAAGGAAGCACTATATATTCATAATGCAGATCGTCAGAGCTTTTCCCAGCATGTTGAAGGTGTTCAGGTTTCTTCTCGTGTTTATCCTCTGGCCGGCAACACTCACCGTGCACGCACTGAAGCCACAGAAAGCACCATTGCTCCAAGGCCTCTGAAGCGATCTCGTGTGCTCAACGACCGAGAGCTTCTCGTGGCCTTGCATCAGAAACATGACAAGCATCATTACTAGATGAAGCGTCAAATGTAAAGCCTCTTGGTGGACGTCAATCGCATTCGCAATCTTGCGACCAAGAATGCCTTTGTCACTCATGAAACCTGTCGGAGGTCCTGGAAGAGTCTGAAATTGCTAAGTGCTCAAGCTGATCTTCAAGACGATGGCTTCACTGAGAGATTCAAGTTCGACTCCACTCCTCCCAGGAATGTTGTCTTACGTTGAACCCCGTCTCTTGAAGATTCAGAGTACTCCTCCTCCGCAGCAACTGTGAATGCCAGAGTCTTGGATGACGCAGATGATGCTACCTCACCACCTCCAACCTCAGCGCGTGTCGACACTTCACCAAGTTCTTCTGCACCACCAAACCTCAAGGACGACCCTGCTTCTTCACGTACTCCTCATGGGAACGAGTAGAGACTATGTCTTCAAATCTTTTTGGTCCTTACTAACAAAAGGGGGAGAAGCATATGTTGATAGTATTCAAGCAGGTCCAGATGGGTGGTTGATATACTTTTTGCCTAGTGCTTACAACTCTCGTTTTTGATACATTTGGTTCTATGAGTTGTAACACTTAAACTTGATGGTCGTCTGCTACATTTTCTGCTATTCTGTGTGATGCGATGATAAATTCCGCATATACGATGATAAATCTCGCATGAAGTCATTCCGTAGACGTCCATTTTTCATTATGCATGTCATTATTCCTGTATATCTGTTCATGCATGATGTATTGTCTTCATATGGTGAATAGGATCTCCACAAGTACAACCTGCCATGTGCATTTGCATTCCAACGCAAAACATTTATATGCACATCTTCAGGGGGAGCCTTTTTGCCATTTATGAAGACAATATCTTAATCCTTTACAATTTCACATACTTTTATCCCCGTAGAAAACTTCAACCAGTTTGTCATCAATCACCATAAAGGGGGAGATTGTAAGTGCATCTAGTGCCATCCCTAGTTGGTTTTGGAGTATTGATGACAAACCTAGTTGAGGGACTAATGTGTTTGTGAGAATTGCAGGATAACACAGGTAGTAGTCCCTCATTGATTCGGTTTACCTACCGGAGATGACCCCTAAAAATGTGTGAAGACATTGAAGACAATGGTGGTCTGTGAAGCCATTCACATTGAAGACTATGACACGAGAAGACATTGAGTGAAGACTATGGAGCGCGAAGACTTAGTTGTTTCGTTGTTCTCCTTTCTTCTTTGTTGAGTCATAGGAACCACCGCACTGTTAAGTGGGGTCCACGTGAACAAAGTCAGAGTGACTGAAGTGATGCTCAACCAAATCCTATGTCTTCGAGCGAAGACAATGAGAGCAAATCTTATCCAGAGTCGGATGAGTCAGCTTTACTCACTACAAAAAAATACACTTCCGTGATGATACGTGTTTGTCACGGTAGGTCGCATTTTTTGTCATGCATGTACATCCATGACAATTTTATGACGAATCAAGATAGTCATACCGTCTTTGTCGAGAAGTGTTCCATGACATTACCAAAATTATCATCACGGAAGTGTCCAGTTCCATGACGATAAATCGCGTGTCACAGAAGTGCTTTCGTCAAGTGTGACCGACACGTGGCATCCATCGTAACGGAACGCCGTTAAGCTATCGGGTCGGGTTTTGGATCCGATAACCCGTTAACAGCCCCGACCAATGGGGATTTTCCACGTGTAAAATCATCATTGGCTGGAGGAAACACGTGTCGGCTCATCGTTGGGACAGATGTCATCCACTCATTGGACGGAAGGCGCCTATGATACGTCGACACATGGCACGGCCCAACAGAGGCCCATTCCTGTGAAAAGGTCGCCCAGTAAAAATTAGCAGGTCAGCCCATATAAGGCCTACTTGTGTCAGGTCCATTTAAGCCCACGGCCCATACGAGATGTGCCAATTTGGCCCGTCAACGGCCCGTTAAAGATTTGACACCATTGCAGCCCATCGTCAGTTCGAGCCCGTTAACAGCCCGCTATATATTTGGGCTCAATATCGGCCCGATGAGATTTCGGCCTGTTAACGGCCCATTTAATGGATGTGCCAATTTTCAGGATGTACATCTTTTGGCCTTTTAGCGACCCATTTAAATGTTGGGCTAATTTCCGGCCCGGTGTGTCTTTCAGCCTGTTGACGGCCCATAAATCTGATGGGCCATTTGTTGTCGGACCTGAGTTTCGGCCTTTTAGCGGCCCATTTAAGTGTTGGGCCAATTTCTGGCCCGGTGTCACTTTCAGCCTGTTGACGGCCCATAAATCAGTTGGGCCATTTGTAGTCGGACCTGAGTTTTGGCCTTTTAGCGACCCATTTAAGTGTTGGGCCAATTCCCGGCCCTGTGTGCCTTTCGGCCTGTTAACGGACCATAAATGAGTTGGGCCATTTGTAGTCGGACCTTAGTTTTGGCCTTTTAACAGCCCATGCCCTTCATGGTCCAATACTAGCCTGGTTTCTCTTTCGGCCTGCTAAAGGCCCACAACACAGTTGGGCCATTTACAATACGACCTGACTTTCGGCCTCTTAGCGGCCCATGGTCTTCATGGTCCAAGACAAGCTCATTGTCTCTTTCGCCTGCTAAAGGCCTACAAGATAGTTGGGCCATATGTAGCCCAAACTTAGTAACAGCCTGTTAACGGCCCGTGAAATAAATTGGGGCCACCTGTTGCCCGCTTCGATGTCGGCCTCTTAACGACCCAAGAGGTAAGAGGGCCGACCATTAACTTTCGGCCTAGTAACGGCCCATTAACTTAATGGGCCCACTAAAGTTCGTACATGTCTTTAGGCCAAATTAGATAATTTGAGCCCATTACGACGAGCAATTATGCATAGGACCAAAACCGATCAAGCAAAGGTACGACATTCGTGGAATAACGTTGCACATCCAAAGATATATTACAGAAATTACATCCTTTGGGCAATCAAAGATTGATGCGGTGCAAATAAATGAGCAAAACCTAACCATCTACAACGTCACAATCGCAACCTCAAAGATGATGACGCCCATAAGCATGTGGACAAGTTCTTTCTGCTTTGCTACACTTTCTCTGAAAACATTGATCAGTTGTTGTGTCGCACGACTCTGCACCTCTGATTCATCCACCATTTCCATCATTGCTTCAGCCATTAATTGGTTCACAAACATACATTTATTCCGTTGCATTCGAGACAGAGGATACTGAACAGATTCAGATGGCGATTTTGGCAGGCTTGTATTATTGATAGTGGAGAGTGTCTCGACCACTGCATCATAACATAAATTAGGACAGGAACCAAACAGATTAATCATGAGTTATTGCCATATTACCTGGCCTAGATTTACTGGAAAGAAACAATGGGGTTGCCTTGCTGTTTTCAGAGTTTGTCTTCTTATCTTCAGTATCCTGCACAAAATTAACACACTAGCATTGCTATCATTGGCCAAGTCAGATAATAGGAAAGCAACATTGACACAACGAACATTTGGGCAACTAGCCTACACCAAATTAACACAATATGGCACAGCTATCATCAGCCAGGTAAGGTAGTACGAAAGCAACATTGACACAATGAATGAATGGGCAACCAGAGAAGCACTACAATTCAGTAATGTGTGTCATATGAGATAGTACATTCATCCAGCTCAGTATGCAAAACTACCAGGCAGTTTTCCTTACAAAAATCAACATGCACCTTTAACATTTTGCTACAACTAATTGTAGATGAGATAAAGGTTAGATTCACACCGATTAACAAAATACATGTTGATGTAAAAA
Source organism: Aegilops longissima (assembly GCA_021605205.1). Taxonomy (NCBI): domain Eukaryota; kingdom Viridiplantae; phylum Streptophyta; class Magnoliopsida; order Poales; family Poaceae; genus Aegilops; species Aegilops longissima. Next base: position 26,875,588 of record CM038679.1, on the reverse strand, counting down.
TATAGTGATATACAACAGGTACTTACATCAGCATTGGAGCACAGAGAATTCCCGCAAGATATTTTCCTCGAATACGATCCGAATGGAGGAAGTCTTCTATTGTTTAACCTTATTTTCTAAATGAGGGATGGGTAAGAAACATGTAGAAAATATGATCGAATGCTATAAAATTTCATGATGCGAGGATACGCACACGCTTCTTAGAATGGAGTTGACATTCTTTTGCTGGATCGAGCGGACTAGTTCTTTGGCCTTTGGAATCTGCTTATTATCGATGGGAGTTGGGTTTCTCTGTCTGGAGCAAGATCTATGAAAAATGGAGTTGGTTTATTATCTCCGGCATTTGGATCTTTTGCAAAGACCTGGTTTGTAACCCTTCGATTCTAACATAGCCGTTTTCCCTTGCATGCCTTATATAGAAGAATGGTGATTCAATTATAAAACATGCTACAGCAGAGATGGAATAGGTAATCAAGAATAGAAAGGCATGACATATTGACATGTATTCCTCCATCCGAAATAAATGGATGGGTCTAGGCGTATTTCAGTTCTAGATACATCCAGTTTTATCCATTTCTACGACATTTAATCCGGACGGAGGGAGTATGATGTAAGAGCTAGGGATACGACAGACAACACAAGAAAAAAACATTGAAAACCCAACTGCAGAACCAAAGTATTCAAACCCATCGATATGAGATAGTACACTCATGCAGCTCAGATGCAAAACTACTAGGTAGTTTTCCTTACAAAAATCAACATTGTGGCCTTTAATCATACATTTTGCTACAACTAAATTTAGATCAGATAAAGGTTGGATTCATGCCGATTAACAAAATACATGCTGATGTAAAATATAGTGATATACAACAGTACTTACATCTACATTGAGCACAGAGAATTCCTGCAAGAATCTTTCCTCATAAACGATACCATTGCAGAAATTCTTCTATCTGTTAAGCTTATTTTCTAAAAGAGAGATGGGTAAGAAACATGTAGAAAATATGATCAGCATGCTATAAAATTTCATGATGCAAGGATACGCACACGCTTCTTAGAATTGAGTTGACATATTTTTGCTGGATCGAGCGGACTAGTTCTTTGGCCTGGAATCGCTTATTATCGTGAGGAGTTGGGTTTCTCGTCTTTGGAGCAGTATCTATAAAAATTGGAGTTGGTTTATTATCTCTGGCGTTTGGATCTTTTGCAAAGGCCTTGTTTGTAACCCTTGATTCTAACATAGTCGTCTTTCCCTTGCATGCCTTGTATAGAAGAATGGTGCTTTAATTATAAAACATGCAACATCGAGAGATGGAATAGGTAATCAAGAATAGAAAGGCATGACATATTGACATGTATTCCTCCATCCGGAAAAAATGGATGGGTCTAGGCGATTTCAGTTCTAGATACATCCTTTTTATCCATTTCGCAACATGTAATCCGGACGGAGGGAGTATGGTGTAAGAGCTAGGGATACGACAGACAACACAGCAAAAAAACTAGTTGAATGTAAAACTATATGCTAGTGGAATACGTACAGAAATAACTAAGGCAACATACACGTGTATGATTGGGAAAATAAGATGGCATTGCAACAAAGCACTAGAACAACACTTCAATGTAAAAAACATGGTATGGCAGATGATGAAGTACATCGATGAATAACAATGCATAAGATATTCGAAGCATGATGTCCAAATTAAGCAGATGGCATTGCGATAGAGTAGAATGACAAGATTTGAATTTGAAAACATGTTATCATGAATGGAATAGGTCTTGAAAAACAGGAAGGCATGACATATTTACATGCATGATCAGCATGCTAAGCACATGGCATTGCAAATGAGTAGATACACTCCAGGACATTATATGCATGTTGTACCCATATCACAGGCCAAGTTAGAGCAAGGACCTTGTGGGGTGAAGAGGATTCATCATCTTTCGCAAGTCTTTCAAGAACTGCCTTTACATGTTCCATCATATTGGGTATCATTGACATCAAGTTTATTGGCCTTTACATTGCTTCGTGAGGTTCTTGTGGATATATCAATGTGTGCAATTATATCGACATGCATGGAAGACAACTAGTAGTTAGATTTATGTAAATGAGTGCCTGAGGAGAAGACATAAATAGTAGGACTGGGGTTAACTAGCAGCAACAGGTCTCATAAACTAAATGGAGAACATGATGAAAGCTACAAAATATGTATCGTTTGTACTTAGATTAACTAGATGGCACACAAAAGTATTAAAGAACAACATAGGTAATACTAGAAGTGGTATAATACTATAATCACCAGCCTGTGGGATAGCATTGGCTGATGGATGATAACTATGGAACAGCGTTACCTAAAGAACAAGTATCTTAGCTGAACTATGGAACAACGTGAACTCTGAACAAGACCCGTAAGAGATCAACATGAATATACAAAGTGAAATGTGATGATCTATTTTCCATGCTTAGATGAATAACAAAGCCATAAATGTTGCACACAAGTAAGATGAGGGTACAACCTATCCGGCTGCCATCCATAGGAGTGAGCATCATGTGCTGACTTGTCGATGGCCCTGCAGCTTGTTGTGGCTGTCCATGTCGGGCACGCGATTCGATGCGTGGAACTGTTGAGTGGGGACTATAGCTCCCTTCCGTGTATGCTTCCTTGTTGGAGCAGCTGCGGTGAGTCGGAAGACGTGTGTCGAAAGTGTCTCAAGATGCAGATAACGATAATGTTAAGAACGACATATCTCTTTGATCTGAAGAAATACACTAAGAGATCAACAACAAGGTACGAGAGTGGTCACACGTCTGTTGACTGAAGACTAAATTGGGGTCACACGATTTTATTTTATTTTGGTACTGTCCGATCTACGCCGGATGGCTTGATGGCCGTCTTGTGCCTCCCGGCTGACACTGTTCGGAATCTTCCTAGAAGAGCCAGCGACCAACGGTAGAGCAGCCTGCCTCCGCCGTCCGGGGCCCCGGCCAAAACCCCGCTCCCCACCCCACCGCACTGCCGTGGTTGCGCCGCCCCCGGGCCAATCCACAAAGACTCCCCGTCATCCAGATCCGGCGGCGGCAGTACCTTCAACCCATGCAACTCTAAAAGATAGCCATCTAAGCGCTGCTTCCGCAGCGAACTTGCGGCCCCGCACCCTTACGTTAGACACCAGCCAACCGGCAGCCTAGGAGCTCCGCCGCCTCGAGGGGTGCTGCTTCCCATTGGGAATCGATTGGCCCAGAATAAAAATTCAGACAACTGACGCCTAAATAAAGTGATTTGAGATGAGGGTGCGACCTATCTGGCGGCATGGTGAAGTAGGCAGGTCCAGCTGCCGAGTCGGTGAGGCTGGCGCGGTTGCGGTGGCGACCGAAGGCAGGGAAAGAGCGATGTCGCGATGGTCGACGACTACGCAGAAGCCGCGCCAGGACTCTGGACGGATCCGAAGTTGGAGCCGCTCCGGCGCCGTGAACAACGGCGGGGTGAATCGGCTCGATGACGGTTCACGCGCCGTCGCCGAGGCAGCACCAAGAACACGGAGTAAGAGGCACACGCCCAAAGGCACGACGGCAATTGGACAACGCCTCGGCATTAGGGAGGAGGGCGGCTGTGAAATTGGTGCGGTGGGGGTGCCATGGAGGTGGGGCTGAGGTTTCATGGCTTGGGAGAAGGGAGCTTCCGGGAGAAGGTGATTTGGCGCCCACGAGGTATGAATGGGGGGGGGGGGAATTGGGAGGAGTGGAACCATGTCTTACTGGACGCATTTGTCCGAAATGTGAGGGGAGTTAAAGTTCTACCCTTGCCTATAGGCTTCTCGGCTTGGGTCTGTACCGAGGGTCGGGATAGTAGAGTAACTTTGCTTCTCCCCAAATAGTGGGCGGAGCGATTTCAAGCAGGAGGGCGTGTTTTGAACTATAGTGGGCGCGAGCGATTTCAAGCGAGGAGAGCGTGTTTTGAAATAGTGGGCGAGCTATTTGAGGCGAGGAGAGCGTGTTTTGCCGACCATGGTTTATGAATTATTCGGCACATGTCATTTCGCCGAGGAGAAGGCGCTTGGATGAAGTTACTAACCTACCCTCGATGTACAACGGGCCAATTGATGCGTGTCCCACATAGGACGGTAATTTTTCGTCTCCCATTTATTTGCTCAAAGCGAATTCCACCGAAAGCAGAGAGGATGTTTAATGGTTCGCTCAAATTTTGGGAGAACGAGCATCCACGTCTACCTTACCAAGTCGATTCGAATCAAATTTTGAAATATTAGCTTGCCACTTTTTTTTAGATGGAGAGATGATGCTCGGGAGTAATGTGTTTTACATGCTCGTTGCTAGCGATTTACTATATGACAAATAGTTGACCCACTCAAAACGTGAATCAAACCCAAAATGAAATATCTCGATTCAATGAACTAGCTCGCTCAAGAGGTCAAAATAGTGAACTAAATCCAAAATTGAACACCTCAATCGAGTAGCATGTTGTACAGTATTATAGTACTCCATGAACATGTTGAAAGTCAAATTAATTAACTTGTTTGATATACTCATATATCTGTTCATGTGTGGATTGCAGACAACATGTTCTCCAATTTAAATATTTGAATGCAAGTTTATATCAGTCTTTGATGCATAAAATGCGACCTCCCCTTCTCCCGGACTCCTGTTCTCTCTCTCTCTCTCTCTCTCTCTCTCACTCTCTCGCCGAGAATATTCAATTCTGTCGCACGCATCCGACACAAAAACCTTGGGTCCCTCTCCCTTTCTCTCCATCTCTCTGTGTGTGTGTGTGTGGGGGGGGGTCTTTCTAGTTCGCATTCATATATACACCATCTATAGGTCTCTCTCTCACACTATGTATGATGCTCTAGCTAGTCCAAGCTAGATATCTTGGGTGCACTCATCGTACGCACACAAATTCCTTGGCTCTTTGCCCGTAACTCTCTCACGCACCACTATGTCTTCTCGGAGCTCTTCCCCTCTCTCAAACTCTCCATCCACTGGTCACACATACACATGCATATCTCACTGCACTGATAGGCCCATCTAAAACTCTATCTCTCTCCCTCGTTCTCTCTCCATCTCACACGCACACACACACACACACAATCTCATGCCCAGCTAGCCAAGTATGATGGTCTCTCACTCAATTGTAGGCACACACAGTCCCCCCTATATGTATATGACTAGCTAATATTAGTCTCCATCACAAACATGTGCATGGTCTATCTCGATTTCTCTCGGGGCATCTTTCTATCGCGCACACACTCCCTCGATCTCCCACCCATATAGTCCCTCACGATCTCGAGGGATCTCTATCACAAACACACCCTCTCCCTCCCCATGCGCCCATGCCATCCATGTGTCCCTCTCGACCTTTTTTCCTTGTTGGCCATACCTCTATTGGACATGTGCTACTGGGGTGTCTCTCTCCGTTGCAAACAATCACACACTAGCTATCTTCGTGTATCTCCTTGCCTCGCTTCCATCTCGGAGATGCATGTGATATGTTCGCATAAGAAACGAAAAACACACACTCTCTCTAATTTATCGCTTGTTGTCACTTTCTCTTTCACACACATACTCTTTTTGCACACTTACTCATTCTCCTTCACACGCACTTGATCTGTCTCGACCGAGGCACTCTCCTCCGTCCATAGCACATAGATTTATTGAAAAGTCAAACATCACAAAGTTTGACCATGTACGTGGAGAAAAGAATTACATCTAGTACGGCAAACATATACCATTAGATTCACCATGAGATGTAGTTTTGTATGATGTATCTTTGGTATTGTAGATATAAATAACATTTGCGTAAACCTGATCAAAGTTTCCAAAGTTTGACTTCTAAAAATTTACATGCCTTTGCATTATCGAGCGGATGGAATATCTCTTTCCCCTCTCAGCTATCTCGACGCACCACTCAGCCTTATCGGGCTCCTCAATCTCTCTCAAACTTTATTGGTCAGTTTGGTTCGTGACTGACCTCATGCCTTGATGGCCGGTAACGCTGGTGTGGACGTGAGATGTAAAATATTTCTGCTGGCAAGGTTGTGTGGTGTCAAGCGTTTGGTTCATGCAGGCCAGCAAAGCATCAACGCCCCATCAATCAATCCATGCATCAATTATTTAATGCTAATATCCATCCATGTTGTTGTTAGCCTCGTGGTCGCATCGACTGTGCACGGCCAGCGCTCAAATTGGTCGCTTGGGCAGGCTACTTGTAGTGTCCGGAGTTCAGCCAAAGCTAATTAAAGTGCAAGGAACCCAGCCCAGACGGGCTTTTTTTCACAAGATAGCAACCAAACAAGCATGCATGAAATCCAGCCACAACCCCAGGCCACGCAAAAGATGCTCACGACGCAAGACAAACCGGCCTTATATCTCCCTGGTTCACACATACACATGTGTCGCTCGCGCTATACATATAGACCCATCCAACACTCTCTGCCCTTGTTCTCTCTCCATGTGACACACACTCCCCTAAGTACCATAATCCCTCACTCCATCATAGGCTCTGTTTGGATCCATGGGTTAGAGTTAGTTTGGGTTAGCTTGGAGTCAACTAACCCAAAAATATCCAAACAGGAGGGTTAGTTTAGGTTAGATGCATCTAACCCATCCAAGAGGTGCTTATTTGGGTTAGTTCTTCTTGGGACCAATAATAAACACTTTTTTCTCTCGCTCTCCCCGCAGCAGATCCCTCCCCGCTTCCTCGAAGCTTCTCGTCCTCTCCCTTCCTCCCTCTCGCACCGCCTGTGAAGGTGCCTCGCTGTATCCGGCTCCATCTAACCCTGCCATCCAAACACCTCTTTACTTAGAGTTATTCAGGTTAGTTCAGGTTAGAATCTAACTCTAACCTCTAACTGAGTTAGAGTATCCAAACAGGCCATAGGCGCAAGCACTCCCCCCTCCTAAGTATGATTATCTCTTACTAGCCATCGTGAACACACGTATTGTCTCCTTCCATCCATACGCCTATCTCGATATCTCTCGGGGCATCTTCTATCACGCACACACCTTGTCACTCGATCTCCCACCCATGTAGTCCCATCACGATCTCGTGGGATCTCTATGACAAACATACACTCTCTCCTCCCCATGTCTGCATTTTCTCCAGACGCTCTCTCGACCTCTCTCCTTGTTTGTCGACCCCTCTTGGCCACGTGCTAGGGTCTTCTCTCTCGGTTCCAAACAACCACACACTATCTCCTCACCTTGCCTCCATTGTCGAAGATGCATGTGTGATATGTTTGCATAAGACACGACGCTTTTTCTCTACTTTTATCGTGTGTTGTCCATGTCTCTTTCACACACACACACACACTTTCACTCTCTCTCTCTCTCTCTCTCTCTCTCTCTCTCTCTCTCTCTCTCTCGTTAGGGACTGTCACGTCCATAAGCATATGGATGTTTTGAAAAGTCAAACCTCGTAAAAGTTTGACCAGGTATATGTGGAGAAAAACATTTACATCTGGAACGATCATTAGATTCATCACAACATGTACTTACTTCATACTATCATTTATCTTTGGTATTGTAGATATAAGTAATTTCTTTATAAACTTGGTCAAAGTTTCAAAAGTTTGACTTAAAAAATGTTGTAACTACATTATCGAACGGAGGGAGTAGATCTTCCTCTCTCTCTCTGCTATCTCTCACGGGCCTCCCCTCTCACTCGAACTCTCTATACCGATGGATTATACGCTCACTATGTCAGCGTATAGCTCCGTATATTGTTTAGTTGACCGGTCAACCAATCCACAGGCTGCGTTGTCTGCTCGTGTTTTGTATCTTGGTGTGCTGGCCCATGTGGCAGTGGGTGAAAATAAGTAAACTAGAGGCCCATCTGACACGTGGTGAAGTAAAAAAAGTTGAAACCACTCGGGGTAGCACCCCACACGCTAGTAAATTTAGGGCGCATTGAGGACAAACTTCTTGCGCGCGAAGGAGGCACTCACGCACAATTCACCACTGCGCGGCGGCATGCACAGAAGGACGCACTCGCGCACACCCAACACACAACACACACCAGCACACATGTACACCGGCGTCACCGCCGGTTGAGATGGACGGCGAGGCAGCCAACAAGCGGAGGCGGCTCGAGCCAAAACCGCATCCGGCGAGCCTGGACTTCATCAGCAGCCTCCCCGACGACATGCTGCTCGTCATCATCGGCCTCCTCCCCACCAAATCTGCCGTGCGGACCGCCCTGCTCTCCCGGCAGTGGCGCCCACTCTGGCGCTGCGTCCCCCTCATCCTCACCGTCGACAGTTGCCTCTGCGACGGGGATTGCAAACGCATGGCCACAGTCTCCAAGATCCTTTCATCGCACCCTGGGCCAGCCAGACGCCTTGACATTCGCATGTTCAGTACCAACTGCAAGGTCCAACCCAAGTTCGACGAGTGGTTCTTATCCCCCGCCCTAGATCAGCTCGAGGAGCTCAGCTTTGAAGCTGGACGATGTCGCCTCTGCCGCCGTCCGCTCGCCTCACGCCAATGCTGCACCGCGCCAGCTTCAGCTCCTCTGCTATCTTCCCAGATTAATGCCGCGCCGCTTCTTCTTCTCCCTCAACTCAAGCAGCTCGACCTCTTCGACGTTGTCATCTCGAAGAAGGCTATGGAGCACCTGCTCCGCAGCTGTATCTGCGCCGAGTACCTTCGCCTTGAGCAGATCCACGGGTTCATTAGCCTCCACATGGCCTCGATGAATCTCCGATGGATTTATGTGTCTTGCTGGCCCCGCAACAAGACATCAATTGGGAAGAGATCACTCCAGCTGTTCCACGTTATGGTCATTGAGAATGCGCCTTTCCTTGAGAGATTGCTTGTATCGGATCTAGAAGGTCCAACAAAATCAGGGTCATTGACGCTACCAAATTGACAGCGATTGGTGTACTCATCCGCCAAATTCTCCTAACTCTTTATTGGATCCGTAATCGCTCGGTACAACACTCATCTTCTTCTCCGTCTTCTTGAAATTCACATTTTAAATTTCTTCTTGATGTATTTACGACCGCCTTCCGAAAATGATTCCCACAAGCTTGACCAGTCCATGCGCATAGTGAAGATCTTAGCACTAAAATCTATCGGCCCCAATCTGGATCAAGTTGTTGGATTCCTTACATGCTTTCCGTGCACGGAGAAGCTACTCATCAAGGTGAAACTTCTTTCCTATAAGTAAACAGTAATCACAACGCAGCTCAATTTTTTCGTAATTTTCCCAAATTACGATGACAAGTGTAGTGTTCAAAACTGCATCTACGCACTGCACCAAAAGAAATGTTTTTAGTATTTTTTTCTCACGTGATCACCTGCATTGTTTTTATGCTGTACTACTATAGTAGCCTAGGCTAGTCATAGTGGAAAGTAACTTAGACTACTCCAAGAACTCTATGGTTACCCTAAGAGCAAGTACTACCTCCGTCTGGTTTACTCTTCCAATTTTGTAGTATCAAAATTTGACCATAGATTTAATCGACAAAATGTTAATGCATGTCACTAAGAACTATATCGTTGGATTCAGATTTGAACATAATTTCAAATGGTGTAATTTTTAGTGACATGCATTGGCATTTTCTTAGGTAAATCTATGGTCAAAATTTTATACTAAATACGAGTAGTATTCTTTCCTCCCAAAATTCTTGTCTTACATTTGTTTAGATACGGATGTATCTAACACTAAAATGTAACTAGATACATCCGTATTTAGACAAATTTAAGACAAGAATTTTGGGACGAGGGAGTACAAAAGTGGGCTATGTAGGCCAAAACATGTGCCAAATTCACTTGTGATGCATTTGGCATCGATGCCCTCCATTGCTCACTGGTGCCCCAATCTGGATCACCCACTTTGCTCCGGTGCCAAATTAACCCACACAAAGAAAAAACACTGTGTGGGAGAGAGAGAGAGAGGACTGAGGCAATAAAAAACACTTGTTTGGGAGAGTGAGAGGCTGGTGTAGTTGGTTTGATTGATTTGTTTATACATGTGGGTTTGTGTGCACAGCGGTGCCAACTCTCTCACATCGCGAGAGCGGTGCCAAAATCTTTTGATTTGACATCGATGCGTATTATGTGGCATACTTTTGCGAAATATGGCATCGACCACATAGTGGAAGGCAACAAATGCCCAAGCTCTTCACGTGCTCCTAGTTAAATGAGAGGAAACAGAGAGAGAGAGAGAGAGAGAGAGAGAGAGAGAGAGAGAGAGAGAGAGAGAGAGTGAAAAATATCACTAGCCAGCCAACCCTATCGTATGAGCGAATGATATTGGTACCTCTTGATGACACGACAATCTTATGCAGCCAGCTGCTCTAATATGTTCTCTTCTTTTGCAGATAAAAAAAGACCCGAAAGTGAAAAATGTGCTGCACTATAACAATCTGATCGAATGCCTTGACCTCCATCTTACATAAATTGATTTGATTGACTACCAAGGCAGCACATCTGAGATTAAATTGGCCAGGTTCTTTGTTTTGGAGGCAAGTGTGCTCAAGGTAATGAGGTTTGACGTTCTCTGGTGCAACAATGAATGGCGTGTTGATCACCGCAAGCGTCTAAGCCTAAATGACAAAGTCTCCGCAGAAGCTGAATTTGTTTTTGAAACATCAAGTGGCAAGAGACTCGAAAACTTATTTGCCCATTACTGACTTGTCAGGGCGGTGGATATTAGTTTGTACGATAACGCTGCATCCACCTAAAGTAACGAAAGTTCTTACGTAAACTTCCTAGTAATTCCCTCTTCCTAGGTGCAGCATTACTCCTAACATTTGTAATATCAGTTTGAAACTTGTAATACTACCGTGTCCTATTCATGGGTTTTCAAAATCCTGCGAATCAAACAGGTCCTGAGTTGGTGATGATGTTGTGCCTCGCATCTTTCACCAATAGCTGTCGGATCTAGATCTCGACGATACAAACCAAGCTTCTCCATTTTGCAAAAAGATGCCCGACTTGTTCCCTATTTACAAACAACTCCTTGTCTCTCACAATCAGCCTTATCTCCTCCCCACCACATCTAGAAGGCCTTGGAAAAATCTGGCGCGATGGCCGCTGCCGGAGCCGTCCACCCCCAATCTTGGTGTTCCGTGCAATGCACGTGCATCTATGCACAGGAAATTATGTCGAACAGGGCTAGTTGTAAGCTGGCTATCTCTACAGCCATGATGATAGTGATTGCAGACAGTGAGGCTGACTATGGTATGCCGAACACGACGCCTATACTCAGGTGTCATCTCCGGCGCAGGGTCTTGTCACTTCACTGTGAGGAGCAACACGTAATAATTTGACCAACGGGTAGTACCACCGTCTGGATTTAGGAGTACTACCACGTCCATCTGGATTTTAGTATTTGACTAGCAATATCTAGTAATGCATGTCACAAAAAATGTACTACTCCATCTGTAAATAAATACATGGTGTTTTATTCCTATCGGCGAGAGAACTTAATGTTTTTTGCTAACTAGAGTACTAATAGGATTACATGCAATGAACTAAACACTGCATGTCATGTTTGGTAGTCTCAAGTCATTGAAAGCATGCACGGCCCACATCTCTCATTGGTTGATATGTCACGAAATAAGAAACAAGGAGGGAGTTAATGCACCGTGCCTAAGTGTTTTGGGATTATTTGGTTTTCGTAATGTGACTTACACAACATTTTTGTTTACATGCATTAACATTTTATTAGTTAAATCAAAGGTCAAAACTTGGCGCAAAATGCAAAGGGGACCAATAAACCAGTAAACATCAAACTTCTCTCGTTTGGCCCCAACTAGAGGTCCGGTGAGATGACTATACTACACCGGCACGGAGGGGGACGCAGCTTCACTGACTTACGGCAACTGCCTTTGGGTGAATGACACGTGGGCCCAGGGGGTGGTTGGCCCACCTATCATACTGCGAAAGGCAGGTGCAGTAGAGGGCCGAGGAGTAGTACGAAATTTTACGCACCTACGCACGCTAACCAAGGGCAAGCGCGATCACTCGAATCGCAAGATCAGTTGACTAGAAGCTAAGGTAGACCCATGGAGGCGATGAGCGCGAGCATCAGCCGGCTGTGCCAGATGGTCCACGACGCTAGCCTGTGGCCCGGCAACGAGGAACGTCTCAAGGTAGTATTTCTTGAGGCTGCCAGGGCGAGGGGCTGCTTGGACGACAGCTTCGTCTCCTTGTTCGACGAGGTCCTCGTCGGTTTCCTCGACAAGTTCACCGTCGTCAAGAAGCTCGCGGACGACTTTGACGCAAGCTTCCAGCCGACGCGCCCAGGCTCTGTGATGCCCGCCACCCTCAACGGCCACTATGGTGACAACCTCTTCGACGCACTGGTGGCCCTGTGACTACCCGCCGTCGCGCGGGAGAATGTCCACCTTGAGGTCGCGCTCGCCGCGCAGCGCCTGGTGCAGCAAGACACCATCGACATAATCACCCATGTCTACGCGCAAATCGCCCACAAGGACTACTACATGCAAGAGGAGGACGATAGGACGCTGGCCTTCTTGGACCGCAGGGCAACCTTGGACGACACTGTTCAGAAGCACGTTGAGCTCGCCGCCAACGTCGCTGCTCCTCACACGTCGGTTGGTGACCCGGCGCACTAGGGCGTGAGGATGTCGTTGATGGATCCGTATGTATTTTTATCTTTCCGTCAAATCCATGTAGTAGTATATGATACTATAGTAATTATCTTACCATTCGCATCAACGTCATAATTTTCGTACGTACTCCATGCATGAACGGCGCAAGAACCAAACTTCTCATTACTCTAGGCAAAATCGTTATTTTCTATCTATCGATCGCGCCATGGAGCAAAACCAAATTTTACAAGTTACAAGTTCAAAAGGAAAAGCCTGCCGTGTTCGCGTCGCACCCCCACACGGTTGGTCCGGCACGCCGCTCAAGCGGGAATGCGTGCGGTGTTGCATTTTCACTTACAAGTGGGATCGCAGTTGAGCAAACCGACTATCAGCAAACCCCCACCCCGCCCACCGTGCAATGGCTGAGAAAACATGAGGGAGAAGAGATGGCTGTAGCATGGACTCCAAGAAAATTGGTGTCAGATGGGACTCGTGTGGGTGTCATGTGCCGTACTGCTAGACATGAATGCTAGTTATGGCCCATGCCACCCCACTATATCGAGGTACGTAGAACAAATTTCTTGCAGTCCGTGCTCAGCCCTCCTCTATCTCTCTTCTTAGCCAGCCAGTGGACGCGCGGAGCCCATCGTCTGTTTGCTCACATGCGGTCCCACATGTCAGCGAAAACGCAAGCGGACCCACTGAACCTGCACATCTTTCACCTTGACGTGCTGGTGATGAAAAACAAATCCAAGAAAGATCTTCGGTGGCCACTTTTGGAGTTACTCAAGAGTAGTAAGATTCTATTTACAGTTTAACCCAAGATGCACATCTCGTGGCTTCAACTACCACTCTATTTTCTTTCATGACACGACCTGGATGCTGGATGTCCCACGTGTCGGCAAAAGGAGGAAGAACCCGACCAAATCTTTGGTTGTGCTCTCGGATTAGACTAGTTGTGCTAACTTAAAATTTTATTGTGTACTCCCTCCGTTCCAAAATACTTGACTTCCATTTGTCCAAAAATGGATGTACCTATATACTAAAACATGTCTAGATACATATATATTTTGACAAATAGAAGGCATGTATTGTGCAACGGAGGGAGTAGAATGGATGCAAGTTTTTGTATTGGGAAGAAGAGTACATCCATATATTGATAGAGCGCAATTTAGTAGATGTTCTATCACTTTTAGCTAGCATAGAGGCTATAGATGAGATTAGTGCACTTGTTGATACTCCTACTTGGTATGCGTGTTGCTGCTTAGACGCAGAGAAAAACGGACCGGAGGGAGTACTAGAATAGAGGCTAGACATGAGACTAGATGCGAGGAAGCAACGTCTACTTCTTTGCACTCGAAGAAGAAAGAAGCACGCAAGATCGAGCCTCCGCAGATCAACAATCAATGCATCGAGAAGGCACTAATCCAACTTACAGGAGTAGTAAAATGTATTCTTGTGGTTCTTGTTTTCTTTGGTCTTGCTTTTCTAGTCAAAATTATCGTTGGAGTTCGTGCAAAAAGGAGGTCCGTTTGGGGTCGTGCGTTGCAGTTGGCCTTACAAGTGGGACCGCAGTTAAGGAAACCGACTATCGGCAAACCCCCACCTCGCCCGTTGTCGGTGTCAAAACCGGCGGATCTCGGGTAGGGGGTCCCGAACGGTGCGTCTAGGCGGATGGTAACAGGAGACAAGGGACACGATGTTTTTACCTGTGTTCGGCCCTCTCGATGGAGGTAATACCCTACTCCTGCTTGATTAATATTGATGATATGGGTAGTACAAGAGTAGATCTACCACGAGATCGAGAGGCTAAACCCTAGAAGCTAGCCTATGGTATGATTGTTGTTCGCCCCACGGACTAAAATCCTTCGGTTTATATAGACACCGAATAGGGTTAGGGTTACAGAGTCGGTTACAATGGTAGGAGATCTACATATCCATATCGCCAAGCTTGCCTTCCACGCCAAGGAAAGTCCCATCCGGACACGGGACGAAGTCTTCAATCTTGTATCTTCATAGTCTAGGAGTCCGCCAAACATGATAGTTCGCTATCCGGACACCCCTAGTCCAGACTCCTCAAGAGCTCTCGAACCAGGCTTCAATGACGATTTAGTCCGGCGCATATTGTCTTCGGCATTGCAAGGCGGGTTCCTCTTCCGAATACTTCATAGAAGATTTTGAACACAAGGATAGTGTCCGGCTCTGCAAAACAAGTTCCACATACCACCGTAAAGAGAATAATTTTTGCACAGATCTGCTGACGTATTCCGCTATCACACCACGGCCAAGCCTTTATTCGAATCGTTTTTACTGTCCTGCCTCAGCGCGTTTAGCGAGGCGGTTTCCTTGGAACGTCTTATCAAAGCGTAGATCGTGCCCCCTTATTCCAGGATTCTCATCAATACGGACGTGGGTAACCCGATCACGCCGCTGGCACGCCTCTATCGGCGAGTCCCAATCGACCACGGGAGGGCTCTTGGTATTCAACCTCTTTATAATGAGACCAAGGCCCTCTTCTTTTTTCCACCCTCCATCGAGTTCGCCTCGCGCTTCAAGTTCTAACACCCAAAGCTTCAGATTTAGGCGCTTCGGACCTTCGACGATGTCCGGCTCCGACCAGCACGGCCGATGGATGTCTTCTTTCGTCACAAAAGAAGATGTGCTAAAACTACGAGACGCCAGGTATCTAACCGGCGAGATTTCGCGTAGGCTGCCTGCTCCAGGGCAGGTCATTCCCACTCACGAGTTCGGCGAGAGCGTGGTGTTCGTGTCTCACTTCCTTCGGGGTTTAGGCTTCCCGACGGATCCCTTTGTGAAGGGGCTCATGTTTTATTATGGGCTGGATTTCCATGACTTGAATCCGCAGTCCATCCTCCATATCTCGTCATTCATTGTCGTATGTGAAGCCTTCCTCCATATTACCCCTCACTTTGGATTGTAGCTCAAGACCTTCAAGGTGGAGCCGAAGATGATCGAGGGGCAACAAGCAGAGTGTGGAGGGGCGGTCATAAGCAAGTGTGCTGATGCTCCGTGGCCCGAGGGATCTTTTCAAGAGGAGCTTGGTTTGTGGCAACGGGAGTGGTTTTGTATCACCGCTCCCAGGGGCACCAAATGGGTGGCGCCACCCGCCTTTCGCTCAGGTCCACCACAGCGGCTGGCATCATGGGTCAACCGGGGGCTCGACGTGGGGCCTTCCAAGGACGTTCCTCTGTTGCAGGGCCGTATTCGAGATCTCCAAGAAAGAGAGATCAATCTGGTCATAGAGGCGCAGGTTATGCTGATTCGGCGCCTTCTGCCCTGCAAACGTCGCCCCCTCCGTCTGTGGGAGTTTAATCCGGAGGGACCACGAGCTCTCCAACATTTTATGGGCGCGACGCCCAAGGAGATGTACAAACTGTTCTTCGGATCACAAGAGAAGTGTCCAGACTTGACCGAGGACGCAGGTCTAAGCTGCAATCACCCAGATACTCAAGTAAGTAACCCTGTAACCAGACAGGCTGTCCATTCATTTATTATATATATGCCTTTTAGGGGAGCCGTTTCTTGAACATGAGTGGATAGCCAAGGCAAAGTTGATAAGGTGTCCGGCTCCCCTCCCAGAGACCACGCCGGATCCCATGCTGACCAAGATGTTGAAGGCCGCGCCTTTTAAAGAAGGCGAAGGGGGGAGCAGGGAAGCAACTGCCTCCACGAAGGAGGCTTTCGAGGAAGGAGGGATCAAAAGTCCCACCCTCCAAGGAGAGAAGAGGACCGCTTCGGAAGATCCGGAGGTCAAGGCCTCAAAGAGGGGAAATAAATCTTCGTCAGAGAGTCCGGCGCTGGTAAGTACCCCAGCCACACTATTTCCCCAAGGGGATCAGCCCTCCAGTGAGCCGTAAGTAAAAAGAAGGGGTCTTGTAATAAAGAACATCCCTGTATTTATTTCTGAAGATGACCGAAATTGTACCTTGTAGTTCGGATCTCAGCCCTTCTCAGCAGAGCTCGTCTTCGGGGGATCTTCTTCAGGAGATGATGGAGAGCGAAACGCCTCCACCTGTCGCACCTTCATGCGAGGCGGACGACCACGAGGTGTCGTCGCGAGGGTTTCCCGAGTCCGCGGGGCGGAAGGTCCGCGCCAAGCGGGCGGCGGTCGGAGGAGCTGAAGGATCTGCCAGCGAAGCGGTTATCTCGTAAGATCACCGTGCGCTAATGGGTATGGTGATTGAATAATTGCATCCGCTGAGAGCGGATTGCGTGAAGCCGTCGAAGCTTATCGACGGGTTCGAGGTACGCAAAAATGATGTACCTTCGGCGCTTATGCATATAGAATGCGCCAGTATAGATAGTAGCCCCGAGACTCGGTATGTTGTCAAAATTGACAGTGTGTCGAGGATCATAATCTCAGTTATAACATATCGCTGCTCCTAAATAGGTGGCGGGCGTCCGTGGCCAGCGGATCGATGAATTTGCCGAACTAAAGCGGCAACTTGACGAGGCAGATGCGGACATCGCGCTTGTCAATAAGCGGTTTGACGAGTCACAAGGTATGCGACTTCTTCGCGGACGCATGGTAAGGGAGCTTGACGCCCGTGCCTTACTACTTGTATGCTTAATGCAGCTGGTGCCGCTGCTGTGGAGGAGCTGCGGGCGAACTCGCCCTAGCTAAAGAGCAAGCCAGAAATAGTAATGCGGCGCTTTAAGGGCGGCAAGAGCTAAAAGCGAACGGGCTGCTCTTTGCGCGAAGAAGAGGAAATGGCCGATATGGCCATAAAGTTGAAGAATGCTACCGACCGCTGCGGGTTCTTGAAAAGAATGTCAAGCGGAGTAAGAGGACCTGAAAAGGCCACCGCCGAAGTTAAGGGTGCCCGCCCGCAATGAGAGCTGCAAAGGAGGAGCTACGCGGGCTGTGGATGTTGCTTTGGAAAGCCTTTTCTGCTGCGGAGGAAGTTCACGGATCCGAAGTATGCTCAGTTGGACCGGTTGTGGAGTTCAGAGGATGCTTATCTGGATTTAGCGGCAAGTGCCGCGGACGCGATCGTGCACTTCCGAGGCCAGAAGGGGCACAGAAGGGAAGAGCTGTTTTGGTCGCAGTTCCATAGTCCAGAGCGTCCTCTTCCGTTAGCCCATCGGTTGGCCGAATGGGCCGAGCTGAATAGGTTGTCCGGACTTGCCATGAAGGCTGTCGTGACTCATTTGTGGCCGAAAAGCCCCAAGCCGAAGAGTTATTTTGGCTTGATGCAACAGTTCCTTGGTGCGGTGCCGCATATCGATGCAATGAAGCGGTCAGCATGCATAGAGGGAGCAGGGATGGCTCTTGCCCGTGTCAAGACATACTGTGCGGAGATGAAGGCCACCGACGTTGCATCCCAAGACTCGGACAGAAGCTGAGTACCTGCCGAGCACTATTTTGAGGAAGTCCTGCAGGGCGCTCGTTTAATAGAGACGCAGTGCTCGAAGGATATTATGTTTAAATGACATGTATGATTTGTGAAAACAATGTTTCAATATAATATAAGAGCTTTTTATACTTGTGCGTTCAAGTATTAAAACGCCTCTGGCGGCCGCTGATGTATATGTGTATATAACCTGAAAGATGGCAGTCTTCGGCTTCAGCCCCCACGCACATAGTGCGGGGGTGTTTGCAAAAAAGCGCATTTTCACACTTAATCCAACATCTTGGTCCTGTGAAGGAGGTGATAGTGTAGCAAACTAGGCAACTAGACTATAATGCTTTATCACTTTCACTTAGCC
The DNA here is from genome assembly GCA_021605205.1 of Aegilops longissima. Taxonomy (NCBI): domain Eukaryota; kingdom Viridiplantae; phylum Streptophyta; class Magnoliopsida; order Poales; family Poaceae; genus Aegilops; species Aegilops longissima. Next base: position 26,857,285 of record CM038679.1, on the reverse strand, counting down.
ATAGGAGCTCGATGGTGGGGCTACTATATAGCCCCTAGGGGCACCGCGCTCTTCCGAATTCGGGGCGCGTATGTGCCTGACCGGGAAATGGCCCTTCGTCAATGCGGGGGAATTCTAAACATTCCGCTGGGTCATCGAGTGGTTGACCAGTCTCATGCTATATCATGACAGTCAGTTTTAGCTTTCTCCACTGAGGTGCTCAACCCAGCTCAACCGGGGCACAATCGCAGTGGTTCTCCCAGCGCTACCTTAGCCGATATAACGGAACGTAAGGTACCAAAACATGGGAGCCGGGCAAACCCAACATTTGACCAAAGACATGATTCGGAGCTGATGCATATAAGGCCTAACTCGAGACGCCGAACACTCCCTAAGGTATTCGGTCTTCATAAAAACGGGCAGAATAATGCCCTAAGCCCCTGGTGTCCAGGTACGTGCAAAAATTCTGGTGCGGCCGATGCCAAAACGCCAGCCTCCTCCTCGGTTATAGTAAGAAACCGGGGATGTATCAACAAGAGACAGAAAAAGGTTTACGAGGGTCTTAATCTGAAAAGAATCCTTGCGACGGGTCCTCGCTGCACGTCTGCGCTTTGTGTCTCCGCAGCCGTATCACGGACGGGTGTAGCACGGTGTTCATCTGAAAAGAGAAGAACTTAGTCGAAAAGAAAAAATATCGTGCGAGAAATGTACTTTATATTAAATAAACAGAGTACGGTTCGGAAGGTAAATAAAATTGAGCTTTATTGTCTCTTGTTGTACGTGCGTGCAGCCCCTTGTATGGGGGTATGCCGCTAGTATGCGCCGGACTCGTCTAGCCGTGTCCGGGGTTTGAATGACCTATTCAGGTGCTTTGGTTAGCGGAGCCGGATTGGTGTGGGGCTGTCAAGGCAGTCTCATGTTCTTCCGTGCTCTAGTAACACTTAATACTCCATTTTAATGAGATGATGCCGCGTGGACCGGGCATTTTAAGTGTAAGAGATGCATAATGCGGTATTGCGTTAAAAGCGAAGCTTCACGCCCAAAGAGTGCTTGATAGCTACTTTGAATGGGGCGATGTGGAAGGTTAACTTTTCGCGCGGAAGTTGTCGATGAGCCGAACACAACTTCTAGCAAGAGGGAGCCCGCATAATGGGCATATGGGCTGGCATTACCCCTTTGAAGGAGGTGTTGCTATGGCGAATTTTGGTTGGGTCTATCCCCATTTTGCGAATTGTGTCCTGATATAGCAGGTTTAGATCGCTACCTCCGTCCATTAGGACTTGTGTAAATTGGAGTCCGTCGATTATAGGATCTAATATCAAGGCAGTCCATCCTGCGCTCCGGATACTTTCGGAATAGTCCTGATGATCGAAGGTGATTGGTTTTGACAACCATCATTGGGACTCTGCTGGGATAGACAGTACAACACGTGTTTCTATGGGCGCCGCTCTGTTTTTCCCTGTTGTCACTTGAAGTGAGTTTACTGTTTTGACTTTTTGTGGGAAATTCTTTTGTTTTCCGGGGCTCTGCTTATGGTGCTCGTCATCGTCCTCGCTTGGTGTGTCGAGCCCCTTGTGTTCGGCGTTGAGTCTGCCGGACTGCTTGAAGACCCAACAATCTCTGTGGGTATGGTTTGCAGGCTTCCCGGGAGTACTGTGGATTTGGCATATCTTGTCCAAGATTTTGTTTAAGTTGGATAGCTCATCACTATTGTCCTTAAGGGGCAGTTTTTTATTGTTCTGCCATGAGCTTTTGAATCCGGCGTTGACTGTCGCGCTCTTTGGACCGTTCCCCTTAATCCGGTGCTGGTCCTTGCTGCGTCGTGGTTTCCCATTCCCATCCCTAACTTCGATGTACTTGGGTCGCTGGTACTGCATCTTGCTAGCCGACTATCCTCTCCCGCGCAAAAGCGGGTCATGAGGCTTGTTAGTGCAGCCATGGTTCTCTGCTTCTCCTGGCCGAGGTGTCTGGCGAGCCATTCGTCTCGGACGTTGTGTTTGAAAGCTGCTAAGGCTTCGGCGTCCGGACAGTCGACTATTTGGTTCTTTTTGGTGAGGAACATGTTCTAGAATTTGCGGGCTGACTCTCCGGGTTGTTGAGTTATATGACTTAAATCGTCTGCGTCCGGAGGACGGACATAAGTCCCTTGAAAATTTGCCCGAAAAGCATCCTCGAGCTCTTCCCAACTTCCAATGGTATTTTCAGGGAGGCTTTTGAGCCAATGCCGGGCTGGCCCTTTGAGCTTGAGGGGTAAGTATTTTATGGCGTGGAGATCGTCTCCTCTAGCCATGTGTATGTGGAGGATGTAATCCTCAATCCGCACTGTGGTCTGTTGTTCCGTCAGATGCCTCTATGTTTACGGGTTTGAATCCCGCTGGGAATTCGTGGTCCAGCACCTCATAGGTGAAACACAGGGGGTGTGCGGCACCCCTATATTTGGGTGTGCCGTGATGTTCAGATATTTGACGTGCTGTATTGCTCGCCAGAACTTGTTTCCTTGGCCCGTAGATAGATCAAACTGGGTCATCCTTTTGGTGCGAATCCTTATGCGGATCGCGTGCCGGCTTGTGTGCGGCGCCGCTTGCTGCTCTACGTTTGCCATGTGGTCGTCCGTCCGACCGGGTGGCCTTCTTGCTTTTTGATTGTGGGGGCTCTACGGCCTCCTCATCAAATTCGGGCAGTAGTTTTCTCTTTCGGTAGCTCTTTGTTCGGCGACTGTCGCCATATTTGTCTGCGGTGTTGAGTACTTTGTTCCGTCTGATTCTGAATGCATCTTCCGCTGTATTGAGCTTCCGCTTTTGCTTTTTCAGGCTACACGCAGTGGCGACGAGCCTTTTGTGGAGGTTCTTCTGCTCCAACAATTTGTCCAGCGTGAGATCGTCCGGACTGTTATCTTCACCGGGGACGGGTTGTTTATCCAAGTTGTCCTGTTCGGACGGTTGCTCGATAGCATGTTCGTCGTCCACCGGTTCGCCCTGCTCTATGGCTGGGTCTTTGTCGAGGCGGGACTTGGTGCGGCGTTTACGTTGCCGTTTTGATTGCTTTTCGAGGGATTTATCCTTCGTAGTGTCCCCTTGTTCCTCGTCGTCACTTCCTTTAGGTGATCCACCATGTATACATCATGGGATGAGGTGGTTGTCCAGTATCCTATAGGTGCTGGTTCATGGTTGTCTCCTACATCGTCGTCCATACCGTCGATGTCTTCGGAGTCGAAATCGAGCACGTCGTTTAAGCTTTCGACACTGGCTACAAAGTGGGCGGTGGGTGGGCGTTGAATTTCTTCGTTGTCCGCATCCCAACCTTCCTGACCGTAGTCCGGCCAGGGCTCTCCTGATAAAGAGAGAGACTTTAGTGAATTCAGGATGTCGCCAAAGGGCGAGTGCTGAAAGATGTCCGTGGCAGTGAACTCCATAACCGGTGCCCAGTCGGATTCGACAGGCAGGGGCGCGGGAGGTTCGGGGTCCGGAAAGGAGTCCGGCACCTCGGAGTCACGAGCTTTGCAAAGGATAGGGATGGCGTTCGGCTCAATCGCCGTAGAGATTTCAGCCCCCGAGGTGGTGTCCAACCAACCATCCTCGATCGGCGAGATCGGCTCTGAATCAATGGTCGGAGCAGACACTAGTGCGGCCTCCAGGACACTGTTCGGCGGCAGAGTTAGATCATGCCCATCGAGGTAGTGCGGCGCGCTTGGCTGCGGCTCGAATCCGTCGAAGGTCAAGTCTCCGCGGATGTCGGTCGTGTAGTTTAAACTTCCAAACCTGACCTGATGGCCAGGGGCGTAGCTTTCGATCTACTCCAGATGGCCAAGCGAATTGGCCCGTAGTGCAAAGCCGCCGAATACGAAGATCTGTCCGGGGAGAAAGGTCTCACCCTGGACCACATCGTTGTTGATGATTGAAGGAGCCATCGGGCCTATAGGTGACGACACAGAGGAACTCTCAATGAAAGCACCAATGTCGGTGTCAAAACCGGCGGATCTCGGGTAGGGGGTCCCGAACTGTGCGTCTAGGCGGATGGTAACAGGAGACAAGGGACACGATGTTTTTACCCAGGTTTGGGCCCTCTCGATGGAGGTAATAACCTACTCCTGCTTGATTAATATTGATGATATGGGTAGTACAAGAGTAGATCTACCACGAGATCAGAGAGGCTAAACCCTAGAAGCTAGCCTATGGTATGATTGTTGTTCGTCCTACGGACTAAAACCCTTCGGTTTATATAGACACCGAATAGGGTTAGGGTTACACAGAGTCAGTTACAATGGTAGGAGAACTACATATCCGTATCGCCAAGCTTGCCTTCCACGCCAAGGAAAGTCCCATCCGGACACGGGACGAAGTCTTCAATCTTGTATCTTCATAGTCTAGGAGTCCGGCCAAAGATGATAGTTCGGCTATCCGGACACCCCCTAGTCCAGGACTCCCTCACCCGCCACGCGATCGCTGAGTTAGAGAAACGATGAGGTTGAAGAGATTGCTCTAGCACGGACTCCAAGAAATATGGTGTCAGATGGAAGTCGTGCTGGCAAGCTCCAAGGACCAAATTCCTCGTCAAGGAATTATTATATGTGCCTCGAACAGTCTATCGAATTTTGACGAAGACTATGAGTCCTATCAAGGGCCACGACTCGAACGATGAAGAAGTCGTTGGCATCATGAAGAATATGCTTTTCAACATCATCCATGGCGTTCCTGTCAATTTCCATGATTTCTTCATGAGGACTCGCCAACATTGCCATGTCACCTTTTGAGTGAAGCCTTATGCACCTTGGATTATGAGATTCATCAGGTCAAGATCTTCACTGAATTACAAGGCTGATACTTTGAACCACTGGAGCTACCTGCCCCCGATTGAAGTCCTCAAACGGCCAATTACCTCAGCTGATGAAAAGGGAAAAGCTACTGCTGTGATAGATGAAGGCATTCGTCCATTGGATGGACAGTTCCGCAAAGCAGCATCTTACTCCACCAATGATGACTCTGCCACACATGACACAGCAGCACATACCTCAGTCAAGCAAAATCCTCAAGGAACTGCACCCAGGGTGATGACTGATCGTGAGTTACTCCTCAGTCTTCATCAGAAGGTTGATCGCAATCATAAGTGGGTCAAACGTCAGTTTGGTACTCTTCTTTACAACCTGACCTCAACACACAATGCAGTGAAGAAAAACCACTACTATCTTCATGAAACCTTCAAGCGCACCTGGGCTGTCCTTTCACATGTCTACAATGAAGAAGAACTGCAATCAATGGGACTCAAGGAAGAATTTGACTAGTCTGCTCCTCCTCCGAAGAAATTCAAGAAAGTCAAAGTTCCTTCCTTGGTGGCCAGCTCCTATTCTTCATCTCGCGACACTGATGAAAATGAAGATTTGGAAGACATCGCTGCTGGTCCTACTTCGACAAACAACCCGACAATCTTTGGCGCTCCGTCTTCAACTTGAAATTCTTCAAGAGCGTTAGTCCTCGCCGATCCTTTTGGTCATTCGATGACAAAGGGGAGAAATTTGAGTTAGTCTTCAAGCGGGTCTTGTTTTTGTCTATTTACAGTATTTTATTAAGTTACAACTCTCGTTCTTCCAAAACCTTTTTGGATCGAGTTGTAATCTTAAACCCGATGGTGCTTTGATACTTTTGATGCATTATGCTTTTGCTCTATGCTCGACTACGAGTTTTGATATTTGTTATGCTCTCGATCCTCATGAGCTCGTTGAAAATCTTCAAATCAATTTGGGCTCTGATACTCATGAAAAAGTTTCAAATTCCTCATACGCATTGGGCTCTGATACTTTTTATGCATGCATTGCATAGCATCAAGCACCATATTTCATCATGCATTTCAAATTCCTCATATTATATGTCAAATGCGTGTATGAATTACAAGATATAGGGGGAGATCTCCATGATTCAATTCTTCAAATGTGCATTGCCTCAAAAGCAAATTCCTCACTATGCACATCTTCAGGGGGAGTTCTTCTATATCTTGCAATCAAATTCCTCATTATCAGTATTTACACTTCATATGTTTATCCCCGTTGAAAACCTAACCTATATTGTCATCAATCACCAAAAAGGGGGAGATTGTAAGTGCATCTAGTGCCCCTTAGTGATTTTGGTGTATTGAAGACTTATAGGTTAAGTAACTAATGCATTTGTGAGTGTACACAGGTCTATAAGTCTATGAGGAGTTTGATATTTACGGTGAAAGTCGACCCTAAAATGAAGTTCTTCAATGAAGACTTTGATATTCTGAAGACTTTCTGAAGACTTTGAAAGTGAAGAAATTGGTGTGATCCTGAAGACTTGGTATTCGCTTGAGGAACATGAAGCGTGAAGACTTTTGTTTTCGTAGTTTCATTTTCTCTTTCTTGAGTCATAGGAAACACCGTACTGTTAAAGGGGGTCGAGGAAATACTAAGGAAAATTTCCATTTGATGCTCAACTCAAAATCCTACACCTACCAAACCCTTGAGTGAAGCCTTTGGAAATCTCATACAGATTCAGTCAATTTCTTGATGTGAGAGACGAAGTTCTTACAGTCCTTGAGAATTTATTCGACTGAGGAGTTAGGAATTCGCCAAAGTCTGAATTGCCTACACGATGAGGAACATGATAGCCACGAGGAATTTGATGTTCAAATTTCCGACCGTTCTTGTCTTCTTGCCACCTGTCCCAAATATCTTATCCACCTAACGGTCATATCATTGAAGGGCATTTATGTCTTATCATGTCGGGCTGCTCCCTAGGCTATAAATAGCCGCCCCTACAACCACTAGTTGGTTGGCTGCTCGAGAGAACTTGACACTTGTCATTTGAGAGCAACCCATCCTCCGAGGACTTTGAGTGAAAATCATCAAGTGAGAAAAATCCAAAAGTGAGGAAAACCCAAAACCAAACCCCAACAAACCCAAAGTGATTGAGCATCATGAAGAAATTGATCCTGCGTGGATCCGGCGCTTTTACCTTTGAAGACTGTGCTTCTTCCAGACGGTTAGGCGTCACGGTCTAGAACATCCAAGAGGAATTGTGGATCGCCGAGTGACCAAGTATGTGAAGGTTTGGAAGTCGCTGAAGACTTACCACGAGTGATTGGACGAGGTCTGCGTGACCTTAGTTCAAGGAGAATACGGTGAGGACTTGGTGTCTGAGCTGCGTGCTCGATGGTCGGGTGTCCGGGACTGCGTGTCCTCGAGTTTAAATACTCGAGCCGCCCAACCAGACGTACAACCGAGACAGCAGTTGGAACTGGTCTACCAAATCATTGTCTTCACCAACCTAACTGGTTCTATTTCCTCAACCCTTTCATTTCCTCATTCTTGTGTTGAGTGTTTGTTCATATCTGTGTTTGAAGACTTTGGTGAAGACTTTCTCAATTTCCTCAGTTCAATTTCTTGATCTGTTTGTCTTCATCTTGTGTTATCCCGTGATTACGCTTTACGTACTCTGTGATTGTCTTCATTTCATCATGATGACTATGCCTGTAATCTGCTATGCTTACTTCGAGTACTTATTCCGCTGCATGTATTTCTTAGCTAAGGAATTTCCTCACCAGCAAATTCCTCGATGAAGAATTTGTAAAATTCTCTAAAATCGCCTATTCACCCCCTCTAGTCGATATAACGACTTTCAATTGGTATCGAGCAAGGTACTCCCTTGTTACGTGTGATTTTAGTTTAACCACCGGAGTTTTAGTTATGTCGACCGCAGGTATGATCAAGGTCTCAGCAGGGTGTCCTACCTTGATGGGACGGACTACCCCTCTTGGAAGAACAAAATGAGAATGCATCTTGAAGCAATTGACAACGATCTACGGTATGTTGTGACAAAAGGTGTTTCCTCGGTCACACCCTCTCGAATGATGCTGATGTGAAGAGATTCAAGCAACTCGATTCTCAAGCGAAGAATATCATATGTGGCCATCGAGCAAAGGTCAATATGGAAGAGTGAGTGCTTTGGAATCTGCCAAACTCATCCGGGACAGGCTGTCCAAAGTAAATGAAGGTGTTTCAACTCAGCGTGACTCTCGAGTTGATGTTCTTGGAATCTCTTCAACCGCTTCAAAAGACTCGACAATGAAAATGTTCAACAAACCTTGATCGCCTCACCGACATCTCAAATGAGCTTCAAGCACTGGTGCCCCGACATCACCGACCATGAGGTGGTGAAGAAATTGCTAAGATCGCTTGATTCCTCATTTGATACTCGCACCGATGATACAAGAACGAGCTGATTACAAGTCTCTTGATCCTGCTGATATCCTCGAAGGCTAAATACTCACGAGTTCGACTTGTTTGAAAGAGATCTCTATGGTTCGGCTATGGAAAAACACGTGCCACGAAGGCCAAGGCTAAATCTGAATCGAGAGTGAAGACTCGGTAGTAGCCTTGGAGATCTGAAGAATTTGGCCAGGAGCTAGCACTGCTCGTGAAGAAATTCAGAAATTCACAAGGCGTGGTCGTTTTGGAAAATCCTCAAGAAGCGGTGATTCCTCATCTAGTGACTATAAGCGAAGACTTTGCCACAAATGCAAGAAACCTGGTCACTATATCCAAGATTGTCCTCGATGGGAAAAGGAATTAAGAAAGAAGAAACACAAGGATTACGATTACGATGACATGAAGAAGAAGAAGAAATCATCAAAATCTTCATCATCAAAATCCTCAAAGCCTTCTTCTCACAAGAAGAGCAGCTCCAAAAGGCTCGGGCATTCATTGGCAAGGAAATGGACTCTGAAGCTGAATCGAGGAAAATGAGGAAGAGGAGGAGTCGAAGAATCCGAATCTGGTGTGGCTAGTCCGGCTCTTGCTCACGCTTATGTTAGCAAGTCCATCTTCAACTTGAAGAAACTGACTCACCGACAAACTGATGAGGAAAATGATGACTACGCCCCACCTATTGCTTCATGGCAAAATGTGCCAAGGTACTCAATTTCACCTCCTCTGAATCTAGTGAAAATGAATCTGATGAGGATCTCAAGCCCAGCTACTCTAAACTTGCTAAGATTGCTATAAAACAACAAAGGGCTTTTGAAAAGGTTCAAAACATGCTAGATAAGAGTGATGATATGTTAGGTGAAGAAATGGATCGCACTCAAGCCATGACTGAAAATCTTCAGAGAGTTCAGTCTAGGCTTGACAGCCTTCAAGGTCATCATAACACTCTCTTATCTGATCATGAGAAACTTTCTTATGAATTTCTTCAAAGAAAGCAAGATCTTGAGAAGCTAAGAGCGAGTTATGAAGATCTTCAGAAGGAGCGCGATTCATTACTTGCTCAACAAATCAGCGCCTCTCAAGAAGAATTTGTTCCTCCATGCTTAAAGTGCATTGAGCGTGAATCGCTAATTCTTCACTGAATGTTCAAATGCTTCAACTGTTACAAATTCTTCACCTGCCTCTGCTATCACTAATTCCTCATCGAGGACATTGCTAGTATCTTGACGATGCGAGGCTGAAGGAATTGTACATGACAGGCATGTACAAAAGCCTCAAAGGGCATCAGACTCTTTGTGATGTGCTTAAAAGCAGATCCTCAATAGGAACCCTAGGAAAGAGGGTATTGCCTTTGAGAGGAAACTCAATGCCGATGGAACATCTTTGGAAGCTGAGCGGTATCCCAAAACCTCATGGGTTGCTGCAAAGGGACCTCCAGTTGATCCATCTACCTTATCTGGCTTTACATGTGAATTTCCTCATTACGATGATGAGTCATTTGACTCAACTATAAACTGTTCAAAAATCAGAATGGTGAAGTATTTGCTAGATATGTTGGCACTAAGCTGCAGAACGGTCCCCTATGAAGAAAATCTGGGTTCCCAAGAAATGTCTTGAAAGTCTTGGTGAATGTCCTCATGACACCACCTGTGAAGAAAAGGAACCCCAGATCAAATTCTTCATATGGACAAAATTCTTCATATGGATCCAAGTCCTCATACGGACCAAATTCCTCCGTGGATCAAATTCCTCAAAAGGATCAAAGTCCTCATATGATTATCATCGTGCTAATAACTCTGTTTCGCAGGTAGAGCTAAGGGCTATGAATATATGCATTATTCTTCAAACCAATATGTTCATAAGTCCTCGAAGAATTTCTTTGCTTATTCATATGCTTACCTAACCCTCTTATGTGAAGCGAAATGGTTTGGCCTCTATGCCACCATTCTCATATGGTGCTTTCATGAGTGATGAACTCTTTGCCACCCCTTGAGATGTGGGTGGTGAAGAAAAGAACTAATCTCTTCTGCAGGTCAGGTCTCGGGCGTGCCTTAACGTCTGAAGAATTTCTTTGGGGCACGACAAAATGCACGAAAGGGCCGCAGCTAATCATGATGAAATGAACTTTCATTTCACACGTCCTCATATTGCTTATCGATTGATCTTGGTGATGAAATTCATCGATGAACTTGATATCATATTCTTCAGCGATGAAGTATATGAGATCGTAAGTTATACTAATTCATCTGCAGGATGATCAACCCAAAGCCACCGAGTGGGTTCTCGATAGTGGATGTACAAATCACATATTGGTGACAAGAATCTATTGATGGATGCTCCCTTATCACCGTCACATCTGAAGCATATCATCTTTGCTGACAAAGGCAAAAGTCAGGTATTGGGACTTGGTAAGGTTGCTATCTCTAAGGACATGCACATGGACAAAGTCATGCTTGTTGAGTCTTTAGGATATAACCTCATGTCAGTCTCAATGCTTTGTGATCTTGATATGGTAGTTATCTTTGGCAAGTATCGTTGTGTTGTGATTATGGAAGCTGACAATTCCAAAGTCTTCGAAGGCTTTAGGAGAGGAGACTTGTATATTGTTGATTTCTCAACAGGTCCACAACCAGCCGTGTGCCTACTTGCAAAAGCTTCAGAAGGCTGGCTATGGCATCGACGACTTGGTCACGCAGCATGAGGAATTTGCACACGCTTGCGAAGAAGAAGCATGTCATTGGCATTGAGAATGTCAAATTCCTCAAGGATCACTTATGCGGAACTGTGAAGCTGGAAAAATGACCAAGGCCAAGCATCCAGTGAAGACTATCATGACCACTACTCGTCCCTTGAATTGCTTCACATGGACCTCTTTGGTCCCAATCATTACTCAGGTATCGTTAATGAAGCATCACTATATGGCTTTGTTATTGTTGATGATTACTCGCTACACATGGGTACACATTGTTACTTACAAAAATCAAGTGCAGGAAATCTTCAAGCGATTTTCCTCGAGGGCTTCAACCAACTTTGGTGTGAAGATCAAGCACATCGGGAGTGACAATGGAACTGAGTTCAAGAATTCGGTCTTGATGACTATCTTGATGAACTTGGTATTACTCATGAGTTATCTGCTCCCTATACTCCTCGGCAAAATGGCGTCGTGGGCGCAAGAATAGAACTCTTGTTGAGATGGCTCGCACTATGCTTGATGAATACAAAGCGCCTAGTCGTTTACGGATTGAAGCAATTGACCTGCGTGCCACATCATCAACAGTATATCTTCACAAATTCTTCAAGAAGACTGCCTATGAACTCCTCACCGACAAGAAACCCAATGTAAGTTATTTCAAAGTCTTGATTGCTAAATGCTGGATTAGAGATCCTCACCACACCTCTAAATTTGCACGAAAGCACATGAGGTTTTATGCTTGGTTACGGAAAGGACTCGCACACCTCTGAGTCTTCAACATCGCACTTCACAAGATTGTTGACCTTTGTAGATGTGCGGTTCGATGAAACTAATGGCTGCAAAGAGAGCACCTACCTACGTGTTAGGCGAACCAGCACCGAGGATTCTATCAAGTTCAAGGCAACCGAGGATGTCATTCCTCTTGAAGAAACTGCTGAAGAATTCATTCTGTCTGTGAAGAACGTCGAGTGATGCACTGAAGATAATCTTTGAAGAAAATGGTCTTTGAGGAAAATGATCAAATTCCTCGAAGACAACCAGCTCATCCTCGCGTTGCAAAAGAAGTGCAAGTTGACAAGATCATCGATGACATTGAAGCGCCAGTCCTCTCACTCGCTCAAAAGCTTCACACTTATCTAACTTTTGTGGGCACTATGCTTTTGTCTCTATCACAGAGCCCACTAAGGTAGATGAAGCATTTCGGGCAGGAGTGGATTCAGGCCATGCAAGAAGAATTACATCGATTCGAGCTCAACAACGTCAGGGAACTGGTCAAACGTCCAGATCCTCGCAAGCATAATATCATTGGCACAAAGTGGATCTACCGCAACAAGCAAGATGAAAATGGTCTTGTGGTGAGGAATAAGGCACGACTAGTAGCTCAAGGCTACCATGAGTTGAAGGAATTGATTTGATGAAACTTTTGCACTGTCGCTAGACTTGAGTCTATTAGCATATTACTCGCCTATGCTAACCATCACAATATCACTTTATATCAAATGGATGTGAAAAGTGCATTCCTCAATGGTAAGCTTGAGGAAGAAGTATATGTTGCTCAACCCCTGGGTTTTGAAGATCCAAAGAATCGACAAAGTCTTGAGACTAAATAAGGCCCTCTATGGCCTCAAGCAAGCCCCTCAGGCGTGGTATGATACATTGAAGGAATTCTTCGTGAAGAATGGCTTCACACCAGTTCACTCGACCCTACTCTCTTTACTAAATCTTATGATGGTGAACTGTTTGTGTGCCAAATATATGTTGATGATATTATCTTTGGCTGTCTTGACCAACGTTATAGTGATGAATTTGCCTATATGATGAGTGAAGAATATCAAATGTCTATGATGGGAGAGTTGAAATTCTTCTTAGGTCTTCAAATTAAATCAACAACACAATGGCATATTCATATCTCGGAGAAATACCTCAAAGATGTCTGAAGAAATTGGCATGCAAGATTGCAAAGGCGTCAAAATTCCTATGCCCACAAATGGCCATCTATGCCTTGATGAAAATGGTATTGACTTGATCACAAGGTATACCGCTCCATGATTGGTTCTTTATTGTACTTATGTGCATCTAGGCCAGATATAATGCTTAGTGTTTGCATGTGTGCCCGATTTCAAGCTACAGAAGGAATCACACCATAAGGCTGTGAAGCATATTCTTGATATCTAGCTCACACACCAACACTAGGATTATGGTACCCCAAGGGCTCTACTTTTGATCTCATTGGATATTACGACTCGACTATCTTTGGTGATCGTGTGGACCGCAAGTCAACATCTGGTACTTGTCATTTCCTCGGACGATCTTTGGTGCATTGGTCCTCGAAGAAAGCAGGCTGTGTATCACCATCCATCTGCGGAAGCTGAATACATTGCTGCTGGCTCGTGTTGTGCTCAATTACTATGGATGAAGCAAACCCTCAAGGACTATGGCATCAACGTGAAGAATGTGCCTCTCTCTTGTGACAATGAGAGTGCCATCAAGATTGCTCACAACCCAGTTCAGCACTCGAAGACAAAGCACATTCAAATTCGTCATCATTTTCTTCGTGATCATGTGTTGAAGGGCGACATCTCCATCGAGCATGTGAAGACTGAAGAACAGCTAGCTGATATCTTCACTAAGCCCTTGGATGAGAAGAAATTTAGCAAGTTGCGGTGTGAGCTAAATATCTTAGAATCTCCGAATGTTCTTTGAAAAGGCACACATCCTAACACTTATGCAAAATTGATGACTTAGATGTGCAACACATGAAGAAAAGTTTTCCTTCAATCAATGAAGAATAACACTCTAAGTGTGAAGAAATTAATGAAGAATTTGATTCTCGAACCCTCGACAATTGTATGCGGTGTCTGAAATCATCATTCTTATCTGATGGGTCACGCCACCACCAAAGTTGAAAATCTTCAATTTGAGTTTTTCCTCAGTTTTGAAATTCTTCAATTTTTCAAATTCTTCAACTTTGCAAAATCTTCACTATTTCCGTCGTCTTTCTTCATTGGCTATATATATATATATGGGTTTATGTCCTCTACAGCATTCACTTATGGCTATTTCTTCAAGTCGCTTTTTCTGCTAAGTGAATGTGATCGGACCCTTCCCCCTCTATGCTATACTCAACCCAATCCATTCACAAATTCTTCATGTGCGTTCTACTTTGAAACTCGTTCAAATTCTTCACTGTGTCCTTGACAGCTGAAGAAATTACAGCGAATTTTAAAACGAATCTTATTCAAACCTTCGCTTTTACCGCTCAAACCGTTCCGCATCCCATGATGCATTATTATATTCACCCACGATCGCTTTACGATCTCCACTACACGAGACGTGGGTGACACATGTCGTGAGAAGGAAGCGGTCGAGGCATGTTAGTCCTAAATCTTGGACGATCCGTTTTTCACCGTGTCTATAAATACCCTCTCTCCCTTCCTCACTCTTTTACTCCGCTCGACCTCTCTCCCGTTCGAGCTCCTCAAAACCCTAAGCGCCGCCGCTTCTCCATCGTCGCCGGTGAGGAAAAGCTTCTTGCCTTGACCTCTTCACCCGACGTACTCGCGCCGACCGTGGAAAATCTTCACTCCGCCGTCGCCGTAGCTGATTTCCTCTGCCAAGTTAGGGCGGGAAGATCTGAGCAGACGAACTTCCCAACTGTTCATCTCAGTTAAATCGTGTTCTTCACTTGAGTAAATTAAAAGTTACTTTTATTACTCACTTTGATTCTCAAATCTTCTTCAAATTCTTCAAAGGTGTTTATTCTTCAAATTCTTCACACATATGAACACCTCAAATCTCTTGACTCGTTTCTCTAAGCAATGATTTTCTTCAAGATTCCTCAATTGTGTGGATCCTCGATCTATACAACTCTGGAACCTAAGACAAAAGCGCTTAGTGAAATTCTTCAAGGCTCATCTGGTCAAAATCCTCAAAACTTGTTCTTTTGAAAAACCTTACGAGAACGCATATGACCTCTTCAAATTCCTCGCACCTATACTCTGTTCACGGTACAAATGTCGCTGCTGAATCCCTAGGTTCTCATCAACTTAACTCATTTGCAGCGTTCCTCGAAGAAAAACTGCACACTTCTTGAGAGAACTCAATTGTTCAATTTCCTCACGAAGAAAATGGCGAGATGGTAAGAAGCCATGAAGGGAGGAAAGAAACCGAGGTCATGACAACATTGAAATCCACGAGGAAATATATGCTGACTATTGTACACCGGATGAGAAAGCAAAAATCAGCAAGGTGCGTATTCGAGAAGATTGAGCGGAGATGGGCACGGGAATGGAAGGAATACAGATATGTAACTCCTAAGTACATGAAGAAATTAGCTTTAAATCCTCCATGCCCAAGAGCTCCTTTGGCACCTGGCCAAATAGCTGATCCCACTAGCGTCAAGCGGTGAGGACTTTCACGATGAATGGGCTAAGCGCCAAGCAAAATTGGCAAAGCAAGCAAAGGAAGCGGTGAAGAAATTCAATGAGGATTCTGCTGCTGCTGCCATTGAGGTCTCGGTCAAACCGAGGAAATCAATGCAAAGAAGCCTGCTAATAAGCCAAGTGCTTCATCATCTGCGCCCTCACGGCCAAGTTCCTCATTGCACCTTCAAGCAAATTCCTCACACCGCTGCTGCTGTTCCATCAAAGTCCTCAACTGCTCCGTCAAACCTTGAGTTCTGTGCACCTAGCTACATGTCAAAGGACTGCTGGTTTCTCAATTGCCTCGAGCATCTCGCAAGTTCCTCGGCTGCCCCAATTCTTCATCGGCCCGACTCTGCTGAAGACAAAAGCAACAGTGGGCGTGGTCCTCGGCCTAGCCAAGGAAGAAACAGCTTGTAGTCCACGTGCCATCGATGATGAGGCATCGATGAAGAACTTGAAGAAATCATCGAGACCGCCAAGTTAGGGCCGCTAGAGCCAAGGGTACATCTGTGCCATCGCTCTTTGGATCCGAAGAAAGTCCTCGACTTCATTGACCTCGGCACAATGATCCCAATACCCCTCTGCTGATCTTCCTTTGACACCTGGTCAAAGTCATGCGTGACTCACTTCATCGCTGAAGAAAATGGAAGTTTGAGAAGGCGAGGGAAATCAAGAAGGCTCAATACAGGAAGGAGAGGTTCACGAAGAAAAGCGTTGTCAAGATGACACACGAGGAACTCCTCCAAATCAAACTGAAATTCAAAACCTCAGCAAGAACTTGACACATACTATGCTGATTGGCAAGGAGTCAAGACCAGATTAAATCGATCGACGAAGAAAATCACAAGTGTTGCTGCACCTATGCAACTTGAAATTCCTCAGGCTGAAGCCTCAGTTCAGCCTGCTGAAGAAAATGCTGATTCCAGGGCTGATGATCCAATCCCAGCCGCTGAAGAAATTGCCAGTGCACCCACTAGTGGTGCGCCTGAAGAAACTGCTCAAGTCGAGAAGGCAACTGCATCGATTGCGCTGAAGAAATTACTCAAGACAGAGGCGCATCGGTTGCTCTGAAGAAACTGCACCAAATTCCTCAGCTCCTCCTGCGCCAACTCCAACTCCAATTCTTCCATCTGCTTCTGATGTGAAGAAAACCAAGGCTGCAGAATGAGCTGCTGTGAAGAAAAGGAAAGCATCAGCTGCGTCAGATTCTTCGACTGCGAAGAAAATGAAGCCAATGACCAGCTCCGTTGAAAACCCAATTGATGCTATTCCAATTTCCTCCATACCATCAAAGGAAGTCGTTCCTTTTGGAGAAGAATATGAGATCCCAATCGGATCTGATGAAGAACATCAATCTGCTGCTTCATCAGAGAAAATTGATGAAGAAATTGAAGTGGAAGCAATCCCTTCAACCCCAGTTATTTCCTCATCAGACCATGAAATTCCTCAAGCTGGTACTGAGGAAATTGAAAATGAAGATGTGGATATTGGATGCACCACTCCAGTGATCAATGATGACTTTTGGGAAAGTCAGCATCCCAATACTCCTCTCTTCACCCGCTCCAACAAGTTCCTCACTCCCTGCGCAATTGTCCAAATAGACTCGAAGAAAATCAACCCACGATTACGTGCATGAAGAAATTCCAGCCACTAGTGCTGATGAAACTGCTGCTGCTGCTAATCCTCAGACTGCTCCTGTTGAGGAACAAGAAATTCCTCAGGCTGAAGAACCTGAACTTGTGATTCCTGAGGTGGTGATGCAACTCACTGACACCCCTCTGCCAAAGCAAAAGAATCCGTTCTCAACCAAACAAAAGTTCAAGGCTGAAGATTTCTTTGCGAGCATGTGTTCTTCATGAATATAATCCTTATGATTCTGCTCGAATTAGGAAGAGGCGCTTACGGACTGCCGGTCAAGCCAACTTCTATTCCTCGTGCTTTTCAACAAGGACAAAATCTTGATCATGCTCATATTCCTCATGTGGATATGGAGTCATTTGCCGAGCTTTGAGCCGATCCTCGGTGTTCTTCACGACACAGGACTTCTAAATTTTTGACTTGATATTTGTGATTGGAACGAAGAGCTAATTCTTGATTCTATGCAACTCGCACATCACGGAGACGCTGAAGATGTGAATTCATGGGTCTTGGATTGGATGACCGAAAACACCACTACAAGGCACCGACAAGTGAATTGCCGTGCCCTCCCACTTAGTCCTCCGCTTGATGGTGCACGTCGCATCTATGAAGAAAAGGAACTTTCAAATCACTATATGCAAGTCTTGATGAAGCCTTTGAAGCCAAGGCAAGCTCAAGGACCAAATTCCTCGTCAAGGAATTATTATATGTGCCTCGAACAGTCTATCGAATTTTGACGAAGACTATGAGTCCTATCAAGGGCCACGACTCGAGCGATGAAGAAGTCGTTGGCATCATGAAGAATATGCTTTTCAACATCATCCATGGCGTTCCGTCAATTTCCATGATTTCTTCATGAGGACTCGCTAACATTGCCATGTCACCTTTTGAGCTGAAGCCTTATGCACCTTGGATTATGAGATTCATCGGTCAAGATCTTCTTTGAATTACAAGGTGATACTTTGAACCACTGCAGCTACACGCCCCGATTGAAGTCCTCAAGCGGCCAATTACCTCGGTGATGAAAAGGGAAAGGCTACTGCTGTGATAGATGAAGGCATTCGTCCATTGGATGGACAGTTTAGCAAAGCAGACATCTTACTCCACCAATGATGACTCGCCACACATGACTCGGACAAATACCTCGGTCAAGCAAAATCCTCAAGGAATCGCACCTGTGGTGATGGTGATCGTGAGTTACTCCTCGGTCTTCATCGGAAGGTTGATCGCAATCATAAGTGGGTCAAACGTCGGTTTGGTACTCTTCTTTACAACATGACCTCAACACACAATGCGGTGAAGAAAAACCACTACTATCTTCATGAAACCTTCAAGCGCTTTGGGCTGTTCTTTCACATGTCTACAATGAAGAAGAAGCGCAATCAATGGGACTCAAGGAAGAATTTGGTGGTGCGCACCTCCTCGAAGAAATTCAAGAAAGTCAAAGTTCCTTCCTTGGTGGCCAGCTCCTATTCTTCATCTCGCGACAACGATGAAAATGAAGATTTGGAAGACACCTGCTGCTGGTCCTACTTCGACAAACAACCCGACAATCTTTGGCGCTCCGTCTTCAACTTGAAATTCTTCAAGGCGTTAGTCCTCGGTTTGATCCTTTTGGTCATTCGATGACAAAGGGGAGAAATTTGAGTTAATCTTCAAGCGGGTCTCGTTTTTGTCTATATACAGTATTTTATTAAGTTACAACTCTCGTTCTTGAAACCTTTTTGGATCGAGTTGTAATCTTAAACCGATGGTGCTTTGATACTTTTGATGCATTATGCTTTTGCTCTATGCTCGACTACGATAGTTTTGATATTTGTTATGCTCGATCCTCATGAGCTCGTTGAAAATCTTCAAATCGATTTGGGCTCGATACTCATGAAAAGTTTCAAATTCCTCATCGCATTGGGCTCGATACTTTTTATGCATGCATTGCATAGCATCAAGCACCATATTTCATCATGCATTTCAAATTCCTCATATTATATGTCAAATCGTGTATGAATTACAAGATATAGGGGAGATCTCCATGATTCAATTCTTCAAATGTGCATTGCCTCAAAAGCAAATTCCTCACTATGCACATCTTTGGGGAGTTCTTCTATATCTTGCAATCAAATCCTCATTATCGAGTATTTACACTTCATATGTTTATCCCGTTGAAAACTTAACCTATATTGTCATCAATCACCAAAAGGGGAGATTGTAAGTGCATCTAGTGCCCTTAGTGATTTTGGTGTATTGAAGACTTATAGGTTAAGTAACTAATCGTTTGTGAGTGTACACAGGTCTATAAGTCTATGAGGAGTTTGATATTTACGGTGAAAGTCGACCCTTAAAATGAAGTTCTTCAATTGAAGACTTTGATATTACGAAGACTTTACGAAGACTTTGAAAGTGAAGAAATTGGTGTGATCCTGAAGACTTGGTATTCATTTGAGGAACATGAAGCGTGAAGACTTTTGTTTTCGTAGTTTCATTTTCTCTTTCTTGAGTCATAGGAAACACCGTCTTTGTTAAAGGGGTCGAGGAAATACTAAGGAAAAATTTCCATTTGATGCTCAACTCAAAATCCTACACCTACCAATCCCTTGAGTGAAGCCTTTGGAAATCTCATACTGATTCAGTCAATTTCTTGATGTGAGAGCGAAGTTCTTACAGTCCTTTGAGAATTTATTCGGCCCGAGGAGTTAGGAATTCGCCGGTCTGAATTGCCTACGATGAGAACATGATAGCCACGAGGAATTTGATGTTCAAATTTCCGACCGTTGCCATCTTCTTGCGCTTGACTGTCCCAAATATCTTATCCACCTAACGGTCATATCATTGAAGGGCATTTATGTCTTATCATGTCGGGCTGCTCCCTAGGCTATAAATAGCCGCCCCTACAACCACTAGTTGGTTGGCTGCTCGAGAGAACTTGACACTTGTCATTTGAGAGCAACCCATCCTCCGAGGACTTTGGTGAAAATCATCAAGTGAGGAAAAACCAAAAGTGAGGAAAACCCAAAACCAAACCCCAACAAACCCAAAGTGATTGAGCATCATGAAGAAATTGATCCTGCGTGGATCCGGCGCTTTTACCTTTGAAGACTGTGCTTCTTCCAGACGGTTAGGCGTCACGGTCTAGAAACATCAAGAGGAATTGTGGATCGCCGAGTGACCAAGTATGTGAAGGTTTGGAAGTCGCTGAAGACTTACCACGAGTGATTGGGCGAGGTCTGCGTGACCTTAGTTCAAGGAGAATCGGTGAGGACTTGGTGTCTGAGCTGCGTGCTCGGTGTTGGGTGTCCGGGACTGCGTGTCCTCGAGTTTAAATACTCAGCCGCTCCAACCAGACGTACAACCGAGACAGCAGTTGGAACTGGTCTACAAATCATTGTCTTCACCAACCTAACTGGTTCTATTTCCTCAACCCTTTCATTTCCTCATTCTTGTGTTGAGTGTTTGTTCATATCTGTGTTTGAAGACTTTGGTGAAGACTTTCTCAATTTCCTCAGTTCAATTTCTTGATCTGTTTGTCTTCATCTTGTGTTATCCTGTGATTCGCTTTACGTACTATGTGATTGTCTTCATTTCATCATGATGACTATGCTGTAATCTGCTATGCTTACTTCGAGTACTTATTCCGCTGCATGTATTTCTTAGCTAAGGAATTTCCTCACCACAAATTCCTCGATGAAGAATTTGTAAATTCTCTAAAATCGCCTATTCACCCCCCTCTAGTCGATATAACGCACTTTCAGTTGGAAGCGCTTGCTTTGAACCACAAGTGATTCTCGGACGGGCCATCCATTGTCGTCCGGAGACCAAGCGCAGGACCGATCATCCGGGCTGAAGCGGCCTACTATATCGATACCGAGGTAGGAAACCACCCAAATGTCCGAGGTATAGACACAGTTGCTTCTCATAAATGGTAGTAATGTTGTGTCAACAGCAGTTGGATCGCCTTTCACCATCATTGGATAGTTTTGTCCAAGGAAGAGCGAGTTTTCTCCAAGACTATCAATTCTGTACCGGGAGAAGGAGTTGGCGCTAGCACACTAGTATCCATCCCGAATACCATGCAACGGGTGTTGGAATAGGTCCGGAGAGTGCGGCCATGGGAGACTACACCTGCTTCCTTAGAAGTAACATCATCAGTGGGCTGTATACACACGAGAAGAGGTGATCCGTCGGAATTAGTTGCCAGGCGCCAAATAGTATATGGGCGCTGGTCGTCCTCATGCTCGTGATCATCACCATCATCCTCTCCCCCTTGGTTATAAAAATCTTCAAATATAGGTGGTGGAATGTTCACAGGACCTTGGAAACACAAGAAGAAGGTTAATTAGTAAGGCTGGCCATAGTGGGGGTAACATAAGTAGTATCATGCACTAGGGACTCGCAAACATGCTTATGTGGCAGGCAATTAATGAAGAGAGAGATGGTTATAGTAACATAGGTAGATACCGTAACATAATAAATGTGATGCTACTATGTGTCATGCATGGCAATAAATGAGACCACCTATGATACTAATCTAAGATACTATGCACAATAGAGGTAGTAACATAAACTAGTAACATATGAATGCTACTAGTCTAAGTTACTCTCCACTATGACCAGCCTAAAGGGAAACTTGCTAACCCGCATGCATGTGGATGAAACAATTATAATTATGGTGGAAGACAAACGTACCGAAACAACGAGGATGCCATGCAAAAATAGTGCCACGAGTGGTGGCAGCAAACACAAGGCCCTCGTATTGAATTGCATCACAGTACTCATCCGTGTACAAAAATTGATTTTTGAGCAATATCCATCCATTCAAACCACTAAGGAAGGCGACAAGCTTGTCGAAGATAGCAACAACTTCATAGTTGTTGTAATTCCAAGAGCGGTTGGGAACTTGAGAAATTGCTATCTTTCATAGAAGACAGTCACCATGATTGTATTTGAGCGTGCGCATTACAATCTTGGTGTGCTCAACCTCTGGGCGATCTGCTGAGATTTTTGGAATTGGAACCGGTCACGAGTGTACACATTCACAAGTTCCCACTCGCAGTTGGACCCAATGTTAACAACCCAATATCCATTTCGCGCTGCCCAAGCCTTGCCCTCAGCGATGGCAACTTAACATCATCGTATCATTATCAAGCGGCATCAACTTGCAGGCGAGGCCCCGTCGTGTGACACCGATCATCGTGGTCGAGGCGAAGAAGATAGGGAGATCAAACCAATCCTTGACTCTTGGGTTCCTTGTAATGATGTTATTAGTTGAGTCGATAATGGGCTTGAACGAACCTGCCATGCTAGCCGAGGTGATGACGTCGCACCGATCAATGAGTTCCTCCACCACGTCATCTTTAAGATCGGGCAAGAATAAGCGGGTCGTTTCCGTCCTGTTCCCTCCATGGAGAAACGATCGAACAATGGCAGAAGAAAGGGTGAAGGTTGAAGGAAAATGGAGGAGGAGAGGAAGCGTCGACAGCAGTTCCAAATCGAGAGGGAAAGGCGAAGAGTCGGTGGACGGTTGCCAGTTTGCCACGGTTCACGAAGGTGCGCATGTCAACGAAACATGGTGTGTAATTTATCGTGCAAAATGCGATCTGGCCGCGTTGGCCCGAGGTGCCGCATTAGTTATCGACCTTTATTTTTTTAATGGCGTGCCGTTCAGTTTTGAAGCACGACTAACTGGTACTGTACGCAAAGAAAATATAAACTACTCCACCTCCAGTACTAGTAGTATAAAGAAGATATATAGGCTGGAGCTTCAGCGCTTTCTTGCCAAGGGCTGCCCACTTGCTTCTCACACTACCACCCTCTCTCCAGATCTAAAAAAGACGGCCCCTCTCTCCCTCCTCACAGGTGGTCACAGATCAGTTGGGGAAGAAAAGGACATGCAGCGTTGGCCTTTTCGTCGTCGTGGCGAGTCCTGTGAGCGACAAGGCCGTCCTCTCGGACCTAGCACCAGCAGGATGGCCTCCGTCCCCAAGCTCGCTGCCGTAGTGTGTGCGGAGGGCGGCGACCACGAGCGAAGCCACTTCCGCCGACCCTCGGTATGCTACCTCTTTTGAACCATACCCTTGTTCTATTGCCCCATCGCGCGTCGTTGCATGTGGATCTTTTCCACTCCACCATCTTCCCAATTTGCTATCCTGCGCTCTGCTGGCCACGCAGACGAAAACCATAATTTGCACTATTAAAGAAAACCCTACTTCATGCAGACTAATGCATATGCAGGTTGAATAAGGAAAGGAAGGAGGCTGTCTTGTGCAAGAGAGTAGGCATCGAGCAGCATCTAGGTTGAAAAGGGAAAATCAGTAGCTAAGGAGCAGTCTCGTGTCTCTTGGTTGAAGAAGGGTAGAAAGGCATGACAACGCAATAGAGAATGACCAGGTCGATCGGTTTGTTATCCTCACATAGGGAAAAGGTGGCTAAAGAGAACAAAATGTGGCGTAATCCACATATGCTGCTGGATATTTGTTGCTCGGGCAACCATACCTCCCTCACCACTCTGCGTCCGTTGAGGTACATCTTCTTGGTGCGCCTTTGTTGAATGGGCCTCCCATGCTCTTATAGCCACTTTTTTCTTTGTTAGTATAACGCTTGACGATCAAGTCAAGCAATGTTACTGCTAAAGTGATGCCACACTTAACTAATGCCGCTCTCGGTCTAATGCCACCGATAAATTTAAGCGGTGCCATTTAATGTCCTTTGGATCATTTCAAGGTTAGCTGTTGATTGTGGATGTATTAAAGATTTTTCAGCTAAGGCATTCTAATCTTTGTTGCTGACCGATATACCTGTGATGAAACTTGTTACTACCTTCAGATTTTTGCCTTTGTTAATGCTTATAGATTACATACCTCACTTTCATGAGATAAGTTAATTTTTTGTAAAGTGTCACCAAAATGCCAAAGGCTGATGTCATTGTATTTTGGTTAAACTGCATAGACAATTATGAAGACGAGAGGAAAGGTCAAGAGTGGGCACCTCCTCCTCCGGCTGTTCTCTTGATTCATTCGATCAAGTTTTTATGTTTGATCGATGATCAAGATTGTGATAACAATTTTAAGGCCCCCGAGTTGAAATGATATTTACCTTGGAGGTACATGGTTTGCAATTTTTTATCTGTCATTAGTTAATAATGCTAGTTACCTTCAGACTTCGTATTTGGTTTAATGCTCATGCATAGCTAGTATACCAATCTGAAACTTGTTACCTTTACATTTTGTATTTGTAATTCTTATAGAAACCTTCGATTGCTAGAGTTTATTGAAATCTGTTCAAGTAAAACCATTGTCTTGTACCTGTAATAAACTAACTACTCTCTTTGTTGCACTAGCCCTTTGGATTAGTGTATATTTGTAGTATTGAATGGTGTTGCATTAGCGTATGGACATAAATAGAGTGTGGCAAGCTTTCCCGGATATGTGCTCAAGAAAACTACTACCTGTTTTTCTAAATACTAGGCGTTTGGGTACTTTAAATTGAACCATAAAAATGTCTTATATTAAGGAGCAGAGGTGTAGAGTTCACTCAAATTATCCGGTAAAGCTAGTCACACCTTTGTTAAAATTAATGTTCATTATGTTATCGGAGGAGGTCTGTATGTTTGTCTCTAATGCCTGTCTACTACATGACCGACATCATGATGTAATGTTAAGTCATTTCCTTTCGTACAGTGTGCACAAAATTTGCTTAAAAGAAGAGGAAAGGTCAGGAATGGCTCGGTTTTTCAGAAAAAACTATGTATGCCTTCCTGACATCAGCCGATGTTGCTTTATTTTTTCCTTCAAACAGGTGGTTAGAAATAGTCTTGCTACCTTCTCCCATTAAGAAATTGGAATGCTTATATTTGTGAGTCTATGCTTCAACTAGTGCCACTTTTATAGTAATCACACTTTCAATATCTATGCAAACAGGGATGCTCGATTTTAGTGGAACTGCACAAAAAGTCCAACTCATTCAACATTAGGAGCATGTTTTTTTCCAAACCTTTATATCCAATTGGTGGCACTATGAGCTGTTCATTACGAAGGTACATGGTTTGCTACTATCTTGCTACTCTTTTGTCTTGCCATTAGATAGTAATACTAGTGGTTTGCATGTGAATTTATTGGCAGGGTGGACCTACATTGGAGGTGCAGTACAGGATTCAATGATTGGATGCTCAATTTGGTTGTATCGATTTCACCTCTTCCATCATTGCGAACATGGTGTGGTATATGTTTACTAGCTGCTTGATATTTGTGCGGACAGAGATGTACGCCCGTTGCTATTGGCAAATAAACAAAGTGTCCATAATTTTGGTTGAACTGCACAAGAGAATAGTATAGTCCTTGCATGCATTGCCATTTGAAAATAGACACAAAGATTGGATAGTCACTTCATGGACTGCAGAAAAGTAATCTTGTACTATTCTTGGCCAACACTAGGTGCTTCATTGCTTTGGTCGATTATACAATGGGCATCATTTTCCCTAAGTTAAAGTTTGTATTCGAAAATAGTCTCGCGGTGTGATGAGAGAAGACCAAATCATACTGCAGTGGATGTTCCTCCATCATGTGTGGTTCATTCTCATGGTTCCAGCTGTTGGTGAAACCACTTACGTTTGCAAGAGGAATTGTAGACTTCACAAACAAATTTGTCTTTAAGTCTGTACTGAATGTTGGCCAAGAGAAGCATCCATGTTAGTAGGAAGAATAGATGTTTTTTCTAGATCTTTGCTTTTGGAGCTACATATTTGTATATGATCTATGAATCATTGAGATGCATTAACATGTTGATCTTATGTATGGGAACCGTACTAGTTAGTTTTAGTTGCGACGCAAGATCCGAAGTGGCTGATCTTTGCTTTTGGAGCTACATATTTGTATATGATTTGTGAATCATTGAGATGCATGAATAGTTACTTACTTCTGTTCGCTCAGTGTTTTACAAGTTACTTATCGATCACTAGCTAGCCTACAAATCCGCTCCTGACAGTTTTATTTGCGACGCAAGATGCGAAGTGGCAGTTTTTTGAATGAAAATGCCTACCTCTGAAGAAACTGACAAGCTACACTATCGATCCTACACGGATAAAAATGCCTACCTCTGAAGAAAGCGACAAGCTACACTATCGATCCTACGGATAAATAGCGGATCACACACGTACTACCTCCTTTCCGGTTTGCAGGGCTCAATTCAAGAAACGACCTACTCGATCCTACACGAATAAATAGCGGATCACGCACGTACTAGTACCTCCTTTCCGGTTTGCAGGGCTTAATTCAAACCTCTCACCAACCAAGGTACTCCCTCCTTCCGGGTTTATTAGTCCCGTGAGAAAAGCAGCAAGACCAAGGCATGGCAATAATTAACGGCATGCAGAAGTTTAAGACTAATTAATTCCAGTGATTTAAGTGGCTGCATGTGTGCCCTCAGCTGCGACTCATTGCATGCTGCCAGCGTCTTGCTGCGGCGATTCGAGTGCTGCATGCAGCGGCCGTAATTAAGGCAGCTAAGCGATGCGAAAAAGATACGCCTTAATTGTTGCGGGCTTTTTAAATACGTGAAATCATTATTGACAAGGAGGGAGATGATTCTAGTGCACTCGTTTGACCGCCATGCCGGCGTGCGACCCAGACGGGACGGGACGACACAGTCATAATTTCAATTTCCCTAGTTTTCCACGGCAAGCTGGCGTGCTAAGCCATTATGCATTGAATTCCGATGACCGTCGCGCTACCTTCCCCCTATTAGTACTGTTTCCTGGCCTTCTCCAATGCCATCGTGACCCAACTCTCCATATCCTCATAAGCCCCCACCGGCCCGACATCGCTCGCCACGTCCGCCATGCCCCCGCCCGTCCACGGTAGGCGACGTCGGAGGCGGACCGCGGAACTAGTGTTGGTTTTTCACGGAAAAGCGAGCGAAGGAGGAGGCATTCTATCTGTCTTTAGATGGCAATGCGCAGATCGAGGAGTTGTTGGAGCGCGACCGCAAGGCGGAGGAGCAGGAGTTGTTGGAGCGCGACCGCCTGGCGGAGGAGCAGCATATCGCCGATTTGCGCTGCCAGCGAGACATGGAGCAGCAGCGCACCGATGCTCTGAGTCGCGAGCAGAGCGCCCGCAACTGGGCCTACTACGTGGAGGCCGGCGCCCGGCAAATAGCCCTGGAGGCTGTCAGGCACGCACGCGTTCACGATGCCGATTTTTACTACCAGCTCGTCAAGTGGGTTTCCCGCTTGGAAGCCGAAGCTTCGGTGGACCACGCCGACATGGAAAGGGCCAACGCGCGCGAGCAACGCGCCCTATCGCACCTCTGGCAAGTCCGAGGCAAGGCACAGGACGCCGGTGCCGGCATTTAGCGTGTACCAAAGATGGCGGCCGGCATCGTCTAGTTAGCTAAGAGTAATTTAGTACTTGTCTAGTGGGAGTAGATAGTTAACTTGGCTATGATGCTTGTCAACGTGGAAGTTCAGTACTCTATATGTGGATCAGACCTGTTACTTTTCTCTCAATATTGAACTTTCCGTTTGAACGTATGGAGTGGGCTGTTATTTTTTTAAATGGGTTGTATTTGTCCTCCACGGGTTTAGAGGCTGACTTGTGGGCCTAGCAAGTTGACGCGTACACAATCAGGAGATGATTGTATGTGGAGAGGATGACAGCAGGGACCCGCCAAGTGGATTTCTGACATCTGGGTCCCATGCCATTGTCAACGTAGTCAATAAACGAGAGAATTACTGTGGCGGGTGACACCACGGACCCGACAACTCGCCCAGTTATTTTTGTTTTGGGTTAATTTGATAAATGCCTCCGAGAAATGCCACTGCAATTTCCAAACTTTGAAAAATGCCATTTCATGCCATTTCTAGTGGCATTTTTCGAAGTCTGGAGTGGCGGTTTTCAAAGTTTGCAAACTGCAGTGGCGTTTTTCAAAGTTTGCAAAAATTGCAGTGGCATTTTTCAAAGTTTGGAAATTGTAGTTGCATTTTATGAATCACCATAATTGGGTGGTATTTATCTAATTTGTTTTTGAGGCGAATAGGGGTGTCAAGCTGGGCTGTGCGGGACACTCGGCCTGTCTAGACAACCTTTTCTTTTATGTTTACCACAGACCAGCTCGGTAGTTTTTTTCTTTTTGAAAATGGCTAGCCCAGTTTTTTGTGATTTGTCAAGTAAGTCGCTTTATCAGGCCTGTTGGGCTGCAAATCTTTCAAGACGAGGAGAGCTTCATTCGGCTGGCCGAGAAAATGGCCTATCAGTAATGAGAAATGGGATGTACATTTTTAAAACACATCAAACCGACAATTAGTTTCAAATATCTTTTTTCATTTCAACATTTTAAATTGCATTGATTTTTATGCGTGGACAATTTATTGGATTTTATATTGATATACATATATTTTTTAAATCAGTCTGAATGTGACTCGAAATTTCGGGATTAAAAACAGTTCAGACCGCACCGACATATGCAAAACTTCGTATAATATTTTAACCGTGGCCACAATATGGGTTGTAATGCTAACAAAAAGAACATGGGCTCCAAAAAAACCCGTAAAAATTAGCAAATGGGCTGTAAACTATTTGAAATAATGGCAGATGGGATGTATGCTGTTTCCACAGATTTGTGGCTTTCCACAGATGGCCTGTATACTGTTGGATGTCCATCCAACGGCCGTCGTGCTTCTTCAATCTCTGCTCTTCCTGCTCCAGCAGCTCAAACAAGCGTCGGCGGGACTGCCCGCTCCCTCCTCCCCGTGGCCGACTATGCTGCCGCGCAGGCCTCACCGCCCCACCGTACTCCCATCGCTGGCCTAGCCATCCCTCTACTCACCTACAGTCCCACACCTGCTGTTCTTCTCCGGCGACGGCAGACGAACCAGTAAACCCTTGTACAGTCATACTCCCCTCCGCGTGGGAAAACAACTGCCGAGTCTTCCCTGCCTCTGTGTCGTTCCCTTCCTAGGCCTCGCCGTCGTCCACCGCCCTGGTGCTCTCGGCATGGCGTGGTCAATGTGGTCAACGACCGACATGCATCTGAAGTGGACTGTACGTGGAGAGGCTGACAGCTGGGTCCACGGCCGCACGCAAGGAAATGCCTCCTTATTACATGCAAAATAATGATTCCTCCACCTGACATCTGGGACCCACCGAAAGGGCCTCCGTATTTCGCGAAAAAAACATTACCGCCGTTGAGAGCTCGGACCCACCAGCTATATCTTCGCACGCAAGGAAGTGCCTCCTTATTACGCCCAAAAAAGAATACTCCCCCGCTAGCTGGGACCCGGTATAGTGGGCCTACTAAGTTAGCGGGGACGAAGGGCTTTGTCAACTTAGTCAATATCACGATTCTAGCTCATTGACCGTATGATGTCCATCCAGCGGCCGTAGTGCTTCTTCAACCTCTGGTCTTCTTGCTCCGGCCGCCCAAAGCAGCGCCGGTCGTGCCGCTTGCTCCTGCCTCCCATGGCGGCTATGCTGCCGTGAGGCCTCACCGCCCCATACTACTCCCACCGCTGGCCAGGCCATCCCTCCACTCCACTCACCCACACCCCTGTTATTCTGCGGCGGCAGGTGCGCCGAACCAGTGAACCCACATACTCCTCTCCGCGTGGGCATCCTTTGCCGCGTCTTCCCGGCTCCGCGTCGTCCCTTCCTAGGCCTCGCCGTCGTCCACCGCCGTGGTGCTCTCGGGCGTGGCGTGGTCAATGTGGTCAACGCTGAATTCCATCGAAGAATCTTGTACATGGAGAGGCCGACAGCTGGGTCCACGCAGCCGCAAGGAAGTGCCTCCTTATTACGCGGAAAATAATTATTCCTCCACCTGACAGCAGGGACCTACCGGACGGGCCACCAGTATTTCGTGAAAAAAATGTTTGCCCCTGACTGCTGGGACCCACCCGACGGGCCACCGTATTTCGTGAAAAATATGTTCTCCCTGCTGTCAGCTCGGACCCACCGGAAGTGCCTCCTTATTACGCACAGAAAAATGAATACCCCCTACTAGCTGGGACCCAGCTTGGTGGGAGGCTGACTTGTGGGCCTACTAAGTTGACGGGGACGAAGGGCTTTGTCAACTTAGTCAATATAAACGATTCTAGCTCCAGTGACCGTACGATGTCCATCCAACAGCCATAGTGCTTCTTCAACCTCTGGTCTTCTTGCTCCAGCCGCCCAAAGCAGCGCCGGTCGTGCCGCATGCTCCTGCCTCCCGTGGCCGGATGTGCTGCCGCGGAGGCCTCACCGCCCCTAGTATTCCCACCGCTGGCCAGGCCCTGCAGCGATGGCAGCCTCACACCACAGCCGAACAAGTGAACCCTCGTACTCCTCTCCGCACGAGCTTCCACTGCCGCGTCTTCCCCGGCTCCCCGTCGTACCCTTCCTAGGCCTCGCCATCGTCCACCTCCCTGGTGCTCTCGGCGCGGCATGGTCAACGTGGTCAAGGAACGACTTCCATCGGACGTGAACTGTATGTAGAGAGGCTGACAGCTGGATCCACGGCCGCAGCAAGGAAGTGCCTCCTTATTACGCGGAAAATAATTATTCCTCCACCTAACATCGGGGACCCACCGGACGGGCCACCGTATTTCGTGAAAAAAACGTTTCCCCGCTGACTGCTGGGACCTACTAGCTACACCTTCGCACGCAAGGAAGTGCGTCCGGGCAAAAAAAATGATTCGCCCCCCTGACTTCTGGGACCCACCAGCTACATCTTCGCACGCAAGGAAGTGCGTCCGGGCAGAAAAAAACGATTCGCCCCCCTGACTGCTGGGACCCAGCAGCTACATCTTCGCACGCAAGGAAGTGCGTTCGGGCAAAAAAATGATTCGCCCCCCTGACTGCTGGGACCCACCAGCTACATCTTCGCACGCAAAGGAAGTGCGTCGGGCAAAAAAGCGATTAGCCCCTCATTGTTGGGACCCACCAGCTACATTTTCGCACGCAAGGAAGTGCACGGCGGTCGGGACCCACCTGGTCGAGCGCACGTGGCGTTGTCATTCTTGTCGTGACGTGTATGTACATCTTGGTCGTTGTAGAGCGCGCCGCGTGTCGTAGTAGAGGCGCGACGTAGCATGTACACGTCATTACATCGGCCGGGTGCAAGAAAGAAAATATGGCCACGTATGTGTACATACGGGCGGGTCTCGAACGCCTACTCGCGCGCACGCGTCTGGCGAGGGCTCGTGTACATGGCTGGGTCGGAGCGGAGCTTGACATCGTCGTCGTGTTCATGGGGAGGCAACAGAATCGTCGTGTTCATGGGGAGGCAGCGGAATGCGCTGTGTTCATCGGGAGGCAGCGGCAGCGTGGGAGCCAACCGGCTAGGTCGGAGCGGAATCTTGCGGTCGTGTTCATCGGGAGGGCTTGGGCGGAACAAGCGATCGAAATGAGGCTGGCGTCGCTAGCGGAGGAAAGCGGACCTCCTACGTTCGAGCGGGGTCTGTTGATCGGGAGGGTGTGGCGCCGCCAAAGCGGAGAAGCGGACCTCCCTACGGTCGAAGCAGAGTCCTGTTGATCGGGAGGGGTGTGGCGTACCGCAAAACGGACGAAACGTACCTCCTACGGTTGAAACGTGGGTCCTATTCATCGGGAGGGGTGTGGCGTACCGCAAAACGGATGAAACGGACCTCCTATGGTCGAAACAGGGGTCCTGTTCATCGGGAGGGGTGTGGCGTACCGCAAAACGGGACTCCACGGGATATTGTTCATCTCCACCGTCGAGCTCCTCCAGCTTCCACGGGCTACCATCGACCTCCTCCAGCCTCCACGGGCTCCTGTTCATCCAGCCTCCACAGCGCGCTACTCCATCGGCTACTATTCAACCACCCCTCCACGGGCACCCCTCCACCGTCTACTGTTCATCCAGCCCTCCACACCACGGGGTCCTGTTCAACCATCCCTCCACGGCCACCCCTCCACCGTCTACAGTTCATCCAGCCCTCCACACCACGGGGCCCTGTTCATCCAGAGGCAACGCCACCGCTCCATTATTCATCCAAACCACCCCTAGCGCTCCTTTGTTCATCCAATCGATCGGCTTGATTAGCAGCGATGGCGAAGAATCGCTCGATCGGGTTCGATTAACAGCCATCGATCGATCGCCGGGTTCAAGATGCCAGCGTAGCCTGCGAGCAAGCGCTTAGGTTCGATTAGAGCCCAACGCCTCGCTCGGGTTGATTAGAGCCAACGCCTTGCACACATGCGCCAGACGCACGAGAGAAAGCAGCGCATCGCTCGCCTCCGACCTCCCACCATAGCAGGAACTCCCGAAATTTTCCTCCCCTCGCATCTACCACGATTTTTTTACTGTCATGGACGGCCCAGCGAATGTCATGCAGCTCGTCTCCGGCCGCCCGGGACGAAAAAGCCCATTTTCTGTCATGATTTTTTGTCATGGAAGTAGGAGCCCACCACATCTATGGTGATACCGGGTTTTGTCACAATTATCGTCATAGAAGTGTCATATGTATAACAGAAAAAATTCGTTCGGCCCAAAATGTCACGGATGTGTCTTTTTTTTGTAGTGACTTGTAGCCCAAGCCAAGCTGCCGTGTGTGTTTGAAATCTGACCATTGCCACACGTGTCAGTTCCTTAGTGACCCAGGGTCATTTCGGACAAATCCGGTCGGGTTGCCGAGTGGCTATAAATAGCCCACCCCCTACACCATAAATTTGTGGCTGCTCAGAGTTAGTACACGGCTTTTGCCGTTTGAGAGCAACCCACGCGAAGCTTTCGGAGAGAATCCTTGCGAGGACAAAGTCCAAACCACCCGAGCCCAAAGAGTGTTTGGCATCTTTGAAGTCTTTACGTCGCGTGATCTTAAGACTTGTTACACTTGAGGATCTGTGAATCCTCCGGCCCGGTTAGGCGTCGCATTCTGAGCATCCAAGAGTCATTGTGGATTACCGGTGAGCGAAGTCGTGAAGGTTGGAAGTCTACCTTGAAGACTTACGAGTGATTGGCGGGGACTAGGTGTCCTTAGCTCAAGGGAATAAGGTGAAGCGCAGTCTTACGAGTTGAATCTCAGCCTCCCTAACCAGACGTACAGTTGCCACAGCAACTAGAACTGTTCGAACAAATCCCTGTCCTTCTGAAGCCACTGGTTCTATCTCTTACTTCTCTTTACTTACAGTTTGTCTTCGTGAAGTCATTGCACCTTGCATTATCTGTTTGACTTCTTTGTGTGACTACACATACGATTGGCTTCATACTATCTTCCATCCTGATCTTTACTACCTAGCTGCTATTAGTCTTCGTGCTTTCACTTCATTGAATACTTGACTATGGCTTGTCTAGTGTAGTCTACCTTCCCCTGCATTCGAATAGTGTTCTTTATATTGTTTGTCTTCAAAACTCCCAAGTTTTGAAGACGTTCATAAAAATCGCCTATTCACCCCCGTCTAGTCGATAACTAGCCCTTTCACTCATGCCAGCATGCCCTAGCCTCCGATGCCAGAGCCAGCACTCTGAAGCTTTTGCTAGAAGACATACGGCCAACTGTGGTCCTGCTGAGAAATCTACCATGTAGAGATCATCTTTTTGGTACCCTTTAAAGACTAGAGATTTGTCAGATTCCATAAGAACAAGGCAACGATATTTTCAAAATATCACAATCATGTCCAAGTCACAAAGCATTGAGACAGACATTAAGTTCAAACCAAGGGATTCAACAAGCATCACTTTATCCATGTGCTGATCCTTTGAGATTGCAACTCTACCTAGACACAATACCGTGCTTTTACCAGTGTCAGTAAATGTGATGTGACTTTTGTCAGATCCACGTAAGGTTGAGTCCATGAGAAGGCTTCGATCACCAGTCATGTGGTTAGTGCATCCACTGTCCGTAATCCACTCAGAAGCCTTTGGTATCATACCCTAAAGTGCAGTTAGGGGGATAGGCTTCACCAAGGGAAATCTGAAGCATAACATCTGACAAACAAGCATATTATCAAAGTTCAGATCCTGGTTAGGGCAGATAGGATGATTGTCAAGGAATCCAGGAACAAAATACATAGTAAGACCATTTGGGAATTTTATATTGCGCCCCACAAGATGCTTTAGGTCCCCAGCATAAGCATCAGGCGCCTTTGATTTCCGGCTGGAGACCTTTCCCTGCAAAAGAGAGTTAATTTTTCCTAACCACCCACATCTTCAGGGGTGGCTTAGAGGCAATGAGTCTAAGTGCAGCATCTGAGAACTTCAGCTTTGTAGCCCTAGCAAATAGCCTTGCAGGTGGTGAATAATACTCATAAGAATAAGCAGAAAAGTTCTTGGTCTTATGAACATAGCGGTTTGATGAAACACGCTCATATTCATAAGTCTGAGTATGTTTTCCCTGGACAACATTGGCGTTAGGGTGACTCTGGTGAGTCCTCTGTCTGTATGAAGCCTTTGGACCATATGAAGCCTTTGGTCTGGGGTTTGTCTTCTTCCCAGGTGGTGTCATGATGACATTCACAGGAAGATTCTCAATACAACTTTTGGGGACCCAGATCTTCTTCATAGGTGGTCCATTCCTGCAGTTAGTACTAATATACCTAGCAAACACTTCACCATTCTGATTATTAAATAGTTTATAGTTTGCATCAAAGGATTCATCAATGATAATCAGGTTAGCACAAGTGAAGCGAGATAAGGTAGACGGATCTACTGAAGGTCCCGTTGCAGCAACCCATGTGGTTTTGGGATATTGCTCAGGCTTCCAGTAAGAACCATCAACATTCATTTTCCTCTCGAACCCAACACCCTCTTTCTTAGGGTTTCGGTTCAATATCTTCTTTTAGAGGACATCACATAGAGTTTGATGCCCTTTGAGACTTTTGTCCATTCCTGTCTCAAGCAATGTCTTCAACCTAGCATTCTCATCAGCAATAGTAGTGGTATCCTCAGTAGAGGGGTTAGTTACCACATCAGCAGTTGAAGATATTGCAATAGTAGCAGCAGTAGAACATTCAGCAATAGAGACAACGTTATCACGCTCAAGACATTTTAGACATGGTAGTTCAAATCCTTCCTGAGCGGAACTGATCAGTTGAGCATGAAGTGACTCATTCTCCTTTTGAAGATCTTCATGAGCTGCTCTCAAGTTCTCAAGTTCTTGCTTCCTTTGAAGATAATCGTAGGAAAGCTTTTCATGAGTTGTTGAGAGCATTTCATGACGACTTTCAAGTTCCTCATACTTAACATGAAGATTTTTGATGTCTTCAATTAAGGACTGAGATCGGGTCATTTTCGCGTCCAACAGGTCATCACTTTTGTCTAGCAATTTTTGAATATGTTCCATAGCATTCTGTCGTTCAGTTGCAATTTTAGCAAGTGTTTTGTAGCTAGGTTTAGATTCACATTCAGAGTCATCTTCACTTGATGTTTGAAAGTAATCATCGCGTGAGTTTACCTTGGCACCGTGTGCCATGAAGCAGTAGGTGGGAGCAGAGTCATCCTCATCATTAGCATCAACGTTGGTGACGGGGCCATTGTCTTCAGGGTTGAAGATGGACTTGGCAACATAAGCAGTATCTAGAGCTAGGCTTACCACGCCTGAATCGAACTCCTCCTCAGACTCCACTTCGGCCTCCTCAGAAGCAGACTCCTCCTCTGAATCCATCTCCTTGCCAACAAACGCACGAGCCTTGCCAGATGAGCTCTTCTTGTGTGATGAAGACTTTGAGGATTTCTTCTTCTTCTTATCATCGGAGTCATATTCTTTGCTCTTCTTTTTATTGGTCTCCTTGTCCCACTGTGGACACTCAGAGATGTAGTGACCAGGTTTCTTGCACTTGTGGCATGTTCTCTTCTTGTGGTCACGAGGGGAAGCTTCATCATTTCTTGAGCTGGATCTTGAAGACTTTCTGAACCCTTTCTTCTTGGTGAACTTCTGAAACTTCTTCACAAGCATAGCAAGCTCCTTTCCAATGTCTCCAGGATCCTTGAAACAGTAGTCAGATTCTTCTTCAGATGAGGAAACAACCTTTGCCTTCAAAGCATGACTCCGGCCATAGTTGGGACCATAGATATCTCTGTTCTCAAATAACTAGAACTCATGTGTGTTGAGCCTCTGAAGTATGTCAGAGGGATCATGAGTCTTGAAGTCAGGGCGTTCTTGAATCATTAGGGCCAGGGTGTCAAATGAGCTGTCAAGCAATCTCAAGAGTGTCTTGACAATTTCATGCTTGGTGATCTCAGTGGTGCCGAGTGCGTAAACCTCATTTGTGGTATCAATGAGGCGATCAAATGTGAGCTGGACATTCTCATTGTCATTTCTCTTGAAGCGGTTGAAGAGGTTGCGAAGAACACTGATCCTAGAGTCTCTCTGGGTTGAGACACCTTCGTTGACCTTGGAGAGCCAGTCCCAGATTAGCTTCGCAGTTTCCAGAGCACTCACACGACATGACTGTCCTTTGGTCAGATAATCGCAGATGATGTTCTTGGCAGTTGAATCTAGTTGAACGAACGTCTTGACATCAGTAGCAGTGACACCTTCATCGGCCTTGGTGAAAGGGCTAGTTATCGACTAGAGGGGGGGTGAATAGGCAATTTTTATGAACGTCTTCAAAACTTGGGAGTTTCGAAGAAAAACAATATAAACAACACTATTCGAATGCAACGGAAGGTAGACTACACTAGACAATCCATAGTCAAGTATTCAATGAAGTGAAAGCACGAAGACTAATAGCACCTAGGTAGTAAAGATCAGGATGGAAGATAGTATGAAGCCAATCAGAACAGGTAGTCACACAGTGAAGTCGAACAGATTTGCAAGCAGGCAATGACTTCACGAAGACAAACTGTTAGTAAAGAGAAGTAAGAGATAGAACCAGTTGCTTCAAAAGGACAGGGATTTGTTCGACAAGTTCCAGTTGCTGTGACAACTGTATGTATGTTTAGGGAGGCTGAGATTCAACTCAGAATACTGCGTCTTCACCTTATTCCCCTTGAGCTAAGGACACCTAGTCCCCGCCCAATCACTCTGGTAAGTCTTCAAAGTAGACTTCCGAACCTTCACAGACTTCGTTCACCGGCAATCCACAATGACTCTTGGATGCTCAGAACGTGACGCCTAACCGGCTAGAGGATTCACAGTTCTCAAGTGTAACAAGTCTTCAGATCACGAGGACAGAAAGACTTCAGTGATGCCAAACACTCTTTGGGCTCTGGGTGGTTTGGGCTTTGTCCTCGCAAGGATTCTCTCTCGAAAGCTTCGGTGGTGGGTTGCTCCCAAACGACAATAGCCGTGTACTAACTCTAAGCAGCCACCAATTTATGGTGTTGGGGGTGGGCTATTTATAGCCACTGGGCAACCCGACCGGATTTGTCCGAAATGACCCTGGGTCACTAAGGAACTGACACATGTCGCAACGGTCAGATTTGAAACACACGCGGTAGCTTGACTTGGGCTACAAGTAAAGCTGACTCATCCGACTCTGGATAAGATTTGCTCTCATTGTCTTCGCTCAAAGACATAGGTTTTGGTTGAGCATCACATCATTCACTCTGACTTTGTTCACTTGGACCCCACTTAATAGTGCGGTGATTCCTATCACTCAATAAAGAAGAAAAGAGAACAACGGAACAACTAAGTCTTCGCACTCCATAGTCTTCACTCAATGTCTTCTCATGTCATAGTCTTCAATGTGAATGGCTTCACAGACCACCATTGTCTTCAATGTCTTCACACATTTTTAGGGGTCATCTCCGGTAGGTAAACCAAATCAATGAGGGACTACTACCTGTGTTATCCTGCAATTCTCACAAACACATTAATCCCTCAACCAGGTTTGTCGTCAATACTCCAAAACCAACTAGGGGTGGCACTAGATGCACTTACAATCTCCCCCTTTTTGGTGATTGATGACAAACTAGTTGAAGTTTTGAACGGGGATAAAAGTATGTGAAATTGCAAGGATTAAGACATTGTCTTCATAGATGGCAAAAAGGCTCCCCCTGAAGATGTGCATATGAATGTTTTGCGTTGGAATGCAAATGCACATGGCAGGTTGTACTTGTGGATATCCTCTTCACCATATGAAGACAATACATCATGCATGAACAGATATACAGGAATAATGACATGCATAATGAAAAATGGACGTCTGCGGAATGACTTCATGCACGATTTATCATCGCATATGCGGAATTTATCATCGCATCACGTAGAATAGGAGAAAAAGTAGCAGACGACCATCAAGTTTAAGTGTTACAACTCAAAGAACCAAATGTATCAAAAACGAGAGTTGTAAGAACTAGGCAAAAAATATATCAACCACCCATCTGGACCCGCTTGAAGACTATCAATATATGCTTCTCCCCCTTTTGTCAGTAAGGACCAAAAAGGTTTCAAGACATAGTCTCTACTTGTTCCCATGAGGAGTAGGTGAAGCAGCAGGCTCGTCGTTGAGGTTTGGTGGTGTAGAAGAACTTGGTGCAGTGTCGACACGCTCTGAGGTTGGAGGTGGTGAGGTAGCATCATCTGCGTCATCCAAGACTCTGTCATTCACATTTGCTGCAGAGGAGGAGTACTCTGAATCTTCAAGAGACGGGGTTCGACGTAAGACAACATTCCTGGGAGGAGTGGAGTCGAACTTGAATCTATCAGTGAAGCCATCGTCTTGAAGATCAGCTTCAGCACTTAGCAATGTCAGACTCTTCCAGGAGCTTCGATAGGTTTCATGGGTGACAAACGTATTCTTGGTGGCAAGATTGCAAATGCGATTGACATCCACCAAGAGGCTTTGCATTTGACGCTTCATCCAGTAATGATGCTTGTCATGTTTCTGATGCAAGGCCACGCTCTTGGTCGTTGAGCACACGAGATCGCTTCCGAGGCCTTGGAGCAGTGGTGCTTTCAGTGGCTTCAGTGCATGCACGGCGAGTGTTGTCGGCCAGAGGATAAACACGAGAAGCAGCCTGAACACCTTCAACATGTTGGGAAAAGCTCTGACGATCTACATTATCAAGATATAGTGCTTCCTTGGC
Organism: Aegilops longissima; assembly: GCA_021605205.1. NCBI lineage: Eukaryota > Viridiplantae > Streptophyta > Magnoliopsida > Poales > Poaceae > Aegilops > Aegilops longissima. Next base: position 26,818,386 of record CM038679.1, on the reverse strand, counting down.
AGGCTCTGGGTAAATGGCTTCAATGGACATATCAACCTCTGGTAGAAATATGAGATGGTTACGAGCAGAGGGCTGATAGTCAATGGCAGAGTGAAGCTTGATCAGACGCATAATCCAAAGGAGCATAGAATTTCAGACCAAAGATGTCAGACCCAGATGCAGCAAATTGGCGAATGAAGAAATCCTGAGTATTGAAGCTTTTGACATTGAGAATATAGAAGTCCAATGTCTTCATTGCACCTTCAAGCTTTGCTGAGGAGGAATGCCCTTTGGATGGGCCATAGAGTTCGCCTAATGATGTGATAGATGGTGCGGGGCAGATACTCTAGGTCTTCAACAAGGAATTCCTTGGGTGATTCAGCATCATGGGGCAATGGCTTCATCATACTTAGCATCTGGCTCATGTTGGGCTCTGGCTTCTGAAAGATGCTCTCCAATGCATGGCGGTGAAGCTGACAACCAGGTTCATACAGTTCGCCTGGAGTGGAGAGGCTAGTAAGCTCAATGAGATCAAATGCTTTGGCTTCATGATGGACATTGCCTGTCATCCACTCAAGGACCCATGTCATTGTATCCCTGTTGTAGCCGCGATTGTGGAGGGTTGCATAAAAATGCAGGAGAAGCTCTTCATTCCAATGTTCCTTATAGGTAACAAACTGCAGAAGGGCAGCATCACGAAAGCAGTCAAGTGCTTCTTCCAAGCAGGGCAGACCAGCAATGGCTTCAGTGTCCAGACGCATATGAGGAAATATGCGCTCTTGACAGGATACAAGAGTAGTAACTGCGCTGCTGATAACTCCAGAACCGATCTGATGATATTCTTGGCTTGGAATATGGGTTCTTGGCAGTATCGAAGAAGGTGTTGTGTGCAATGAAGCCGTTGACATTGAAAGAGCCTAGTGATGATGCAGTACCTGGAAATCTTGGCAGCCTTGGTTTTGGCTTCTGAACCTGAGGCCTGTGCTCCACATGATAGTCAAACTGAGGTCCGGGAGCAGGTGGAGGAACCAGAATTGGCCATCTGACAGGGACAAGCTCGCCTTGTAGAATGCTTGCTCAATGGTGTGGGGCCTTGGAGGCGGAACATGAGCAGATGCATTAGCAGAGGCGTCGGGCTGCACAGTTGTTGCAGGTGCATTAGTGGCTTCACGCACAGTGTTTACTGCAGGCGCCACATCGTCTTCAGCCATGACAACGTCATTGGCTTCAGCAGAGTTGTTTGTGGCCGCCTCAGGATTCTCAACCTCCACTTGAGTAGCTGGAGGGTCGGGCACAGTCACGTTCTCCTCGAGAACAACTTCTTGAGTGGTAGGAGGAGTAGCAACACGCTCTTCTTCTTGTTTTTTTTTGGCTGATGTAGCCGGATTGTCTTCCACAACATTGGCTTCGGACGAGGGAACTGTCACAGAAGGATTATCTTTAGGGAACACTTGACGTGCCACTGAGCTAGACTGGTTTGAGTCTTCTTCTGTGATGGTAGTCATGGAGACGGATGGCCTTAAACCTTTGCGAAGCCGTTGAAACACGGGCGACGCCTTTGGCGAGGCTGTGGTCTCCATGTAATTATCATCATTCACCAACGGACTGGTGACTTGCGGTGGTGGAGGATGGGGTGTACTTGGTGAATCTTGACTTGGAGTTCCTGGTTGGGGGCGATCAGCCCACGAGGCATCTTGAGAGATTGGCGTCAAAGGACGACCAATACTGATGAGCTCGCTTTTCGTGAGAACAGGCGATGATACCGTTGGGTGCTCAATCTGAGGAAGGACTTCATCATCTTCTACATTGTCGTGAGGACCAATATCTTCAGTCGCGATGGGGTCAACGACTGGAACTTCTTGAGCTTCAGGAGCCTCTGTGGAAGCAGACTCATGGACTATCAACCGACACTTTTGATTTTCAGGGTCAGGGTGAGCAAAAGCAATGGGTTCAACTACAAGGGGCTCTGTTTTCTTTTTTGAATATTTACTGTGAGGCAAAGCCCCACAGCCCTTTATTAAAGCAAGAAGAACTGTACAAACAAAATACAGGCTATACAAGGAAAGAAAGGAAAAAAATTACCTAAGGCTAAATATCCCTACCTATTTTACAATAGAGAATTAACCCAAGCCAATAGTTTTGGTTTAAAACAATCCTTCACCCTATGAGAAAGCAAAGAGATGTCATGGATGAATTTACACTTCTAAGCACTGAAGGTAGCTCTCTCAGCTCTGAAGGTTCTGCCATTTCTTAAAATCCAAATGTTCCAAGCTCCTGTTAGCATGACTTAAAAGAATAAAGGATGCCTGAAGCTGGACCTAGCATGCATGATACATTGAAAAATATCTGGGCCCCAGACCAATCAATGCCCAGGTAATTCCAGACTCTACAGCTGAAGGTGCAGTTAAAAAACAGATGGATTCTATCCTCATACACCAGCTCACTGCAAATGAGACAGAAATTGTCGTCTTGGCTAGAGCACCAGTGTCTTCTAACCAGCATGTCCTTGGTGTTTAGTCTGTCAAAGAAAAGGAGCCACCCAAACACCTTGATCTTCATGGTACACCTACTCTGCCACAACCATTTGCAAGGTTGTATTGTAGGTAGATGAGAGTGCATGATCATGTAGAAGCTCTTGGCAGTGTATTCCCCTGATTTGCCAGGCCATATCCAAACATCAGGTATAGTTGGGTCTCTTTCTAACTGCATGATCCAACCTTCCAGTATGTGTAACTCAGCAGCAGCCTCATGAGAAATAGGTAAATAAAACATGGAGAAGAGATCTTGGGATTGAAGGAATTCCTGCATAGAGATCTTATCATTATTGGCAAATGAAAACAACCTAGGCAATCCCCAACATAAGGGTCTAGCAGAACCCCCAATGTGCCAAGAATCTGTCCAGAACAGAGCAGAGTCACCCATGTTGATGTTAACCGAGGCAATAGCAGTATAGGCCTCATGCAGCTACAAGGGGCTCTGTGGGAGCAGCCCGATCTCTCTTCTTGGTTTTTCTCTTATTGGGAGGTGGTGCATCATCAGTAGTGCGCTTGATTTTTCGCTTCCTAGCTTCGGCTTCAGCTGCCTTGGTTTTCTGCTATTCTGAAGCCACTGTGGGGACCTTAGGCTTCGAGCCTGTCATGCTGGCTAGGAAGACAACGTGAGGTTCTTCCCGCCGTGGAGCTTCAGTTTGGGCCACATTATGCTTCTTCTTTCTCTTGGCAGCCATCTCTGGGTCAATGCCAGGACACCCAAGAGCCTTGCGCTTTTCAGCTTCGTTGTAAGCCTGAACACACTTGGCAGCAAGATTTTTCATGTGCTCTCTTGAACCTTTGGCTTCCTCACGTTTCTTACGAAACGCCTCCTTGAGGTCATTCAGCATCAGCTTGAATTTCTGAACATCAGCCACACTAAGCTTGGCCACATGCTTCTTGAACTGCTCTTTCTCAAAATCAATCTTGTCCTTAAATTCAACAATTCACTGAGCCAGAGCCAACTCAGGAGCAATTGTGCCTTGAAAGGAGACGCTGATGCCAATGGGGAGTTGAAGATCATCAAAACTGAGATCTTGATTGTCGAACCACTCATCAATAAAATTGTGCAAGATATTCTCATCGAAGAGGGGAAGATCATTGAAGATCTCCGCCTCTTGCTTGCTCTTGATTAGATGCTCAAGAGCATCATTGCCAAATTCTTCATCTGAAGATAGATCAATGGCTTCAGATTCGTTCCTCAGAACGACAGCTGGAGTCAGTGCTTGACTGGGTCTCTGAACAGGTTTCTTCTATGGCTTCTCACACTTCTTGGAGATGCGAGAGAGATCTTCAGAGGTGTTACTGGGAGCAGGAGGGGCAGTTTCCAATGGCTTCACTCGAGAAGCTTTTGGAGCAGCCGATGATTTTGAAGCCTTCACTTTCTTTTGTTTCTGCGGCTTAGGAGCAGGAGCTGGAGCATCATCAGTGTCAGCACCATCATCAGAATGATCCACTTTTGCACCTTGGACAGCGATGTGTGTGATGAGGCATGCAAGGTTGTAGAAGGGCCGATCCTATTCTCATTGGCTTCACGGGTGCCATCTTCCCGAGGTGAAGAAGGACCAGGGTTGAAGTCAAGTCCTAAAGCCTTCTTGTTCTTCGCAGCTGAGTCCTTGGCGAACTGGTAGTTGTGCTTGAACAGATGGTCTTCACGGCACCACAACAGAAAAGAAGGGTCAGCGTTCTCTGGCTGCGGTCCGCGAATCATGCACGGATAGAATTCTCGTTGAATGGCTACAGGAAGGGACTGGGGTTGAAGATTTTTTTACACAATATCTTCCCAGGGTCCCTTCATGGCATTCTTCTCTGCATATTCTTCAGTGATGAAGCGGTACTTGAACCATTCCTCTGCCCAATATCTTCGAATCCACTGGATCCGATTCTTGCGACCTGTATAGGTTTCCTCAGGGTCTGCTTTGTACAACTCGTGCAAATCTGGAGGCAAATCCTTGGAAGCGTTCCCACGACGCTATCTACCTCCCTTTCTTGCTGACTTCTGAGTGGCCATGAAGCTTAATCTGAAAGGCTTTAGTACTTGCAAGGGCTTCCGACGGCTGGTCAGACAAGAACTGGCTTCAGGAGAATTGATGTGACTCTGTAAGAATTCTGCAAACGAATGCAGACTATGAGAACCAAGGGATTCTCCCACGGACATGTACCTGTGACAGCATTAGAGGTGCGAGGGAAGGGGAAGAGGTCATATGCATTCTCAGAAGGTTTGAAGATAAATCAGTTTGAAGACATTGACCTCATAACGCCAAGACATTCACTTATTTTGATGAGAGTTGGTTCCAGAGTTGTACAAATCCAAGAATAAGTACAAGTGAGGAATCTAACTTGTAACAAAGCATAAGTGAATAGACTAGGCAGAGTATGAGATGCAGAATTAGATAGATTCAAGTTTGGAGATCTAGAAACCAATTTTGGTAAAGAAGGATGAATCTATCAGATTGAAAAGATGGTAAAAAGTGAAGTTTAATTACCACACGAAGAACTGCTAGACGGAGCGAAGTTGGAGGCCGAGCAGTTCGATCTTCCGTGCCCTAACTTGGTGACGAAGGACACCTACGGTGACGGCGGAGAGGACGAGGTCCACGGCCGGTGTGAGGACAGCGTCGGAGAAGTCGCGGCAGCTAAGCGCTTCGTTGCCGACGTCGTCGAGAGCTAGCAGAGGCACTAGGGTTTGCTGGAGGTGGCGAGGAGGAAGAAGAATTTTTTACCGAGACGGGACTTGTATTTATAAGGAAAGAGACGGCACAACACAATTACGTAGGTGCCCCTGGCGGTTCACATCTGACGAACACGTGGCAAGCATGCAACACCTTGGAAGTTGTTCCATGTTCCCACGCACGCCTGGATTGTCGGGGTGGTCGTTCTGAATTCTCCGGTTTTCAGGCAAAACGGATATAGCATTAAAAACAGATATAAATGTTTGCCAGATTGACTTCAGCTGACAAGGTCTCAGTGAAGACAATCAACGGTTTTCAATAAAATGCATATGATTTGGACAGATAGAGTTGAGGTAGAAGCATAGATAGGTTAGGGTCCGATCAAATTCACTTAGTTCAAAAGATTCAACACGAAGATATAGCTATAAGTGAATGCTGTAGAGGACAAAACACAATTATGTATATTACTAGAATAAGACCAAATCAACCAAACGAAGATAGACTTGAATATAGGCCAAGGATGGAGATAAATCAAATATGAAGACTTTGCAAACATAACGCCAAGAGAAACACCTCAAACAAACGTTTGGTGGTTGCGTTACCCATCGTATAGGAAGTATTAGACCCAAACACGACACACAATTATCATGGCGCTCCGAAGTCAAATTCCACATTAATGTATTCACACTCAGATTGTATGTCTTCATTGATTGAATATATACATTACTTCGTGTGTTGCACATCTAAGTCATCAAAATGCATAAGTGTTAGGATGTGTGCCTAATCACAGGACATTTGAGGATTCCAAGATATTTAGCTCACACCGCAACTTGCAAAACCTTTTCTCATCCAAGGTCTTTGTGAAGATATCAGCCAACTACTCTTCTGTCTTGACGTGAATGATATCAATATCTTCCTTCATAACATGATCTCTGAGAAAGTGATGACGAATTTCAATGTGCTTTGTCTTCGAGTGCTGAACTGGGTTGTTGGCAATCTTGATGGCACTCTCATTGTCGTAGTAGAGAGGCACATTCTTCATATGGATACCATAGTCCTTGAGAGTTTGCTTCATCCAGAGAAGCTGAGCACAGCAGGATCCAGCAGCAATGTATTCAGATTCAGCAGTGGAGAGAGATACACAGTTACATTCTTTGAAGACCAATGCATGGGAGATCGTCCCAGAAAGTGAAATGTGCCTGATGTGGACTTGCAATCAACCTTGTCACCAGCATAATCATCATCTGAGAATCCAACTAGATCAAACTCTGAGCCCTTTGAATACCATAATCCTAATGTTGGGGTGTAAGCAAAATATCGAAGAATTCGCTTCACAGCTAAGTGATGCGATTCCTTTGGTCCCGCTTGGAATCGGGCACACATGCAAACACTAAGCATTATATCTAGATGCACATAAGTAAAGCAAAGAACCAATCATGGAGCGGTATACCTTTTGATCGAACTCTTTACCATTGTCGTCGGGACCCAGATGACTTTTGGTTGGCATTGGCGTCGTGTATCCTTTGCAGTCTTGCATTCCAAACTTCTTCAGGCAATCTTTGAGGTATTTTTCTTGAGATATTAAGATGTCGTTGCGTTGCTGATGGATTTGGAGACCTAGAAAGAACTTCAGCTCGCCCATCATGGACATCTGATATTGCTCTTGCATCATGTGACCAAACTCATCAATGTATTTCTTGTTGGTGCAGGCGAAGATAATGTCATCCACATAGATTTGGCACACAAATAGTTCACCATCATATGTCTTCGCGAAGAGTGTAGGATCTAGTGAACCAGGTTTGAAACCTTTGCTCTTCAGGAAGTCTTTGAGCGTGTCATACCAAGCACGAGGGGCTTGTTTGAGGCCATACAGTGCCTTGTTGAGCTTGTATACCATATCATGATGTTTTGGATCTTCAAAGACAGGAGGTTGTGCGACATATACTTCTTATTCTATCTTTCCATTGAGAAAAGCACTTTTCACATCCATTTGATACAGAAGGATGTTGTGATGATTTGCATAGGCTAGCAGTATGCGAATGGCTTCAAGCCTTGCCACCAGAGCAAATGTTTCATCAAAGTCAATTCCTTCCACTTGAGTGTAACCTTGTGCAACGAGACGAGCCTTGTTTATGACCACATGACCATGCTCATCTTGCTTGTTGCGATATATCCATTTAGTGCCAATGATATTGTGCTTCCAAGGATCAGAACGCTTGACTAATTCCCACACATTATTCAGCTCGAACTATTGAAGCTCTTCTTGCATAGCTTGAATCCATTCAGGTTCCATGAAGGCTTCATCAACTTTCTTGGGTTCAGAGATTGAGACAAATGCAAAATGCCCACAGAATTTGGTTAGTTGTGTTGCTCTTTGAGTTGCTTTTGAACGAATGAGTGGACCAGGTGCATTCAAGCTGTCAATTATCTTCTCAATCTGAAGTTCATTTGCAACACGAGGATGAACAGGACAACGATTTTGCTGTTACAGATCAATGTCATTAGTTGGGGGATTGTCTTCAGGCTGAGCATTGTCTTCAGGTTGATTAGGTGCATGAATGATAAGCTCTTCTTCAGTCTGATTCTCAGAGGGTATAATTTCTCCAATTCCCATCTGCTTGATTGATTCACTTGGAGGTACTTCATCTAGCACATTTGGCAGGTGCTCGCTTTGCGAGCCGTTAGTCTCATCAAACCGCACATTCACAGTTTCAACCACTTTATAGTGAAAGAGGTTGAAGACTTTGTAGGAGTGCGAATCCTTTCCATAACCAAGCATAAAACCTTCATGTGCTTCGGTGCAAATTTTGACGTGTGATGTGGATCCTTGATCCAGCACCTAGCACCAAATACTCTGAAGTAACTTACATTTGGCTTCTTACCAGTTAGGAGTTCATAGGATGTTTTCTTCAGAAGCTTGTGAAGATAGACACGGTTCATGATGTGGCAAGCAGTGTCAATGGCTTCAGGCCAGAACTTCCGTGGAGTCTTGTACTCATCAAGCATCGTTCAAGCCATCTCAATGAGAGTTCTGTTCTTGCGCTCTGCGATGCCATTCTGCTGAGGTGTATAAGGAGCAGAGAACTCATGAGTGATACCCAGTGTATCCAGATAGAGGTCGAGGCCCATGTTCTTGAACTCAGTGCCGTTGTCACTTCTGATGTGCTTGATCTTGACGCCATAGTTTGTCATGGCACGATTGGCAAAGCGTCTGAAGACATCCTGCACTTCAGTCTTGTAGAGGATTATATGCACCCAAGTGTATCAAGAGTAATCATCAACAATGACAAAGCCATAGAGGCAAGCAGTAGCAGTGAGAGTAGAGTAGTGAGTTGGGCCGAATAAGTCCATGTGGAGCAGCTCGAAGGGTTGAGACGTAGTCATGATTGTCTTCGAGGGATGCTTGGCCCTAGTCATCTTTCCAGCTTCGGAGGCGCCACACAGATGGTCCTTCTTGAACTTGACGCCTTCGATGCCCACGACATGCTTCTTCTTCACGAGAGTGTGCAAGTTCTTCATGCCAGCATGTCCTAGCCTTCGATGCCAGAGCCAGCATTCTGAAGCATTTGCTAGAAGACATACGGCCATCTGTGGTCCTGCTGAGAAATCTACCATATATAGATCATGTTTTCGATACCCTTCAAAGACTAGAGACTTATCAGATTCCATTAGTACAAGGCATCGATATTTTCCAAATAGCACACACATGTTTAAGTCACAAAGCATTGAGATAGACATTAAGTTAAAACCAAGGGATTCAACAAGCATCACTTTATCCATGTGCTGATCCCTTGATATTGCAACTCTGCCTAGACCCAATACCTTGCTTTTACCAAAGGTCAACCAAATGTGATGTGACTTTTTATGCGATGGACGTAGCATTGAATCCATCAGAAGACTTCGATAGCCCGTCATGTGGTTAGTGCATCCACTGTCCATAATCCATTCTGAAGTACGAGATAGCCTACAGTGCAATTTGGGGGATAGGCTTCACCAAGCGAGTTGTGAAGCATAAACATTTGACGAACCAGTGGAACATGAAAATTCATATCTTGGTTAGGATAAATAGGATGAGTATCAAGGAATCCTGGAACGAAGTACATAGTAAGACCATTTGGGCATTTTATCTTGCGCCCCACAAGATGTTTAAGGTCCCCAGCATTAGTTTTGGACGCCTTTGATTTCCGGTTGGAGAACTTTCCCTGCAAAAGAGAGTTAAGTTTTCTTAGCCACCCACATTTTTAGGGGTGGCTTAGAAGCAATGAGTCTAAGTGCAGCATCTGAGAATTTTGGCTTTGGAGCCCTAGTAAATAGCCTTGCAGGAAGTTAATAATACTCATAGGAATAAGCAGAAAAATTATTTGTTCTATGAACATAGCGGTTTGAGGAAACACGCTCGTATTCATGGGTCTGAGTATGATTTCCCTGCAAAACATTGACGTTAGGGTAACTCAGATGAGTCCTCGGTCTGTATGAAGCTTTTGGACCATATGAAGCCTTTGGTATGGGATTTGTCTTCTTCACAGGTGGTGTCATGATGACTTTCACTTGAAGATTCTCAAGACAGCTTTTGGGAACCCATATCTTCTTCATAGGTGGCCCATTCCTGCAGTTAGTACCAATATACCTGGCAAACACTTCACCATTCTGATTCTTAAACAGTTTATAGTTTGCATCAAAGGATTCATCAATGATAATGGGGTTAGCACAAGTGAAACAAGACAAGGTGGATGGATCTACTGGAGGTTCCTTTGCAGCAACCCATGTGGTTTTGGGGTCTTGCTCGGGCTTCGACGACCCATCAACATTCATTTTCCTCTCGAACCCAACACCCTCTTTCCTAGGGTTTCGGTTCAGAATCTACTTTTTTAGGACATCACATAATGTCTGATGCCCTTTGAGACTTTTGTACATCCCTGTCTCAAGCAGTGTCTTCAACCTGGCATTCTCATCAGTAATAGTAGTGGTATCCTCAGCAGAGGGGTTAGTTACCACATCAACAGTTGAAGATATTGCAACAGTAGAAGAAGTAGAACATTCAACAACAGAAGCAGCATTATCACGCTCTATGCATTTTAGGCATGGTGGTTCAAAGCCTTCCTGAGCGGGACTGATCTATTGAGCGCGAAGTGACTCCTTTTGAAGATCTTCATGATCCGATCTCAATTTCTCAAGTTCCTGCTTCCTTTGAAGATAATCATAGGAAAGCTTTTCATGAGAAGTTGTGAGCGATTCATGTCGACCTTCAAGCTCCTGGTATGAACATGAAGATTTTTTATGTCTTCAATTAAGAACTGAGACTTGGTCATTTTCCGCGTCCAACAGGTTATCGCTTTTGTCTAATAGTTTTTGAGTATGTTCCATAGCTTTATGTTGTTCAGTTGCAATTTTAGCAAGTGTTTTGTAGCTAGGTTTGGATTCACCATCAGTGTCATCTTCACTAGATGTTTGAAAGTAAGCATCGCGTGATTTTACCTTGGCACCACGTGCAATAAAGCAGTAGGTGGGAGGCGAGTCGTCCTCGTCATTATCATCAGCGTTGGTGATGGAGCCATTGTATTCGGTGTTGAAGATGGACTTGGCGACGTAGGCTGTAGCTAGAGCCAGACTCGCAACACCCGAGTCAGACTCCCCCTCAGACTCAACCTCCGCCTCCTCTGAAGCTGACTCCTCCTCTGAATCCATTTCCTTGCCAACAAAAGCACGGAGCTTGCCAGATGAGCTCTTCTTGTGTGATGAAGATCTGGAAGAAGACTTGCAAGAAGACTTTGATGATTTATTCTTCTTCTTGTCATCAGAATCATATTCTTTGCTCTTCTTCTTCTTCTTCTTCTTCTCATTGTCCCACTGTGGACACTCAGAGGTGTAGTGACTAGGTTTCTTGCACTTGTGACAGGTTCTCTTCTTGTGATCATACGCAGAAGCTTCATCATTCCTTGAGCTAGAACGTGAAGACTTTCTGAAGCCTTTCTTCTTGGTGAATTTCTAGAACTTCTTCACAAGCATAGCAAGCTACTTTCCAATATCTTCAGGATCACCAAAACTGCAGTCAGATTCTTCTTCAGATGAGGAAGCAGCAGCCTTTGCCTTCAAAGCTCGAGTTCGGCCATAGTTGGGGCCATAGATATCTCGTTTCTTAGATAGCTGGTACTCATGTGTGTTGAGCCTCTCAAGTATGTCAGACGGATCGAGAGACTTGAAATCTGGGCGTTCTTGTATCATCAGGGCTAAGGTGTCAAATGAGCTGTCAGGAGATCTCAGTAGTGTCTTCACTATCTCATGCTTCATGATCTCAATGGCGCCGAGTGCTTGGAGCTCATTTGTGATATCAGTAAGGCGATCAAACATGACCTGGACATTCTCGTTGTCGTGTCTCTTGAAGCGGTTGAAGAGGTTGCAGAGAGTACTAATACGTTGATCTCGCTGAGTTGAGACGCCTTCATTGACCTTGGAGAGCCAGTCCTAGACTAGCTTCGATGTTTCCAGAGCACTCACACGGCCATACTGTCCTTTGGTAAGGTGACCACAGATGATGTTCTTGGCGGTAGAGTCCAGTTGAATAAACTTCTTGACATCAGCAGGGGTGACACCTTCACTAGTCTTGGGAACGCCGTTCTTGACGACATACCATAGATCGACATCAATGGCTTTAAGATGCATGCGCATCCTATTCTTCCAGTAGGGATATTCAGTGCCATCGAAGATGGGGCACGCAGCGGAGACTTTGTTTATCCCAGTAGTCGACATAGCTAAACTCGAGGTGGTTAAACCGAATCACACAGAACAAGGGAGTACCTTGCTCTGATACCAATTGAAAGGGCTAGTTATTGACTAGAGGGGGGGTGAATAGGCAATTTTTATGAATGTCTTCAAAACTTGGGAGTTTTGAAGACAAACAATATAAACAACACTATTCGAATGCAGCGGAAGGTAGACTACACTAGACAAGCCATAGTAAAGTATTCAATGAAGTGAAAGCACGAGGACTAATAGCAGCTAGGTAGTAAAGATCAGGATGGAAGATAGCATGAAGCCAATCAGAACAGGTAGTCACACAGTGAAGTCAAACAGATAATGCAAGCAGGCAATGACTTCACGAAGACAAACTGTAAGTAAAGAGAAGTAAGAGATAGAACCAGTGGCTTCAGAAGGACAGGGATTTGTTCGACCAGTTCCAGTTGATGTGACAACTGTACGTCTGGTTAGGGAGGCTAAGATTCAACTCAGAAGACTACGTCTTCACCTTATTCCCCTTGAGCTAAGGACACCTAGTCCCGGCCCAATCACTCTGGTAAGTCTTCAAGGTAGACTTCCGAACCTTCACAGACTTCGTTCACCGACAATCCACAATGACTCTTGGATGCTCAAAACGCAACGCCTAACCGGCTGGAGTATTCACAGTCCTCAAGTGTAACAAGTCTTCAGATCACGCGGACAGAAAGACTTCAGTGATGCCAAACACTCTTTGGGCTCTGGGTGGTTTGGGCTTTGTCCTCGCAAGGATTCTCTCTCGGAAGCTTCGGCGGTGGGTTGCTCTCAAACGATAAAAGCCGTGTACTAACTCTAAGCAGCCACCAATTTATGGTGTACGGGGTGGGCTATTTATAGCCACTGGGCAACCCGACCAGATTTGTCCGAAATGACCCTGGGTCACTAAGGAACTGACACGTGTCGCAACGGTCAATTTCAAACACACGCGGCAGCTTGACTTGGGTTACAAGTAAAGATGACTCATCTGACTCTAGATAAGATTTGCTCTCATTGTCTTCGCTCGAAGACATAGGTTTTGGTTGAGCATCACATCAGTCACTCTGACTTTGTTCACTTGGACCCCACTTAACAGTGTGGTGGTTCCTATGACTCAACAAAGAAGAAAAGAGAACAACGAAACAACTAAGTCTTCGTGCTCCATAGTCTTCACTCAATATCTTCTCGTGTCATAGTCTTCAATGTGAATGGCTTCACAGACCACCATTGTCTTCAATGTCTTCACACATTTTTAGGGGTCATCTCCGGTAGGTAAACCGAATCAATGAGTGTCTACTACATGAGTTATCCTTCAATTCTCACAAACACATTAGTCCCTCAACCAGGTTTGTCGTCAATACTCCAAAACCAATTAGTGGTGGCAGTAGATGCACTTACACTTGGGAACGCCGTTCTTAACGATATACCAGAGGTCGACATCAATGGCTTCAAGATGTATATGCATCTTATTCTTCCAGTAGGGGTAATCAGTGCCATCGAAGACAGGGCACACAGCGGAGACTTTGATTATCCCTACAGTCGACATAGCTAAAACTCCAAGTGGTTAAACTGAATCACACAGAACAAGGGAGCACCTTGCTCTGATACCAATTGAAAGTGCTAGTTATCGACTAGAGGGGCAGTGAATAGGCGATTTTCATGAAAGTCTTCAAAACACGAGGGTTTTGAAGACAAATAGTAGCAATAAACCTATTGATATGCAGCGGAAGGTTGACTACACTAGACAAGCCATAGTCAAGTAAGTATTGAAGGAAAGCACGAAGACTATTAGTAGCTAGGTAGTATGGATCAGGATGGAAGATAGTATGAAGCCAAACAGCCACAGTCTTCACCAGTGAAGTCAATTATATCATGCAAGTAGGCAGTGACTTCACGAAGACAAACTGTAAGTAAGGAGGGATAAGAGATAGAACTAGTTGCTTGGTGAGGACAAGGATTTGTTGGACCAGTTCCAGTTGTTGTGACAACTGTACGTCTGGTTAGGGAGGCTGATATTTAACTCAGAAGACCGCGTCTTCACCTTATTCCCCTTGAGCTAAGAACACTTAGTCCTCGCCCAATCACTCTGGTAAGTCTTCAAGGTAGACTTCCAAACCTTCATAGACTTTGTTCACCGGCAATCCACAATGACTCTTGGATGCTCAGAACGCGATGCCTAACCGGCTGGAGGATTCACAATCCTCAAGTGTAATAAGTCTTCAGATCACGCAGACATAAAGACTTCAGTGATGCCTAACACTCTTTGGCTCTGGGTGTTTTGGGCTTTGTCCTCGCAAGGATCTCTCTCTAAAATGCTTTGGAGGTGGGTTGCTCTCAAACGACAAAAGTCGTGCACTAACTCTGAGCAGCCACCAATTTATGGTGTAAGGGGTGGGCTATTTATAGCCAGGAGGCAACCCTACCTGATTTGTCCGAAATGACCCTGGGTCACTAAGGAACTGACATGTGTCCAACGGTCAGATTTTAAACACACGCGGCAGCTTGACTTGGGCTACAAGTAAAGCTGACTTATCCAGCTCAGGATAAGATATGCTCTCATTGTCTTCGCTGAAAGACATTGGATTTGGTTGAGCATCACTTCAGTCACTCTGACTTTGATCACTTGGACCCCACTTAACTGTACGGTGGTTCCTATGACTCAACAAAGAAGAAAAGGAAACTACAAAACACCTATGTCTTCGCACTCCATAGTCTTCACGTGAATGTCTTCTCAAGTCATAATCTTCGTTGTGAATATCTTCACAAACCACCATTGTCTTCAATGTCTTCACACATTTTTAGGGGTCATCTCTGGTAGGTAAACCTAATCAATGTGGGACTACTACCTGTGTTATCCTGCAATTCTCACAAACACATTAGTCCCTCAACCAAGTTTGTCGTCAATACTCGAAAACAAACTGTGGTGGCTCTAGATGCACTTACACCAAGGCACCTTGCCGAGCAGGAGTGCTACGTCTTTCCACCACCATCCATCATCAATCCACCAAAGCAGGAGTAGGGTTTTACGCCTCACGGCGGCCCGAACCTGGGTAAAATTGCCTGTGTGATGTCTGTCGTGATGTCTTACGCTTCTCCGCTCTTTGTGCAACGTGTCCATCCCCCTGCCGAACCAAAAGGGGCTCATAGCCCCATAGGTGGCCGTGGTTTCCCACGACAAATATAGTGAAAGCACGAATACTAATAGCAGCTAGGTAGTATGGATCGGAATGGAAGACAGTATGAAGCCAAAGAGATAATAGTCTTCACACAGTGAAGTCAAATAGATTAGGTATCGGTTGGTAGGTGCGACATATGCCAACGGGTGGCTAATCATAGTGGGAGCCAATAAGACATCGCCGGTGCCTGGAAACGGGATGAGGCGAAGGCATGCATGCCGGCGAATCTTACCCAGCTTCGGGGCTCTCCGTGGAGATAACACCCCTACTGCTGCTCTGCGGGGTCTTCGCATGATCACTAGATGAACAAGTTGCTACAAGATGCTCCTTGAGCTCTTCGGTGAAGGAAGAAGAAGGGCACTGCTAGCTCTCCCCTTCCCTCTATGTGGTGTCTAAAACTCTCAGAGATCAACCCTTTGCATGGGTGCCCTGGGGGGTTTATATAGGCCTACCCCCAGGGGTACAATGGTAATCCGGCTAGGCAAGGGCCCTAGCCGTCAGTGTCTTCGTCCGCCGGCTTCTCCGCCGGCCGCTGGGGCCCACCGACTGGTGGTTCCCGCCGGCTGCTGGCTTCCTGGTCGACAGGCTGGCCCCACCGTTGAGGGCCTTGTTGGGGGCTGGTTACTATTGCTTCAATCCTGATGACGAGGGCTTTGTCGGGGTAAGCATGGCTACAGTGTCGCCGCCTTGGCGGCGATCACTGTAGCCTCATTTCGTCTTGTCTCCTTAATGAGGCGCTTCCTTTGAGGGAGGGAATAAGCCGGCTACGGGGAGCCGGCCATATCTCGGGCCGATTGGGGGAGGCCGAGCCGCCTTCGGGCATCTCTCTGACCAGAGGGACCGCCGCCTGCGGGTAGTACAGACAGCCTGTCGTGGGTGACGTCAGAGTCAACATGGCAACAGTGCCGCGCCGGACGGGTGATGGCTGCCCCGTACGGCGCACTGTAGCCACACGCGCTCCGGGATGCGGGGGTGGCAGGCTTCACTGTAGCCACGCCCCGTCTCATCACTGTTATGTGGGTGCAGATTCTGAGGGTGCGGCCTTGGCCGCCTGCGGGGTGGCCGGCTCCTTGGAGTCGGCCTTCTCGTGGCTGCTGCGCGGAGTCGGCCCTCTGGTAGCCGGCTCCTTGGAAGCCGACCCTCTCGATGCTTTCTTCTATGGGTCTTGGGGCCAGGCCGCCCCCCGATAGCCGGCCGAGGGAAGGCGGCCCAGCGTCTTGGATGTTGGATGACTTGATTGGCATGTAAGTTTTTTAGAAGCCCCAGGGGGAGCCGGCTAGGCTACCCGTGGTCATTTACTCCGACAGTAGTCCCCGAAGCTGATTGGGCTTCGAGGTCGAAAGGAGGACGAGAAGCTCGATCAGTTTCCTATCCTGGGAGGCCGGCAGCTAGGAGCCGGCCTTGAATGGGTACGCCGTCTTCGGGTAGCTCCGCAGTTAGAAGGAGGGAAAGCGAGCCGGCCTACTCGTTGACCGCGCATCACCTTGCGCGCCACGTGGCAGAAAAGGCCTGCCAGCCCACGCGCGCGATAGTACGTCGCCACAGGCCCGGGCCTACCAAGCCTACGCCTCGGCCCACGCGCGGATCCTCTGCGGCCCAAGTGGACTGCTCGTCTTCTCACGGCTGTTTCAGCACGCCTTTAGGGTACCATAATCGCGGGAAGTAGGGGAGTGGGCGCAGTTAATCCCACGTTCCCCCACGCCTCGCCTCCTCGGCTCCGCCGGCCGATCCTATAAGTAGGGGAGGAGGGGGAGCGGCAGGGACTCGCACGCTCGCCCTCGCCCCTCTCCTTCCTCTACTTTCTTCCTCACTCTTCCGCCGCCGCAGCGCACTCACCACCGCACCGTTTCGCCGCGAGCTATCTTGGCTCGCCGCGGTTCCTTTGTTGCGTGGTCGTGCTCTCCGCCGCCGCGGCTCTTTCCTTCCACTCGTTCCCATGGCGTTGTTGAGCTCGTGGGACGGCTCCAACGTCCACGAAGATCACATCGATTGGCTCCTCCGGACGCGGCGGTTGCCGGGCAAGGACCTCGTGAAGACCTGCCTCGCGCCGGAGGCGGAGATTTCGCCGGCGCCGGAGGAGGGCGAGCGGGTCATCTTCCGCTCGCACTGCCTGCACGGCCTCGGCCTGCCGGCGAGCGGGTTCTTCCGCTCCTTCCTCGACTTCTACAATCTTCAGCCGCATCACCTCACCCCCAACACGGTGATGCTGCTATCTTCCTTCGTCACCCTGTGCGAGGGTTTTCTCGGAGTCCTCCCCACTCTGGAGCTCTATGGGGAGTTCTTCCAGTGCAAGCTCGACACTGTCTCCGTGGGCGTGCCCGCCCCCTGCGGCGCCTTCACCGCCAAGCGGAGGACGACCGACAACAACCCTTTTCCGCCTATCCCGCTGATCCAGTCGGTGAAGCTTTGGCATCAGTCGTACTTCTACGTGAAGAACGTCGCCGCGCAGGGCGCCTACCTCAATCTGTTGGCTTACGTAGCCGGCCTGCCGCTTGGGAGGCCGGCGTCTTGGTCCTTCCGAGCCCGGTCGCTCACCATGGCCGTGAACGCCGCCGTCACCCGGCTCCGGGTGATGGTCCAATTGGTGGGCTTGGTGGGGGCCGACTTGGTGGCCGCCTTCGTGGAGCGCCGGGTGCTCCCGCTCCAAAGCCGGCCGCACATGATCTGCCAAATGAGCGGCCGCTTCGACCCGTGCCGGCTGAGCACCAGAGAGATGCCTCGCGACGAGGTATCTTACATGGTGAATTATATCTCCAACTGCAAACTCAACCGTGGAGTGGCAGTATCGCAAGGCGCCATATTCTCGGGCCAACCCGCCGCCTGTGGTGAGTTTTTCCTTATTCTCTTCTTCTTTTGTTGCCATGTTCGCAATAGCCGACTCTTGACTAATCGGCTTTGTCTTTGAGCAGAGCCCTCTTCTTTGACCGGCTCCCGGGGCTGTAGGGCCGGGCGCCGATTCTGACCGACCGACGCCGTGGGCGACCCGACGACCCGGATCTGGGGGCCGCCGCCATGGACGATGCCGTAGTCACAACCGGCGGGGAGGCAGGCTGCCCCGACCTTACGGCCGTCTTCGGAGACTGGCCGGAGGATGAAGAAGCCGAGGCCATCCCACGCCGCCAGCCGGCGGCCGATCGCCAAGGCGCGGGACCTTCCGCCGCGCCAACTGCTCGGGTTGGCGCGCAAAAGCGTCGGGCCGCGCTGGGTCTCTTCGGCAGCCGGCCGAAGAAACCCAAGAGCTCCGCGGCGGCGACCAAACGAGACAAGGCGGCTGCGAAAGCAGCCTGCTTACGCAAGGTGGTGAAGCAGCCACAAGCGGTCTCGGCATAAGTGTTGTGTTTCTTGTACTTTTGTTGTCTTATTTGGTTGAGGCTCATCTGAGTCGTCTTCTTGGTTTGTTGAATAGGGCACCGCTTTCCCTTGAGCGGGTTGACGCCGCCTCCATAGTCGGGCCGACGGGAGGGTCTTCGAGTTCCCGCCGAGTGGACCCCACGCCGACCTCATGGAGGCAACGGAGCGGAATGCGCGGGAGGCTCGGGAGGAGCGGGAGGCGGCGGAGCGGAGGGCCGTTCAGGAGGCGGCGGAGAAGTCGGCCGAGGCGCAGCCGGCCATGGGCCAGCCAAGGCGGGCGGAAGCCGCATGGAGAGAAGGCGGAGGCTTTGCGCAGTCAGCCTCCGAAGTTCGTCGTTCCTCTTCGTGCCGTGGCTCCCGATATCCCCGTGCCTCCATCGGAGGAAACCGACCGCGACCAGCCGGTGATGGAGAGGAGGAGGACAACGTGGCGATCTCGGGGGCGCCACGGTCGGCGCCAAGCTGGAGGCGGCCAAAGGCGGCCCGACTCCGCTGCGGCGCTGGGCAGCCGGCGAAGCGAGTCGGCGGCGGGGCGGATCTCGTGGTGTAGTCAGCGCCCGGGCGTGGCGTGGGAGAGGCGTCCTCGGCGCGGAGCCGCAAAAGGGCTGCGGGCGCCGGCTTCGGCGGGCACAGGACACAGAGGCGCCAGCGGCGACGTCCGTCGGGAGTCCGGACTAGGGGTGTCGGATAGCTAGACTATCGTCACGGCGGACTCCAAGACTATGAAGATACAAGATTGAAGACTTCGTCCGTGTCCGGATGGGGCTTTCCTTGGCGTGAAAGGCAAGCTTGGCGATCGGATATGTAGACCTCCTACCATTGTAACCGACTACTGTGTAACCCTAACCTATCCGGTGTCTATATAAACCGGAGGGTTTTAGTCCATAGGGACGAACAACAATCATACCATAGGCTAGCTTCTAGGGTTTAGCCTCCTTGATCTCGTGGTAGATCTACTCTTGTACTACCCATATCATCAATATTAATCAAGCAGGGTAAGGGTATTACCTCCATCGAGAGGGCCGAACCTAGGTAAAACATCGTGTCCCTTGTCTCCTGTTACCATCCGCCTAGACGCACGATTCGGGACCCCTACCGAGATCCGCGGTTTGACACCGACATTGGTGCTTTCATTGAGAGTTCCTCCGTATGCGTCATCGATAGGTCCGATGGCTCCTTCGATCATCAAAAGCGGCGGTCGAGGTGAGACTTTTCTCCCGACAGATCTTCGTATTGGCGGCTTTGCCTTGCGGGCAATTCTCTTGGCCATCCGGAGCAGATCGAAAGCTACGCCCACAGCCATCAGGTCATATTTGGAAGTTTAAACTATCGGCTGATATCCGCGGAGACTTGATCTTCGACGGATTCGAGCCGCAATAGCAGCGCCGCACTATCTCGATGGGCGTGATCTAGCTCTGCAGCGAGCAGTGGCACTGGAGGCCGCACCGAGACCCGCCCGACCCTTAATCCGGGCGGATTCCCGATCGAGGACGAGTGGTTGGACACCGCCTCGGGGCTACAATCTCTCTGGCGATTAGGCGAACTCCATCCCCGTCGCTGCGAAGACCTTGACTCCAGGGTGCCGGACTCCTCTCCGGACTCCGAACCCTCCGCGCCCCTGCCAATCGAATCCGATTGGGCGCCGGTCATGGAGTTCACTGCCACGGACATCTTTCAGCACTCGCCCTTTGGCGACATCCTGAATTCACTAAAGTCTCTCTCTTTATCCGGAGAGCCCTGGCCGGACTGCGGACAGGAAGGTTGGGATGCGGACGACGAAGAAATTCAACGCCCACCCACCACCCACTTTGTAGCCACTGTCGATGACCTAACCGACATGCTAGACTACGACTCCGAAGACATCGACGGTATGGACGACGTTGCCGGAGACGACCAAGACCCAGCGCCTACAGGGCACTGGAAGGCCACCTCGTCATATGACATATATATGGTGGACATCCCAAAAGATGGGAGCGGCGATGGAACAACGGAGGATGACCCCTCAAGAAACAGCCGAAGCGCCCGGCGTCGGTGGCGCCGCTCTAAATCCGCCACAATAAAAGCGGTGATTCCGCACGGAGATAATAACACCCGGACAAGTGCCGAAGAGAACCCCTCCAGCAGGACTCAGCGCAGGAGGAGGAGAAGCAAATCGCATACGACGGTCTTGGCGAGTAAAGAGAGGTCGAGGGCGATAATTATCGCCTCACTCCGAAGATGAGGCAAGCCTCGACGATGACAAATTTGTCGTGCCTGAGGATCCCGCCGAACAGGAGCGTTTCAAACGCAGGCTTATAGCCACGGCAAGCAGCCTCAAGAAAAAGCAACAACAGCTTAGAGCTGATCAAGACCTGCTAGCTGACAGACGGACTGAAGTCCTTGCAGCCGAAGAGTATGAACTCGAACACCCCTCCAAAAGCTACCCCAAACGCAAGCCGTTGCCTCGACTAGAGGAGGAAGCACCCAAGTCACCAGCGCATGACATGGCAGACCGGCCACCCTGCGGTCGCGACAGAAGAAGCCTCTCGCCCTCCGCTCAAGCCACACCCCGACGCTCAAAAAGTACCAAGGCACGGAAAGCGCGCTAGACTTGCGAGATATATTGGAGGATAAGGCAAAACATACAAGATCGATCTACGGATTGCGTGGGTGCCCAGCAATGCGGGATGATTACCGTCGCGACGGATACAGCAAAACCGGCCGGGCGAACACGATGAGACAAAGCTCATATGAGCTTCGCCGTGATATAATATACAGAGGCGCCAAGACACCCACTATGCTTCACACATGAAGTAATGGATCATCAAATCCCGGGCTTCAAGCCCGTAAACATCGAATCATACGATGGTACCACAGATCCTGCGGTCTGGATCGAGGATTATCTCCTCCATATCCACATGGCCCGGCGATGATCTACATGCCATCAAATACCTCCCACTCAAGCTTAAAGGACCAGCTCGACATTGGCTCAATAGCTTGCTAGCAGAATCAATTGGTTGTTGGGAGGACACGGAAGCCGATTCCATGATAACTTCCAGGGCACATATGTGCGACCACCAGATGCTTGATGACCTTAGCCACATAATTCAGCAGCTGTAAGAATCGCCGAACAATTCTCGACTCGGTTCCTAACAAAGAAAAATCAAATCGTTGACTGTCGGGATGCAGAGGCCCTCGCAGCCTTCAAACATAACATCCGCGACGAGTGGCTTGCCCGGCACCTAGGACAGGAAAAGCCGAAATCTATGGCAGCCCTCACAACCCTCATGACTCGCTTTTGTGCGGGAGAGGACAGCTAGCTAGCTCGAAGCAACAACTTGGCCAAACATCCCGATAGTCCGGATACCAAGGACAGCAATGGCAGGTCGCGTCGAATAAGAACAAGCGCCGCGATTAACGGCGATAATACTAAAGATACGGTCGTCAATGCCGGATTCAGAGGCTCTAAACCCGGTCAGCGAAAGAAGCCATTCAAAAGAAATACCCAGGGCCCGTCCTACTTGGACCGCATACTCGATCGCTTGTGCCAAATACATGGCACTCCCGAAAAACCAGCCAATCACACCAACAAGGATTGTTGGGTGTTCAAGCAAGCAGGCAAGTTAAGTGCCAAACTCAATGACAAGGGGCTGCATAGCGATGACGAGGAAGAGCCCCGACCGCCGAACAATAGAGGACAGAAAGGTTTAACCACACAAGTGCGGACGGTGAACATGATATACGCAACCCACATACCCAAAAGGGAGTAGAAGCGTGCACTACGGGACGTATATGCGATGGAGCCAGTCGCCCCAAAGTTCAACCCATGGTCTTCCTGCCCAATCACCTTCGATCGAAGGGACCACCCCACTAGCATCCGTCACAGCAGCTTCGCCGCATTTGTTCTTGACCCAATTATTGACGGATTTCACCTCACCAGAGTCCTTATGGACGGCGGTAGCAGCCTGAACCTGCTTTATCAGGATACAAAGACGACCTTTAAAGGCGTCATACCGGGTGTAGAGGCCAATTGTACAGGCTCAGTCACACTCAAAGTGGTCTTCGGATCTCCGGATAACTTCCGAAGCGAAGAGTTAATCTTCGACATCGTCCCATTCCGCAGCGGCTATCATGCACTGCTCGGATGAACCGCATTTGCAAAGTTCAATGCGGTGCCGCACTACGCATACCTCAAGCTCAAGATGCCAGGCCCTCGAGGAGTAATTACAGTCAATGGAAACACCGAACACTCTCTCCGAACGGAGGAGCATACGGCGGCCCTCGCGGCGGAGGTGCAAAGCAGCCTCTCACGGCAATTCTCGAGTCCGGCCACTAAGCGTCCGGACACCGCCAAGCGTGCCCGGAGTAACCTGCAATGAGACCACCTGGCACGATTCAAGAACGAGTAGCAATACGGCCCCAACCCCAGCCCTCGCAAAATTGCGAAGCTAGTATTACGCGTACATAATTACGCGCTGGAGATACCATGGGCATATGAGGAGGGGCAAGACAACGGCACGCCAAGAATGCGGCTCGACCGCACCAGGGGCTCCCATTTGTGTCATTTCCTTTTTTGTTTTTTTCTTTTTTCTTCCTTTTTTTTTACTTTCAGGACTCCGTCTTTGAGAAGTCCTGTCCGGCACTTGAATCGCCGAACTCACGATGCAACAGCCAGGGAAGCGGAAAGCCACGTCGAGTGTTCAGGTGGTCTCTATTACGAGCATTATACCTGTTTTACATATCATCCAGCAGCTTACCCCTGGAGGGGGACATGTTAGATAGTCCCATCCCTTGCTTATCACACTATTTGTATCGTTCTACTTCCATTGCAGTACTTTTTTCAATAAACAATATATAGCTTTTGCTTATTATTGCTCTACTTCCTTTATATATACATATGTTCATTTCACGACATGTTGCAACCGTACACTTTGGTACGGCCAATACACCAGGGGCTTAAGTATCCCAAAATTGTGGTGTAATAAGTCCGAACACTTTCACAAGTGCGGCACCCCGAACTTATAGCATTATATGAGTTGGCTCCGAATCATGTCTTGGGTCAATAGTTGGGTTTGCGGCTCTCGTGTTTTGGTACCTTAAGTTCCGCTTATATCGGCTAAGGTAGCACTGGAGAACCATCGCGATTGTGCCCCGCTTATCTTGGGTCGAGCACCTCAAAGGAGAAAGCTAAAACTGAACGTCATGATAGGGCGAGAGCCGGTCGCTGTTCGAGAGGTTTTTTCGGGTCCCTAAAGACTTATGCCGCTTAGAGCGAGGAACCGGAATTGTCCGGCCAAGGCGTGGATAGCTCCCCGAACTCGGTCTTCCGAATACTAGGGGCTTCGCCGAAATTTAAAATTATAGAATTCTATGGCTAAGTGAGAGTGTTCAAGCATTATAAGTCCGGTTGCCTTGTTCGTTGTGTTAAGCGCCTCCCTAGATGGACCCAAGAATGGGAACAAGAGTGCTCATGTTTATCCCGAACACCCCTGCACTCGTGGCATGGGGGCTGAAGCCAACGACTTGCCATCTCTCAAATTTGATAAACGGCCGCACAGAAGGTAATATTTTAAATTAATAAGCGTTGCTTAGCACATATGAATAAGTTTTCAGCGTACAGGATAACAATGCGAGTTTATTCAAAAATTACATCTTTGGAGCACTCATCCGCTATTCGGCGGGCACCCTTCAGGAGGCCCTCATAGTACATTTCGGGCGTGCGATGCTCATGGCCCTTTGGTGGCCCGTCCGTCACAAGCCTCTCCGCATCCAGCTTGCCCCATTGCACTTTAGCACGGGCAAGGGCCCGACGGACACCTTCAATGCAGACGGAGCACTTGATGACTTCAAGCCACGGACAGGCATCCACTAGCCGCTGCACCAAGCCGAAGTAGCTCCCGGGCATGGCCTCCAATGGCCACAACCGCGCTATAAGGCCCTTCATGGCCTGTTCGGCAACCTTATGGAGCTCGAACAGCTGCTTCACTGGTCGCTCAGGGCACGGATGGTCGGCCTCAAAGATACCGAGACCAGAACACCTTTTCCGTCGAGCTCCCCTCCTTGGCGCGGTAGAATGAGGCAGCATCGGACACACCACGGGCAAATCTCACGAATGCTCCCGGAGAGCTCGAATCCGGGTAAGTAATCGTAATTCACTTTCACATGCTTGCTTTGCATAAAGAATGCCTTACCCGCCGCTATCTTCTTTAAAGACTAAATTTCTGGAGGGCTTTTTGGGCCTCGGCCTTAGCAGCTTTGGCACTCTCAAGAGCCGAGGCGAGCTCTGACTCGAGCCTTGAGTCACGCCCAAACTCGTGTTTTTTCACGAGAGCTTGGAGCTCTTGCCGCACTGTGTCCAGCTCGCCTCCCCTTCTCTCGCTCGGTGCGCTCCATAGCCGCTTGATTTTGGCCACGGACACCGCTTCCCTCGTGGTCGCCACCTCATTCGTGGCCCCGCAGTACCCATGTTATTCCTGTTATTTTTGCAACCAAAACCTTTTCTATAAGGTATTACTTACCTTCCTTGTCCTCGAGCTCCTTCTTGGCTTGTCCGAGCTCGTTCTCGGACCGCCAAGGTTCTGCTTCAATGCATTGACCTCGCATGATCGGCGGCAGAGGTCAAGCGCGCAGCCTGCATTCCCATATTGACATACTTATGTTAGACTCTGCAGATATCTTTTTAGATCCTTAGTCCGGCTTTTCTTTCCGAACACCGAACTAAGCATCAGGGGCTACTGTCTATGCGGTTATATTTTTACATATTCTGGTACAGGCTTCGGTCAGTCCGCTCTTGGCGGACTGAACTGTCCGGATCACCGAACTCAAAACAGTGTGGTGCTCCTCCTTGATGGAAGCGCTGTTAAGCGCCTCCAGTAAGCTATCCGGTGCCTCCGGTTGGACGGAGGACACCGGCGTCTTACCCTTCTTCCGAAGGGTCCGCTTGTCGGACTCTGGAACCACTGAAGGTTCCGGCATGGAGACCGGACGAGGGTCGGGCTTAGAGCCTTTGGGGTCTTGCCCCAGCGCCGAGTCCGGGAGGTTGCCTTGTGGCACCTCTGCGCTACCTCCTCTTGACCAAGCCCCTCTTGGGGCCCTTGTGGCGTCGCCCAGCGTGAGGCGAGGAGGCGGTCGAAGCGAGGTACTCTCCATTTCGACGAGCCTGTGGACCCGCTCGATGAATCATGAACTTCGCCCTTGGGCGGGCTGCATGGTTGTTCGACATTAGAGAACACTCTGCAATAATAAAAAGCCATGGGTATCCGGACACTTACGATCTCGCCAGGGGCATGGCCCTCGTAGGCCAATCCTCCTCCTCGTCGTCGATGTTGGTGGAGAAGTCCGGAGGAAGGGTTCTTCCCTTCTTGGAATCTCCGGCCTCCCCAATCGGGGCGGCCTTCCTTTTCTTCTCCTCTCCCACTGGGGGAGGAGCTTCTTCTTCTTCCTCCTCGTCTTCAGGAGAAGATTCCGCTTCGGAATCTGACAGCACCTGGCGTCGCGAGCTCCTTCGAGTTCCCGTGGCCTCCTTCTTGGCCTTCTTCTCCGGCACCACATGGGGTGCCGGAGCCAGCAGCCCCGTCAATCAGGCGTCGGCTGGACTTCGGCAAAGGAGACGATAGTCAATCTGTCCGGACGCTTTCAGCCAGTCCTATCAAAAATAGGGAGTTTTAGATCGCACATAGAGTCAATCTATGAAAAAGAGTCCCGTAAAGGGTAAAATAACTTACCTCACCGGCTTGACGCTGCGAGCTGTATCCGCGATCTTTGGTAGCGGATGTTGGGGCTTCGGCGCCCTTGAACAGCACCTTCCAGGCTTCTTCTTACGTAGTGTCGAAGAGCCGGCGCAAGGTTTGGTGTCTTGCGGATCGAACTCCCACAAGTTAAAGGCCCGTTGTTGGCATGGGAGAATCCGCGGATGAGCATCACCGGATTACGTTGACAAGCCTAAGATTCTTGGCATGAGTTTCGGACGCATGTTTGAAGTTCGGATGTCTCATCCGAATTCCCCCGTCGAGCCGTCTCTTTCCATGGTGAGAGCCGTGTGGGGAAGCCAGATCTGAATTGAGGCGCCACCCATTTGGTGTTGCGGGGCTCGGTGATGTAGAACCACCCCATTGCCACCCCTTTATTGTCTCCACGAAGCGCCTTCGAGCCATGGGACTTTGGCCATCTTGCCAACCATGGCGCCCAAGACTCACTTGACGGCCGCCCACTACCTTCGGTCGGACGTTGAAGATCTTCAGCCATAAGCAAGTGGGGCTGGATGCGAGAGAAAGCCTCGCACACCGGCGATAAACGCCGAGATGTTGAGGATGAAATTCGGGCCAGGTCATGGAAGTCCAGGCGTAGGAGAACATGAGCCCCGGACAAATGGGTGAAGAGGAAAACCTAGTCCGCGGAGGATGTGGGGAGAAACACCACCCTCTCATGGGGCCCGGGTCGGAATGAGCTGCCCTCGTCGAGGAAGCCTGCGCGATGTTGCCGGACAAGTATCGGCTTCGCAGTCTTGTGATGTGCCCTCCGTGACGGAGGAGGCCATCCACCTGCCTCCCGCCTCGACATGATTGGAGAAGGTTGAGGTGGGATGTGCGGACTTGGGGCTGGAGCTCGAGTCTTGTGAAATGGATAAGCAAAGGAGGAAGAAGGCGTAGGTGAAAAGGTGGATCCTTATCCCCTTATATGGACGGACGACGCTATGCGTCCCCCACCAGCCTGGTAAAACTCGCTTATTTCCCAAGCGCCGTAATCAATGGCGCGGATGGGTTACCCACGTCCGTATTGATGAGAATCCCGGAATAAGGGGGCACGATCTATGCTTTGATAAGACGTGCCAAGGAAACCTCCTCGCTAAACGCGTTGAGGTGGAATAGTAAAAACGATTCGTATGAAGGCCTGGCCGTGGTGTGATGTCACGGCGAGGAATACGTCAGCAGATCTGTGCAAAAATTATTCCCTCTATGGTGTTATGTGGAACTTGTTTTGCAGAGCCGGACACTATCCTTGTGTTCAAAACCTTCTATGAAGTATTCGGAGGAGGAACCCGCCTCGCAATGCCGAAGACAATCAACGCGCCGGACTCGTCGTCATTGAAGCCTGGTTCAGGGGCTACTGAGGGAGTCCCGGACTAGGGGGTGTCCGAATAGCCGGACTATCGTCACGGCCGGACTCCAAGACTATGAAGATACAAGATTGAAGACTTCGTCCCGTGTCCGGATGGGACTTTCCTTGGCGTGGAAGGCAAGCTTGGTGATACGGATATGTAGATCTCCTACCATTGTAACCGACTACCTGTAACCCTAACCTATCCGGTGTCTATATAAACTGGAGGGTTTTAGTCCATAGGACGAACAACAATCATACCATAGGCTAGCTTCTAGGGTTTAGCCTCCTTGATCTCGTGGTAGATCTACTCTTGTACTACCCATATCATCAATATTAATCAAGCGAGGAGTAGGGTATTACCTCCATCGAGAGGGCCAGAACCTGGGTAAAACATTGTGTCCCTTGTCTCCTGTTACCATCCGCCTAGATGCAGTTCGGGACCCCTACCCGAGATCCGCGGTTTGACACCGATAACGTCCAGTGGGCGTAGCCAACAAGCTGGACGGCCGAGCTGAACGTGGCGGCCGCAGGGAGGTCCGGACGCCTTGAGCGAGGCTCGAGCCGGCTTGTTGCAACAGTTCACCCAGGAGTTCCTTGCTACACGCGGTCGTCCGGGTGAGTCTTCCGCTTTGATTGATTTCTCTTTTGATTTCTTCCGGAGGCGCGTCGTCAAGACACCCACGGGTGTAGTCCCCAGTTTCGAAGTCGCTCTTTGGCAGCGACTTGAAACTTCTTAGCAGGCTTTGATAGCAATCTTGTCTTATACGCCTCCATCTGATTTCCGGAGTATCACAATCTTGCGACCGCATTCAACTCCCAGGCCGGTGAGCTGGAGCGAAGCCGCCCGATCGAAGAATAGCGGGTGAGAACTTGGTTTCTTCTATCTCAAGTGCGAAACAGCGTCAGACCCTGCTGGTGTAGTCCCCGAGATTCGGGCCGGCTCTTTGGCGGCGGGTCGGATCTTCCCGACGACTTTTCCTTACTACTTTTTTTCCTTTTTCTCCATGCTTGCGAGGAGCTAACGCCGACTTGAGGGGCAGCTGGCGAGGCCAGACCACCCTTCATGCTAAGGAGGCCGAGATCGTCGCCTTAGCCGAGAACGCGACCGCTGGCCAAGAGGCTGGCCGACCAGGAGGAGAGCCACCAGGCGTCTCTCAAGAAGGCGCAGAACAACGAGGCCGCCTTAAGGCCGAGTTCGAGACCGAGGCGGTGGGCTAATGCAAGGCAAAGGCGCTGAGTGAGGTTATGGGCGGGTGGAGGATCCGATCGACTTGTGAGCGCCTTCCTCTTCTCACTCCTTTGCACTGCTCCTTGCCCTCTTGTTCATCTTCTCGATTTTTGTGTCGCTTCCTTGTTCTTCCCGCAGATTACTTCCCGGCTACTCCGTCGCCCCCGCCAGCTGGTTATCGAGGCCCACAGCGAGACGAGCGGGCAAGCATGGGTTGCA
Organism: Aegilops longissima; assembly: GCA_021605205.1. Lineage (NCBI taxonomy): Eukaryota > Viridiplantae > Streptophyta > Magnoliopsida > Poales > Poaceae > Aegilops > Aegilops longissima. The sequence goes on along the minus strand of CM038679.1, from coordinate 26,789,408 downwards.
ATTGCGCCGGACGCCCGACAGACGCCGAGGAGCAGTTCCCGCGATCCAGCGGCCGGCCAGCTGCCTCACCGCATGCTCCGTAGTCTTGGCGTCTTCGCGCAAGTGTTGGCCTCTCTCCGCCCCGAGGTGATCCCTGTACCCCGCAAATTGGCTGCCGCATCGCTGGAAAGTTGCGGTTGGCCGCTTGAGGCTCGGAAGGCTTCATCGCTGCTCGGTCAGCGAGGGCGGCGCTCGAGTTCGTCGCGGGCTCTGGTATCTCGGGCTAAACCTGGCGCCACCGAGGACTTGGAGGCAGGAGGCGACGAGGCTGGTGGCGAGTGCGGCGGCTATCATCCAGCGTGCCTCGGCTATCGCCGAGTACACCGACACCAGGCGTCTTTGCTCCCTGAAGTGAACGACAAATGAGTCGCCCGGCGGAGGAATGGTTCGAGCTGAACCGGCAAGGAAGGCGAGGAATCGGCGGCGAGATTGCTTCCGGCGATGAAGCCGAAGACGACGAGGAGGAGGGCGGTGGAGGCGCCGCGCCGGAGACGGCCGGTGACTAGCCAAGATCGGCCGATCGTGTTTCTAGCAGCGAGGCGCGGCTTGGCCGCCGCCGTGCAGGTGAAGATCGGGCGAGACTCTCCAGCCGGCCACCTCCATCCAGCAACCTTGCCGCCTCCGCCGACCTGCCCGACTTTCCGTTGCTCTGTCGCTGCGATCTGCGCTCTCGCTTGTCTCGATGTTGCTCTTTCAACAAATTTTATTAACTTGCGCAGCTTCCACCATCGGGGTGTATTGAGACTATGTTGAATGCGGCCTTTCGAAGGCTTTGTGTAAATATAATTATGCATGTGTTTGGCTTCCATTCGAAGTTTGCTTTTTTATCCTTAGGCCGTTTCTTTTTGCCGCTTTTCCTTGATTGCCACCTTCCCGAACAGCTTCTTTGCAGTGCGTGGTGAGGAAGAACTTGGCTATTTGTGGGAAGGCAAGTATGAGCTTTGTTGGATTGTGGCAGGGTTGAATGGAAGCGGCCAGCCAAGCTACTACGGTAGCGATTCGGCGATCAGGAGAAACCGGCTTTTGTTATATAAGTTCGTTAGTCCTTAGCCGTTTTTCATGTGGGCATCCTTTCCTGCCTTTGACTTCTTGCTAGCCGGACAGTCGGTTCTTCGAGCTGCGGCTTTTGACAAGAGAGGGCTTGGGTGCCGGCACACTATTTGTCTGACTGCAGGTGGAACTTTAAATATAACTCAAGGCGGCCAGTCCCCGGGCCGACTAGTCGAACCCGGTGCCGGACAAAAAAAGGTGAAATGACAAAATCACAAGCATGATACTCGTCATTCATAGATGAAAGGTGGCAGTCCCCGAGTGCTCCTCGGGGGGCCCATTGTCTCATACTTAGTACAAAAGGTATCGTGATACATACTGCATTTTGACTATAAAATCTTCAGAGGAGGTTGGCGTTCCATGGTCGTTCCGACTCCTTGCCGGAATCATCTCTCTTTCGTGGCTTCGGCTTCTGTGCGTCGATTAGGTAGTAGGAGTTGTTTCCCAATGCTCTGTTGATGACGAAGGGACCTTCCCAAGGGGCCGAGAGCTTGTGCTGGCTGGCTATTCGCTGGATCAGCCGGAGCACAATGTCGCCCTCTTGAAAGGATCTTGGCTTGACCTTCCGGCTATGGTAGCGGTGAAAACCCTGCTGGTAGATGGCAGACCGGCTGAGGGCTAACAGCCGGCTTTCTTCCAGCAGGTCGACGTCGTCTTCTCGTGCTTCTTTGGCCTCTGCTTCCGTGTACATGGTCACCGGTAGTCGAACTTCGATGTCGGTTGGGATGACAGCCTTGGTGCCATATCGAGGAAGAAAGGGTAAGCAGTTGACTTGTTTGGGGTAGTCTTGCCAGACTCGAGGAGGACAGCCGGCTGGTCGTCGAACCAAGACCGGCCCGGCGCTCGGTAGCCACGACCAGCGAGGGCTTGATGCGGAAAGGATGAGGGCGTTGGCTCGCTCAACGAGTCGTTTGGCTGCGGGTGGGCAGCGGACGCTAGGTCGATCGGATGCCTGCGTCGGCCTGAAGCGTGCCAATGCACCCTTGGCAAAATTAAGCGTCGCTGTCGGTGATGATGTTGTGTACGCCGTGCGAGTTGTGATGTGCGATGAATGTCGCGGCGGTCGGCCCGTTCGACTTCTTAATCGGCTTTGCTTTGATCCACTTGGTGAATTTATCCGGCGACAAGCAAGTGTGTCATGCGCCCATCGTCTTGAATGGGCCCACCATGTCCAATCCCAGACGGCAAAAGGCGGTGGGGAATGGTCTTGAGTTCGAAGCCGGCGGTGTTGCTTGGAGCTGAAACTTGGCAGCCTTTGCGGTGTTTGACCAACTCCTTGGCATCGTCCAAAGCGGTCGACAAAGAATCCATGGCGGAAGGCTTTGGCAGCGAGGATCTTGAGGCTGCATGGTGGCGCGTGCGCCTTGGTGAATGTCGCTTGAGAGTTGCTATGCCCTTCTCGGCTCGATTCATGCTTGGAAGACTCGGTGACCACTGCGCTGATGAGCTCTGTGTTAGCAATTGTATATCGCCGGCTCGGCGTTGGACTTATCTTGCAGCGATCTCGTCGGACGGCAGCTCTACATTTATCGGAAGTTGAGATGGGCTGAGCCCATGATGGAGCTATGACTTCTTCTATAACCAACAGCTCACAGCTTAGCAACGCGGGTGGGCTGGGTGGTGAAGCTGGGGCTGGCCACCGCTGTGGCGTTAAACGATCCGGGCCGACTACCGTAGTCCCGGGCGAGGTTCTGAAGTCCCGGGCGGGTGCGACTATAGCAGTCCCGACCGCCTATCAAAAGTCCCGGACGCTGCTTGGCTCCCAAAGGCGGATCCGGCTGCGCCGAGTAAGCGGCACGAAGATGGAAGCGGATTCAGAGCGGCGATAGGCGGCGAGGCGTTGGAGAGGCGCCGGTTGATATAACAGCCGGGTTGAGCCTATCCGTGCCATGGCATCGCTTGCTTTCGTTGTCGGCCCGTGGCACATGGAGAGGTCGCATCCCGAGTAACCGCTGATTTGCTGAGCGAGAAGCGATAGCTCGCCATGTTTGCATCCTTGGCGTCGGTGCGAACGGCTGCTGGACCACAAATCCAGTCGCCATATACGAGGATCCGGCGGATGCCGAGCTCTTTAGCTAGCGAGTCCATGTATGAGCACCTCGTACTCGGCCCGGTTGTTGGGCGGCGGCAAAGTGGATCTGCGGCGTGTATCTGGTTTGTCGCCTTTGGGAGAGGTGAGGATGATGCGGCTCCCAAGCGGTGCGCATCTTCGACCGTCGAACTACATCCGCCAATGAGTGGAGTCGGGGAGCGGTGGCGAGTCTTTGAGTCTCGGCCCGGTCGGCGAGAAGTCGGCCAATGCTTGGGACTTGATGGCGGTACGAGGCTGGTAGAAGATCGTGTAGGGAGCCAGCTCAATGGCCCATTTTGCCACCCGGTCGGAAGCGTCTCGGCTACCTATGATCTCGGCGGGCGGGGCGGTGCATACGACCGTGATGGAGTGCTCTTAAAAGTAGGGCTTCAGCTTCTTGGCGGCGAAGTACACGCCATAGCACATCTTGTGTCTGGTGGATTACGCTTTGAGGCGGATAGTACTTGGCAAGTAGTAGACGGCCTCTGGACCGGCTAAGCTCGGCCTTCTTCTGGCGTCGGACCACGATGGCCGGTCGCGACCACCGGCTAGTGGCGGCGATATAAAAGGCATGGGCTCTTTCTCGGTCGGCGCCGCCAAGAGCGGCGGTGTGGCGAGCATCTTCTTCAGCTCGTGAAAGGCTTGGTCGGCTTAGTCGTTCCACTCAAAGTGAGTGCTTTTCTTCATGAGTCGGTGAGCGGAGTGCCTTTTCTCCCAGCCGGAGTGATGTAAGCGGTTCGAGAGGCGGGCACCGGGTAAACTTCGGGCGATCTCGCAGCTTGGTGGGAATCTCCATTCTCTCAATGGCTTTGATCTTCAACAGGTTGCACTCAATGCGGCGTTCAGGAGACCAGGAAGCCTAGGAGGCTGGCGGTGGCACTCGAACCGCATTTCTTGGGGTTGAGCTTGATCTGAAATGGTAGGTTCTCAAATGTTTCCTTGAGGTCCTCCAACAAAGTGTTGCGCTTCTCGTCTTCACCATGACATCGTCTACATAGGCGTGGGCATTTACGCGAGTTGCTTGAGGAGGCATTTACGCATGCAATCTTTGAAGGTGGCACCGGCATTTCTCAAGCGAATGTCATCGTCGGGTAGCAAGCTCGAATGGCGTGATGAAGGCGGTCAGAAACTCAACAGCTCGCATCCGGTGTAGAGTCTATTATGATCAATCTGGGTAAGGCAAAGGATCTTTAGGGCATGCTTTGTTGAGGCTTGTGTAATCTATACACATCGCCATTTGCTATTCTTCTTGACCACGAGGACGGGTTGGCGAGCCCTCGGGAAGAAAACCTCCATGATGAAGCGGCCGCCAAAAGCAGGCTATCTCTTCTCCTCGATCCCTCTCTTCTCCTCGATAGTCGGCGGAGGGGCTGCTTGACCGGCTTGGCATCCGCTCGGACGTGTAGCTTGTGCTCGGCGAATCGCCCGGCACACCCGGCATGTCCTTGGGAGACCATGCGAAGATGTCTCGATTCTCATGGAGAAATCGGCGAGCTTCGCCTTCCTATTTACTATCCAGGTTTGCCTGATGACGGCAAACCTTTACGGATCTTTCTGGGTCGGAGGTATCTTCTTTGTTTCCTTGGCGGCTGGAAGGAACCTTGGGCATCACACTCTTTGAGGGTGGGGGACAAAGCAGGCTGCTTGCGGCCATAGCCCGACCGGTCAACATCTTCTTCTCTTGGCGACCACGAGGACTCGGCAACCTTGGCTGCTGCTCGGCCTTTTCGGAGGACTTCTTGTGGTCGCGGCTATGGTGATGATGCCCATGGTACTTGGCATCTTCATCTTGAGGTAGGCGTAGTGGGGTACAGCCATGAACTTGGTCGAGCAATTCGGCCAAGCAGCGCATGATAAGGGCTCTTGAGGTCCACCACTTGAACCAGATTGCCTACCGATGGAAGTGATCCTTGTCTCGAAAAAACATCTATCTTGATCTTACCGATTGAGTGAGCAGGACGGGCGGGTACAATGCCATGGAACCACGGTCGGCTTGGCATGGCGTGTTTAGCCTTGATGTTCAACTTCTCCATGGTATCTGATGCAGGATGTTGATGCTGCTCCGCCGTCTGCTCGATCGCTGTGGAGAATCGAACAACAAGCACATGCATTGCTAGGGTTGCTTCAAAACCAAAGGCATAATGTGAGGGCGGCATCACCTGCGGGTGGTCGGCCGGCTCAGGTGATAGAGCCCTCGGCCGATGCATGTATTCGGGGTTGTTGGAAGCGACGCGTTGACTTCTTGGTCTTTGTCGGCGCCCGGCTGCGCGGACTTCGAGGCTGCTTCGTCTGCGAACCGCGTAAATGACATGCTTCGTCGAAATTCGTCTTGGGCGGTCCGGCGGCTGGTCGGCGGCAGCTCTTTGAGGCCGGCGGCGTATCTGCGGCGGAGGTGGCACCAGCCCTCGCCTTTGGTGATTGGTGAGCAGTGGCACTTCCGGGTTATCACAGTTGGGCGGCTTCGGCGCGTGTGGAACTTGCATGGGGCGTCAAGGGCTTGCTCGTCGTAAGGCGGCAGTAAACGACCTGCCACCCTTCGGCTTCTTGGGCGTGGAGCGCCCTTGAACTTTTCGTCTTCGGCGGAGTGCCCACGAACCCGGCTTGGTGGAGAAGCGGCATTAGACGCCTCGCGCTTGTTGTCGTCTTTGAAATGCGAGCGTCGGCTAAATCGCCAGCCAGCGTTTTAGGGAGCAGGTTGAGTACCTTCCGGTGGCGTCTACGAGAGCTCGGTCTTCATTGAGTCGGTGGTGGCGTGCTTATCCGGCTATGACAAGTAATTCCTCGAGGGTAACCCGGCTCGTCGTAGGAGGCTTGTGCTTGAGGAGGTGCCTTCTCGGCACCGGTGAAATACTCTATCGCTTGAACCTCGTGCACCCCTCGCGGGGAGTTGCGAACTTTCGACTAGCGATGTGAGGTAGTCGCGAGTCGACTTCGGTGGGTCCTTATACGCTGGGAGAGTTACTGGGCTTAGGAGCCAGCTTGTAGAGTCTTTGGTGAAGTTGCGGATGAAGGCCGGTGAGAATCTAGCCAGCTGTTGATCTTTGTCGGCAGGGCTATTGAGCCAGGTTAGCGTCGTGCCTGAAGCATGAGGGCACATATTTCGACAGCATGTTGCCATTAAGCTATGTTGACTGCGATCGAGTAGTCGATCAGCCAATCCTCCGGCTTCGGACCGTTATATAGGCGTATCTCTTGGGGCGAGAACCCTTTGGGGAAGGGGCTCGTCAGCGGATCAGGGGAGGGCTGAAGCAAAAGCGGCCCGACATCATCTTCTTCTTCAACGCCGGAGATCGCGCGGTGATCGATCCGTGGCGGGCGTCATTTCGCCGACTCCTCGGCAGCCCTAATCGATCGGCGAGAGTCGGGTATGTGGCGAGGCGGTGGGATATCTTTCCCGTGAGGTGGAGGAGGCGGATTGCCTCGCCGTTCCATAGCTCGGCGGCCTTGCGTCGCGCTTCGATGGAATCGGGTCCAGCTGCGGTGGCGGTGGCTCCTTTCTTCTTACCGTCTTGTCGTTGCCCTTGATCGGCGTGCGTGGCGTTGCGCCGTGCTCGGTGCGAGGAAGCTTTGGCGTGGCGCTGTCTTCTTGCCGCTCTGCGGCGTCTGCGTCGATTGCTGAATCGCCTAGCCATGTAAAGGGAAGCTCGTCGGGCCTAGCCCGTTTAGCTCTTCTATGGCGCTGGGCGCTGCTTGGAGTTCTCGGCGTGGCGTAGGCGAGGCGGTCCACCCCCAGCCGGCGATAGCTGCGCCGTGTTTCTTGACAATGCGAGTCGGGTCGGCCCGCCGGAAGCGGCGTGCGAAAGTAGGCGATGATCGACTTTCCGCTGATAGGCCTCGGCGGCGTCTCGGGAGGCTATCCTCCGGCCCTCGCGTGGATGGTGGTGGCGTGCTTCGGTCGTCGGCGTCGGCCGGAAGAAGCGGACAGGTCGTCTTGCACCGCTTGCAAGCGTCATGGGCGTTCTGCCGAGGGCGCCATGTTGACGACCAGCACCTCGGTGATAGGCGCTGCCCATGGTGTCGGCAGGGAAGCGGAGTCGTCGAGAAGATAGCGGCGTTAGTGGGGAAAGGCGTCGGCGATGCCGTGTCGGTCGACAAGCATCGGTCGGTGGAGCCAACCGACTCCAAGTCCCAGCCGGGCTCGCTCACGTGGAGTTAGTCGAGGAGGCTGACGAGGTGGCTCGAGGCAGCGGTGCCAGCGTCGGATCACGGGCTCGTCGGAATCTGAGTCTTGCCAAGAAGGTGGCGAGGCAGCTCGCCCGCATGAAGCGTCGGCGGCGCCTTGCTTCTTGCGTCGGGGCAAGTGCCATCAGGCGTCTTTGGGCTGGCTACGCCCGCGGGGGAGGAAGAGGGTTCCCGTCTAGAACAGGTCTCCGGACGACGGTGCACTTGGCCCCATGGTGGGCGCCAAATGTCGGGTGGTAGGTGCGACATATGCCAGCGGGTGGCTAATCATAGTGGGAGCCAATAAGGCGTCGCCGGTGCACAGAAGCGGGATGGCGAACATGCCCGTGAATCTTACCCGGCCGGGGCTCTCCGTCGAGATGACACCCCTCTTGCTGCTCTGCGGGGTCTCGCATGATCACTAGATGAACAAGTTGCTACAAGATGCTCCTTGAGCTGTTGGTGAGAGGAAGAAGAAGGGCACGGCTAGCTCTCCCTTCCCTCTATGTGGTGTCTAAAACTCTCGAGAGATCAACCCTTTGCATGGGTGCCACAGGGGGTTTATATAGGCCTACCCTGTGGGTACAATGGTAATCCGGCTAGGCGTGGGCCCTAGCCGTCGGTGTCTTCGTCTGCGGCTTCTCCGGCCGCTGGGCTGGGCACGCCGGTAGTGGGCCCGCCCGTCTGCCCGGCTTCTGGTCGACAGGCAGGCCCCACCATTGAGGGCCTTGCCGGGGCTGGTTCTGATTGCTTCAATCGATGGCGAGGGCTTTGTCGGGGTAAGCATGGCTCTGATGGTGCCGCCTTGGCGGCGATCACTGTAGCCTCATTCGTCTTATCTCCTTAATGAGGCGCTTCCTTGAGGAGGGAATAAGCCGACAGCGAGGCGGCCATATCTTGGGCGAATGGGGAGCGAGCCAGCCGGGCATCTCTCGACCGGAGGACCCGGCGCTGCGGGTAGTATAGACTGACTGTCGTGGGTGGCGTCACGATCAACATGGCGCAGATGTCGCGCCGTACGGTTGATGGCTACCCCGTACGGCGCACTGTAGCCACGCGCGCTCCGGGATGCGGGGGTGGCAGGCTTCACTGTAGCCACGCCCCGTCTCATCACCGTTATGTGGGTGCAGATTCTGAGGGTGCGGCCTTGGCCGCCTGCGGGGTGGCCGGCTCCTTGGAGTCAGCCTTCTCGTGGCCAGCTGCGCAGAGTCGGCCCTCTGGTAGCCGGCTCCTTGGAAGCTGGCCCTCTCGTTGCTTTCTTCTATGGGTCTTGGGGCCAGGCCGCCCCCCGATAGCCAGCCTAAATGACAGCCGGTCGGGGGAAGGCGGCCCAGCGTCTTGGATGTTGGATGACTTGATTGGCTTGTAATTTTTTCAGAAGCCCCAGGGGAAGCCGGCTAGGCTACCTGTGGTCATTTACTTCGACATCAGGCGTGCAAGCAATTACGTCACGAAGACAAATTGAAATCTAAATGAGTTGGAAGATAGAACCAGGAGCTTGATGATGACAAGGATTTGGTAGACCAGTTCCAATTGCTGTGACAATTGTACGTCTGGTTAGGGAGGCTGATATTAAACTCAGAAGACCGCGTCTTCACCTTATTCCCCTTGAGCTAAGGACACCCAGTCCTTGCCCAATCACTCTGGTAAGTCTTCAAGGTAGACTTCCAAAGCTTCACAGACTCCGTTCACTGGCGATCCTCAATGACTACTAGATTCTCGGAACGTGATGCCTAACCGCCTGGAGGATGCACAGTCCTCAAGTGTAACAAGTCTTCTGTTCACGCAGACAGAAAGACTTCAGAGATGCCTAACACTATTTGGCTCTGGGTGTTTTGAGCTTTGTCCTCGCAAAGATCTCTCTCTCTCTCTCTCTCTCTCTCTCAAAGGCTTCGGAGGTGGGTTGCTCTCAAACGACAAAAGCCATGCACTAACTCTGAGCAGCCACCAATTTATGGTGTAGGGGGTGGGCTATTTATAGCCTGGAGGCAACCCGACATTATATGTCCGAAATGACCCTGAGTCACTAAGGAATCGACACGTGTCCAATGGTCGGAGTTCATACACACGCGGCAGCTTGGCTTGGGCTACAAGCAAAGCTGACTCATCCAACTCTCGATAAGATTTGCTCTCATTGTCTTCGCTCGAAGACACAGGATTTTGGTTGAGCATCACTTCATTCATTTGACTTTGTTCTCTTGGACCCCACTTAACAGTACGGTGGATCCTATGACTCAAGAAAGAAGAAAAGGAAACTACGAAAGAAACTATGTATTCACACTCCATAGTCTTCAAGTGAATGTCTTCATTGTCATTATCTTCAACGTGAATGTCTTCACGAACCACCATTGTCTTCAATGTCTTCATACATTTTTAGGGGTCATTTCTGGTAGGTAAACCGAATCAATGAGTGACTACTACATGTGTTATCCTGCAATTCTCACAAACACATTAGTCCCTCAACCACGTTTGTCATCAATACTCCAAAACCAACCAGGGGTGGCACTAGATGCACTTACATTCTCCCCCTTTTTGGTGATTGACGACAAACTGGTTGAAGTTTTCAACGGGGATATAAATATGTGAAAGTTAAAGAACGCGATCATTGGCTTCATGAAATTGAGAGGGCTCCCCCTGAAGATGTGCATATAAGTAAATTGCCTTTGAATGCAAATGCACATGGCAGGCATTGCTTTGTGGAGATCTTCTTCAACTCATGAAGACAATTCATCATGCATACACAAATTTAATGAAGATAATGACATGCATAATGAGAAGTGGGCGTCTGCATAATGACTTCATGCGGAATTTATCATCGCAATAAACGGTAGCAGCAAAAGTGGCAGACGACCATCAAGTTTTAAGTGTTACAACTCAAAAACCAATAGTTCAAGAATGAGAGTTGTAAGAACTTAGCAAAAATAAGCATCCGACCCATATATGGACCTGCTTGAAGACTATCAACTCATACACTTCTCCCCCTTTTGTCAGTAATGACCAATAAGGTTCAAAAAATTGAGTCCACTCGTTCCCAGGTGGTGAAGATGTTGGGGCAGCAGGGTCGACAGAGGAGTTGGGCGGTGCAGAGGAGCCTAATACAGAATTGTGGTGCAGTGAAGCCATCACGGGTGAAGTGGCATCGTTCTCTTCATCTACGACTCGTGCGACAAAAGTGGGAGCTGAAGGTGAATAGTCAGAATCTACATTGGAAGGAGTTGGACGCCAACTTACAGATTGGGGAGGCCTGGAGTCAAACTTGAAGCGCTCAGTGAAGCCATCTGCTTGAAGATCATCTTCAGAACAGAGAAGTGTGAGGCTCTTCTAGGACCGCCGACAGGCTTCATGCACAACAAATGAGTTCTTGGTTGCAAGGTTGCGAATACGATTGACATCAATGAGCAGACTCTGCACCTGACGCTTCAGCCAGTCATGATGCCTATCCTGCTTCTGGTGAAGTGATACAAGAAGCTCTCTGTCATTTAGGACACGAGCACGCTTCTAAGGCCTTTGAGCTACCGTGATGGCTGTTGCATTAGTGTTTGCATGAGCAGCAAACGAAGCTAACCAGCAAGGGGACCAGCAGGAGCAGGAGGATTAGGCACATGAACGCCTTCAATGGGTTGAGTGAAGCTTTGAAAGGTGACATTGTATTCATGGAGGGGCTTCTTGGCAGGCTCAGTGTATATGGCTTCATATGACATATCAACCTCAGGCAGAAATACAACATGGTTGCGCGCTGAAGCTTGATAGTTGATGGAGGAGTGAAGCTTAATGAGCCGCATGGCCCATGGAGCGTAGAACTGAGGCCAAATAGATCAATTCCAGAAGCAGCCAACTGACGTATGAAAAAGTCTTGAGTGTTGAACCTGATGCCATTGATGATATAGAAAACCAATGTCTTCATGGTGCCTTCAAGCTTGGCATCAAGAGAATTCCCTTTGACAGGCCACAGAGTATGCCTCAGAATGCGATAGACCATGCGGGGCAGGTAATCAAGGTCTTTGACATAGAAATCCTTGGGATATTCAGCATCAATGGGCAATGGCTTCATCATACTGAGCATTTGACTCATATTTGGCTCAGGCCTCTGGAAAACACTCATCAATTGTTGCACATGAAGACAACCTGGCTCATACAGATCACCAGGAGTGGGCAGGGGAGTTAGCTCGATGATATCTTGAGCTTTGGCTTCATGATGGACATCCCCTGTCATGCACTGAAGCACCCAAGTCTTCGGATCCCTGTTGTAGCCTGATATGTGTAAAGTGGCATAGAACTGCAGAAGAAGCTCTTCATTCCAGTGCTCCTGGTCAGTGACAAATGGGAGCATCCCAACTTCACGGAAGCAGTCTAGGGCTTCTTCAAGGCATGGTAGCCCAACAATGGCATCATAGTCAAGACGCTTGTGAGGAAAAATCTTGTCTTGATTGTAGAGGATGCACGAATAGTAGCTCCTTTGCTAGTGGCTCCAGAACCTATCAAATGAGATCTTTGGCTTCTTGAAGGGGTTCTTGGCCTTGTCAAAGAAAGTGGTGTGCGCTCTGAAGCTTAGCACACTGAAGGAGCCTCATGTAGTGGCAGCACTTGGCAGCCTGGGCTTTGGCTTTTGTGTTTGAGGCCTTTGCTACACATGATAGTCATATTGGGGACTTGGAGCAGTGGGTGGTATCAAGATAGGCCACCGGATAGTAACGAGCTCACCATGATTGTACGCACGTTCCATGGTGTGAGGCACAGGGGAAGGAACAACCACATCCGAGGTGGATGGCTGCGTAATGTCTTCTGTGGCAGCGATGACTTCGGGATGCACATTATCTTCAGCGATGACAACGTCATTGGCTTCAGTAGTGGTGGTGGTGGCAGTCACATTGGCCTCAACTTAAGTGGCATCTTGGACTGGGGGGTCTGGCACAAACACTTCTGCTTCACGAACAATGTTATCGACGGTAGGGGGAACAGTTTCACGGTCTTCTACTTTTCCTTCATCGGTCGATGCAGCCGGAATGTCTTCAGCCACTTTGGCTTTAGATTCTTGAGCAGACACGGAAGGCATGGCGTTAGGGAACACTTGACGTTCTACTGAGCTTGTGTTTTGCACATCCTCTTCAGGAATGCTGGACATGGAGACCGTGGGCCTAGGGCCTCTGCGAAGCCTTCAGAAAGATGGCGATGCCTTTGGTGAAGGGGTGGTCTTCTCCATGTCATCAGGGGTGTCTTGTGGAGTCTCAGTCACGGGATTGGTGACTTGAGATGGTGGAGTGCGAGGAATGACCTCATGGAGTGGAGTGTTGGGGTGTTGCTCTTCCCAGAAATCATCATGTGTGATTGGCATCATGGGCCCGCCAATACTTATCTGTTCACTGCTCGATGGAGCAAGCGATCATACCGTCTTGGGCATGATATGAGGAAGGACTTCATCATCATCGACATTGTCTTCATGACCAATGTCTTCAGCTGCGATGGTATCAGCAGCTGGAATATCTTTAGACTCATGAGCCTCTGCGGTAGTAGGCTCATGCACGATGAGACGACGCTCACAGTTAGTAGAAGCTGGCAGTGCAACAGAAATGGGCTCAACAATCAAGGGTTCTTGAGGTGCAGCATGATCTTTGCGATAATACTTTGAAGACTTTGTCTTCAGTTTCTTCTTGGAGGGGGAAGCTTCAGAAGCACCATGTTGCTTTCTCATCTTGGCTTCAGTCTCGGCCTGCTTTGTCTTCTTCTGCTCAAAAGCAGTTGAAGGGACCTTTGGCTTCGAGCCAGTCATACTGGCAGGGAAGACAATGCTTGGTCTTTCCTTCCTTGGGGCTTCGGGTTCAGCTTCACAAGGCTTCTTCTTCTTCTTGGCAGCCAGCTTGGGGTCAATGCCTGGTCGCCCAAGAGCATTTCTCTTCACAGCCTCATTGTGATCCTGAATGCACTTTTCAGCATAGTACTTCATGCGCTCACGTGAGCCTTTGGCTTCATCATGTTTCTGCTGGAACTAAGCCTTGAGGTTAATCATCATCTGCTTGAAGTTATGAACATCAACGACACTGAGCTTTGTCGTATGCGTCTTGAACTGGGCCCTCTCGTCAATTTATTTTTTCATCTCAACAATCTTCTGAGCTATATCAAGTTCCTTGGAAATGCAACCCTGAAAGGTGACACTGATGTCAATAGGCAGCCGCAGATGGTCAATGGTGAGAGTAGGATCTTCAAACCATTCATCAATGAAATTGTTGAGGATATTTGCATCAAAGAGAGGCAAGTCTTTGAAGATTATAGCCTCTTGCTTACTCTTGATAAGCATTTCCAAAGCATCATCAGCAAGATCTTCATCGCTTGACAGATCAATAACATTCTCTTCATTGCGCAGAATGCTAGCTAGGGTGAGGTCATGCCCATAAATCTTCTTGGGTTTCTTGGACTTCTTGGAAATGCGAGATTGATCCTCAGAGTGCACATTGGATTCAGGAGGTGCAGATTTCAATGGCTTCACACCTGAAGCTTTTGGAGCTGCAGAAGATTTAGAAGCCTTGGTCTTCTTCTTTGTCTTCGGAGGTTCAGGATCATCCTCATGCTCTTCTTCGGCAGCAGCCTCTTCCACAGTGGCCCTCTGTGCAGCAATGTGAGAGAGAAGCTCATAAAAGTTATTGAAAGGACCAATGATGTTCTGATTTGCTTCACGACTCCCATCTAGCCTTGGGACAGCTGGACCAGAGTTGAAGTCTATCCCAAAGTGCTTCTTGTTCTTCACAGCAGAAGCCCTTGCAAACTGAAGATTTTGCTCAAACAATTCATCATCGTGACACCATCGGAGACTGGATGGGTCGGCATTGTCAGGCTGAGGTCCTCTGACCATACAAGGATAGAAGCCCTGGGCAAAGGCTTCAACCTTTGTCTTGGGGATAAACTTCTTGCATACAATATCGGCCCAAGCACGCCTCACAGCATTCTTCTTAGCATACTCATTAGTGACAAAGTGGTATTTGAACCATTCCTTTGCCCAGGGTCTGTGAATCCATTGGACACTTGATTTCGCTGAGTGTATGATTCATCTGGCTCAGACTTGTACAGCTCATAAAGATCAGGGGACAGGTCCAAGGCAGTGTTGTCACGGTGATGTCTACCACCCTTCTTTGCAGATTTGCTTATTGCCATAGGATTCAAACTGAAAGGCTTCACGACAGTGTTTGGCTTCAATCTGCTTGTCATACAAGAGCTGGCTTCAGGTGATTCAATTTGATGTTGTAAGAATTCTGCAAACGACTGCAGACTATGAGAACCAAGGGATTCTCCCACGGACATGTACCTATGACAGCATCAGAGATACGAGGGAAGGGAAGAGGTCATATGCATTCTCAGAAGATTTTGAAGATAAATCAATTTGAAGACATTGACCTCATAGCGCGAAGACATTCACTTATAGATGTGAGTTGGTTCCGGATTTGTACGAATCCATGAATAAGTACAAGTGAGGAATCAAACAAGACACAGAGCATACATAAGTGAAGGTACTTTGCAGATTATGAGATACAGGATATACAAGATCCAGATTTGGAAGTGTAAAGACAGCTTTTGGAAGAAGTGGACAGTTTCAATAGATTAAATAAGTGGTAAAAAGCAAGTTTTATTTACCGCACGACAAACTGCTAGACGAGGTGGAAGGAGGCCTAGCAGTCCGATCTCCCGCGCCCTAACTTCGCTGCGGAAGACACCTACACCGGCGGCGGAGAAGACGATGTCCACGGCCGGCATGAAGACGGCATCGGAGAGGTTGCGGCATCGAAGCACTTCGTCTCCAGCGTCGACTGATGCTAGCGGTGGCACTAGGGTTTGAGCGGGATGGTGAGGTGGGTGACGAAATATTGACCGCAATGGGTTATTTATAAGGAGAAGGGGCGGCGTAGTGCAATTACGCAGGTCCCCCTGGCGGTTCACATCTGGTGGACACATGGCAAGCATGCAACTTATGGAAGGTCGAGCCACGATCCCACGCGTGCCGGGTTTGTCAGGTGGTTGTTCCGGCTTCTCCGCTATTCAGGCAAAAGGGATAGGAACATTAAAACGGCTATAAATGTGTGTCTCTGTATCTTCAGCTGACAAGGGCATAGTGAAGACATTTGACACGTGTCAACAGAATGAATATGAAGAGACAGAGAGAATTTGAGGGATAAACACAGAAGGGGTCAGGGTCCGGTCACATTCACTTAGAACAGAAAATGGCAACTTGAAGACATAGCTATAAGTGTATGTATGTATGTATATCAGTAAAGACCAAATCGAACATTGCGAAGATAAATCATGATGACAAACCAATGTTGAAGACAAACCAATTATGAAGATGAACCAATTAAGAAGATAAGGCAATCAATACGCTAATGGAAAATCTTCAAGAAATATTGGTGGTGGCGTTACTCACCGTATAGGAAATGTTAGACCCAAACACGGCGCATAATTATCATAGCGCTCCGAGTCAAATTCTGCATTAATGTATTCGCACTTAGAGGGTAAGTCTTCATGAATTGAAGACATACGTTACTTCGTGTGTTGTGCACCTAAGTCTTCAGTATGCATAAGCGTTAGGATGTGTGTCCATTCACATGACATTCGAGGATTCTAAGATATTTAGCTCACACCGCAACTTGCAAAACCTTTTCTCATCCAAGGGCTTTGTGAAGATATCAGCCAATTGCTTTAGTGTTGACGTGAATGATATCAATGTCTTTCTTCAACACATGATCTCTGAGAAAGTGGTGTATGGTCTGTATGTGCTTGGTCTTTGAGTGTTGCACTAGATTGTGATCAATCTTGATAGCGCTCTCATTGTCACAGTAGAGAGGCACTTTGTGTCGGATTTCGGGTTCCGGCAAAACCCTTGAGGTTCGAACACTGGGGTGCGCACGAAGATCTCTCCCCCTCTAGCTCGCACACATCATGATCTAACGGCCTAGCTCGACGAACCAAAAGAATGAGAGACACAAGATTTATACTGGTCCGGGCCACCGTTGTGGTGTAATACCCTACTCCAGTGTGGTGTGGTGGATTGCCTCTTGGGCTGAGGATGAACAGTTACAAGGGAAGAACAGCCTTCTGAGGAGAGGTGTTCTTGTGCTTGGTGAACTTGTGTGAGGCTATGGATGGAATGGCTCCAATCCCAGATTCTCTGCCTCCTATGGTGGTGGCTAGTCCTATTTATAGAGGCCCTGGTCCTCTCCCCAAATATTGAGAGGGAAGGGATCGCACAACGGCCAAATTCGAAGGGAGACAACTAGTACAAGTTATCCTGACAAAAGCAGTCTTCGCCTGCCAATGGCTCCGGTGGTGACACCGTCTTGGCCTCCACGGTGACCTCCATCCTGCTGTCCTGCTGGTCTTGGTCTTGTTGCACCAATATGAAAACCATATCCTAATGCCTTGGGACTCCTCGCCTGTGCTAGCCTCTTTAGCACCAAAGAGGAAACGAGGACACTGCGCGCGCTGGCACCGCCTGGTGCCTGCCTGGCTCCACTCGTCATGGCTTGCGTCACAGAAACCTCGCAAGGTGCCCCTTGCCTTGATCTCTCCACCCCTCGCAAGCCAGCCTGGTGAGGCTGCCCCCGAGGAGGTCTTGTGTCGTCTGCCTCGCGAGGCTTGACCCCTCGCGAGGGTCTTGAGTGTTTGCTGGTGAAGATGGGACATACAGGGCCGCTGGTGGAGTCACGCCTTGAGTGAGCAAGTCTGGGACCCCGTCCCGGGACAAGCAGTAGCCCTCGGGCCCAAAGGCGTGCTCGGACTTGGCTTCGAGGCGAAGCCAAAGGGAAAGTGTGGAGCGCCGCGGGCCCCAACAGCCTGTGGCCCCGCTTGACATGTGGTGATTGATTGGACGTGGGCGTCTTCGCTTCCCCACGCTGCCTCGGCAACTGCCCGACTTGACGAGTCCTTGTTGCATGCAAAAAAAGATCATTATTACCTTAGATCATGGAGGCCGGCGGTTGGCCTCCCGTTGGCTATAAATGGGAAGAGGGGGTGATGAAGATACAGACCCGGGGTAGGGTCATAGGCCTGACCTATACGTCCTACCCAAGGTCACTACCCAAGAAGGCAAGAAGGTCAAGAGACTCCGTGGGACCCCCGGTCAAAGGTGTCGAGTGCAATCCACTCGACATCATGTCACTCGGGAGTCTCCCTACCTACTGTCACTCGACTAACAAGAGAATCACTCGACCTCCCGAAGACCAGAAGCCACTCAGCGTACAACGGACATGCATTCACTCCGTAGTCTTTAAGGCCATTAATAGCACTTAAGGCTGGCGTTACCAGTAACACCAGCACTTTATGTACATTTACTCCCTTGTAATGGAGGGCGGGAGAGGTCCTGGCGAACTCTATATAAACCACCCTCCTCCTCTGGCACAAGGGTTCGCACCCCCTGTAATATCACACACATAATCCAATCGACCGCCTCCGGGCACCGAGACGTAGGGTTGTTACTTCCACCGAGAAGGGCCTGAACTCGTAAAACCTCGTGTGTACACCTTCGCCATAGCTGAGATCTGCCTCTCCATACCTACCCCCCTTTCTACTATCAGACTTAGAACCATGACAGTTGGCGCCCACCTTGGGGCAGGTGTCTTAGCGACTTATTGGTGAAGTTGCAAGTTTTTTCGATCATCATCATGGTTTCCGGCGGCGAGTTGGTTGAGGGCCGCGAGATCCATCTCGGCAAGCTCGTTTTCGTCGCCGACGACTCGGCGTAACCCGAGCTCGCTCGGCGTTGAGGCTCCCGTCCGAGGCGCGCACTTTCAGCGTGCGTTCGTGGCGTCCTTCTTTGGCAACCGTCGAACCCGATGTCGATCGGCTCGATGGCGTCTTCCCTCCCGCTGTTACGCCACCATAGCGATCCGGTCGGTCAGCGGCTTCAGCTGGTGGGTGAAGCATGTGGTGGCTCGGCGTTCGGCCACCCATCAAGTCGCGGCAATCGAGCCCAGCCGAAACTCTCCGGCATGTTCGATCTGTCGGCGGCTCATGAGCGCATCCGAGTGCGATAGCAGCGATCCTGCGGCTGAAGTCACGATGGTCGATGGTTGGCGTGGCCGCTAACTTTCCGCGAGGCGGCGAAGATCTTTGGCGGCGATCCGTCCACGGGTCCACGAGGTATCACCACGAACCTCCCTCTTCGCAGCAGATGGAGGAACTTCGTCGTCGCAACATGGGCGCACTCCACCGCCCATCGTTGGAGAAACTCCCGAGGCTCGGGCCTTGGAGGAGGCGCGCTTGGCTAATTTGGCTGAGCGCACTCGATTGGAGAAATTGCAGCGTGCTCTGGACGAGCGAGCTTGGAGCGAGTCCCTGAGTCCAGTCGACGACAGCTTTTCCCGCCTCCACCTAAGGTATACCGTACTCCAATTCAGAACCTCACAGCTGCGGCACGAATTGCAGAGTCGATTCAGCCTTCCCAGTCAGAGGCTGGCCGAAGGTTGGAGCAAATCCGGGCCTTACTCCAAGCAGCAGGAGAGCAGAATTCTGCAGTGTCTCAGTCACGGAATAGGATACTAAGCAGATCTGTGGTAGCGGATATAGTTCAGTCGGCCCATAGACCAAGATCGCCCCCGCGGCAAGGAGACCGTGAGCAGTATGATCGTCAGTTCGACCGTCGCAATCATCGTCGAGTGCCAACACCTCCTCCGAGGAGTGCGTCGTACGTGCCTCGGCAGAACGATGACAGGCGTCATCACAGGGACGAGCGCAGAGCTCCAGTCGACCCAAGAGAGCCGGGCTTCAATGCGAGATCCATTCTCGTCCAAGGCCTGGTCGACCGGAGTAGAGCGCATAGAGAAGACCTTGGCAGAGATCGTCCAAGTGGCAGCAAGTTACATGTTTCAGGCCCAGAGTGTTTTAGCAGGGCCATCAGGGCAGCGGTGATTCCTCCCAACTTCAGATTGGCAACATGAGTCAGTAAGTTCACTGGAGAGTCCAAACCTGAAACCTAAGGGGCCCTGGCCCCCTAAGAAGGTAAAGGATCAAGCAGGAAATGATGTGCTGGATTTGCCGTGTCACATCCACACGAAGAAAGATGAAGAAGGTAATCTTATTTACCCAAACTATACCACTCGACAATGTTGACTCCCGATCCAACAGTTCCGGGAGAAACAGCCCAATGAGAAGGAGAAAGAGTCGGACAGAGATGAGGAGGAAGAGGAAGATGACGGTTACCCCAAGGTCAATTCCACTCTCATGATTTTTGTTGATGTTGAGAGCAAGAGTCGGTTGAAGGTCATCAACAGAGAGGTGAATATGGTTGCTCGGCGACGGCGACCACGTACCTGAAATGGTCCCGGACAGCCATCACATTCAACCAATCAGACCATCCTGCTCGCGTAGTCACCCGGAGGAATAGCGGCGGTGGTCGACCGATGTTCGGCGGCACTCGGTGACTAAAGTCTTGATGGATGGTGGTAGCGGCCCGAATATCACTGTATCTTGAAACCTTGAAGGGGATGGGCATACCGATGTCCAAGCTTAGCGAGAGCAATATGATCTTTCACGGTGTTATCCCCGAAAAGAAAGCCAGTCACTCGGCCACATCACTCTCGACGTGGTTTTCGGTGACTCCAAGCATTACCGGAAAGAAAAGTTGACATTTGAAGTCGTGGATTTCGAGTGCTTACCGCCATCACTGGGGAGGCGGCATCGCCGCGTTCATGGCTCGACCGTGTTATGTGTACCTCAAGCTGAAGATCCTGGCCCCAAAGGTGTGATCCACGATCCAACGCAATCGGCGAAGCGAGAAGAATGTTTCCAAAAGGTTCCAAAATCGCCGGCCTTACGGATGGCGGCGTTGAATTCAAAGTATCGAAGAGTGCAAATCCGAGTGATTTGCTCGAGCAAAGCACTGCTACAGACTACGCATTTCAGTCTCTTGGTGAAACAAAGCCGATTCATATTCACCCGTGATCCCAATGCTGCAGCGACTCATATATCAACAACGCTTTCGGCGGCAAATAGGAAGAAGCGCTCATCCGGTTCCTCCGTGAGGCTGGGACATCTTCGCATGGAAACCCTCGACATGCAGGTGTACCGAAGAACTGGCTGAGCACCGTTTGCGTGTCGACCCCAAAACAAAACCGTCAAAGAGCACCTTCGGTCCGCCGTTCGAAGAAGAAAAGCAATCGGCGAAGAAGTGGCTCATTGTTGGCAGCGAAGTTCATCCGTGAAATCTACCACTCCAGTGGCTAGCCAATGTCGTCATGGTCCCCAAGAAGGACGATTCACTTCGCATGTGCATTGATTTCAAGCATATCAATCGGGCCTGCCTGAAAGATCACTTCCCTCTCCCCCGTATCGATCAGATTGTTGACTCGACTGTGGGGTGTGAGCGCTTGTCCTTTTTAGATGCGTATTCCGGGTATCATCAGATCCGACTATATGGCCCCGATGAAATAAAAACAGCCTTCATCACCCCATTCGGGTGCTTTTGCTATGTCACCATGCCATTCGGTCTTATAAATGCCGGAGCCACATTCATGAGAATGATCCAGAAGTGCTGCTCACCCCGTCGGTCGGAATGTGGGCGTACATGGATGACATCGTGGTCAAGTCTCGCAAATGTTCCGACCTATTGGTGACCTTGCGAAACCTTTGCCAACCTAAGAAGGTACAATATCAAGCAATCATCAAAGTGCACATTGAAGTTCGGGAGGAAAGTTGCTCGGTTTTCTCGTTTCGAGCGAGGATCGGCGTAATCGAGAAAAAGTTGATACCATTCTCGAATGAAAGCGTCTGTGTGAGTGCATGATGTTGAAGCTGACTGGTTGTTTGGCGCCATGAGTCGATTCATTTCTCGTCTCGGTGAAAAGGCCTTGCCTCTTTACCGGTGATGAAGAAATCGATAAGTTCGAGTGGGTGAAGAAGGCGATGCAGCGTTTGCAGAGCTCAAAGCCCTGCTTTCCACCAAGCCGGTGCTCGTTGTGCCAATCAGCAAATAGCCTTTACTGCTTTACATTGCAGCCACTGGACAAGTTGTCAGTACAGTACTCACGGTCGAGCGAGAAGAAGAAGGAAAAGCTTACAAGGTTCAACGCCCAGTTTATTATCTCTCTGAAGTTTTGACTCCATCCAAGCAACGATATCCTCATTTTCAGAAGCTTGTCTATGGATATACATGACCATGAAGAAGGTTGCACGTTACTTCTCTGGTCACTCTATTACGGTCGTTAGCGACGCACCGTTGTCTGAGATCCTGAACAACAGGGATGCAACTGGTCAAGTGGCAAAATGGGCGATTGAACTCCTTCAACTGGACATCAAGTTTGAAGCAAAGAAAGCTATCAAGTCCCAAGCAATCGCGGATTTCCTTGCCGAGTGGATTGAGCAGCAACTACCGACTCAAGTTCACTCGGAACATTGGACTATGTTCTTCGATGGCTCCAAGATGCTGAACGGATCAGGTGCTGGAGTAGTATTGGTGTCCCCCCGTGGAGATAAGCTTAACTATGTTCTCTAGATCCATTTTGATTTGTCCAATAATAAAGCGGAATATGAAGCACTTTTATACGGGTTACGTATGGATATTTGACTCGGCGCCCGTCACCTCATAGTATACGGTGACTCAGATTTGGTGGTTAATCAGGTAATGAAGGAATGGGATGTCAGAAGTCCAGCCATGACTGGCTACTGCAATGCTGTTAGGAAGCTGGAAAAGAAGTTTGAAGGTTGGAGCTTCACCATTTACCCCGATTGAAAAATCAAGCTGCAGATGAGTTGGCGAAGATAGGTTCAAAGAGAGAGGCCATTCCCCGTGATGTGTTCTTGGAACATATTCATTCACCTTTAGTTCAGGAGGATCCCTTCACTAAAGAGTCGCCATAGCCCAAGAGTGCCACGGATCCGTCCCAGCCGTAGTCGACTTGATCATGGAAGTTTTGGTCATTACCCCCGACTGGACAGTGCCATACATTGCATACATTCTTAGGAAAGAACTTCCGGAGGATGAAGAAGAGGATCAACAGATCGTCCGGCGATCTAAAGCCTTTACGGTGATAAAGGGGCAGCTGTTCAGAGAAAGTGCAACTGGAGTCTGCCAGAAGTGCATCACGCTAGAGGAAGGTCGAGTGATCCTCAATGATGTTCACTCAGGAACGTGCAGTCACTATGCATCCTCTCGGACCATCGTGGCCAAAGCATACCGAGCCGGGTTTTACTGGCCGCGGGCCAACGAGATGGCTAAGGAAATAGTGGACAAGTGTGAAGGTTGTTAGTTTTACTCCAACATGTCTCATAAACCTGCGTCAGCTCTGAAAACAATTCCACTCGTCTAGCCTTTCGCCGTCTGGGGACTGGACATGGTTGGACCTCTGAGGACGGGCAGGAGTGGATTTACTCACGTGCTGGTAGCAGTCGACAAGTTCACCAAATGGATCGAAGCCAAGCACATCAAAAGCCTTGAAGCAAGCACAGCTATGAGTTTCATCAAAGAACTTATATTCAGATATGGCGTCCCGCACAGCATCATCACGGATAACGGCTTGAACTTTGATTCTGAAGAATTCAAAGCCTTTTGTGCCTCCCAAGGCACGAGAGTCGATTACGCTTCGGTCGCTCATCCTCAGTCGAATGGGCGGGCCGAGCGGGCAAATGGATTGATTCTCAAAGGATTGAAACCTCGGTTGATGCGTGACCTGAAACATGCAGCAGGAGCTTGGGTCGACGAGCTCCCATCCGTACTTTGGGGGTTGAGGACAACCCCTAACCGATCGACTGGAAGGACTCCATTCTTCTTAGTCTACGGAGCTGAAGCCGTGCTCCCCAGTGATTTGCTCCACAATGCACCTCGAGTCGAGCTCTTCTCAGAAGAAGAAGCAGAACAAGCTCGGCAAGATGCTGTCCATCTCCTAGAAGAAGAAAGAGAGATGGCCTTGATCCGGTCGACCATTTATCAGCAAGACTTGCGTCGATTTCATGCTAGAAACATGAGGGGTCGGGCATTTCAAGAAGGAGACCTGGTTCTTCGAGTGTACCAGCAGAGACCTCACAAGCTCGCTCCTTCTTGGGAAGGCCCTTTCGTTGTCACCAAGGTGCTCCACAACAGAGCATACCGTCTCTTCAACGTCGAACATAATAAAGATGAGCCACGCGCCTGGAATGCGGATTTGCTCCGCCCTTTCTATTCTTAAATATCTAGACTAATGAGATGTAATAAGAAATACCTTATAGTTTGGCTATCAAAAGACATAATTTACTTTCTTCCGAATGATTGTTGTCTATTTCTTTTGTACGTATTACCTTAGCTGCGAATCTGTTTCGCCTAAGATGAAGTGATAAAAATCCTACCGAGTGGTGAGTCTGCCTCTCACTCGAAGGCTTAGCTGCAGCCCAGTGCTCGCCTAAGTGATAAAAATCCTACCGAGTGGTGAGTCCACCTCCCACTCGGGGGCTTAGCTGCAGCCCCGTGCTCGCCTAAGTGATAAAAATCCTACCGAGTGGTGAGTCGCCTCCCACTCGGGGGCTTAAGCTGAAGCCCGTGCTCGCCTAAGTGATAAAAATCCTACCGAGTGGTGAGTCTGCCTCCCACTCGGGGGCTTAGCTGCAGCCCCGTGCTCGCCTAAGTGATAAAAATCCTACCGAGTGGTGAGTCTGCCTCCCACTCGGGGGCTTAGCTGCAGCCCCGTGCTCGCCTAAGTGATAAAAATCCTACCGAGTGGTGAGTCTGCCTCCCACTCGGGGGCTTAGCTGCAGCCCAGTGCTCGCCTAAGTGATAAAATCCTACAGTGGTGAGTCGCCTCCCACTCGGGGCTTAGCTGCAGCCCGTGCTCGCTTTGAGTGATAAAAATCCTACCGAGTGGTGAGTCGCCTCCCACTCGGGGCTTAGCTGCAGCTCCGTGCTCGCTTTGAGTGATAAAAATCCTACCGGTGGTGAGTCTGCCTCCCATTCGGGCTTAGCTGCAGCCCGTGCTGCGCCTAAGTGATAAAAATCCTCTTGAGTGGTGAGTCTGCCTCCCACTCGGGGCTTAGCTGCAGCCCAGTGCTCGCCTAAGTGATAAAAATCCTACCGAGTGGTGAGTCTGCTTCTCACTCGGGGGCTTAGATGTAGCCCAGTGCTCGCCTAAGCGATAAAATCCTACCGAGTGGTGAGTCTGCCTCCCACTCGGGGACTTAGCTGCAGCCCAGTGCTCGCCTGAGCGATAAAAATCCTACCGAGTGGTGAGTCCGCCTCCCACTCGGGGACTTAGCTGCAGCCCAGTGCTCGCCTAAGTGATAAAAATCCTACCGAGTGGTGAGCAATCCTCCCGCTCGGAGGCTTAGCTGCAGCTCGGTGCTCGCCTAAGTTTGAAAACTCCTACCGAGTGGCGAGCGATCCTCCCACTCGGGGGCATAGCTGCAAATCAGTACTCGCTTAAGTTTGAAAAATCCTACCGAATGGTGAGAATTCCTCCCACTCGGAGGCTTAGCTGCAGCCCGATGCTCGCCTAAGTTTAAAAAATCCTACCGAGTGGCGAGCGATCCTCCCACTCAGGGGCTTAGCTGCAGTCCAGTACTCGCCTAAGTTTGAAAAATCCTACCGAGTGGTGAGCAATCCTCCCACTCGGAGGTTTAGCTGCAGCCCAGTGCTCGCCTAAGTTTGAAAAATCCTACCGAGTGGTGAGCAACCCTCCCACTCGGGGGCTTAGCTGCGGCCCGGTGCTCGCCTAAGTTTGAAAAACCTTACCGGGTGGTTGACAGGAACGTCAAGACCATTGCTGAGTGCCTTGCTGATGAGCTGATGAATGCTACACCAGGATCGCCCGGTCGGTTCACAGGAACGTCAAGACCATTGCTGAGTGCCTTGCTGATGAGCTGATCAATGCTACTCAAGGATCGCCCGATTGGTTGACAGGAACGTCAAGACCATTTTTGAGTGCCTTGCTGACGAGCTGATCAATGCTACTCAAGTATCGCCCGATCGTTTGACAGGAACGTCAAGACCATTGCTGAGTGCCTTGCTGATGAGCTGATCAATGCTACTCAAGGATCACCCGATCGGTCGACTGGTTATTCTTCTCCAGAAGTTGCATCAAGTAAACGGACAACAATCCGAGAGAAAACCGAATTTCGTTCGAAGACAGACACGATATATGAGACGATAAATCCAAAGGTTCTTAACCGCGGAATAAAGTGCTCGGGCATCAAGCCCGAAGGAGTTTTAATGGTTACAAAATCACTCGGCATTCCGATGCGAATAAAGGTGAGACATAATGTTTTTCAGTCACTCGGCGGGAGAAGGGCTGGCCGGATCACAGAAGCTGTCGAGGTCGATGTTGTCGGTGATGCGAGTGGCTGCCTCTGGGAAGGTGTCCATGAAATCCTGGAAAGAGTGCTTCTTAGTGTTCGCCACTTTGAGGGCTGCCAGCTTGTCCTCCTTAGCCTCCTTGCAGTGCACTCTGACCAAAGACAACGCGACATCGGCACCACAGCGGGCTGAAGATTTCTTCCACTCTTGCACTCGGCCTGGAATCTGATTTAGTCGAGTCATCAGGGACTCGAGGTCTTGAGACAGCTCCGTCCGAGGCCAGAGTTCAGCATCCACTTGAGCCATCGCCTCCTTCAGCCGAGCGAGATAAGCAACCACACCATCTAAGCGCGACTCCAATCGAATCAGATTCATTGCAGTGTCATCTTTCACAGGATAGTTGATGGGGTCGAGACCCGTCTCAACCCGCCCAGTTTCAGCCTCAAAGTCCTGACACAGTTCTGTCCCATTGCAGAAAGTGATGAGTCGGTGGCATGACAACAAAGTTTAGTCGGCAACAAATTAATCGGAGTCGACTGATCGTACCTTCAAGCTTCAGAACAAGTTTGGCGGCGAGTTGCTCCAAATAGGACTCTAGCTTGTCTGTCTTCGTCTTGAGGCCGCCGACTTCAGTGGTTAGATTCTCCTTATCCTTCTTCAGCTGCTCGACTTCTCGATTAGCGTCCGAGATGGCAGTCTTCAGCTTCGCGTTCTCCTCCTCCAATTTGCTGACCGAAGCCAGCTTATAGTCCGCCAGCTTCGTCTTCTCGCGTGCTTCCTTCTGAGCAGCTGCCAGATCCAGATCCTTCTGCTCCAAAGCCTCCTTCATCCTCTCTAAAGAAACAACACTCTTCAAATGAGACTGAAGTTGGCGATTTTCACTACGCACATCTGCTTGTGTGAAATCACTCGGTTCAAAGAGACTGAAAGAAAAACCAGTGCGAAGTGTGAAGCTACAAAGCAAACAAAATGGTCGAGTGATTACCTCCCATGATGGCCGTTTCTTCTTGAGCAGTCTTCAGATTCTTCTTCGCAAGTTCGAGGTCAAGTTCAATGCTGATATGCTTCTTCTTTAATTCGGTGAGCCGAGCTCCAAGATCACAAGACCTCTGCAGCCAGAAAGACACACATGTCAGTCGACAGATATAAGCGACAGTGAAGGAGAAGAATTACTCTAACACTACTTCTGAATCAAATATTCAACAGTAGTCTTGGGGACTACACCCAGTGGGTGCACTTAGCGTGCCCCCACTAGATCAGATCAATACTCAACGAGAGTTGCCCAGCATAAAAAAAAGCGAGAGATACATTATTAGACCTCAGTCGACTGCCAGCAGCCGACCGTGGTCTCGGGGACTACACCCAGTGGGTGCACTAGGCGTGCCCCCACTGATTTGGAAAGTGCAGAATTGAAGATTTCCTGAGTTCTAAACGAAGGAACACCCAGTGGGTGATCAGATATAAAGCAACACTCAAAAGTTCAGTCGGAAATTTGCTGACCTAAACATTGGTCTGAAGGACAGTGTTGTCGTTGTAAGCTACCTGACTAGCTTCATGCATCACTTTCACCTGCTCCATGACAATATTCACCTGGCGAAGAGCTTCCCTAGCGGCGCCCGGCGAGTCGTCTGGAGTTTTATATGTAGCAAAGAGGGATGGCTACAGAGTGGTCAAAGTAGTTACCGGGTCGGGCGAGTGGAGTTGCACCGGTGCAGCAGGTGTCTGTGCAGTCGACCCCGACAGACGATCGGTCGACTATCGCCTCGGGCGCCGGTATCGACTGAGGGACTTGGACTTCAAGCTTCCTCCTGCTTGAGCCTCCACTCTTCTTCCTCCTCCCCTGTAGAGGCACTTCTTCTTCTTCATCGTCAGGAAGCACAACGATCTCTTGCGGAGCTACATAAAGAGAGAAGTATCAACTTTTCAGTTGATTGACCATCCACTCGACTAAACAGATCTTGGTTGAACGGACTTACCAGCTCGTGAGGTGGCCTCTTCGTCTCCTGGTGCCTTGTCAATGTCCATGTCAGTGGCAGCAGAGGTGGGACTGGAAGGACACATGGATTGGTCAGTCAGATCAAGAAAATCTTCAGTCGACCTATGAAAACACAAGCGAGTTACTCACCCTGAGGCAACGGGGACGTCCATCTTGATTCGCGACAATGTCTTCCGGGCCTTGGGAGGAGCAACTTTAGGCTGCTTGGCCACCTTCTCTGTCGGCTCCTGAGTCGACGTCCGAAAATCGCTTCGAGTATTGGCTTTCGGACCTCGCTTTCAGCTACCGCTTGGTGGATCTTCTTTGCTGTTTGGATCGGCGTTCGGGCCTTGGGCGAGTCGACTTCTTCCTCCTCGTCCGACTCCTCGCTCTCCTCCTCCTCATCTTCTCCTAGAGATTCCCACTCACCACTCTCCTCTGCATTGTCCTCCCCCTCCTGGTCCTGCTCCAAGGCTTGTTCACCGTTGGGCATCGAATGCATCTCAATGAATACCTGCAGAACAAATCGGTCGAACGAGAGTCAGTCAACATCAAGTACAATCAGAGCATGAGGGGGAAGCAGTCGGAACAAAAAGTATACCTTGTCAGGTGGGTTTCCGCCACTGAAGGGGACCACTCTCCTAGATCCGCTGGGGTTGTCCTGGTTGCCTGTGATGCCCCTCAACCACAAAGTCACGGTTTCAGACGACACTTCTTCTGGATGGACCCGAGCAGTGTCATCCGGTCCAGAATACAACCACATCGGATGATCGCGGGCTTGGAGAGGTTGAATGCGTCGACTGAGGAACACTTCCAACAAGTCCATGCCAGTAACACCATCATTGACGAGCTAGACCACTCTATCCACCAACATCCTCGTCTCCATGGTCTCATTAGCGGTTACTTTCAGTGGAGCAAGAGTCTAAACACGGTCAAACGAGAAGGGAGGAAGACCAGTCGACTGACCCAGAATTGGTACGTCCTGGCAGTAGAACCAGGTCGACTGCCAACCTCTAACAGATTCGGGGAGAGTCATGGCGGGAAAGGCACTCCTATGCCTCTTTTGGATACCTAAACCCCCACACATTTGGATGACGTGGGTTTTTGAGTCACTCGACTTCGCCTTTTTTACTGACTGGGAACGAATTGTGAAGATGTGTTTGAAAAGACCCCAGTGCGGTCGACACCCTAAGGAGTTCTCGCAAATTGATACAAATGCAGCTAAATATGTGATGGTGTTGGGAGAAAAGTGGTGTAGCTGAGCGACAAAGAAGTTCAAGAATCCCCGGAAGAAAGGATGTGGAGGGAGCGAGAAACCCCGGTCGACGTGGGTGGCGAGCAGAACACACTCACCCGGTTGAGGTTGCGACTCCATCTCCCCCTTCGGCAGCCTCGCCGCTCCCTTGGCGATCAATCCGGACTCCTCCAGTTCAGCTAGATCCTCCTGCCGGATCAAAGACCGGATCCAATCGCCCTGGATCCAGCCCGGCGGCAGCCCCGCACACGACGACGACCCACGGGTCTGCTTCTTGCCTTTCGCTGCCCCCATCGCCTTCTTAGCGCGCTCTAGCGACGCCGTCTTGTACTTCACCATGGCTGGAGAGCGGCGGCATCGAGAGCGGAGGAGCTGGGCGCGGTGGAGAAGCAGAGGAGAAAGAAGAAGGAACAGGCGTGCACAGTACCAGCGCCTCGGACCCGTCGCCTTATAAAGGGCCATCTCCGAGTGACTGACGCGTGGGACCAGGCAATCCCGTCAAATCCAGGAACAGTTGCGCACAGCGTACGTGGCGAAAAAGGTGGCACGGTAATCGAGGCATCGCTACTTATCCGGCCCGCTCGTTTTGGCGCTCTCCACCCCGCGCGCTTCCCTGAAATTTCGTATCCCGCGAAATCCGGGATACACTGCAGACAATCGCGCCCGAGATCCCGTACCCCAGCACAGCACTCGACACATGACGTCACCAGTTCAATTGACAGTTCACTGAATGGATCAAGGCGACTGAATCGACACCGGCGTTCAATCTCGCAGAGGATACTCCTGAAGACACGAAGCTCGGAGCGGATTCGACTTCAACCTACTTTTCACTCATATCTTAATCCAATCAGGGGCTACTGATGAAGATACAGACCTGGGGTATGGTCATAGGCTTGACCTATACGTCCTACCCAAGGTCACTACCCAAGAAGGCAAGAAGGTCAAGAGACTCCGTGGGTGTGCAATCCACTCGACATCATGTAACTCGGGAGTCTCCCTACCTATTTTCACTCGACTAACAAGAGAATCACTCGACCTCCCGAAGACCAGAAGCCACTCAGCATACAACAGACATGCATTCACTCTGTAGTCTTTAAGGCCATTAATAGCACTTAAGGCTGGCGTTACCAGTAACACCAACACTTTATGTACATTTACTCCCTTGTAATGGAGGGCGGGAGAGGTCCTGGCGAACTCTATATAAACCACCCTCCTCCTCTGGCACAAGGGTTCGCACCCCCTGTAATATCACACACATAATCCAATGGACCGCCTCCGGGCACCGAGACGTAGGGCTGTTACTTCCACCGATAAGGGCCTGAACTCGTAAAACCTTGTGTGTACACCTTTACCATAGTTGAGATATGCCTCTCCATACCTACCCCCCTTTCTACTGTCAGACTTAGAACCACGACAGGGGGCCGAGCCCCTGTCACCCATCTCCTCCTTCGCTTCTCCTGCTCCTTCTTCTTCCTCGCTTCATCGCTTGATGCATCGACCATGGCGCTGGTACGGAGGTTCTCGGCCGCGGAGAAGGGAAAAACTCCCATCGGCGAGCCCGAGCCACTCCCGCCGAAGAAGAGGCGGTCCCATCGTCGCGACATAGTTGTGAGGCCGGAAGTGTCACGGCCATGGTACGAGCGGCCATCTCCCGGGTACCCACTGCCTTTGTAAGCCCAAGCTGAGGGCTCCGGAGAGAGGCGACAGCGCTTACCGCCCGCCCGGAGCCGTGGTCGCCAGCGCCTTGTGATGATGCACGCCGTCGCCCAGAGTCCGCGCGGACTCCTCGCACGAACTCGTGATGTGGGCGACGATGCCTCCGCGCACTTGGATCCGCTTCCCGTAGTTCTTCTCCACCGAGATGCTGCCGAGGGGCCCCCTTGAGCTTTAGCTGGATCACGCCGACTGCGACGCCCCGGCGACTGGAGCGGAGGTTGAAGCCGTCTCCTCCGGGAGGATCTTCATGACTCGTGGCTGGGGCGAGGTCGCTCGAGTCTGCCGTGAAGGTGCCCTCGCCATCCACTTCGAGTATGACGGTGTCTCCATGATGTTCTTCAAAGTCTTCGATGAGGAAGGCCGCCGCTTGTAGTGCTGCCCTGAAGGGGGCCGCCAGGACGGCACAGCGGCGGGCGCCGAGCCTGCCGCTGGCCTCGCCAGCAGCTCCTCCAGCGATAGCGGTGACTCCTGTTGGCAAGCACAGTGTGTTGGAAAGATCCTGATAGATATATCTAATTGGATGTAAGTTGGCATGAGCTATTATTGTTGACATTACCCTTGAGGTAAGAGGTTGGGAGGCGAAACTATAAGCCCCTATCTTTCTCTGTGTCTGATTAAAACTCCGTAACCACAAGTATTGCGTGAGCGTTAGCAATTGTGAAAGACTAAATGATAGTTGAGTATGTGGACTTGCTAAAAAGCTTTGACATAGACTCTTTATGATGTTGTGATAAATTGCAGTTGCTTCAATGACTGAGATTATAGTTTGTTAGTTCTCAATAAAGTTTGTGATTCATACTTTGCATAGTGAATAGATTATTACTTGAGTATAAGAAATCATATGACAATATCCATATATGTTGTTATTATAAGATTAACCATGATGCCCTCATGTCCGTATTTTATATTATCAACACCTCTACCTCTAAACATGAGGACATATTTATCGTTATTGGCTTCCGCTTGAGGACAAGCTAGGTCTAAGCTTGGGGGAGTTGATACGTCCATTTTGCATCATGCTTTTATCGATATTTATTGCATTATGGGCTGTTATTACACATTATGTCACAATACTTATGCCTATTCTCTCTTATTTTACAAGGTTTACATAAGGAGGGAGAATGCTGGCAGCTGGAATTCTGGGCTGGAAAGGAGAAAATATTAGAGACCTATTCTGCACATCTCCAAAAGTCTTGAAACTCCACGAAAGTCACTTTTGGAAATAATAAAAAATCTTGGCGGAAGAAATACGGAGGGCCCCACCCTGGCCACGAGGGTGGGGGCGCGCCCTACCCCCTGGGCCCGCCCCCTGCCCTGTGGGCCCCCTGTTGGCCCTCAGGCGCCCATCTTCTGCTATATGAAGTCTTCCGTACGAAGAAAAATAATAGGCAAGCTTTCCAGACGAGACTCCGCCGCCACGAGGCGGAACCTTGGCAGAACCAATCTAGGGCTTTGGCGGAGCTGTTCTGCCGGGGACACTTCCCTCCGGGAGGGGGAAATCATCGCCATCGTCATCACCAACATTCCTCTCATCGGGAGAGGGCAATCTCCATCAACATCTTCACCGTCACCATCTCCTCTCAAACCCTAGTTCATCTCTTGTATCCAATTCTTGTCTCTAAGTGCAGGATTGGTACATGGGTTGCTAGTAGTGTTGATTACTCCTTGTAGTTGATGCTAGTTGGTTTATTTGGTGGAAGATCATATGTTCAGATCCTATATGCATATTAATACTCCTCTGATTATGAACATGAATATGCTTTGTGAGTAGTTACGTTTGTTCCTGAGGACATGGGAGAAGTCTTGCTATTAGTAGTCATGTGAATTTGGTATTCGTTCGATATTTTGATGAGATGTATGTTGTCTCCTCTCTAGTGGTGTTATGTGAACATCGACTACATGACACTTAACCATTATTTGGGCCTAGAGTAAGGCATTGGGAAGTAATAAGTAGATGATGGGTTGCTAGAGTGACAGAAGCTTAAACCCTAGTTTATGCGTTGCTTTGTAAGGGGCTGATTTGGATCCATATGTTTCATGCTATGGTTAGGTTTATCTTAATACTTCTTTTGTAGTTGCGGATGCTTGCAATAGGTGTTAATCATAAGTGGGATTCTTGTCCAAGTAAGGACAGCACCCAAGCATAGGTCCACCCACATATCAAATTATCAAAGTATCGAACGTGAATCATATGAACGTGATGAAAACTAGCTTGACGATAATTGCCATGTGTCCTCGGGAGCGCTTTTCTCTATATAAGAGTTTGTTCAGGCTTGTCCTTTGCTACAAAAAGGATTGGGCCACCTTGCTGCACTTTATTTACTTTTGTTACTTGTTGCTCGTTACAAATTATCCTATCACAAAACTATCTGTTACCGATAATTTCAGTGCTTGCAGAGAATACCTTGCTGAAAATCGATTATCATTTCCTTCTGCTCCTCGTTGGGTTAGACACTCTTACTTATCGAAAGGACTATGATAGATCCCCTATACTTGTGGGTCATCAGTGTACAGGTTCCTCATGCCAACATGCCCTAGCCTCCAATGCCAGAGCCAGCATTCTTAAGCTTTTGCTAGAAGACATACGGCCAACTGTGGTCCTGCTGAGAAATCTACCATATACATATCATCTTTCTGATACCCTTCAAAGACTAGAGACTTGTCAGATTCCATCAGAACAAGGCAACGATATTTCCCAAATATCACAATCATGTTCAAATCACAAAGCATCAAAACAGACATTAATTTGAAACCAAGGGATTCAACAAGCATCACTTTGTCCATGTCTTTGATCCTTTGAGATTGCAACTCTACCTAGACCCAATACCTTGATTTTACGATGTAAAGCAAATGTGATGTGACTCTTGTCGGATGGGCGTAAGGTTGAGTCCATGAGAAGACTTGATCACCAGTCATATGATTAGTGCATCCTTTGTCCATAATCCATTATGAAGCATGTGGTGTCATACCCTCTGATGCAGATTAGGGGATAGGCTTCACCAAGGGTATTGTGAAGCATAAACATTTGACGAACAAGCGGATTATCAAAGCTCAGATCCAGCTTAGGGCTGATAGGATGATTTGCAAGAGATTCTGGAAAAAATACATAGTAAGACCATTAGGGCATTTTATCTTGCGCCCTGCAAGATGTTTTAGGTTCCCAGCATAAGCATATGACGCCTTTGATTTCCGGCTGGAGACCTTTCCCTGCAAAAGGAAGTTAATTTTTCTTAACCACCCACATCTTCAGGGGTGGCTTAGAAGCAATGAGTCTAAGTGCAGCATCTGAGAACATCGTCTTTGGAGCCCTAGCAAATAGCCTTGCAGGAGGTGAATAATACTCATATGAATAAGCAGAATAGTTCTTAGTCTTATGAACATAATGGTTTGAAGAAACACGCTCATATTCGTATGATTTCCTACAAAATATTGGTGTTAGGGCGACTCTAGTGAGTCCTCTGTCTGTATGAAGCCTTTTGACCATATGAAGCCTTTATTCTGGGGTTTGTCTTCTTCCCTTGTGGTGTCATGATGACATTCACAGGAAGATTCTCAAGACACCTTTTGGGCACCCAGATCTTCTTCATAGGTGGCCTATTCCTGCAGTTAGTACCAATATACCTGGCAAACACTTCACCCTTCTGATTCTTAAATAGTTTATAGTTTGCATCAAAGGATTCATCAATAATAATCGGGTTAGCACAAGTGAAGCCAGATAAGGTGGATGGATCCACTGAAGATCCCTTTGCAGCAACCCATGTGGTTTTGGGGTACTGCTCAGGCTTCAAGTAAGAACCATCAACGTTCATTTTCCTCTCGAACCCAACACCCTCTTTCCTAGGGTTTCGGTTCAGAATCTGCTTTTTTAGGACATCACATAGTGTCCGATGCACTTTGCGACTTTTGTACATCCCTATCTCAAGCAATGTCTGCAACCTAGCATTTTCATCAGCAATAGTAGTGGTATCCTTAACAGCGGGGTTAGTTACCACATCGTGATTGAAGATATTGTGACGAGAGCAGCAGATAGAACATTCAACAATGAAGTAGCGTTATCACGCTCAAGGCATTTTAGACATGGTGGTTCAAATCCTTCCTGAGCGGGACTGATCTGTTGAGCACGAAGTGACTCGTTCTCCTTTTGAAGATCTTCATGAGCCGCTTTCAATTTCTCTAGTTCTTGCTTCCTTTGAAGATAATCGTAGGAAAGCTTTTCATGAGTTGTTGAGAGCGTTTCATGACGACTTTCAAGTTCCTCGTACTTAACATGAAGATTTTTGATGTCTTCAATTGAGGACTGAGATCGCGTCATTTCCGCGTCCAACAGGTCATCGCTTTTGTCTAACAGTTTTTGAATATGTTCCATAGATTTCTGTTGTTCAGTTGCAATTTTAGCAAGTGTTTTGTAGCTAGGTTTGGATTCACAATCAGTCATCTTCACTAGATGTTTGAAAGTAAGCATCACGTGAGTTTACCTTGGCACCACGTGCCATGAAGCAGTAGGTGGGGGCAGAGTCGTCCTTGTCATTAGCATCAGCGTTGGTGACGGAGCCATTGTATTCAGTGTTGAAGATGAACTTGGCAACGTAGGCTGTAGCTAGAGCCAGACTTGCAATGCCAGAATCGGACTCCTCCTCAGACTCCACCTATGCCTCCTTAGAAGCAGACTCCTCCTCTGAATCCATCTCCTTACCAACAAAAGCACGAGTCTTGCCACATGAGCTCTTCTTGTGTGATGAAGACTTGGACGAAGACTTGGAAGAAGACTTTGAGGATTTCTTCTTCTTCTTGTCATCAGAATCATATTCCTTGCTCTTCTTCTTCTTGTTGTTCTCATTGTCCCATTGAGGACACTCAGATATGTAGTGACCAGGTTTCTTGCACTTGTGGCATGTTCTCTTCTTGTGGTCATGAGTAGAAGCTTCATCATTTCTCGAGCTGGATCTTGAAGACTTTCTGAAGCCTTTCTTCTTGGTGAATTTCTGGAACTTCTTCACAAGCATAGCAAGCTCCTTTCCAATGTCTTCAGGATCCCCAGAACTGCAGTCAGATTCTTCTTCAGATGAGGAAGCAACTTTTGCCTTCAAAGCGCGAGTACGTCCATAGTTAGGATCATAGATATCTCTTTTCTCAGATAGCTTGAACTCATGTGTGTTGAGCCTCTCAAGTATGTCAGACGGATCGAGAGTCTTGAAGTCAGGGCGTTCTTGTATCATCAGGGCTAGTGTATCAAATGAGTTGTCAAGGGATCTCAAGAGTGTCTTGACGATTTCATGCTTGGTGATCTTAGTAGCGCCGAGTGCATGAAGCTCATTGGTGATATTGGTGAGGCGATCAAACGTGAGTTGGAAATTCTCATTGTCATTTCTCTTGAAGCGGTTGAAGAGGCTGCAAAGGACACTGATCCTTTGATCTCTCTGGGTTGAGACGCCTTCGTTGACCTTGGAGAGCCAATCCCAGACTAGCTTCGAAGTTTCCAGAGCACTCACATAGCCATACTGTCCTTTGGTCAAATGACCGCAGATGATGTTCTTGGCAGTGGAATCTAGTTGAATGAACTTCTTGACATCAGCAGGGGTGACACCTTCACCGCCCTTGGGAATGCCGTTCTTGACAACATACCAGAGGTCGAAAACAATGGCTTCAAGACCGGGCACGTAGCGGAGACTTTGATTATCCCTGCAGTCGACATAGCTAAAACTCCAGGTGGTTAAACCGAATCACACAGAACAAGGGAGCACCTTGCTCTGATACCAATTGAAAGTGCTAGTTATCGACTAGAGGGGGGTGAATAGGCGATTTTTATGAAAGTCTTCAACACATGGGGGTTTTGAAGACAAACACAACAATTGAACCTATGGATATGCAGCGGAAGGTATATTACACTAGATAAGCCATAATCAAGTAAGCAATGAAGTAAAAGCACGAAGACTATTGGCTAGTAGGTAGTACAGATCAGGATGGAAGATAGTGTGAAGCCAAACAACAATCGTCGTCACACAGTGAAGTCAAACAGATCAGGCAAGCAGGCAGGTGACTTCAC
The DNA here is from genome assembly GCA_021605205.1 of Aegilops longissima. Taxonomy (NCBI): domain Eukaryota; kingdom Viridiplantae; phylum Streptophyta; class Magnoliopsida; order Poales; family Poaceae; genus Aegilops; species Aegilops longissima. The sequence goes on along the minus strand of CM038679.1, from coordinate 26,752,869 downwards.
GAAGACAAACAGTAAGTAAAGAGAGATAGGAGATAGAACAAGTTGCTTGGTGAGGACAAGGATTTGTTGAACCAGTTCCAGTTGCTCTGACAACTGTACGTCTGGTCAGGGAGGTTGAGATTCAACTAAGAAAACCGCGTCTTCACCTTATTCCCCTTGAGCTAAGGACACTTAGTCCTCGCCCAATCACTCTGGTAAGTCTTCAAGGTCGACTTCCGAACCTTCACAGACTTCGTTCACCGGTAATCCACAATGACTCTTGGATGCTCAGAACATGACGCCTAACCGGCTGGAGGATTCACAGTCCTCAAGTGTAACAAGTTTTCAGGTCACGCGGACAGAAAGACTTCAGTGATGCCTAACACTCTTTGGCTTTGGGTGTTTTGGACTTTGTCCTCGCAAGGATCTCTCTATCAAATGCTTCAGAGGTGGGTTGCTCTCAAACGACAAAAGCCATGCAATAACTCTGAGCAGCCACCAATTTATGGTGTAGGGGTTGGGCTATTTATAGCCACTGGGTAACCCAACCTGATTTGTCCGAAATGACCTTGGGTCACTAAGGAACTGACACGTGTTCCAACGGTCAGATTTCAAACACACGCGGTAGCTTAACTTGGGCTACAAGTAAAGCTGACTCATCCAGCTCTGGATAAGATTTGCTCTCATTATCTTCGCTCGAAGACATAGGATTTGGTTTTGCATCACTTCAGTCACTCTGACTTTGTTCACTTGGACCCCACATAACAGTATGGTGGTTCCTATGACTCAACAAAGAAGAAAAGGAAACTACAAAACAGCTATGTCTTCGCACTCCATAGTCTTCACGTGAATGTCTTCTCGATTCATAATCTTCGTTGTGATTATCTTCACTTACCACCATTGTCTTCACACATTTTTAGGAGTCATCTCCGGTAGGTAAACCGAATCAATGAGGGACTACTACCTGTGTTATCCTGCAATTCTCACAAACACATTAGTCCCTCAACCAGGTTTGTCGTCAATACTCCAAAACCAACTAGGGGTGGCACTAGATGCACTTACAGAACGGCATGCGACGTAGCTGTGAGGTGGGCCCTAGCAGCGCGAAGGCCAGAAGAGCTCCTGAGACGCGGCCCTGTTGAGCCCTGGGACGTCAACGCAGACGCGCAGCCCGCCATCCGCGCCTGGATGGAGAGCAGCGCCAGGTGGGTGGTGGTCGCCGCGCATGGCTCTTGCATCCTAAAGCTCCTAAGTGGCATTGGTGATGAACTCCTGAGCGTCGGGCGCTCCTTGCCCGGTGCCTTCCTGAGGGAAACGAGCCGTGAAGCACGCCTCCACGTGGTGCCCGAGCGCCTCCCTCGTGGTGCTGGCTAGGTCCGAGACCCTCGAGAAGAGAGCCCCCGAGCCCTGCCCGAGGAGGGCACCGGGCGCACCTCCCTATGCGAGGGAGGGAGGCTCCCCAGGCGCGGGTGTCGATCCTGAGGTGGCGCCACTGGAGGCGCCGCTCCCCTGAGGCCCAATGTGTGGTAGCTGCTTCTTCTTCTTGGGGTTGGCCTCAGGAGGGTACTGCACATACGCGCTGCCAGGGTCTCCGACTGCTATAGCTTGGAAGGCACGCTCGAGGGAGCACACCATGTCTCTTTCTTCACAGGGGACCGTGATGATTCCGCCGCTTCCCGGCATCTTGAGGACGTTCTAGCCATGGTGGCTGACTGCCATGAATTTGGCTAGTGCTGGGTACCCGAGGATGGCATTGTACGGCAGGCGGATGTGGGCGACGTCGAAGTTGGCGAGCTCGGTGTGGTAGTTGTCGCGCTGACCGAAGGTGACAGGGAGGCGAACTTGCCCTATCGGGGTGGTGGAGTCGTCAGTCACTCCTTAGAAAGGCTTCGTGGGCTGGAGCTGATCGTATGGCACTTGAAGGCTGTCGAACGTCTCGACGGATAGGACACTGAGCCCTGCGCCACCGTCGATGAGGGTCTTGGTGACTTGGACATTTCTGATGACGGGTGAACAGAGCATCGGGAGGACGCCGGCAGTTGCCGCACATTTGAGCTGGTCCGCCGAGCTAATGGTGATAGCGTACTTGGACCATCTGAGCGGGCGCGTGGCCTCGAGCTCGGGGAGGGTTGCATTCACCTCGCAAGAGAACTGCTTGAAGATGTGCTGGGAAGCTGGGGCCTGAGCGCCACCCAAGATGCAGGCGATGGCGCGCGGCTCCTGGAAGCCACCAGCCCCTTTGTCCTATCGGTGGTCATCGTTCCTCCTTGGTGGTGGCGGCAGCTGAGGGAGACCAGGATTGCCCTGAGGACGGTCCTCGCGAAGCTGGTCCCTCCAGGCGCCCTCACAAGGCTGGTCCTGCCAGCGGCCCTCACGAGGCTGGTCGCGCCACTCCTGGCGGGGCCCGCGGTTGTCCCAACGTCCTCCACCTCGTCCACCTCCTCGGCCGTAGCGCTGGTCGTTGCGCTCGGGGCGTCAACCGAAGCGTCCATCCCGGATGGCCCTGAGCTCTTGACAATCGTTGGTGTTGTGGCTGCGCATGTTGTGGAAGGCGCAGAACGTACGGCTGCCGTTGGACGGCTTGGGAAGGTCTCGGCCGCACTTGGTGTCTGGCTCTGCCGCGAGTACGGCCACCCCTTTGTGCTTCACGTCCTTGACCTTGGCCTTCTTCTCCTCTGGATCCGCAGCAGGGAGCTCGAGGAGGGAGAGACACCCCTCCTCAGCTCCTGCACACTTGGTTGCTATGTGGAACAGCTCCAAAGTCGTGCACAGCTTCTCGTGGATGGCGAGCTCCTCCTTCATATTGATGTTGCGGACGGCATCGGAAAACACTGAGATGATGGCCTCGTCTATCACCTTGGGGATCTTGAGACGCACGCTGTTGAAGCACTGGATGTACTTCTGCAGGGTCTCTCCCGGCTGTTGCCTGATGCGATGCAGGTCACCCGCGGCCGGGGGGCGGACGCGAGTGCCCTGGAAGTTGGCGACGAAGCGGTCGCGCATCTCACCCCAGGAGGAGATCGAGCCCGGGGGTAGGTTCAGGAGCCATGAGCGGGCGCCGTCCTTGAGAGCCATGGGGAACCAGCTCGCCATGACCTTTTCGTCACCGCTAGCCGCCTCGATGCTCAGCTCGTAGAGCTGCAAGAACTCCGCAGGTCGGGGGTGCCGTCGTAGCGAGGAGGCAGATCCGGCTTGAACTTGCACGGTCAGACAATGCTACGCAGCTCAGGAGTGAAGGCGCGGCAGCCTGCCGTGGCCACCGGGGCCCGTCGTGGAGGCGGAGCTTGATCTTGGTGTCCCCGCGCCGCCACGGCAAGTGGCGCATGGACCTGACACGGCGGTGCTAGGAGCGGTGGAGCGTTTTCTTGCGGTCGGGGAACCTCTTGGCAGCTTCCTTCTTCGTGCACGGGCACACGGCATGGTGGATCACGTCGCGGGACCGCACATCTTGGGGCGAGGACGCCGTCTTGACGCCGAGGGGGTGGAGGCGCTCCATGAGCCGCGCGTCTCGGCGCGAGGGCGCCGTCTTGATGTAGAGGGGGCGAAGGTGTTCCGTGAGCCACATCGCCCAAAGCCGGCGGCTGGCGAGGCAACGAGAGGGATAGTGCAGGGGAGCCCCCCGCGGTGCTGACGAGCTCGGCGATGCGGTCCAACCAGTCCTCGTAGAGGTCGTCAACCGAGCGGTAACGCAGGAGCTCGTGTGCCATGAGCAGCGCGGCCTGCGCGTCCGCTGGTGCACGGCGAGCGTGAGATGATGAGCCGGCCGGAGTCAGTGATGGGGTGGCGGTGCGGCCGTCTCGCCGGATGGAGGGGAGTAGTGAGGAAGCTTGTTGCTCGTTTACCGCCGGGCCAGTAGCGACGTTGGCGGCGGGTGACGGAGAACGACGGGGAGGCTCGCCGAAAGGGGCTGTCTGAGCAACACGGGTGGCAAGAGCGGCCCGGCGCTCAGCGCGGGCCCGACGAGCGTCGGCCATGAACTTGGTGGAGTGGCGAAGCACGGATTGACAAAGGGGAAAGCTTCAGCGCGCCCCTACCTAGCGCGCCAAATATTGGATTTTGGGTTTCGGCAAAACCCTTGAGGTTCAAACACTGGGGTGCGCACGAAGATCTCTCCCCCCTCTAGCTCGCACACATCATGATCTCACGGCCTAGCTCGACGAACCCAAAGAACAAGAGACACAAGATTTATACTGGTTCGGGCCATCGTTGTGGTGTAATACCCTACTCCAGTGTGGTGTGGTGGATTGCCTCTTGGGCTGAGGATGAACAGTTACAAGGGAAGAACAGCCTCCTGAGGAGAGGTGTTCTTGTGCTTGGTGAACTTGTGTGAGGCTATGGATGGAATGGCTCCGATCCCAGATTCTCTGCCTCCTATGGTGGTGGCTAGTCCTATTTATAGAGGCACTGGTCCTCTCCCCAAATATTGAGCCGGAAGGGATCCACAACGGCCAAATTCGAAGGGGGACAACTAGTACAAGTTATCCTGACAAAAGTAGTCTTCGCCTGCCAAAGGCTCCGATGGTGACGCCGTCTTGGGCTCCACGGTGACCTCCGTCCTGCCGTCCTGCTGGTCTTGGTCTTGTTGCACCGATATGGAAACCTTTGCCTAATGCCTCGGGACTCCTCGCCTGTGCTTGCCTCTTTAGCACCAAAGAGGAAACGAGGACACTACACACGCTGGCGCCCGCCTCGTGCCCGCCTGGCTCCAGTCGTCATGGCTTGCGTCACAGAAACCTCGCGAGGTGCCCCTTGCCTTGATCTCTCTGCCCCTCGCGAGCCAGCCTGGTGAGGCTGCCCCCGGGAGGTCTTATGTCGTCCGTCTCGTGAGGCTTGGCCCCTCGCGAGGGTCTTGAGTGTTTGCTGGTGAAGATGGGCGTCTGGGGCGCTGGTGGAACCATGCCATGAGCAGCAGCGAGAAAGTCTGGGGACCCCCGTTCCCAGGACGTCGACACTTTGAAAGAACATGCGGTGCCCCCATGTTTGGTTTTGGTAATTGATGACAATCTATATGTACTAATGGTTTCCTTGAGTTATATTTGAAGGATTTGTCCATGGGCTTTTCTTGGAGTCCATTTCTTGGCTTCAAGGAGAGTTTGTGATGACCAAGGTGCTATTCAAGGAATTACCTAAAGATTGGTCATGTGAGAGGTTGATCAAGACTAAGTCAAAGAGTGAATCAATTTGATCAACACACAAAGCGTAGAAGATGTACCGAGAGGGATCAAGTGCTCCCATGGTACGGTAAGCATTGTCAATTATGCTTAGTGTACTAACCCATGGCCTTCGTGAAAGTTCTTTGTGGGGTTAGGTTGCGGTGTGCAAGTTCAAGTGATGCATCACAAAGAGATCAAGTGCTTGAAGCTTGTCGTCCATTGTGGTGACAATGGACTTGTGAAGATGTGCTGAAGAATGGCTCACCCATAGTGGAGCATGGGGGAGCAATCTACTAGTCTTCACCGAGCTACGCAATCAAGAAAGATGGTCCAACTTGAGGAAGTCAAGATCATGTACATCTAGCTCAAGTGGACTTTGTGCAAGGCAAAGGTTTGTCGTTGATAGGTTCTCTATTTCACCGGTCTCATAGTGGTAGTTTGCAGACTGGGTTATAGGATCGATTGTCGTACTATCTAGGGGGGCTCTCAAGTGAGTAGCTTGATCGTATCATTCGTAGAGAGCTCAAACCATTGCATGCTTGCGTCATCTTTCTTGGTTCTTGTTTGGTTTTTCTCCTAGTGAGATTTGCCATTGTTTTGATGCTACTCGTCTTTCTCTATCCAACAAGCTTGAGTTTGCTCAATTCGAAGCTCATTTGCAGAAGTTATGGCAGTTTTGGTTTTATTGTATCCTTCTGTTGTCTTTAGCTGCGATATGAAGGCAGCCAAGTGCTAAAGTCTCTGTGGCGTGCGGTAGTACCGCTCTAGGGAGCGGCAGTACCGCAGGGGCCAGTAGTAGTACCGCTCCTGGTAAGCGGTAGTACCGTTGCCTCCAGCCCTGACGTTGATGCATGCAGAAGTTGGCGTGGATGTATTTTTTTACATCCACGGCAGTACCACGCCTTCGGTCCGGTACTACCGTGACGGACTTTTGCACAGTTCCAACCTCAGCGGAAGTACGGGCAGATGTAATTTATCACTTCCGTGCATTTCTAGTGCTAGTTGATGCCTGCCTTGCGGTAGTATCGTAAGGGCGCACGATAGTACCGCTCGGGCGGTTCTACTGCTCATTGCCCTATGCAACAGGCCCTCATCTAGTCACTACCGCTCAAGCGGTAGTACCGCACCCTGGAGCGGTAGTACCACAACACTGTGCAGTAGTATCGCGGTCGTGTGCGGTAGTACCGTGTCGCGCGGGCTGAGAGAGGGGATAACGGTTGGGTTTTTCTTCCCCCTATAAAAGGGGGTCTTCTTCCCCATTGAGCCTCATCTCTTGAGCTCTTGTTCTTCCCCCATTGTTGACCTTCTTCGAGCTTGCTATCTCTCAATCCCTCCATGGATTCTTGCTAGTTTTGGGAGTAAAGAGAGAGGAGATCTAGATCCATATTTCCACCAATCACTTTCTCCTCTATGTGAGGGGAACCCCTTGGATCTAGATCTTGGAGTTCTTGGCGTTCTCCTTCTTGTTCTTCCTCTCATTTGCCTCCCTAGCATTAGTTGCTTTGGTGGGATTTGGGAGAGAAGGACTTGGGCACTCCGTGTGCCCTTGCCATTGCATTTGCTGCATCGGTTTGAGTTCTCCACGGTGATACGTGGAAGTTACAAGTTGAGAAGCTTATTACTCTTGGGTGCTTTGTACCCTTGAAGTTGTTCCTCTTGGGTGCTTGGGCGCCCTAGACGGTTGAGGTCACCTTGGAGCCATATTCTATTGTGGTGAAGCTTCGTGGTGTCGTTGGGAACCTCCAATTAAGTTGTGGAGATAGCCCCAACCTTGGTAGTGTTCGGAGCTCAATCATTGTGGTGTAAAGCTCCGGGCAAGCGTCGGGGTCTCCAATTAGGTTGTGGAGATCGCCCCGAGCAATTTGTAAGGGTTCGGTGACCGCCCTCAAGGGTCTCTTAGTGGAATCACGACATCTTGCATTGTGCGAGAGTGTGAGGAGATTACGTTGGCCCTAGTGGCTTCTTGGGGAGCATTGTGCATCCACACCGCTTCAAACGGAGATTAGCATCCGCAAGAGTGTGAACTTCAGGATACATCATCGTCTCCGCATGCCTCAGTTATCCCTTACCCGAGCCCTTTACTTATGCACTTTACTTTGTGATAGCCATATTGTTTCTTGTTATATATCTTTGTTGGGGAACGTAGCAGAAATTCAAAAAAAAATTACGCATCACCAAGATCAATCTATGGAGTAATCTAGAAACGAGAGAAATAGGAGTGCATCTACATACCCTTGTAGATCGCTAAGCGGAAGCGTTGCAAAACAGCGGATGAAGGAGTCGTACTCATGGCGATTCAGATCATGGTTGATTCGATCTAAGCACCAAACAACGGTGACTCGCGTTCAACACACATACAGCCGGGACGTCTCCTCCTTCTTGATCCAGCAAGGGAGAGGAGAAGTTGAGGAGAACTCCGGCAACCGACGGCATGGTGGTGATGGAGCTCGTGGTTCTCCGGCGGGGCCGCCAAGCACTACGGAGCAGGAGGAGGTGTTGGAGGAGGGAGAGGGCTGCGCCAGGGGAAAGGTGCGGCTGCCCTCTCTCTCTCTCTCTCTCTCTCTCACTATATATAGGGGGAAGGGAGGAGGGGGGGCGCCCTAGGGTTCCCTAGGGGAGGGGCGGCGGCCATAGGGGAATCCCTAGATGGGTTTTGGCGCCCCCACCCCCTAGGAAACTTGCCCCCCAAGCCAGGAGGGGCGGCTGCCCAAGGGATGGCACCCCCACCTCTCCAGGTTACGTGAGATGGGGTGGGAGGGGCGCTCAGCCCCTTAGTGGGCTGATGTGCCCTCTCCCCTTGGCCCATAAGGGCCCCCAAAGCTTGTCGAGGCCTCCGAAACCCCTTTCGGACACGCTGGTCATCACCTGGTACCCTCGGAACAATTCCGGACTCCAATACCCTTCGTCCAATATACCGATCTTCACCTCCGGACCATTCCGGAGCTCCTCGTCATGTTCGGGATCTCATCCGGGACTCTGAACAACCTTCGGTAACCACATACTATTTCCCATAACAACTCTAGCGTCACTGAACCTTAAGTGTGTAGACACTACGGGTTCGGGAACCACGCAGACATGACCGAGACGTTCTCTGGTCAATAACCAACAGCGGGATCTGGATACCCATGTAGGCTCCCACATGTTCCACGATGATCTCATCGGATGAACCATGATGTCAAGGATTCAAGCAATCCCGTATGCAATTCCTTTTGTTTACCGGTATAGTACTTGCCCGAGATTCGATCCTCGGTATCCCGATACCTTGTTCAATCTCGTTACCGGCAAGTCTCTTTACTCGTTCGTAACACATCATCCCGTGATCAACCCCTTGGTCACATTGTGCACATATGATGATGTCCTATCGAGTGGGCCCAGAGATACCTCTCGTCTGGAGTGACAAATCGATCTCGATTTGTGCCAACCCAATGACACTTTCGGAGATACCCATAGTGCACCTTTATAGCCACCCAGTTACATTGTGACGTTTGGTACACCCAAAGCATTCCTACATGTCCGGAGTTGCACAATCTCATGGTCTAAGGAAATGATAATTGACATTAGAAAAGCTTTAGCATCTGAACTACACTATCTTTGTGCTAGGCTTAGGATTGGGTCATGTCCATCACATCATTCTCCTAATGATGTGATCCGTTATCAACGACATCCAATGTCCATGGTCGAGAAGCTGTAACCATCTATTGATCAGCGAGCTAGTCAACTAGAGGCTTACTAGGGACATGGTGTTGTCTATGTACCCACACATGTATCCGAGTTTCCTATCAATACAATTATAGCATGGATAATAAACGATTATCATGAACAAGGAAATATAATAATAATAACTAATTTATTATTGCCTCTAGGTCATATTTCCAACAATATTGCTATCACCTAGTTGTTTATCTTGCTTAGCATAAGTTGTTGGTGCACATAGGTGAGCCTAGTTGTTGTAGGTTTTGTGCTTAACAAATTAACCGCTAGGTTTATTCCGCATTTGTTCAAGCCTTAACCGTAATTATTTTAAAGCGCCTATTCACCCCCCCTCTAGGCGACATCCACGATCTTTCACACTTTCTTCATATTGATGCCATAATCCTTCAGGGTTTGCTTCATCCAGAGAAGCTGAGCGCAGCAAGATCCAGCAGCAATGTATTCAGCCTCAGCAGTGGATAGTGATACATAGTTCTGCTTCTTTAAAGACCAATAGACAAGAGATCGTCCAAGAAAGTGACAGGTGCCTGATGTATACTTGCGATCAACCTTGTCACCACCATAATCCTCATATGAGAATCCAACTAGATCAAATATTGAGCCCTTGGGATACCATAATCCTAGCGTTGGGGTGTGAGCCAAATATCGAAGTATTCGCTTCACCGCGAGGTGATGCGATTCCTTTGGTGCCGCTTGGAATCAGACACACATGCAAACACTAATCATTATATTTGGCCTAGATGCACATAAGTACAATAATGAAGCAATCATGGAGTGGTATACCTTTTGATCGAACTCTTTCCCATTATCGTCGGAGCATAGATGACCTTTGGTTGGCATTGGCGTCGTGTATCCTTTGCAGTCTTGCATTCCAAACTTCTTCAGACAATCTTTGAGGTATTTATCTTGCGATATGAAGATGCCATTTCTCTATTGACGGATTTGAAGACCAAGGAAGAACTTCAGCTCTCCCATCATGAACATCTAATATTGCTCTTGCATCATATGCCCAAATTCGTCAATGTATCTTTGGTCAGTGCAGCCGAAGATAATGTCATCCACAAAGATTTGGCATACAAATAGTCCTCTATCATATTTCTTCGTGAAGAGGGTGGGATCCAGAGAACCAGGTTTGAAGCCTTTGCTCTTCAGGAAGTCTTTGAGAGTGTCATACCAAGTGCGAGGAGCTTGTCTGCGGCCATATAGAGCCTTGATTATTTTTTAAACCATATCAGGACGCTTTGGATCTTCGAAACCAGGTGGTTGAGCTACATATATTTCTTCTTCAATCTTGCCGTTGAGGAAGGAACTTTTCACATCCATTTGGTACGGATGGATGTTGTTGTGGTTAGCATAGGCTAGCAATATGCAAATAGCTTCAAGCCTAGCCACGGGAGAAAATGTCTAATCAAAATCAATTCCCTCTACTTGTGTATAACCTTGAGCAACGAGACGAGCTTTGTTCCTGACAAGTTGTCCATATTCATCTTGTTTGTTGTGCTAGATCCATTTTGTGCTGATTATATTGTGCTTGCGAGGATCAGGACACTTTACTAGCTCCTAGACATTATTGAGCTCAAACTGATGAAGCTCTTCTTGCATAGCTTGAATCCATTTTGGTTCCACAAAGGCTTCATCAACTTTCTAAGGTTCGGATATTAACATGAATGCAAAATGCCCACAGAAGTTCGCTAGTTGCATAGCTCTTGATCGAGTGAGAGTACCAGGAGCCCTGATGCTATCTATGATCTTCTCAACATGAACTTCATTAGCGACCTGAGGATGAACAGGGCGAAGATTTTGCTCTTGCTGACTGTTTTCTTCATTTTCAGCATTGGCTTCAGACTGAGCATTGTCTTCATGTTGATTAGGTGCTGAAATGATGATTTCCTCTTCAGGCAGTTCCTCGGTGGGCATGATTTCTCCAGTGCCCATTAGCTTGATAGCTTCACTAGGTGAAGATTCATCTAGCACATTTGGCAGACACTCTCTTTGTGAGCCGTTAGTCTCATCGAACTACACATCTACGGTTTCGACCACTTTATAGTGAAAGAGGTTGAAGACATGCTAGGTGTGTGAATCCTTTTTGTAACCAAGCATAAAACCTTCATGTGCTTTTGGTGCAAATTTTGAAGTGTGATGTGGATCCTTGATCCAACACCTGGCATCGAAGACTTTGAAATAGCTAACGTTTGGCTTCTTACCAGTCAGGAGTTCATAGGATGCCTTCTTGAAGAATTTTTGAAGATAAACTCTGAAAGGATCGATATGGTTGACTAGAGGGGGGGTGAATAGGCAACTGTAACACCCCAAAAATTTTAACCTTGTTTTATTAATTAAAAAATTTCCAGGAAACTTAAACTTTGGTTTTCCGGATTTTCTTTTGATTTCAGAACCTTCTTCCCTTTATTTTTATGGAGTTTTTACCTCAAGTGAAAAAACTTCCCAATTTTATTGGACTCCTATACTCTCTCGAATAAAACAATTCTTTTATCAGTAGGAGTATTTATAAAATTATTTTTCCCCTGAGCTTTATTTCTCTAATTTGGTTTTCCATAAGTTTAGGGTCCCATTTGCACTGCAACCCTTTGACTAATTTATTTAAAAATACCACCAAAATTTGGGGATGTCATGTGATGTGTTTAAATCACTTTTATACAAAAAGATATTTCATTCTTTGGATATTTTGAGCTCTGCATCAAATTTTCAAATCTGGTCCAGTGAGCAATTTTTACACTACAACCTATTTAAATATTTCTATAAAACCTCTACCAAAATTTTTGGATGTCAGTAGGAGCATATTATTCCACTTTATGCAAAAACCCAGTGCTGCTCTTTGAAAATTTTGAGTGAATCATCCTCATCTTCATTCTGGTGCAACTTGGTGATTTGTACTGCAACCATCTTCTAACTTGCTCCTCTACCCACGATCTTTCTCCTACTTGTAGCACACCTTGCCAAACCCTTAAGTCCAGGAGATTGGACCCATTGGGAGATTTTTGGTCCATGCATTGATGCCATTTACCTTCTGTCCAGAACTGAAGATTTGCAAAACTTGCACTAGCAAGTTTCTTCTTTTGCCCAAATGACCTTACCACCCTCTTCTGCAATTAAAGAGACACTAGCCTGGAGAATTTGGCCACCAAGTAATGCCTAGGTGCCCCTGACATTATGACAAACACCTTATGGGCATGATCGATTTTGGCATGATCTTTGTTTTGCACTGAGACCTTGCACCTCTGGGAAAGCTAACTTGTCCACTAAGCCTCTAGATGACTTTAACCTAGGTCTGTTAAACCCCAACCTCACCCGAGACCTCTAGCATGCCCTGGCATTTTGTTGAGCACGTCCGTGCGTGCCTGGCGCGCCAGGCGCTGCTTTGCATGCGCGACCGAGCCGCCGCGTCTCGCCCCGCACCCGTTCTGGCCCTTGGCCAACCGCAGCCAGCACGCCACGTCTCCTTCTGCACCCCACGAGCACCGCAGCCCTCGCCACGTCTCCGGCAAGCCAGCAGCTAGCTGCCACTGCCGCCCGACAGCCCCTGCACTGGTCGGCGCCGCCCGAGCCGCTAGCGCTCGCAACCTACCCTCTGGAGCAATCCAAGCCTATCCCCTTGCTCGTCTGCAAGCGCTCGTCGCCGCCACGTCCTCCTGCAGCAACAAAGAGGCGGTTCGCCGGCGATCCTATCCGTGGCCGCCGTGAACCGACATGACCACGCTATATAAGAGGCCCCCGATCACATCCCGTTCCCCAGGTAGCCTCAAAACACTCCCCTAGTTCCCCCGTGGCAGCCAATCGACCCGGGGAGGTCTTCTTCCCCATCTCCGGCAACCGCAGCCGCCGCCTTGTCGGCCATTCCGGTGCCACAGGGCCTCCCCTCTCCACTCCTTTGCACCAACAACATCCTGCGGCACCACGAGTCCATCCCCATGCCCGATTTTGGTCAGGAACCGCCGGAGTCAAAAGCCCACTCTGCCCGACGACCACCATCCGCTGCGGAGCTCGCCGCCGGCAGCTCCGTCCACCCCAGAGACCAAAGCGACCACCGGAGTGACCACCTTGACCCTCTGAGCCCGCGGATGGCCTCGGTTTCCTGAACGGTGCCGCCGTTCACCGGCGAGCAGCGCCGGAGTCCCGCCTCCGCTCGGGCAGTGGAAGAGGAGGGAGGAAAGACCAATCAAACTTGGCCAGTGGGCCCCCTGGACCCACTGTCAGTGACCAGCGCCGGTCCACGGAGGCGTAAGTGGAAACGTATTTCCATAGTACGTCTTCAACGTGTATCGTTTCCTTTTCTTTTTTCTGTTTTATTTAAAAACCGGTATATTGACTAAACTTGGACTAGCTATAACTTTTTAAATATAACTCCAAATGAATTGATTCTTTTTCCTACCTCTCTCAAATTTAATCTAGTTTATTTTAAGATTTATTTGAAAAAAATTCAAACATCTTTTGTGTGCTGTTTTGAAATTGTGTGTTAATTCAAATTTATTTAAAATAGGACTTTGGAGAGAGAAAGCAAACTTTCAAAAGTTTTGGAGAGCACCTCACCCCTCCATAACTTGAAGACAAGCATTCTGAACCCTGGCATAATATTTTGCATGCATTGTTTGACACGATTATGACACCACCTCAATACGTGGAACTCGTTATTTTATGTGGTGATGTGATCGTTTGCATAAATGCTCATTTGAAACTTCCTTGCTGTTGGAAATGGACATGCTTGTGATAATGATCATCCTCGTATGCCTTTCGTGCCTACCGGAAGGAAAACGGGAAAGTCTCTGTCTTGGGTAGACCCGAGCTTGTCCCTAGTTCCTCGTCGAGGCGAGTGTGTCCAAACATGGCATGAGGGGTATGATGAGTGGTGATTACATGCATTGGATGAACTATATTCGTTATGCTAATCATGCAGGGAATACTTAAACCTCTGAGTCGACAATAGATCGAGTCTTGTTCGATAACCCCATACTTGTTTAGTACTACCACTTGTCTCTACAACAAGTAAGTGCAGTTGATAAGTCGTCAACCCTTTCTAGCACACACCGCATGGAGAGGCCATGGTGGAAGATACCGGTTGTAGCTGGTAGGCAGGCCACCTGGTCCGGGGGCATGGGAGTTTCCGGTTGAGACCGAGAGGGGAGGCCACCCCTTAGAGCGCGCGATATAAATTTGATCCCATACTACGCGAGGTTGTAGCCTCCCCACTTAGAGTTTTTCTTGACAGGCGTCGTGGGTGATTCCAGACACCGGTAAGTTAAGCTGGTGTGTGCAAGTTAGGTGTGTTTTCAACTAAAAGGCCGTAGACGGAATTAGTCTCGATAGACTAAAGGAATCCGTTACTCGTGGGTAAAGAGTACACCCTCTGCAGAGTTTAAACCTATTCGAATAGCCATGTCCATGGTTAAGGACTTCAGTCTGAGATAGGTCAAGTGTCGGTCTTCGGAGGAGAAACTGTTAAACCAAACTTGGATACTGACTTGTGACTTGTGAGGACCATGATTATTATTTTGTTATGGACTAACCCATTATATTATTTGAATTATCGAGTATCCACAGGATGGTTCTACCTCTGGATATTCCTGTGATTATTTATAAGCCCTTTACGTGGTGTCATTGAGGCCTTGATCGTAACATGCTTGTTATGTATTTACTTTATAAGCCCTTTATGTGGTGTATTTGAGGCCTTGATCGTGGCATGCTTGTTATTTATTTACTTTATAAGCCCTTTATGTGGTGTAGTGAGACGCCTGACTATGGCATGCTTGTTATGTATTTACTTTATAAGCCCTTTATGTGGTGTCATTTGAGGCCTGATCGTGGCATGCTTGTTATTTATTTACTTTATAAGCCCTTTATGAGGTGTCATTTGAGGCCTTGAATGTGGCATGCTTGTTATTTATTTTACTTTATAAGCCCTTTTTGTGGTGTCGCTCGACGCCTTGAATCGAAACACGCCGTTATTTACTATCCTTCGAGTCGCCGGACACTGATCGGTGCATTTTAAAACTACCATGTTATTGCATATTCATGTTGCATATAAATAACCTGGTTGCATGCATCAGAGATTTTATTTTATGACTGACGTTGTGAGCATAGAATATTTCAGTGCATGATTATCATTTATATTATACATGTGTTCATAATGTCTGTGAGTACATTCAAAGTACTCACTGGCTTGTCCCTGGCTATTTTCTTGGCCAGATTTCTTGCGTGGAGAGGAGCATTGCGATGACAGCCCCGGAACCTACGCATTGGTGACAGCAGCCTCGCGAAGATAGGAGTTATCCTGGTCAGGTGTTCCTGTGAGAAATGGAGTCCCATAGACACTGAGGATCCACAAACCGCTTCCGCCGTCAACCACTAGAAACCATTTGTTGTACTTACAGGCCAGAATGGTCTTGTACTACATATTTTGTATTTTTGCTTGGAATTTCTGTATCAAGTTGGTGCCTCATCAGCTAACAGTAATCCTGGGGCTGGTGTGCACAACGGCCATTTTCTGGAATTTAATACCCGAAAAACCGGTCGTGACAAACTTGGTATCAGAGCCAGGCTGACCATCGGCTAATCCTATCTTAGTCTGGTCAATAAACCTAGGTAAGCCAAACCACCAGACCTTAACCTAAACCCAGCCAAGCTTCTCGTGCAAGATAGCCACACAGTGACCCCGACACTTTTGGCGTTCGGTGCCCAACCTATCAACCTAGCCCGTCGATCACGCCGCGATGACCGGCGCCTATGATGTCTCATTACAAGCGTGCGAAGGAAGACTTTATAACGCCGGACACACCGCGGTGTCGTTACTCTGGCGGGATCTAGATCGGCCCCACAGATCAATACTAGTCTTTTCTGCGACTTTGTCCTCACTCGTGCGCACTGGAGCTAACTTCGGTCGGTCACCCATCGACACTACTCCAAGCTGAGCACGCTTAACTTTGGAGTTACGTCGAATGGGCTCGAAAAGAAGAATTCCTTATTGATATGAGTAGTCTATCATCCCTAATAAGCCGGGCTATCACATACACCCCCACTCGGAGGAACCGGCGTCCTCGTCGGGCCACGAAACGTTCCCTCTTGGCACAAGCGTCGTGCTTCGGTCCGGTACATGTGCCATGTCGGGTGCCACGACGGGTCACAAGCGTCATGAACAACATGACCACGCACCTGTCGCAACCATCCGTGTAACCGCGGTCGGCTCGATACCAACTTGTAACGCCGGACACACCCGCGGTGGTGCGTTACTCTGGCGAGATCTAGACTGGCCCCACAGATCAATACTAGTCTTTTCTGCGCACTTTGTCCTCACTCGTGCGCGCAGGAACAACTTCGGTCGGTCACCATCGACACTACTCCAAGCTGAGCACGCTTAACTTTGGAGTTATGTCGAATGGGCTCCCGGAAAGAAGAATTCCTTATTGATATGAGTAGTCTATCATCCCTAATAAGCGTGCTATCACGGACTTAGTCCCTTTTTCTATAAAAAGACACGCGCCCCAAACCCAGCACAACAGCCTCTACCCCAAACCGAGCCATAATGCCCGCCCGTGGTGCACAATGAGACCACAACAACCAACCTTGGAGGTTTTGTGACCATACTATAAACCTCACCCGTCCCGCCTATCGTTAGAAGAGCCCCGAGAATATGTTGTGTACCAAGGGTCCATGGCGGCGAGCCGTCAATTCTGAGCCCTTTGTGCACATCTACGGTAGAAAGTGCATGGCGAACGCCCTACTGGGTTCACCGGAAGGACAACTTCCTTCGAGCCACAAGCCATCCAGCTAGCTGCTCGAGAGGCTATAGTTCAACTCCGGCAGTTGTCGCCCAGAGTTAACTGTCGTTCGTTCTACTACTACCCCAGACGCGAAGGGTATGGTAGACCACACCAGGTTGCCAACGGAGATCACGAGACGGATCCTGCGTTGTTGCACCTAGTACGCTATGTAAGTGCACTAGAGGAACTGTTCGATCAAATCACCATTGATCCGATCATAGCTCGTGGAGAGCTGGTTCGTCGAGCCCCGACGAGAGGAGAGGACGAGCCCGACGCCGACAGCCCAGTCGTGCTGTTTGGACAACCAATCGAGACCTTGAGATCAGCCCCAGCCATCAACCAAGGCGCTTTGATGACCCCAGAAGTGCTTTGTCGCCTTTTGGGAGCACACTCCAACGGGATTATGGCCAACAATCCCCGCGATGGTCATCATCGCCACCCCGACCCTGCAGTCCCTCAACCACCTCCAGCTAATCCCGATGGTGAGACCCGTGGAGAAGCCTCGACGTCCTCAAGGCAGGCTCGTTTAGATATAAACGAGGTAGACTGAATCACCCGAGTAATGCCGAGTCTTAGTGTACCCTCGCTTTGTAATCGTGTGACCTCGTAAATTAACGCAGCCTGTTGTTGTGCCTCTGTTTTAGATAGTAACCTTGCATAATTATGTCAGCACGCAGTTGCATATTTTTCCGGGCACAGCTACCAAAAACCACCCCGACAACCCCCACAGGGATACATCACTTTAGTGAGATATGTATCTGTGGCTTTGACCCCGACCCTTGGAGCTGAGCTGGCAAATTAATTACCTTTCACCACGATAAAATGACCCAGCTTGATTGCTATAAGAAGGCCACCTCGTGACCTTGCCAAGCACTTTACTTTTAATGGACGAAAAATAAAAAATTTTTAATCCCAAATTCCCCCAAGCCCAAATGCCCTTTAAAGTAATTTAAAAAGAAAATTGAAGGGACGACACGGTAAATTTTCCCCAAAAACAAACCCAAAAGGTTTAAGGGGAAAGGGTTTAAAAGGAGCTTTGGCCGGCAATTTTCAACCGAAAAGGAAAGGGTTTTGTATTTTAAAGGGGGAAGGCCATTTACGGGAAAGGGCAGAAGGACAAAAGGGTAAAGGTTAACCGTGTTTTCCCAAAATTCCCGGGAAAATTTTGGAAAAGGAAAGGCCCTTGAAACCGGGAAAAGGGGGAAAAAAACCCAGAAAGGGGCCCCCAAGAAATTTTTGGGGGAAATTCAAAGATTTTAAAAAATTTTTAAAAAGGGAAAAATTTTTTGGGGGTACCCATTTAAAGTGAAAAGTGGGGGAAATTTTGAAATTTGGTTTAAGGGTTAAAAAGAATAAAAAAAACCCCAAAATCCCTTTATTAATTAAAACTTTACCTGAAGGGAAATGCTAATCCCCTTATACTTCAAATTTGAATCCAAACTTTCAAGGATTTACCGGGAAGGAAGGGGAGGGTTTTAAAACCAAAGGTTTATTTTTGACTTTTCAACCCAAGTATTTAAATGGAATTTCGGAAAAAAGGTTTTGGGGTGGGAAATTTCCCGGGGGGGTTAAAGTGATTTTTAAGAAGGGCAAAAGGAACTTTTATTTATTTTTGGAAAGGACATGGTTTTGGAAGTTTCCAAAATTTTTTAAAAAGGGTGGGAAATTTGCGGGAAAATCCCGGGAAGGGATAAGGTTTGAAAAGTTAACCCACCCGGGAAAAAAAAAATTGGAAAAATTTGGGGAAAAGGGTTTTGAGGGAATACAAAACAAGGAACTCCCTTTTCACCTAAAAAGGGGGTGGGAAAAGGAAAAATTTTTTTTGGGGGAAATAAACGTTTCAAGGGATTGGAAGAAAAGAATTTTGGGTTTAACATTTTAAATTTGCTGAAAATAAAAGGGTTTTGGAGTGGGGAAATTGGGCTTGGGAAATAAAAGTGGGGGCAAAAACCCATTTTGGTTTTGGAAAACCCCCCGTTTGGGGCAACCAAATTTTTTTCCTTTTCCCCGGGTTTTGACCCCCAAAATTTTAAAAGTAAACCCCCAGGGAAAGGTTAAATTTTCCCTTCTGGGAATTTTGGGGAATTTTCAAGAATTTGGTTGGATTTTGAACCCCGGGCAAGGGAGGGCAGGGGGTTGAAAGGGGCCCCAATTTTTTGGGGGGAATAAATTTGGATTACCCAACCCTTAGCTTTTGGGGTTTCGAAGGGTATTAGAGAAATTTTCTGTTAAAATAAAGGATGGGAAAGGGGAATTTTTTTCTTTAAAAAATGGGGATAAAGATTTAAAGGAAGGCCAAAAAGGAAAACCGGTTTTAAGGCCAATTTACCCAACTTGGGTTAAAAGCTTTATTCCCCCGGGATACCCGGGGGAAATACCCAATTAAAGAAAAATTTTGGGTTTAGATTTAGAAAAGCTTAATTCCCGGAAAAATCGTAAACAGGTTTCAAAAAAAAAGGAAAACCTGGATTTTAAAGGTTTCAAAAACCCGGTTTAAACCGGTTTTTGGGGGAAGGAAATTAAAAAGGGGCCAAATTCATTCCCGAAATACCAAATAATTTTTAATTTTAAGGAAGGTTTGGGTTTTAAGGGAAGATGAAAAGGGAAAATTTGGGAAACCCCAAATAACAAAATGGGAAAGTGATAAATTTTTAAGTAAGGGAAATTTGGAAATTTATCCGAACAAAAGGAATGGAAAGTTTGGGCCAATTTTTCCAAGGGGGAAATTGGGGAAGGAAATTTTTCCCACCCATAACATTAAAAGTTAAAGTTTTACCCTTTCGGGTTGGAAAAGGGTGAGCACCTTAAAAGGGGGATAAAAATTTCCCCCTTTTCCCAAAAAAAGGAAAATTCCAAGAAAGGGGAATTCAGGGAAAGTTTCCAAATGGGTCCCTGGAGAAAGGGTTTTCAAAGGGAAAATTGAGTGGGAATTGGGAAAGGAAAATTTAAAGTACCCCCGAGGAAAAGTTCCGGGAAGGGGGAAAAGTTGGGCGGTTTTCCGTTCCCTAGGTTAAGGTTGGTTTAGAAATTCCCCGGGGCCCTAACCCCACACTAAAACCCCAAAAGAAAGGAAAACGCCTTAAAATTTGAGGGGCCCAATCCCCCCTGGATAACCCGTTTGAAAAAAGGAACGAATTAAAAGGTTTAATCCCAAAAACACCAATAAATTAAAATTCCCCTTTTGGTGGTTGAGACAAAGGTTTCCAAAGATGGAAATTGGGAAAGGAACCCTTGTTTAGAACATAAACGGGCTCCCCAGATGGTAATTGATGATCTTTGAAAACCACCAAATAATAACACTTTAATTTTAAGAAAAGGAATAATAAATCTTAAAAGCATTTAAAAGGAGAAAAACACAAGGAAATGATTGGGTTTGACACCTGAAGGAAAAGAAACAAAGGGTTCCAAAAGAAAGAAAAACAACCAAACCCAAACTTAATTCCCAAAAGAACTTTTAATTTTTCCCCCTTTGGCATGAGACCCAAAAATAAGGACCCAACAACAAGAGGTGGTTGAGGAACCAAATCTATCCCAAATTTTAATTTGGAAGTTTTATTTTATTTAAAATAATTTTTTTTTTCCGCCTGAAAATTTACGCTAAGGGGGAAAAGAGTTGGATTTCTTACAATTTGGGATTTCAAATTTTGAAAATAGGCTTTGGTTAAAATTTTTCTTAAAATTTTTTCTAAAAATATTTTAGAGGGAATTGATTTCCCAAAATTAGAAAACGGATTTTATAAATAAATCAAATTTTTTGGGAAGTTTATTTTGCTTAGGCAAAAACATTTTAAAAATTTAGAGTTTGCCGCTTTTAAATTATTTTGATATTTTAGGAGTGGGAAAATTTGTTTTATTTAAAGGACATTTGGATTTTTTGGGCGGTTTAAATTTTAAAAAAAAGGCCCGGGAAGGCCCAGGGGCCCCAAACCCCCTTTCCCTTTAAAAGACCGGGCAAGGAAAGGGTGCCCAAACCCGCCAGTGATATTTTTTCCCCTTGAAATAGCCCAGAATTTTCCCCAAGGGAAATTTGCGAGCTGAACCCCGGGTCCCAACTCCCCGTCCCCCTTTGGGACTTGCGGATATAAAGTTTGAGGACCCGCGGTTCTCGAGGGTTTTCCAAAACCCGATCCTTTTTTAAGGCTTTTAAAAACTAGTTGGATTTTTTTGGTTTTTTTTAAAAGTCAAACCGTTCAATGAACCGCCGTTTTTTTTTTTAAACAATCCATTTAAATTCGCTTTAAGGATTTAACCGATTTTCATCGATTTGAGACAAATCTTTTTATTTTGCCGTTATGGAATCAGGGTTAGGTATTTTTAAAAACCCCTTCATTAACCCTTTTACAAGGCCTTGAAATTTTGACCAGTTTCAGAGCAAAACCCGGTTTTTTAAATTTTTTCCAGTTTATTTTGTTAAAACCCGGGCTTAAGTTGCTTTCGAGATTTTTTCGGATTTTCCCCATTAGATGAGTTTAGTTCTTGTTGTTTGTTTTGATAAAAGGCCCGTTGTTCTTTTCCGGTCCAGGTCACGAAGGCGTAACACTTTGATATACCTTTCTACTACCCAGACATTAGATCTATTCCCAAAACCTTGAGAAGGATCTAATTAAAGGGGTTTGGGGTGTTAGGTAGTCCATTAAACGTTTACTTATGAAACCTTGGGGTTACCCCGTTTGTTAAGCCACTAGTAGGGGAGGGTGAGGAAAAGAAGGAGTTGTTAATTTGGTTTATTAAGGTCCCCAAAAACCACCGGGGTTGACACCGGGTTTCATAACTTCCGATTTTTGGAGCCAGTGCTCTAAGGGATCATAAGAATTTTCAAAAAACCCTAGAAAGCCAAATCTCCTTTTGTGTTGTGAACCCACTAGGTAGTATTGTTTCATCCAGGAATTAAATCAGCACATTCGACGCCAGAGAACCAAATGTGCAACGACATGTTGGAGTTGCGTAAGACGAAGGGAAGGATCAAGCGAACTGGAAGAAGAACTAAAGACTACGCCACGAGGACTACATGGACGAGATCGTAGCTCTCGCAAGACACAATAACGATCTTAAGTACGAGATTGAAGAACTCAAGAAGAAGTTGGCGCCAGAATGAAGACCAGTATGTCGAATACCCAAGCGACTACATCAACATCGACGACACCGATTCGGATCCAAGTGAACCCGACTTTGAAGACGAAGCTGGAGCAGACATCATGGAGTCTTCCACCGGTTCAAATTAGTAGAAGTCCCCCACATATTAGTAGTATTTCCCTCCATGTAAACATTATAGTACACGCACTTTTGCGATAGTTAGATCGTTGTAAGCCCTTGTTTGATTGAATGGAGTGATTTTGTGTGTTTTTGCTCATGTGCATTTGGGTAGTGATTCCCTTAGACCTCATTCTATTCTACATTTCTCTCCTTTTCTAAACCCATCAGATGCCTCCGAGACGCGACCCCGGATTCGTTTTTCCGCCAGAGATCACCCAATTGATCCAGCAGCGAGTAATACCTGATTCAAACATTGGTGCAGAACAACAACAACAACAACAACCCACCGCCACCACCACCACCTGCGGATCATCTGACTCGTTTCCTTAGACTGAACCCGCCGGTGTATTCCAGTAGCACCGAGCCGATTGTGGCAGATGACTGGCTCCGCAAGATAGGAAGGGAGCTGTGTTGGAAATATGCCCTAGAGGCAATAATAAAAGCATTATTATTATATTTCCTTGTTCATGATAATTGTCTTTATTCATGCTATAACTGTATTATCCGGAAATCGTAATACACGTGTGAATACATAGACTACAATCGTCCTAGTAAGCCTCTAGTTGACTAGCTCGTTGGTCAACAGATAGTCATGGTTTCTCGACTATGGACATCGGATGTCATTGACAACGGATCACGTCATTAGGAGAATGGCGTGATGGACAAGACCCAATCCTAAGCATAGCACAAAGATCGTGTAGTTCGTTTTGCTAGAGCTTTTCCAATGTCAAGTATCTCTTCCTTAGACCATGAGATCGTGCAATTCCGGATACCGTAGGAGTGCTTTGGGTGTATCAAGCGTCACAACGTAATCGGGTGACTATAAAGGTGCACTACAGGTATCTCGAAAGTGACCATTGGGTTGACACGGATCGAGGCGGGATTTGTCACTCCGTATTACGGAGAGGTATCACTTGGGCCCACTCGGTAATGCATCATCATAATGAGCTCAAAGTGATCAAGTGTGCGGTCACGGGATCATGCATTGCGGTACGAGTAAAGTGACTTGCCGGTAACGAGACTAACGAGGTATTGGGATACCGACGATCGAGTCTCGGGCAAGTAACATACCGTCGACAAAGGGAATAGAATACGGGTTGCTTGAACCCTTGACATCGTGGTTCATCCGATGACAACATCGAGGAGCATGTGGGAACCAACATGGGTATCCAGATCCGCTGTTGGTTATTGACTTGAGGTAGTCTCGGTCATGTGCGCATGTCTCCGAACCCGTAGGGTCTACACATAAGGTTCGGTGGCGCTAGGGTTAATAGGAAGACAAGTATGTGATTACCGAATGTTGTTGAGTCCGGATGAGATCCCGGACGTCACGAGGAGTTCGGAATGGTCGGAGGTAAAGATTTATATATGGAAAGTGGTTAAGCGGACTCGGGAAGTTTGGTGGTATCCGGTAAAGCAGGGGCCACGGGAGGGTTCGGAGGTCCACCGAGGGGCCACCTCTCCGGGGGCCACATGGGCTAAGTGGGAGAGGGAGCCAGCCCCTGGTGGGCTGGGCGCGCCTCCCCACCTAGGCCCATGCGGCTAGGGTTTGGGGAGGAGGAAACCCTAAAGGGGGCGCCCCCTAGCTTGGGGGGCAAGCCACCCTCCTCTCCTCTCCCTTGGCCGCCGCCCCCCCTAGGGTTTTCCCTAGAGGGCCGGCCCCCCTTGACCCTCTCCTCCTATAAATAGAGGGGTGGGGGGAGGCTACCAACACAGTTGAAGGCGCAGCCCTCCCTCCCAACACCTCTCTTTCTCCACGCATTAGCTTGGCGAAGCCCTGGGAGAACTATCACCAGCTGCACTGCACCACGCCGTCGTGCTGCCATTGGAATTGTCTTCTTCAACCTCTCCTTCACTCTTGCTGGATCAAGACGGAGGAGACGCCATCGTCCCGTACGTGTGTTGAACACGGAGGTGCTGTCCTTTCAGTACTTTGGTCATCGGTGATCGGAATCACGTTGGGAGCGTCTTCATCATCACCACTCTCAAGAACGCTTCCGTATTCGATCTACAAGTGGTATGTAGATGCAAACTCTCTCGTTACTCGTTGCTTAGTAGAACTCATAGATGGATCTTGGTGAAACCGTAGGAAAAATTTTAATTTTCTGCAACGTTCCCCAACAGTGGCATCATGAGCTAGGTCTATCGTAGTTCTCTTTGCACGAGTAGAACACAATTTTGTTGTGGGCGTGGATCTTGTCAACTTACTTGCCGTTACTAGTTGTTTCTTGCTTCCGCGGTATTGTGGGATGAAGCGGCCGGACCAACCTTACGTGCTCTTCGTGAGACCGGTTCCACCGACTAACATGCACTAGTTGCATAAGGTGGCTGGCGGTGTCTGTCTCTCCTACTTTAGTGGAGCGGATTCGATGAACAGGGTCCTTATGAAGGGTAAATAGAAGTTGACAAGATCACGTTGTGGTTATTCGTAGGTAAGAAAACGTTCTTGCTAGAACCCAATTGCAGCCACGTAAAGATGCAACAACAATTAGAGGACGTCTAACTTGTTTTTGCAGCAATTGTCATGTGACGTGATATGGCCAAGTTGTGATGAATGATGATATATTGTGATGTATGAGATCATGTTCTTGTAATAGGAATCACGACTTGCATGTCGATGAGTATGACAACGGCAGGAGCCATAGGAGTTGTCTTTATTTTTGTATGACCTGCGTGTCATTGAAGAACGCCATGTAATTTACTTTACTTTATTGCTAAACGCGTTAGCCATAGAAGTAGAAGTAGTCGTTGGCGTGACAACTTCATGGAGGCACGATGATGGAGATCATGATGATGGAGATCATGGTGTCATGCGGTGACAGGATGATCATGGAGCCCGAAGATGAAGATCAAAGGAGCTATATGATATTGGCCATATCATGTCACTACTTTATAATTGCATGTGATGTTTATTATGATTATGCATCTTGTTTACTTAGAACGACGGTAGTAAATAAGATGATCCCTTAGAACAATTTCAAGAAGTGTTCTCCCTAAGCGTGCACCGTTGCTACAGTTAAGTCGCTTCTAAGCACCACGTGTTAATCGGGTGTGATGGATTCTTACGTTCACATACAACGGTGTAAGCAAGATTTACACGCAGAAACACTTAGGGTTAACTTGACGAGCCTAAGCATGTGAAGACATGGCCTCGGAACACGGAGACCGAAAGGTCGAACACGAGTCGTATGGAAGATCGATCAACATGAGAATGTTCACCGACGAGACTAGTCCGTCTCACGTGTTGATCGGACACGGCCTAGTTGACTCGGATCGTGTAACACTTAGATGACTAGAGGATGTCTAATCTAAGTGGGAGTTCATTAATAATTTGATTAGATGAACTTAATTATCATGAACTTAGTCTAAAACTTTTGAATTATATGTCTTGTAGATCAAATGGCCAGCGCTCATGTCAACTTGAACTTCAACGCTTCCTAGAAAACCAAGCTGAAAGATGACGGCAGCAACTATACGGACTGGGTCCGGAACCCGAGATCATCCTCATAGCTGCCAGAAACAATACGTCCTAGAAGGACCGCTAGGTGACGCTCCGTCCCGGAGAACCAAGACATTATGAATGCTTGGCAGTCTCGTCTTGATGATTACTCCCTCGTTCGATGCGGCATGCTTTACTGACTTAGAACCGGGCTCCAAAAGCGTTTTGAGCACCACGGAGCATATGAGATGTTCGAGGAGCTGAAACTTGTTTTCCAAGCTCACGCCGGGTCGAGAGATATGACATCTCGACAAGTTCTATAGTTGTAAGATGGAGGAAAACAGTTACTGTCGGTGAGCACATTACGAAGATGTCGGGTTGCACAACCGTATGACCCACTGAATATTAACCTCCCCGATGAGGCGGTCATTGACAGAATCCTCGATCGCTCCCACCAAGCTACAAGAGCTTTGTGATGAACTACAACATGCGAGGGATGGTAAAGACCATTCTGAAGTGTTCTCTATCTTTGAAGTCAGCCGAGGTTGAAATCAAGAAAGAACATCAAGTGTTGATGGTCAATAAGACCACTAAGTTTAAGAAGGGCAAGGGCAAGAAGAACTTCAAGAAGGACGGCAAGGAGGTTGCCGCGCCTGTAAGCAAGTTGCGGGAAGAAGTCAAAGAATGGACCCAAGCACGAGACCTGAGTGCTTTTATTGCAAGGGAAGGGTCCTCGAAGCGGAACTGCCCCAAATACTTAGCGGATAAGAAGGCCGGCAACACCAAAGGTATATTTGATATACATGTAATTGATGTGTACCTTACCAAGAATCGTAGTAACTCCTGGGTATTTGATACGGTGCCGTTGCTCATATTTGTAACTCACAGCAGGAGCTGCGGAATAAGCGGAGGCTGGCGAAGGGCGAGGTGACGATCTTGGCGTCGGGAATGGTTCAGAGTCGATGTGATCGCCGCCGTCACGCTACCTCTTCATTTACCCACGGGATTAGTTATGAACCTTAATAATTGTTATTTGGTGCCAAGTTTGAGCATGAATATTGTATCCGGATCTCGTTTAATGCGAGATGGCTACTCATTTAAATCCGAGAATAATGGTTGTTCTATTTATATGAGAGATATGTTTTATGGTCATGCTCCGATGGTCAATGGTTTATTCTTAATGAATCTCGGCGTAGTATTACACATGTTCATAGCGTGAATACCAAAAGATGTAAAGTTGATAACGATAGTCCCACATACTTGTGGCATCGCCGCCTTGGTCACATTGGTGTCAAGCGCATGAAGAAGCTCCATCTGATGGACTTTTGGAGTCTCTTGATTATGAATCATTTGACACATGCGAACCATGCCTCATGGGCAAGATGACCAAAACTCCATTCTCTCGGAACAATGGGCGAGCAACCAACTTGTTGGAAATCATACATACCGATGTGTGCGGTCCAATGGCGTTGAGGCTCATGGAGGATATCGTTATGTTCTCACTCTCACAGATGACTTGAGTAGATATGGGTATGTCTACTTGATGAAACACAAGTCTGAAACCTTTGAAAAGTTCAAGGAATTTCAGAATGAAGTAGAGAATCAACGTGACCGAAAGATAAAATTCTTACGATCGGATCGTGGAGGAGAATATTTAAGTCACGAATTTGGTACACACTTAAGAAAATGTGGAATCGTTTCACAACTAACGCGCTGGAACACCTCAACAGAACGGTGTGTCCGAGCGTCGAATCGCACTCTATTGGATATGGTGCGGTCTATGATGTCTCTTACCGATTTACCGCTATCATTTTGGGGATACGCTCTAGAGACAGCTACATTCACTTTAAATAGGGCACCGTCTAAATCCGTTGAGGCGACACCGTATGAATTATGGTTTGGGAAGAAACCTAAGCGTATCGTTTCTAAAAGTTTGGGGATGCGATGCTTATGTCAAGAAACTTCAACCTGAAAAGCTCGAACCCAAGTCGGAAAATGCGTCTTCATAGGATACCCTAAGGAAACCTTTGGGTATACCTTCTACCTTAGATCGAAGGCAAGATCTTTGTTGCCGAGGCGGAATCTTTCTTGAAAAGAGTTTCTCTCGAAAGAAGTAAGTGGGAGGAAAGTAGAACTCGATGAAGTACTACCTCTTGAACAGGAAAGTAGTGCAGCTCGGAAAATGTTCTGTGATGCCTACACCAACGAAGAGGAAATTCATGATGATGATCAAGGTACTTCGGATCAAGTTACTCTGAACTTCAGAGGTCCACTAGGACACGTTCCGCACTGAGTGGTACGGCAACCCTGTCACGGAAATCATGTTGTTAGACAACGGTGAACCTTGAACTATGAAGAAGCAATGGCGGCCCAGATTCCAACAAATGGCTAGAAGCCATGAAATCCGAGATAGAATCCATGTATGAAAACAAAGTGTGGACTTTGGTGACTTGCCCGATGATCGGCGAGCGATAGAAAACAAATGGATCTTTAAGAAGAAGACGGACGCGGATGGTAATGTCACCATCTATAAAGCTCGACTTGTCGCTAAGGGTTATCGGCAAGTTCAAGGGATTGACTACGATGAGACTTTCTCTCCGTGGCGAAGCTTAAGTCCGTCCGAATCATGTTAGCAATTGCCGCATACTATGATTATGAGATATGGCAGATGGACGTCAAAACAGCGTTCCTTAACGGTTATCTTAAGGAAGAGCTGTATATGATACAGCCGAAGGTTTTGTCGATCCTAAGAATCTCGACAAAGTATGCAAGCTCCAGCGATCCATTTATGGGCTGGTGCAAGCATCTCGGAGTTGGAACATTCGCTTTGATGAGATGATCAAAGCGTTTGGGTTTATCTTGAGACTTATGGAGAAGCTGCGTTTACAAGAAAGTGAGTGGGAGCTCAGTAGCATTTCTCATATTATATGTAGATGACATACTTTTGATGGGAAATGATATAGAATTCTTGGACAACATTAAGGCCTACTTGAATAAGTGTTTTTCAATGAAGGACCTTGGAGAAGCTGCTTATATATTAGGCATCAAGATCTATAGAGATAGATCGAGGCGCCTCATAGGTCTTTCACAAAGCACATACCTTGATAAGATTTTGAAGAAGTTCAAAATGGACCAGTCCAAGAAAGGGTTCTTGCCTGTATTACAAGGTGTGAAATTGAGCTCGGCTCAATGCCCGACCACGACAAAAGATAAAGAAGAGATGAGTGTCATCCCTATGCTTCAGCCATAGGATCTATTATGTATGCCATCTGTGTACCGGACCTGATGTAAACCTTGCCGTAAGTTTGGTAGGAAGGTACCAAAGTAATCCCGGCAAGGAACTTTGGACAGCGGTCAAGAATATCCTAAAGTACCGAAAAGGACAAAGGACATGTTTCTCGTTTATGGAGGTGACGAAGAGCTCGTCGTAACAGGTTACGTCGACGCTTAGCTTCGACACGATCTGGATGACTCTAAGTCACAAACCGGATCGTGTATATGTTGAATGGTGGAGCGAAGCTGGTGCAGCTGCAAGCGAGAGCGTCGTGGCGGGATCTACATGTGAAGCGGAGTACATGGCAGCCTCGGAGGCAGCGCATGAAGCAATTTGGGTGAAGGAGTTCATCACCGACCTAGGAGTCATACCCAATGCGTCGGGGCCGATCAAACTCTTCGTGACAACACTGGAGCTATTGCCCTTGCCAAGGAGCCCAGGTTTCACAAGAAGACCAGCACATCAAGCGTCGCTTCAACTCCATCCGTGAAAATGTTCAGAATGGAGACATAGAAATTTGTAAAGTGCATACGGATCTGAATATCGCAGATCCGTTGACTAAACCTCTTCCATGGGCAAAACATGATCAACACGAGAACTCTATGGGTGTTCGGTTCATCACAATGTAAACTAGATTATTGACTCTAGTGCAAGTGGGAGACTGTTGGAAATATGCCCTAGAGGCAATAATAAAAGCATTATTATTATATTTCCTTGTTCATGATAATTGTCTTTATTCATGCTATAAGCTGTATTATCCGGAAATCGTAATACACGTGTGAATACATAGACTACAATCGCCCCTAGTAAGCCTCTAGTTGACTAGCTCGTTGGTCAACAGATAGTCATGGTTTCGACTATGGACATCGGATGTCATTGACAAGCGGGATCACGTCATTAGGAGAATGACGTGATGGACAAGACCCAATCCTAAGCATAGCACAAAGATCGTGTAGTTCGTTTTGCTAGAGCTTTTCCAATGTCAAGTATCTCTTCCTTAGACCATGAGATCGTGCAATTCCGGATACCGTAGGAGTGCTTTGGGTGTATCAAGCGTCACAACGAATCGGGTGACTATAAAGGTGCACTACAGGTATCTCCGAAAGTGACCATTGGGTTGACACGGATCGAGGCGGGATTTGTCACTCCGTATTACGGAGAGGTATCACTGGGCCCACTCGGTAATGCATCATCATAATGAGCTCAAAGTGATCAAGTGTATGCGGTCACGGGATCATGCATTGCGATACGAGTAAAGTGACTTGCGATACGAGACTAACGAGGTATTGGGATACCGACGATCGAGTCTCGGGCAAGTAACATACCGTCGACAAAGGGAATAGAATACGGGTTACTTGAACCCTTGACATCGTGGTTCATCCGATGACAACATCGAGGAGCATGTGGGAACCAACATGGGTATCCAGATCCGCTGTTGGTTATTGACTTGAGGTAGTCTCGGTCATGTCGCATGTCTCCCGAACCCGTAGGGTCTACACACTTAAGGTTCGGTGGCGCTAGGGTTAATAGGAAGACAAGTATGT
Source organism: Aegilops longissima (assembly GCA_021605205.1). Taxonomy (NCBI): domain Eukaryota; kingdom Viridiplantae; phylum Streptophyta; class Magnoliopsida; order Poales; family Poaceae; genus Aegilops; species Aegilops longissima. The sequence goes on along the minus strand of CM038679.1, from coordinate 26,722,744 downwards.
GATTACGAATGTTGTTGAGTCCGGATGAGATCCCGGACGTCACGAGGAGTTCGGAATGGTCCGGAGGTAAAGATTTATATATGGAAAGTGGTTAAGCGGACTCGGGAAGTTTGGTGGTATCTGGTAAAATGCAGGGGCCACGGGAGGTTCCGGAGGTCCACGGGAGGGCCACCTCTCCGGGGGCCACATGGGCTAAGTGGGAGGGAGCCAGCCCCTGGTGGCTGGGCGCGCCTCCCACCTAGGCCCATCGGCTAGGGTTTGGGGAGGAGGAAACCCTAAAGGGGGCGCCCCCCTAGCTTGGGGGGCAAGCCACCCTCCTCTCCTCTCCCTTGGCCGCCGCCCCCCCTAGGGTTTTCCCTAGAGGGCCGGCCCCCCTTGACCCTCTCCTCCTATAAATAGAGGGGTGGGGGGGAGGGCTGCCAACACAGTTGTAGGCGCAGCCCCTCCCCTCCCAACACCTCTCTTTCTCCACGCAAGCTTGGCGAAGCCCTGCCGGAGAACTACCGTACCAGCTGCACCACGCCGTCGTGCTGCCATTGGAATTGTCTTCTTCAACCTCTCCTTCACTCTTGCTGGATCAAGACGGAGGAGACGCCATCGTCCCGTACGTGTGTTGAACACGGAGGTGCTGTCCTTTCAGTACTTTGGTCATCGGTGATCGGAATCACGTTGGGAACGTCTTCATCATCACCACTCTCAAGAACGCTTCCGTATTCGATCTACAAGTGGTATGTAGATGCAAACTCTCTCGTTACTCGTTGCTTAGTAGAACTCATAGATGGATCTTGGTGAAACCGTGGGAAAATTTTAATTTTCTGCAGCGTTCCCCAACAAGTGACCACTGCGGGATGCACGGATGGTGAAAGAGTGAAGTTTGCAGCACATCAGCTTGAAGGACCCTTGGCAGCATGGTGGGAGAATTTCACAGCCACTTACCCGTGAGACACCGTCACATGGGACCAGTTTCAGCAAGCTTTTCGACTTGCCCATGTTTCAGCAGGAGCTATGGCCATGAAGAAGCGTGAGTTTCGCAACTTACGCCAAGGAGGAAGGATTGTTGGCGATCGTGGATGATTTTAGCAAATTAGCACGTTATGCCCCAGATGACGTTGCTACAGATGCAGCTAAACGGGAGAAGTTTCTAGAAGGACTAAATGATGAGTTCAGCATGCCGTTGATGGTAGCAAGTTTCAACAACTACCAGGAGTTAGTAGACCGAGCTCTCATGATTGAAGGAAAGCAGCAGCAAATTGAGAACCGCAAGCGGAAGTATGGACAAGGGAAGTATAACTCTGGAGCTCAGCAGAAGCCTCGTTATACCCCTAAATCCGGAATTCAGTTTCAGCATACCCATGGAGGAGGTAATTCAGCATAACCATAATGGCACCAAGAATGGGAGCAGGGAATGGAGGAAGCAATGGACAGAACCGCACCAACCCGTCAACACCATCCAAGGTAGACTGAGTCACATTACTTGCTTTAAGTGCCGCAAGACTGGGCACTATGCAAATGACTGTCCAGAAGGCCAGAATGGAAATGGCAATGGAAGCTCTGGAAAGAAGCCAAACCCTTTCAACAGGGGACAGGTGAACCACATTGATGTGGAGGAGGTTGAAGATCAGCCCGATCAAGATGTCGGTAAGTTTTTGGTTAAGTCATTTACTGCAGTTGTTCTTTTCGATACTGGTGCATCGCATTCATACATATCAAGGGGATTTGTGGATAAGTACAAATTACCGACCCAAGCCCTTAGGTCACCCATGCTAGTAACCTCACCCGGAGCAGAGTACATGGCTAGTAAATGGTGTGATCGACTACCACTAAGGATTGGACACTATGTTTTCCCCTCAGACCTAATAGTTCTGGAATCCCAAGGATTGGATGTGATATTAGGAATGGATTGGTTATCAAAGTATGGAGGAAACATAGATTGTACCACAAGGTCAATTTTGCTCACCACACCGAAGGAAGGAGGATTAAGTATGTATCACGGCACGAGCCGAGGAGAGCACAAGTAAATTGCTTATCGAGAGTGGTACGGGAAGAAGTACCGATGGTAAAGGATTATCTGATGTATTTCGGAAGAGTTGCGGGAATGTCGCGGATAGAGACATTGAGTTTTGATCGAGCTGTTGCGAGAACAGGCCCGATATCGAAGCGACCATACAGGATGCCCGCAAAGGATTTGGCGGAAATCAAGAAGCAGATTAAGGAACTATTGGATAAAGGTTTTATACGCCCAAGTTCTTCACCTTGGGGATCACCCGTATTGTTAGTGGAGAAAAAGGATGGATCTTTGAGAATGGTTGTTGATTATCGTGGATTGAATGAAGTAACAATCAAGAACAAGTACCCACTACCTATGATAAATGATCTGTTTGATCGCTTGCAAGGAGCCAAAGTGTTTTCTAAGATCGACTTGCGATCGTGGTACCATCGATTGAAGATTCGGGAGCAAGACATACCCAAGACCGCATTTACCACGAGATATGGACATGCGAGTATACCGTTATGTCATTTGGATGACTAACGCACCAGCCTATTTCATGAACACGATGAACAAAGTGTTTATGGAGTTTTTGGATAAGTTCGTCGTGGTGTTCATTGATGACATTTTAATTTTCTCGAAGAATGAAGAGGAACACAAGGAACATTTGCGATTGGTTTTGGAGAAACTGAGGGAACACCAGTTGTATGCCAAGTTCAGCAAATGTGAGTTTTGGCTAAAGGAAGTTGGATTTCTCGGACATGTTATATCCGGAGAAGGGATAGCGATTGACCCCACAAAAGTTGAGACCGTAACCAAATGGGAAGCACCAACGACAGTTGGAGAGATTCGAGTTTCCTTGGACTCGCAGGATACTACGAAGATTCATTGAGAATTTCTCAAGAATTGCAAAGCCTATGACAGAATTGTTGAAGAAGGAAAACAAATTCATATGGATTTGAGGACTATGAGGCAAGTTTTCAGGAGTTGAAGAAAAGATTGGTTACCTCACCGGTTTGATATTGCGGATCAAACTAAGGATTTTGAGGTGTATTGCGACGCTTCACGTAGAGGACTTGGAGCTGTGCTTATGCAGGAAGGAAGAGTTGTATCGTATGCTTCACGACAACTTAAGCCCCATGAGTTGAATTATGCCACTCATGATTTGGAGTTAGCAGCCGTTGTGCATGCCTTGAAGACGTGGAGACATTTTCTCATTGGAAATCATTGTGAAGTATATACGGATCACAAGAGTTTGAAGTACATCTTCACACAGAAGGAATTGAATCTCAGACAAAGGAGATGGTTAGAACTAATCAAGGATTATGATATGAGATTGCATTATCACCCCGGAAAGGCTAATGTCGTAGCAGACGCATTGAGCCGTAAGAGCCACGTCAATACCCTAATGATGGGAGGAATACCCAATGAGTTAGCCGAGGACCTTCGAGAACTATGTTTGGAAATAGTTCCGAGAGGCTATGTAGCAGCATTGGAGATTCAGTCGACACTAATGGACAAAATCAGAGATGCCCAAAAGGCAGATAAGGAAGTTGCCTCTATAAAGGAGAAAATGAGCAAAGGAAAAGCTAAAGGATTTCGTGAGGATGAGCACGATACCCTATGGTTTGAAGACCGTGTTTATGTGCCCAATGACCCAGAGATCAGGAAGTTGATTTTACAAGAAGCCCATGATTCACCCTATTCGATTCACCCAGGAAATACCAAGATGTATTTGGATTTGAAAAATATTTTACGGTGGACGGAATGAAGAAGGATATTGCGGAGTATGTAGCAGTTTGCGACGTATGTCAGAAAGTAAAGGCAGAGCATCAGAAGCCAGCAGGATTGTTACAACCATTGCCGATACCCGAATGGAAGTGGGATAAACTAGGCATGGATTTTATCACAGGTTTGCCAAAGACCCGTTCAGGATATGACTCGATTTGGGTTATAGTCGACCGTTTGACCAAGGTAGCTCATTTCATTCCAGTCAAGACTACCTATAGCAGTGCTAAGTTGGCAAAGATATACATGACCAGAATTGTGTGTTTACACGGAGTTCCGAGGAGCATCGTATCGGATAGAGGAACCCAGTTTACTTCGAAATTTTGGAACCGGTTACACGAAACATTGGGAACCGATTGGAATTGATACAGCTTTCCACCCACAGACCGATGGACAGACCGAGAGAGTCAATCAGATCTTGGAGGACATCTTTGAGAGCTTGTGCACTAGATTATGGATCCAGTTGGGATGATAATTTGCCGTATGCGAATTTTCCTACAATAACAGATTACCAAACCAGCTTAAAGATGGCACCTTCGAGGCTCAGTATGGAAGAAGGTGCAGGACACCGTTGTCATGGGACTAAACCGGAGATCGTCGGTTGTTTGGACCAGATTTAATTAAGGAGTCGAGCAGAAAGTTAAGTTGATTGAGACAGGCTCAAGGTAGCCCAGTCCGCATGAAGAGCTATGCCGATTCAAAGCGCCAGCGATTGAGTATGAAGTTGGAGACAGAGTATATCTCGAGTATCCCGCTCGAGGAGTTAAGCGTTTTGGAGTGAAAGGAAAGTTAGCACCCGTTTCGTTGGACCATATAAGATTTTGCAACGCATGGGAGAGTTGCGTATAAGTTGGAATTGCCAGCAGGACTGTCAGAGTTCATGATGTATTCCATGTTTCTCGATTGAAGAAATGTCACCCGAGATAGCAGAGGTACCGTTAAGAGACACAAGTGCCACTGGAAGCAATACAGTTGAAGGATGACTTGACCTATGAGGAAAACCAGTTAAGATTCTCGATTATGCAAAGAGAGTTACCCATGACAAGGTTATCAAGTTTTGCAAAGTTCGATTGGAGCCACCACATGAAGATGAAGCCACACAGGAAAGAGAGGAAGTTTTGTAAGGACCACCTCACCTATTTTCTAGCCAACCCGAATCTCGAGGGAGATTCATCTTAAGGGGTAGGTTTGTAACATCCCAAATTTTCAATTTGGAATGTTATACATTAGGTCATCATGCATATCATATTTTCTCGCATTTTTCCGATCCTAGAAAATTTCAAGCAACTCAAGGACCCTCGGAGAGAGTTGGAAGTTTCATTATTTTCATATTTGGGATTTCTCAAATTTTGAAAATAGGATCATTTGGATTATTTAAATTATCTTCATAAAATTTTTCCTATAAAAATATTTTGAGAGGGAATAATATGACTTTCCCAACAATTAGGAAAAAGCGAAGATTTTATAAATAAATCAAATTTGGTTTTGGAAGATTTATTTTGCTTAGGCAAAAATGAGCATTTTAAAAAATTACGCATGTTTGCCGTTTTTAAAGTTCATTTTGTTCGACTCATTTTTAGGAGTCGGGGAAAATTTGTTTTATTTAAATCGGAGTTCATTTGGTATTTTTTTTAATTCGTTTGGTTTAAATTTAAAAAAAACGGGCGCCCCACGGGGCAAGGCCCAAGGCCCAGCCTGACCAGCCAGGCCCGGCCCGGCGCCCGCCTCCCTCTCCCAAGACGCCGCCCGAAGCGGTGCCCGCCGCCCGACGCCTCCCGAGTCCGGCTCGACCCGGACCCTGCTGCCCTCCCAAGCCACCGGCGCTTACCCCCCCCCCCCCGCCCTCTCTCTCACGCCGCCGCCGCCTCTGCCCGAACAGCGCCGAACCTCGCCGCCTCGCCGCACAGACGCCGCCCGACGCCGCCGTTTCGCTGGCGCTTGAACCCGTCGCCCTCGCCGCCCTCCGAACCCCGCGGAACCCCGCCGCCCGGACCCCGCGGACCTCGCCGTGAAGAGCCACGGAGGTAGCCGCCGCCCGCCCGCCCGATCCGGTTTCTCGAAAACCCGATCTGGTTTTTTTTTTAGATGTTCGGTTTTTTTAAAAAAACCTAGATTGGTTTTTTTTTTTTTTGGTTTTCTTAATTAACGAACGTTCACCGAACCGTCCGTTTCAATGAACGCGTTCGTTGGATTAGTTTTGTTAACGAACGTCCGTTATTTAAACCGTTCGTCGTTTTCTTTTAATCGGATTTAATCCGTTATTTTTCTGATTCGGTTTCAGATCCGATTTTCAAATCTGTTTTATTTCTTGCTCGTTTATCGGAATCAGGTGATTCAAGCGCCTGGAGTTTCGTAACGAAACCGCCATTCCGACTAACCTACCTTCACAGAGTTTTGCTACTGTGAAATTTTGACCTAGTTTCAGATTGCTAAACCGAGTCGTTCTCTCTCGAGTTTCGACTTTCGATGTTTATTTTGATTCGAATCTTTTGCAACCAGGGTTCTTAAGTTGAACTTTCTGGTTAGATCTTTTATTCGAGATTTTTCCCCGTGCATTAGATGAGTACTTATTGTATGCTTGTTGTTTGTCTGCGTTAGATCACCCGGAGTGCGCCGCTTGTTACTTGAATCTCTAGGTCTCATGGATCATCAGCAAGGCAAGTAACACTTTGATCATACCTTTTCTACTACCCAGTTTTTATGCATTAGATCTATTCCTCAAAACACTTGCATGATTAGGATCTAATTAAATTGTGGGTTTGGGAAGTAGATTGAGGTAGTACCTATTACCTGTTTTACTTATGAAACCTTGGGAGTTACTTCTACGTTTGCTTATTATGCCATGCTATGCTAGTAGACGTGGATTGGGTGAGTGAATATCCATGACAGATGTGAGATTGTTAATTAATGGTTTATCTAAGGTGGCAACCTAAACACACATCTGGGTGGATTGAGGCACCTGGTTTCTATCGAGGACTTGCCTGTATTTCTTGGACCGCCACCCGGGCTCTAAGGGATCATAAGATTATTCAAGCTGGAAACTTCCGTGTGCAGCCACAAGCCAATTATGGGCTCTGGCGTAGTTGACTAAGTTGTGCGAACTCTTACGGGTAGGCTAGCTGATGTAGGGGATGTAGGTTGGTACGGTCTACCCACATGTAAGGTGCTAAGCGCTTCGAAAGACTATGTCTCGGTCATCCGTTTCTCAAACACCATGAAGTCACGAGAACCAAGCGGAGGCGATCGAGTCTTGTGGGGAAAAGTGCGCAAACCTCTGCAGAGTGTATAAACTAATCATGATTAGCCGTGTCCCCGGTTATGGACAATTTGAGTATCTGGTAATTGAATATCATGTGAATCTCAACATGTTACCTCTAATAAAAGTTGTTGGGTTTTTTGATGAGTACTTTTAATTGGGATTGAGGATGCTGTCAACCATTCTCAATGTTAAACAACCACCATGATAGTTAAATAAAAATTATTCCTTTGATGTAGGGAAAAAATCAGCTTTATGCAAATGTAACCGTAGAGCCTTACCACCAGCCATATATGCATGTAGTATAGGCTTATTTCTTCGTTGCTCTTTATGTGTTACATTGCCAGCATATTCCATGTGCTGACCCGTTTTCGGGCTGCAACTTTGACGTTGCAGACTTTTGAACGACAGTAAGGTGTTAGGTCGTGGTTCTATACTCGTGATGCCGTTGGAGTTGATGGACTCGCTTATCTTCCAAGCCTTCCGCTGTTATTATTAGATGGCCTTAAGCCATATTATTGTAATAAGTTCCCTTGTGGACAACGATGTAATAAGTGTGTGATTGCTACTCTGCAATAAATCCTTGAAATCTTGTGTGGTGTCGGCATTCTTGATCCAGGATGACATTGAGCACGAGGCTGGATCCATTCGGTGCAGTCGCTACAAACCCTCTCCGTCGGACTCCTCGGCAGCGAGGATGGTCTCCTCGGCGTCCTCCTCGGAATCAGTCCACAGTAGCCTTGCTTCTCCATCCACTCGGCCTCTAGAGTGATGTGATCCTCGAACCACCAGACACGTCCTCGTTATACAGCTGCAAGATCTTCTTGTCCCGTGGCGACTCTCCTTAGATGCCACGTGAGTCTGTCTGCCCCTTGTCTTGCATGCGAAAAGAATCTTCATCTTGTCCTTGACTTCTTGGCCCACGAAGGCATAGAGGAACTCTGGGAAGGCCTAGCAGACGGCCCTCGGCAACATCCTCGGCGCTTGACATCCTCCTCATCAACAGCAGCCCTAGCAGCAGACGCCTCAGCACGAGTAGTAGTGTTGCCCAGTTGGGCTTGACACGGAGACAGATGGGATCATGGCGAATCCAGTCTGGAGAAAGGAACTCCTCACCAGGGAACATCTTCTCCCAAGTCTTCGAGATCAGCAGAAACAGATAGGGCCCATAGATAGGCACCTTGCGGTTGAACACTGCAAACCGAAGCTCACACCACATGATGTGTGAGACATCAAGTGGCTGAGTCTGAGACAAATGAGCCTCCTCGCAAATGAGCATCATATCCACCATATAGGCATGAACATTGTCCTTGTCACCAATGCGAGGGAACAAGGAGTTGTGGAAGATGCGATACATGATATCTAGAAAAGAGTTGAGCACAAACCCCGTCTTGCCATTGGGAAGCGCCTTCTCAACATAGTATGGCTGAAGCTTGTCCTTGTTAGCAGACTCAGAATTAGCATGGGGGCGAACACCCACGGGAGTGTTGAGCCCGTCATCAGGAACGTGGAGCAAATCCATGAACTCCTTCGGTGTAGCGACAGACTTACGGCCATTGGTCATCCAGGTCATCCTCCGCTCCTCATCAGAGTGAAAGTATACTGAGGCAAAGAACTGACAGATAAGCTCAGGGTCATAGTCAAGGTGAAAGGATATCATATGCTCAATACCAAACTGCTCTACCAAGTCCAGAGCCTCTCCAAAGTAATCACGGAACTTGTCCTTCCTCATGTGATGCATTTCAATCCATTTCACATCCACGTAGGTATTCTGCTTGTTTATTATGACATCCAGATAGATGTTAGTCTGTTGCTTGTTCCAAAACAGCTCACAACCTTTGACAGAAGAACGTGGGTTCACATATGGGTGGAGTTGCCTGAGACGGACGTACTCAGATTGGGGTATCTCGTCCATGCCCTTAGCGGGCACCTTGTTCTTGCTAGTTGATGTCTTGACATGGCGCTTGGGGCCAGAGGAGCCCTCTGGTGCTTCACAGGTTCTTGCAGACGCTTGGAGCCAGTGTCACGGCTGGGATTGGAACAGCGAGCCACCACCGAGACACAAACGCATAAAACACCAGCGAAGCATAAAGAGGATCAATGCGAAGACCACGACAAAGCACAAGAAATACATAGAAAGTATACGTGAAAGTTGCCATGAGATAGATGTGAGCCACGGTAGTACTGCTAGAGCCTGCGGTACTAAAATATTAGTACCGCTCCAGGTCGCGGTAGTATCGTGGGAGGTCACGGTAGTGCCGTGGTTGGAGCGGTAGTAAGGTTTTAGTGCCGCAGTGAGCGCGGTAGTACCGCGCCAGACGGGCGGTAGTACCGGAGAAGCGGTAGTTTCGCGCTAGACGGGCGGTAGTACCGCGTCGCGTCAGATCCAAACGTCAATTCGAATCTGAATAGAACCGCGAAACCACGGCGGCGCAACGGTGATCAAATCTAGCACAGGACAAAAATACAAGTATAATTCCTACGCAAAGCTACTCTCCTTCATCCTACTCTTGCATAGAAAGAGCCTAAGAATCTCTAGAACACACAAGTCTCGCCCAAAAACCTAGAGGCAAAGAACTCAACAAAACGAGAAGAGGTTGGGGAAAGACCTTGGTGAAGGAAATATGCCCTAGAGGCAATAATAAAGTTATTATTTATTTCCTTATACCATGATAAATGTTTATTATTCATGCTAGAATTGTATTAACCGGAAACATAATACATGTGTGAATACATAGACAAACAGATAGTCACTAGTATGCCTCTACTGGACTAGCTCATTAATCAAAGATGGTTATGTTTCCTAACCATAGACATGTGTTGTCATTTGATTAATGGGATCACCTCATTAGGAGAATGATGTGATTGACATGACCCATTCCGTTAGCTTAGCACTTGATCGTTTAGTATGTTGCTAATGCTTTCTTCATGACCCATACATGTTCCCGTAACTATGAGATTATGCAACTCCGTTTACGGAGGAACACTTTGGTACTACCAAACGTCACAACGTAACTAGGTGATTATAAAGGAGTACTACAGGTGTCTCCAAAGGTACTTGTTGGGTTGGCGTATTTCAAGATTAGGTTTTGTCACTCCGATTGTCGGAGAGGTATCTCTAGGCCTTCTCGGTAATACACATCACTTAAGCCTTGCAAGCATTACAACTAATGAGTTAGTTGTGAGATGATGTATTACGGAATGAGTAAAGAGACTTACCGTAGCGAGATTGAACTAGGTATTGGATACCGACGATCGAATCTCGGGTAAGTAACATACCGATGACAAAGGAACAACGTATGTCGTTATGCGGTTTGACCGATAAAGATCTTCGTAGAATATGTAGGAACCAATATGGGCATCCAGGTTCCGCTATTGGTTATTGACCGAGAATGGTTCTAGGTCATGTCTACATAGTTCTCGAACCCGTAGGGTCCGCACGCATAACGTTTCGATGACAGTTCATTATGAGTTTAAAAGTATTGATGCACGAAGGTTGTTGAGTCCGGATGTGATCACGGACATGACGAGGAGTCTCGAAATGGTCGAGACATAAAGATTGATATATTGGAAGCCTACATTTGGACATCGGAAGTGTTCCGAGTGAAATCGGGAATTTACCGGAGTACCGGGAGGTTACCGGAACCCCCCGGGAAATACATGGGCCATAGTGGGCCTTGGAGGAAAGGAGAAAGGGCCAGCCCTAGGTGGCCGCGCGCCCCCCCTTCCCCTAGTCCTATTAGGACTAGGAAAGGTGGGCCGCCCCCTCTCTCTTTCCCCCTCCGGAATCCTAATCCAACTAGGATTGGAGGGGGAATCCTACTCCCGGAGGGAGTAGGACTCCCTTGGTGCGCCTCCCCCTTGGGCCGGCCACCTCCCCCTTGGCTCCTTTATATACGGGGGCAGGGGGCACCCCATGAGACACAAGTTGATCTCTGGATCTTTCCTTAGCGTGTCGGTGCCCCTTCCACCATATTCCACTTCGGTCATATCGTCGCGGAGCTTAGCGAAGCCCTGCGCGGAGAAGTCATATCGTCATGAGCTTAGGCGAAGCCCTGCGTCGGTGGAGCATCAACATCGTCACCACGCCGTCGTCTTGACAGAACTCATCCCGACACTTTGCTGGATCGGAGTCCGGGATCGTCATCGAGCTGAGCGTGTGCAGAACTCGGAGGTGCCGTCGTTCGGTGCTTGGATCGGTCGGATCGTGAAGGCGCACGACTACATCAACAGCGTTGTTATAGCGCTTCCGCTTTCGGTCTATGAGGGTGCGTGGGCGGACCTCTCCTCTCGTTGCTATGCCATCACCATGGTCTTGCGTGATCGTAGGAAATTTTTGAAATTACTCGTTCCCCAATGATGGCATCCGAGCCTGGTTTTATGCGTTGATGTCATATGCACGAGTAGAACACAAGTGAGTTGTGGGCGATACAAGTCATACTACCTACCAGCATGTCATACTTTGGTTCAGCGGTATTGTGAGATGAAGCGGCCGGACCGACATTCAGCAGACGCTTACGCGAGACTGGTTTCACCGCTGTGAGCACTCGTTGCTTAAAGGTAATGGCGGGTGTCTGTCTCTCTCACTTTAGTTGAACCGAGTGTGGCTCGCCCGGTCCTTGAGAAGGTTAAAGGAGTCTATTTGACGAAATATCGTTGTGGTTTTGATGCGTAGGTAAGAACGGTTCTTGCTCAGCCCGTAGCAGCCACGTAAAACTTGCAACAACAAAGTAGAGGGCGTCTAACTTGTTTTTGTAGGGCATGTTGTGATGTGATATGGTCAAGGCGTGATGCTATATTTTATTGTATGAGATGATCATGTTTTGTAACGAGTTATCGGCAATGGCGAGGAGCCATATGGTTGTCGCTTTATTGTATGAAATGCAAGCGCCATGTAATTGCTTTACTTTATCACTAAGCGATGTAGCGATAGTCGTAGAAGCAATAGTTGGCGAGGCGACAACGATGCTACGATGGAGATCAAGGTGTCGCGCGGTGACAATGGTGATCATGGCGGTGCTTGGCGATGGAATCACAAGCACAAGATGATGATGACCATATCATATCACTTATATTGATTGCATGTGATGTTTATCCTTTATGCATCTTATCTTGCTTTGATTGACGGTAGCATTATAAGATGATCTCTCACTAAAATTATCAAGAAGTGTTCTCCACGAGTATGCACCGTTGCCAAAGTTCAGTAGTACCCAGACACCGCGTGATGATCGGGTGTGATAAGTTCTCGTCCATCTACAACGGGTGCAAAACAGTTCTTGCACGCGAATACTCGAGTTAAACTTGACGAGCCTAGCATATAACAGATATGGCCTCGGAACACGGAGACCGAAAGGTCGGCGTGAATCATATAGTAGATATGATCAACATAGTGATGTTCACCATTGAAACTACTCCATCTCACGTGATGATCGGACATGGTTTAGTTGATTTGGATCACGTAATCACTTAAGATGACTAGAGATGTCGGTCTAAGTGGGAGTTCTTATATAATATGATTAATTGAACTTAAATTTATCATGAACTTAGTCTGGTAGTATTTTGCAAATTATGTTGTAGATCAATAGCTCGCGTTGTTGCTTCCCTATGTTTTTATATGTGTTCCTAGAAAATTGTATTGAAAGATGTTAGTAGCAATGATGCGGATTGGATCCGTGATCCGAGGTTTATCCTCATTGCTCTTGTGAAGAATTATGTCCTTAATGCACCGCTAGGTGACAGACCTATTGCAGGAGCAGATGCGGGCGTTATGAGCGTTTGGCTAGCTCAATATGAGCGAATCTGAGGCGTTATGAGCGTTTGGCTAGCTCAATATGATGACTACTTGATAGTTTAGTGCACCATGCTTAACGGCTTAGAATCGGGACTTCAAAGGCGTTTTGAGCGTCATGGACCATATGAGATGTTCCAGGAGTTGAAGTTAATATTTCAAGCAAATACCGAGTTGAGAGATATGAAGTCTCCAACAAGTTCTATAGCTAAAAGATGGAGGAGAATCGCTCAACTAGTGAGCATGTGCTCAGATTATGCAGGTACTTCAATCGCTTGAATCAAGTGGGAGTTAATCTTCGAGATAAGATAGTGATTGACAGAATTCTCTAGTCACCATCACCAAGTTAGTAGAACTTCGTGATGAACTATAATATGCAAGGGATGACAAAAGTAATTCCCAAGCTCTTCGTGATGCTGAAATCGAAGGTAGAAATCAAGAAAAGAGCATCAAGTGTTGATGATTGACAAGACCACTAGTCTCAAGGAAAAGGGCAAAGGAAGAAGGGAACTTCAAAAGAGCGGCAAGCAAGTTGCTACTCGGTGAAGAAGCCCAAGTCTGGACCTAAGCACGAGACTAAGTGCTTTTGCTACAATGGAATTGGTCCTTTGAGCGGAACTACCCCAAGTGTTTGGCGGATAAGAAGGATGGCAAGGTGAACAAAGGTATATTTGATATACAGGTTATTGATGTGTGCTTTACTAGTGTTTATAGTAGCCCTGAGTATTTGATACTTGTTAGGTTGCTAAGATTAGTAACTCGAAACAGGAGTTACAAAATAAGCGAAACTAGTTGAAGGGAAGTAACGATGAGTGTTGGAAGTAGTTCCAAGATTGATATGATCATCATCGCACACTCCCTATACTTTCGGGATTAGTGTTAAACCTAAATAAATGTTATTTGGCGTTTGCGTTGAGCATGAATATGATTTAATCATGTTTATTGCAATACGGTTATTCATTTAAGTAAGAGAATAAATTGTTGTTCATTTACATGAATAAAACCTTATATGGTTACACACCCAATGAAAATGGTTCGTTGGATCTCGATCGTAGTGATACACATATTCATAATATTGATGCCAAAAGATGCAAAGTTAATAATGATAGTGCAACTTATTTGTGGCTTTGCCGTTTAGGTCATATTGGTGTAAAGCGCATGAAGAAACTCCATCTTGATGGGATTTTGGAATCACTTGATTATGAATCACTTGATGCTTGCGAACCATGCCTTATGGGCAAGATGACTAAAGACTCATTCTCGGAACAATGGAGCGAGCAAATGACTTATTGGAAATAATACATCTTGCGATGTATGCGGTCCGATGAGTGTTAAAGCTCACGGCAAGTATCGTTATTTTCGACCTTCACAGATGATTTGAGCAGATATGGGTATATCTACTTGATGAAACACAAGTCTGAAACATTTGAAAAGTTCAAAGAATTTCAGAGTGAAGTGAAGAATCATCGTAACAAGAAAATAAAAGTTTCTACGATATGATCGCAGAGGAAAATATTTGAGTTCTGAGTTTGGCCTTGATTAAAACAATGTGAAATAGTTTCACTACTCCGCCACAGAACACCACAGCATAATGGTGTGTCGAGCGTCGTAACCGCACTTTATTGGATATGGTGCGATCTATGATGTATCTTACCGATTTACCACTATCGTTTTGGGGTTATGCATTAGAGACAGCTGCATTCACGTTTAATAGGGCACCATCTAAATCCGTTGAGATGACACCGTATGAACTATGGTTTAGCGAGAAACCTAAGTGTCGTTTCTTAAAGTTTGGAGTTGTGATGCTTATGTGAAAAAGTTTTCACGATAAGCTCGAACCCAAATCGAGAATGCGTCTTCATAGAATACCCAAAGGTAACTATTGGGTACACCTTCTATCACAGATCCGAAGGCAAGTTATTCGTTGCTAGATGGATCCTTTCTAGAGAAGAAGTTTCTCTCGAAAGAAGTGAGTGGGAGGAAAGTAGAACTTGATGAGGTAATTGTACCTTCTCCCTTATTGGAAAGTAGTTCATCACAGAAATCAGTTCGGTGATTCCTACACCAATTAGTAAGGAAGTTAATGATGATGATCATGAAACTTCAGATCAAGTTGCTACCAAACCTCGTAGGTCTTCGAGTAAGACCCTTTTGAGAGTGGTACGGTAATCATGTTCGGAAGTCATGTTACTAGACCATGATGAACCTACGAACTATGAGGAAGCGATGATGAGCCCAGATTCGCGAAATGGCTTGAGGCCATAAAATCTGAGATAGGATCCATGTATGAGAACAAAGTATGGACTTTGCTTGACTTGCTCGATGATCAGCAAGCCATATAGATAAATGGATCTTCAAGAGGAAGACGGACACTGATAGTGGTGTTACTATCTACAAAGCTCGACTTGTCACAAAAAGGTTTTCGACAAGTTCAAGGTGTTGACTACAATGAGATTTTCTCAAGCAGAAGCGATGCTTAAGTCTGTCCGAATCATGTTAGCAATTGCCACATTTTATGAAATCTGGCAAATGGATGTCAAAACTACATTCTTTAATGGATTTATTAAAGAAGACTTGTATATGATGCAAACAGAAGGTTTTGTCAATCCTAAAGGTGCTAACAAAATGTGCAAGCTCAATGATCCATCAATGGTGGTGCAAGCATCTCGGAGTTGGAATATGCGCTTTTGATGTGTTGATCAAAGCATATGGTTTTATCTGACTTACGGTGAAGCCTGTATTTACAAGAAAGTGAGTGGGAGCACTACAACATTTCGATAAGTATATGTGAATGACATATTGTTGATCGGAAATAATGTAGAATTATACGCAAAGCATAAAGGAGTATTTGAAAGGAGTTTTTCAAAGAAAGACCTCGGTGAAGCTGCTTACATATTGAGCATCAAGATCTATAGAGATAGATCAAGGCGCTTGATATGTTTTTCAATGAATACATACCTTGACAAGATTTTGAAGTAGTTCAAAATGGAGCAGATCAAAGAAAGAGTTCTTGCACGTGTTACAAGGTGTGAGATTGAGTAAGACTCAAAACCCGACCACGGCAGAAGATAGAAAGAGAATGAAAGTCATTCCCTATGCATCAGCCATAGGTTCTAAAAAGTATGTCATGCTGTGTACCAGATCTATTGCATACCCTACCACAAAGCTTGGCAAGGGAGTGCAATAGTGATCTAGGAGTAGATCAATGGCCAGCGGTCAAAATTATCCTTAGTAGAATAAGGATATGTTTCTCGATTATGGAAGTGGAAAAAGGTTCGTCGTAAAGGATTACGTCGATGCAAGTTTTAACACTAATCTAGATGACTCTGAGTCTCAATCTGGATACATATTGAAAGTGGGAGCAATTAGCTAGAGTAGCTCCGTGCGAGCATTATAGACATAGAAATTTGCAAAATACCTACGGCTCTGAATGTGATGGACCGTTGACTAAAATTATCTCACAAGCAAAACATGATAAAACCTTAGTACTCTTTGGGTGTTAATCACATAGCGATGTGAACTAGATTATGACTCTAGTAAACCCTTTGGGTGTTGGTCACATGTCGATGTGAACTATGGGTGTTAACCACATATAGATGTGAACTATGGATGTTAAATCACATGGCGATGTGAACTAGATTATTGACTCTAGTGCAAGTGGGAGACTGAAGGAAATATGCCCTAGAGGCAATAATAAAGTTATTATTTATTTCCTTATACCATGATAAATGTTTATTATTCATGCTAGAATTGTATTAACCGGAAACATAATACATGTGTGAATACATAGACAAGCAGATAGTCACTAGTATGCCTCTCTTGGACTAGCTCATTAATCAAAGATGGTTATGTTTCCTAACCATAGACATGTGTTGTCATTTGATTAATGGGATCACCTCATTAGGAGAATGATGTGATTGACATGACCCATTCCGTTAGCTTAGCACTTGATCGTTTAGTATGTTGCTAATGCTTTCTTCATGACCCATACATGTTCCTGTAACTATGAGATTATGCAACTCCGTTTACGGAGGAACACTTTGGGTACTACCAAGCGTCACAACGAATCGGGTGATTATAAAGGAGTACTACTGGTGTCTCCAAAGGTACTTGTTGGGTTGGCGTATTTGAGATTAGGTTTTGTCACTCCGATTGTCGGAGAGGTATCTCTAGGCCTTCTCGGTAATACACATCACTTAAGCCTTGCAAGCATTACAACTAATGAGTTAGTTGTGAGATGATGTATTACGGAGCGAGTAAAGAGACTTACCGTAACGAGATTGAACTATGTATTGGATACCGACGATCGAATCTCGGGTAAGTAACATACCGATGACAAAGGAACAACGTATGTCGTTATGCGGTTTGACCGATAAAGATCTTAGTAGAATATGTAGGAACCAATATGGGCATCCAGGTTCCGCTATTGGTTATTGACCGAGAATGGTTCTAGGTCATGTCTACATAGTTCTCGAACCCGTAGGGTCCGCGACGCTTAACGCTTCGATGTGAGTTCATTATGAGTTTATAAGTATTGATGCACTGAAGGTTGTTCGAGTCCGGATGTGATCACGGACATGACGAGGAGTCTCGAAATGGTCGAGACATAAAGATTGATATATTGGAAGCCTACATTTGGACATCGGAAGTGTTCCGAGTGAAATCGAGAATTCTTCGAGTACAGGGAGGTTACGGAACCCCGGGAAATACATGGGCCATAGTGGGCCTTGGAGGAAAGGAGAAAGGGCCAGCCCTAGGTGGCGCGCCCCCCTTTCCCTAGTCCTATTAGGACTAGGAAAGGTGGGCCGCCCCCCTCTCTCTTTCCCCTCAGGAATCCTAATCCAACTAGGATTGGGGGAATCCTACTCCGGAGGGAGTAGGACTCCTTAGTGCGCCTCCCCTTGGGCGGCCACCTCCCCTTGGCTCCTTTATATCACGGGGCAGGGGGCACCCCATGGGACACAAGTTGATCTCACGGATCTTTCCTTAGCGTGTGCGGTGCCCCTTCCACCATATTCCACTTGGTCATATCGTCCGGAGCTTAGGCGAAGCCTGCGCCGGAGAAGTCATATCGTCGCGGAGCTTAGGCGAAGCCCTGCGTCGGTGGAGCATCAACATCGTCACCACGCCGTCGTCTTGTGGAACTCATCCCGACACTTTGCTGGATCGGTCAGGGGATCGTCATCGAGCTGAGCGTGTGCAGAACTTCGGAGGTGCCGTCGTTCGGTGCTTGGATCGGTCGGATCGTGAAGGCGTCGACTACATCAACCGCGTTGTTATAACGCCCGCTTTCGGTCTATGAGGGTACGTGGACGGACACTCTCCCCTCTCGTTGCTATGCCATCACCATGGTCTTGCGTGATCGTAGGAAAATTTTTGAAATTACTACGTTCCCCAACACTTGGTCCATAGCAAGAGCACGTGGTGGGGAATTATCCCACCGGACGGAATCATGGGAGGGCAGCCGGAGGAGGAGATCCGGCGACGAACGCCGGCTCCGATCTTGAGCATGGGAGAGAGAGAGACGACGTGGGGAGGGGAACTGTGAATGGGTATGGGGGAGTTAGAACTCCCCCTGCCTGTCCTTATCCCCATGCGCCCATGTCGGCGCGGTAGTACCGCATATCATCGCGATAGTACCGCTCGGGCGGAAGTACCGCACCGTAGCGGTAGTACCGCTCACCCAGGCGGCAGTAAAAAATTACTTCCGCGTGGGGGCGGTAGTACCGTGCTCCCCACACGCGGTAGTACCGTGGCTGGCTGCGGTAGTACCGTAGCTGCCTGCGGTAGTATCATAGCTGGCCGCGGTAGTACCATGAGCTCAAGACACAGCAGGTTTCAACACGAGAAGAAGGTCTTTTCAAGGAAACTTTTCACACAAAGGATACCACAGGAACACGCACAAACCAAAGGCAGAAAGACAACAAGAAACCACCATGCGACACAACCTCTCAAAGGAGAGGGTGGTGGTGAACCACCTATGTTTGAGTTAGATGGTATGGCACATGAAGAATTATCCTTGGGCCCATGACCAAAACTCGTCTTTGAAGCACAAGTACCATCAAAAATGGCTAATGTGAAAGAGTTGATCTATTTATGCATAATGGGGGGAGGGAAAGTTCATTGAGAGAACAACACTCCCCCTATGTCCATGCCTACACCTAAACTAGACAACAAGTTGAGTGTGGTGAGGGGTGCAAGGCTTCAAGTCACATTGCTCGAATCAATGATATTTAGCTCATGCCTTAACTCGCGAAATCTTGCTTCATCCAAGGGCTTCGTGAAAATATCTGCAAGGTTATCATGAGTGTTGACATGCTTGAGCTCGATCTCCCCTCGCCTAATGTGGTCCCGGATGAAGTGATACCGAATCTCAATATGCTTCGTCTTGAAGTGTTGCACCGGGTTGAGAGAAATCTTGATGCCACTTTCATTATCACACCAAAGAGGCACTTTGTCACAAGTGACACCGTACTCCTTTAAATTTTTCCTCATCCATAAGAGTTGTGCACAACTACTACCGGCCGCCACATATTCCGCTTCGGTGGACGAGAGAGACACACAACTTTGCTTCTTAGAAGACCAACTCACCAAAGAGCAACCAAGAAATTGGCACCCTCCGGAGGTGGACTTCCTATCCACTTTGTCTCCCGCCCAATTGGAATCCGTATATCCTTCAAGCTTGAAGTTTTTCCCTCTTGGATACCATAAGCCAAAGTTTGGGGTATGAGCCAAATATCGAAAGATTCGCTTGACCGCCACATAGTGACTTTCCTTCGGTGCGGCTTGAAACCGTGCACACATTCCCACACTCAACATGATATCCGGTCTAGATGCACAAAGGTAAAGCAAGGAGCCAATCATGGAGCGATATACCTTTTGATCCACCGCTTTACCATTGGGATCAATGTCAAGTTAGCACTTGGTAGGCATTGGAGTAGAAGCCGGCTTGACATCACTTAGCTTGAATCTTTTTAGCATGTCTTGAGTATATTTGGCTTGGTTGATGAAGGTTCCTTCTCTTCTTTGTTTGATATCAAAACCAATGAAGAACTTCAACTCTCCCATCGAAGACATCTTGAACTTGGAGGTCATGAGAGTGGCAAATTCCTCATTGAAAGCTTTGTTAGGGGAACCAAAGATAATATCATCAACATATAGTTGGCATACAAACAACTCCCCTTTGACCTTCTTAGTAAAAAGAGTGGGATCGATTTGCCCTACCTCAAATCCACGATCTTGTAACAACTCGGTAAGGTGGTCATACCATGCACGTGGGGCTTGTTTAAGGCCATAGAGTGCCTTATCGAGTTGATACACATGATCCGGGAAGTAGGGGTCCTCGAACCCGGGGGGTTGCTTGACATAGACCAACTCATTAATAGGACCATTAAGAAAAGCACTTTTCACATCCATTTGTTGCAACTTAAAGTTGTGATGGGAAGCATAAGCAATCAACAAACGAATGGATTCAAGGCGAGCAACGGGAGCAAAGGTTTCACCGTAGTCGATACCCTCGACTTGGGAGTAGCCTTGTGCTACCAATCTTGCCTTGTTGCGAATGATGTTCCCATGAGCATCTTGCTTGTTCTTGAAAATCCACTTGGTTCCAATGACGTTGTGATTCCCCGATGGCCTTGTCTCCAATCTCCACACCTTGTTGTACTCGAAGTTATTGAGTTCTTCATGCATGGCATTGAGCCAATCCGAGTCTTCGAGCGCCTCATAGACCTTTTGGGGTTCAACACAAGAGACAAACGCGTGACGTTCACAATAGTTTGCCAATTGTCTACGAGTGCTTACCCCCTTTCTTAGGCTTCCAAGCACATTCTCCATGAGATGGCCTTTGGTGGTGAGTTTGGAAGCAATCTTCGCGGCACGACGCTCTAATTCCTCCTCGGATGTGGAAGGAGGAGGGTTGACTTGATTATCTTGAGCGCCGCCTTGAGCTTGTTCTTGATCTTGAGCTTGCTCATGAACTTGAACTTGCTCGAGGGGAAGAACTTGACCTTGGGCATCATTTGGAGGTTCACCACCATCTTGAGATTGATCTTGCCCTTGATCTTGTTCACGAGGTTGAGGGCCTTCACTTTGTTCTTCGGAAGCATGTGGGTCTTGAGTAGGTGATGGCTCCACTTTAGTGGAGCATTGTCCTTCTCCTTCAGCCACAAGGGGTTCCTCAATGGGTAGAATATGACCAATACCCATTCTTCTTATGGCTTGGGGAGGAATTTCATCACCTACATCACAAGTACCACTTTGCTCCACTTGGGAGCCGTTATTTTCGTCAAACTCCACGTTACACGTCTCCTCAATGAGTCCGGTGGACTTGTTGAGAACATGGTAAGCATGAGAGTTTGTAGCATAACCAACAAATATGCCCTCATAAGCTCTAGCCTCAAATTTAGACAAACGAACACCTTTCTTGAGAATGAAACACTTACACCCGAACACCCGGAAGTACTTGAGATTGGGCTTGTTTCCGGTGAGTATCTCATAAGGAGTCTTGTTCAAGCCTTTGCGGAGATAGAGCCGATTGGATGCATGACATGCGGTGTTGATGGCTTCGGCCCAAAATTTGTATGGAGACTTGAACTCCGCCATCATGGTCCTTGCCGCATCCATCAACGTCCGGTTCTTCCTCTCCGCAACACCATTTTGTTGAGGGGTATATGGTGCAGAATATTGATGCTTGATCCCCTCATCACTAAGAAACTCATCCAAGGTGTATTTCTTGAACTTGGTGCCGTTTTCACTTCTTATTGTCAAGATCTTTGCATTATGTTGATGTTGAGCTTCATTTGCAAAGTCGATGACGGTTTGTTGAGTTGGGAAAATAACCCTTCCCCGGGCCTTTCAAAAGGTTTTTTTTAAGGGTTTTTAAACCCCATTTTTTTTTTCCCTTTTTTTCCCAAACCCGTTTTTTTTTTTCCCCCGTTTTTTTTAAAAACCCCTTTTTCAACTTTCCCCGGGGAAAAAACCCCCCCCCCGGTGGAAAGCCAAAATTTTCTCCCCTTTCCCCCTTTTTTTTTAAAATTTTTGAATTTCCCGGGACTTTAAAACCGGAAAATCATTTATTTGGATTTCCCCGTTAAAAACTTTTTTGTTTTTGGGTTTTCCCTTTTAAAACTTTTAAGGTTTTTTTTTTTTTTTCCCAAATTCTAAGGTTTAAAATTTTGGGGAATAAATTTGTTTTTTTTTTTTTATCTTTGTTTTTTAAAACCTTTTTCTTTTAACATTTAAATGTTTGGGTTGATTGTATTTAAATTTTTCAAAAATCCCCAAATTTCTGGGTTTGGATTTGGGAATTCAGGTTTGGGTTTTTGGGGAAAACCTAAAATTGTTTAAATTTTTGGGCCCGGTTTTTGCCTGTTTCTTGGGCAAACCTTGGGGGTTTTTAATTTTTCGGTTCCCAGAAATTACCCCGAAACTTGTTTGGTAAATTTTTAAAATTTTTAAACCCCCAAGAAGGACTTTAAAATATGCTTTGGGTTTTCCCTAACAAAACCCCCGGAGGCGGCGGGGGAAAAAACGGTTCCGTTCCTCCCTTAAAAAATTTGGGTTTTAATTTTTAAACTCCCATTTATTTAAAAAAGTTTTTTTAAAAAAATTTTTGATGGGAAAAAAATTAAAATTTTGAAGTTAAATTAAAACCTTTTAAAAATTTTTTTTATTTTAATTGGGAACCTTTTGGTTTTATTTTCCGTTTTTTTCCATTTAAGTGGCGGGTATTGGGTGGTTTTGAAAGTAATTTTTGGGGTTTATTAGGGACCCCCTTTTGATGGCCCTTTTTCAAGTTTTTTTTAACCTTGGCTTTTGTTTTTTCCGGGAAACAAATTTGGGTCATGGGTTCCCTAACCCCTTTCGGGGCAGGGATGGGGGTGGGTTTCTTCCCCCCTTTTGGGTTGGGCCCAAAGAACCCCGGCCTCCCTTTTAAAACCCTTGCAGGGGGGCCCACGGCGAAAGCCCGGGGTTTAAATTTCCCAGTAGCCGGGGGTTTAACAAAAATCTTTTGGGAAACAAAGGGAACCCAACAGGCCCCTTAAAAAATTTTGGGGGGGCAAGGGATAGGCGCCCCAAAAATTTCCCACGGTTTTAAAAATTAGGGGGAAAAAAAAAAGGTTTAAACCCCCCCAAAAAGGTTAAAAAGGGGGCTGTAGGAAAAAAGGCTAAATTTTTTCAAATTTAGGAAACATTAAATCAAAATTCTTTGGCCAAAATTTCCGGGGTTTCCCAAAAGGGAAAGGGGTTTTGAGGGGGCAAATACCAAATGGGGGTTGAGGTTTCTTAAAAAAGCTCCTTGTTGGGATGGAAAGCTTATTTTTATGTTTTTGGGCCAAAGAAAAGGGGATTTTCGGGATAAAGGGGGTTTTTCAGCCCTTAAGGGTTTAAAGAAAAAACCCCCCAAATTGGCATTTTTTTCCAAACCCCCTTTTTCCCCTCGGGAAATTTTTTTTTTTCAAACCCCCCTTTCCTTTTTTAAACCACCGATTTTGTTCCCTTTTCCCCCCTCAATTTGATTGGAGAACCGGGGAAACCCCCGGGTTAGGGGAAGACTTTGGGCCCTTCCCTTTAAAAAGGGCCTGACCCCCACCCAGGGAACTGGGTTTCACCCGGCCCAAACACGGGCCGGGAAATTAAAAAAGGGACGGGTTTAAAAAAATTCCCCAAAATTTCCCCCAAAAGAAAGGGAAAGGATTCCCAAAGGCCGGGTAGGAAGGGGCCCGGGGGGGGTATTAAAATTTCCGGAGAAAGGGGTTTCCCGGGGGGTAAAGCCTAGACAAGGGCAGAAGTAGCCCAAAAAAAGGGACCTTTTAAAACCCCCAAAATTTAAAGGTTTTAACCCGGGTTTTAAGACTCAGAAAAAAGCAAAAAACCCCCAAAAATAAAAAACCAAAAAAAGGGAAATTGGGGCCCAAAAAAGAAAAAAAAAATTTTTTTAAATTTTAACATATAAATGAAAAAGCAAAAAACCCCCCCTTTTTGGAAAATTTAACAAAAGGGTTTTTTCCCCGCTGTTTTTTTTAAAACCCTAAAAGGGTGGGGTTAAACCCATTTTGACCCCATTTTTGATTTGAAAAAATTTCTTTTTTCCTGCAATGGAAACAATGGTAAAAAACCGGGCTCCAAAACTTTGGGGGATTTAAAAGGGGAAATAATTCTCGGCTTTGGGGTTTAATATTTTCCAAATTTTCCAAAGGTTTTAGGGTTTTCAAAAATACAACTTGTTTTATGGGGAGATTTTAAAAATTTACTCCATTGGGAAACTGTTTTATTTCCCTTCAAAAATTTAAGGGGGCCAAAGGGGTTTTCCAAAATTTTTGAAAGAGGCCAATGGGTGGGCCGGGGCCCGGAAAGTTTATCTTTATTTGCCCAATTTTCGGACTTTTTGGGAGTTATGGTTTGGACAAAGGGTTTTTGGAAAAGCCCGGGGTTTAAATTTCGAAAAGGTTTGGGAAAACCCCAAACGGGGTTGGGTTGGAAAAAGGGGACCCCCCGGGCCCCCCGGGGAAAAGCAGGGGGGACCCCCCTTTTCCCCAAAAAACCCCCTTTTAAAAATTTTAAAGGTTTTGGGGGGGCCCCCCCTGTTTAACCCGGGCCCCCTGGGCCGGCCATCCGGGTTTTTAGGGGCCCCCCATCCCGGGTTAAACCCGGGGTTGGGGTTTTTCCCCACGGCCCCGGTAGGGACCCCTTTCCGGGTTTTGGTTTCCCGGGGCTAATCCAGGGGGGACATTCGGAAATCCCTTTCCGGGATAAAACCTGAAAAACGGAATGTTTGGGCTGGGGCCCCTTTGTAAAGGGTTTTAAATAAACCCTTTCCCCCGGCCACTTGTTCTTGCTAGCTGATGTCTTGACATGGCGCTTGGGGCAGAGGAGCCCCTCGGTGCTTCACAGGTTCTTGCAGACGCTTGGAGCCAGTGTCACAACTGGGATTGGAACGGCGAGAGCCACCACCGAGACACAAGCATAAAACACCAACGAAACGCAAATAGGATCAATGCGAAGACCACGGCAAAGCACAAGAAACACATAGAAAGTATCGTGAAATTTGCCATGAGATAGATGTGAGCCACGGTAGTATCGCCAGAGCTCGTGGTACTAAAATATTAGTACCGCTCGGTGTCGCGGGTAGTACTGCGCGAGGTCCTGATAGTACCGCGGTTGGAGCAGTAGTAAGGTTTTAGTGCCGTGATGGTAGCGGTAGTACCGCGCCAGACGGGCGGTAGTACGGACAAGCGGTAGTTCAGCGCCAGACGGGCGGTAGTATCAGCGTCGCGTCGATCCAAACGTCAGTTCGAATCTGAAAAGAACCGCGAAACCACGGCGGCGCTACGGTGATCAAATCTAGCACAGGACAAAAATACAAGTATAATTCCTACGCAAAGCAACTCTCCTTCATCCTACTCTTGCATAGAAAGTGCCTAAGAAAGCGTTGCAATGAGAGAAAGGGGAGTGCATCTACATACCCTTGTAGATCGCTAAGCGGAAGCATTGCAAGAACATGGATGAAGGAGTCGTACTCGCAGCGATTCAGATCACGGTTGATTCCGATCTAAGCACCGAACAACGGTGCCTCCGTGTTCAACACACGTACAGCCCGGGGACGTCTCCTCCTTCTTGATCCAGCAAGGGGAGAGGAGAAGTTGAGGGAGAACTCCGACAGCACGACGGCATGGTGGTGATGGAGCTCGTGGTTCTGCAGCAGGGCTTCGCCAAGCACTACGGAGGAGGAGGAGGTGTTGGAGGAGGGAGAGGGCTGCGCCAGGGGAAGGGTGCGGCTGCCCTCTCTCTCTCTCACACTATATATAGGGGGAAGGGAGGATGGGGAGGCGCCCTAGGGTTCCCTAGGGGAGGGGCGGCGGCCATAGGGGAAACCCTAGATGGGTTTTGGCGCCCCCACCCCCTAGGAAACTTGCCCCCCAAGCCGGGAGGGGCGGCTGCCCTAGGGGTGGCGCCACCACCTCTCCAGGTTACGTGAGATGGGGAGGGAGGGGCGCTCAGCCCCTTAGTGGGCTGATGTGCCCTCTCCCCTTGGCCCATAAGGCCCCCCAAAGCTTGTCGGGGCCTCTGAAACCTCTTTAGGACACGCTGGTCATCACCTGGTAACCCCGGAACAAATCCGGACTCCAATACCCTTCGTCCAATATACCGATCTTCACCTTCGGAACATTTCGGAGCTCCTCGTCATGTCCGAGATCTCATCCGGGACTCCGAAAAACCTTCGGTAACCACATACTATTTCCCATAACAACTCTAGCGTCACCGAACCTTAAGTGTGTAGACCCTACGGGTTCGGGAACCATGCAGACATGACCGAGACGTTCTCTGGTCAATAACCAACAGCGGGATCTAGATACCCATGTTGGCTCCCACATGTTCCACGATGATCTCATCGGATGAACCACGATGTCAAGGATTCAAGCAATCCCGTATGCAATTCCCTTTGTCTACCGGTATATTACTTGCCCGAGATTCGATCGTCGGTATCCCGATACCTTGTTCAATCTCGTTACCGGCAAGTCTCTTTACTCGTTCTGTAACGCATCATCCCGTGATCAACCCCTTGGTCACATTGTGCACATTATGATGATGTCCTACCGAGTGGGCCCAGAGATACCTCTCCGTCACACCGAGTGACAAATCCGATCTCGATTCGTGCCAACCCAATGACACTTTTGGAGATACCAGTAGTGCACCTTTATAGCCACCCATTCGTTGTTGGACGTTTGGTACACCCAAAGCATTCCTACGGTATCCGGAGTTGCACAATCTCATGGTCTAAGGAAATGATACTTGACATTAGAAAAGCTTTAGCATACGAACTACACGATCTTTGTGCTAGGCTTAGGATTGGGTCTTGTCCACAACATCATTCTCCTAATGATGTGATCCCGTTATCAACGACATCCAATGTCCATGGTCAGGAAACCGTAACCATCTATTGATCAACGAGCTAGTCAACTAGAGGCTTACTAGGGACATGGTGTTGTCTATGTACCCACACATGTATCTGAGTTTCCTATCAATACAATTATAGCATGGGTAATAAAAGATTATCATGAACAAGGAAATATGATAATAATAACTAATTTATTATTGCCTCTAGGGCATATTTCCAACAATCTTGCTATCACCTAGTTGTTTATCTTGCTTAGCATAAGTTGTTGGTGCACATAGGTGAGCCTAGTTGTTGTAGGTTTTGTGCTTAACAAATTAACCGCTAGGTTTATTCCGCATTTGTTCAAGCCTTAACCGTAATTATTTTAAAGCGCCTATTCACCTCCCCCCCCCCCTCTAGGCGACATCCACGATCTTTCACACTTTCTTCATATTGATGCCATAATCCTTCAGGGTTTGCTTCATCCAGAGAAGTCTGGCGCAAGAAGATCCAAAGAACAATGTATCCAGCCTCAGCAGTGGATAGTGATACATAGTTCTGCTTCTTTGAAGACCAATAGACAAGTGATCGTCCAAGAAAGTGACAGGTGCCTGATGTATACTTGCGATCAACCTTGTCACCACCATAATCCGCATATGAGAATCCAACTAGATCAAATATTGAGCCCTTGGGATACCATAATCCTAGCGTTGGGGTGTGAGCCAAATATCGAAGTATTCGCTTCACCGCGAGGTGATGCGATTCCTTTGGTGCTGCTTGGAATCAGGCACACACGCAAACACTAATCATTATATCTGGCCTAGATGCACATAAGTACAATAATGAAGCAGTCATGGAGTGGTATACCTTTTGATCGAACTCTTTACCATTATCGTCGGAGCATAGATGACCTTTGGTTGGCATTGGCGTCGTGTATCCTTTGCAGTCTTGCATTCCAAACTTCTTCAGACAATCTTTGAGGTATTTATCTTGCGATATGAAGATGCCATTTCTCTATTGACGGATTTGAAGACCAAGGAAGAACTTCAGCTCTCCCATCATGAACATCTAATATTGTTATTGCATTATATGCCCAAATTCGTCAATGTATCTTTGGTCAGTGCAGCCGAAGATAATGTCATCCACAAAGATTTGGCATACAAATAGTCCTCCATCATAGTTCTTCATGAAGAGGTTGGGATCCAGAGAACCAGGTTTGAAGCCTTTGCTCTTCAGGAAGTCTTTGAGAGTGTCATACCAAGTGCGAGGAGCTTTTCTGCGGCCATATAGAGCCTTGATGAGCTTTTAAACCATATCAGGACGCTTTGGATCTTCAAAACCTGGTGGTTGAGCTACATATACTTCTTCAATCTTGCCGTTGAGGAAGGAACTTTTCACATCCATTTGGTACAGATGGATGTTGTTGTGGTTAGCATAGGCTAGCAATATGCAAATAGCTTCAAGCCTAGCCACGGGAGAAAATGTCTAATCAAAATCAATTCCCTCTACTTGTGTATAACCTTGAGCAACGAGACGAGCTTTGTTCCTGACAACTTGTCCATATTCATCTTGTTTGTTGCGCTAGATCCATTTTGTGCTGATGATATTGCGCTTGCGAGGATCAGGACACTTTACTAGCTCCTAGACATTATTGAGCTCAAACTGATGAAGCTCTTCTTGCATAGCTTGAATCCATTTTGGTTCCACAAAGGCTTCATCAACTTTCTAAGGTTCGGATATTAACATGAATGCAAAATGCCCACAGAAGTTCGCTAGTTGCGTAGCTCTTTATCGAGTGAGAGTACCAGGAGCCCTGATGCTATCTATGATCTTCTCAACATGAACTTCATTAGCGACCTGAGGATGAACAGGGCGAAGACTTTGCTCTTGCTGACTGTTTCTTCATTTTCAGCATTGGCTTCAGACTGAGCATTGTCTTCATGTTGATTAGGCGCTGAAATGATGATTTCCTCTTCAAGCAGTTCCTCGGTGGGCATGATTTCTCCAGTGCCCATTAGCTTGATAGCTTCACTAGGTGAAGATTCATCTAGCACATTTGGTAGACACTCTCTTTGTGAGCCGTTAGTCTCATCGAACTACACATCTACGGTTTCGACCACTTTATAGTGAAAGAGGTTGAAGACATGGTAGGTGTGTGAATCCTTTTTGTAACAAGCATAAAACCTTCATGTGCTTTCGGTGCAAATTTTGAAGTGTGATGTGGATCCTTGATCCAGCACCTGGCATCAAAGACTTTGAAATAGCTAACGTTTGGCTTCTTACCATTCAGGAGTTCATAGGATGCCTTCTTGAAGAATTTGTGAAGATAAACTCTGTTGATGATATGGCATGCAGTATCAATGGCTTTAGTCCAGAACTTTCTTGGAGTCTTGTACTCATCAAGCATCGTACGAGCGATCTCAATGAGGATCCTGTTCTTGCGCTCCACGACACCATTCTGCTGAGGTGTGTATGGGGCAGAGAACTCATGAGTGATGCCCATTCTATCAAGATAAGTGTCGAGGCATGTGTTCTTGAACTCAGTTCCATTGTCACTTCTTATGTGCTTGATCTTGATGCCATAGTTGGTCATGGCGCAATTGGCAAATCGTCTGAAGACATCCTGCACTTCAATAGAGAATTATGTGCACCCAGGTATATCTAGAATAATCATCAACGATCACGAAGCCATATAAGCAAGCAGTAGTGGTAAGAGTAGAGTAGCGAGTAGGGCCAAATAAGTCCATGTGAAGAAGCTCGAAGGGACGTGATGTAGTCATGATTATCTTCGAGGGATGCTTGGCCCTAGACATCTTCCCGGCTTCACAAGCACCACATAAATGATCCTTCTTGAACTTGACGCCCTCGATGCCAGTGATATGCTTCTTCTTCACGAGAGTGTGCAAGTTCCTCATGCCCGCATGTACTAGCCTTCGATGCCAAAGCC
The DNA here is from genome assembly GCA_021605205.1 of Aegilops longissima. NCBI lineage: Eukaryota > Viridiplantae > Streptophyta > Magnoliopsida > Poales > Poaceae > Aegilops > Aegilops longissima. The sequence goes on along the minus strand of CM038679.1, from coordinate 26,693,099 downwards.
AACACTCTGAAGCTTTTACTAGAAGACATACGGCGAGCTATGGTTCTGCGGGGAAATCTACCATATACAGATCACCTCTTCGATAACCTTCGAAGACTAGAGATTTGTCAGTTTCCATAAGCACAAGATAACAAAAATTTCCAAATATCACAATCATGTTTATATCACAAAGCATTGAGGCTGACATTAAGTTGTCCAAGGGATTCAACAAGCATCACTTTCTCCATGTGTTGATCCTTTGAGATAGCAACTCTACCTAGACCCAATACCTTGCTTTTACCAGTAACGGCAAATGTGATATGACTTTTAGTAGATGGACGTAGGGTTGAAACCATGAGAAGACTTCGATCACCAGTCATGTGGTTAGTGCATCCACTATCGATTATCCACTCAGTAGCTTTCAGAGTCATACCCTACAGTATAGTTAGCGGGATAGGCTTCACCAAGAGTATTGTGAAGCACAAACATGTAACGAACAAGCATACTATCAAAGTTAAGGTTCTTGGATGGTAAGATAGGATGCACGTCAAGAAACCAAGGGACGAAATAAATGGTAAGACCATTTTGTCATTTTATCTTGCGTCCCACAAGATGTTTTAGGTCTCCAGCATTTGCTTTAGAAGTCAATGATTTCCGGCTAGAGACCTTTCCTTGCAAGAGAAGTTAGTTCTTCTTAACCACCCGCATCTTCAGGGGTGGCTTAGAAGCAATGAGTATAAGTGCAGCATCTGAGAACTTAGGCTTTGGAGCCCTAGCAAATAGTTTTGCAGGAGGTGAATAGTACTCAAATGAATATGCAGAAAAGTTCTTTGATTTGTGAACATAGCGGTTAGATGAAACATGCTCATATTCATGAATCTGATGATAATTTTCCTGCAAAACATTGGCGTTAGGGTGACCTTGTGAGGTCCTCTATCTATATGAAGCCTTTGGGCCATATGAAGCCTTTGGTCTGGGGTTTGCCTTCTTCACTGGTGGTGTCATGATGACATTCACAGGAAGCTTTTCAAGAAGACTTTTCGGAACCCAGATATTCTTCATTGGTGACCCATTCCTGCAGTTAGTTCCAATAAACTTGGCAAACACTTCACCGTTCTGATTCTTGAACAACTTATAGTTTGAGTCAAATGACTCATCAATGACAATAGAGTTAGCACAAGTGAAGCCAGATAAGGTGGATGGATCTACTGAAGGGCCCTTCGCAGCAACCCATGTGGTATCAGGGTACTGCTCAGGCTTCCAGTAAGAACCATCAACATTCATTTTCCTCTCGAAACCAACACCCTCTTTCCTAGGGTTTCGGTTCAGAATTTGTTTCTTGAGGACATCGCATAGTGTTTGATGCCCTTTGAGACTTTTGAACAGGCCAGTCTCTAGCAATGTCTTCAACCTAGCATTCTCATCAGCAATAGCAGTGGTTTCCTCAGAAGAGGGGTTAGTTACCACATCAACAGTTGAAGATATTGCAACTTCAGAAGCACTAGAACATTCAGCAATAGAGACAGCATTGTCACGCTCAAGACATTTTAAACAAGGTGGCACAAAATCTTCCTGAGCGAAACTGATCTGTTGAGTGAGTAGTGAATCGTTCTCTTTTTGAAGATCTTCATGAGATGCTCTCGGTTTCTCTAGATCTTGCTTCCTTTGGAGATAATCATAGCAAAACTTCTCATGAGTGGCTGAGAGGGTTTCATGAGGACTTTCAAGCTTTGTGTACTTAACGTGAAGATTTTTTATGTCTTCAATTAAGGATTGAGTTCGATTCATTTCCTCATCCAACAGGTCATCACTTTTGTCTAGCAATTTTTGAATGTGTTCCATAGCAGTTTGTTGTTCAGTTGTAATTTTAGCAAGAGTCTTATAGTTGGGTTTGGATTCACATTCACAGTCATCTTCACTGGAGGTTCAAAAGTAAGCATCGTGTGAGTTTACCTTGGCACCACGTGCCATGAAGCAGTACGTTGGAGCAGAGTCGTCCTCATCATTGGCTTCATCATCGGTGGCGTGACCATTGTCTTCAATGTTGAAGATGGACTTGGCAAAGAATGCCGAAGCCAGAGCCAGGCTTGCCATGCCTGAATCAGACTCCTCCTCAGACTCCACCCTCAGAAGCTGACTCCTCCCCTGAATCCATCTCCTTTCCAATGAACGCACGAGCCTTGCCACATGAACTTTTCATGTGATACGAAGACTTTGATGAAGACTTGAAACAAGACTTTGAAGATTTCTTCTTCTTCTTGTCGTCAGAATCATATTCCTTGCTCTTCTTCTTTTTCTTGGATTCCTTGTCCCATTGAGGATATTCAGATATGTAGTGGCCAGGCTTCTTGCACTTGTGGCATGTTCCGTTCTTGTAGTCACAAGAGGAAGCCTCATTATTTCTTAAGCTGGATCTTGAAGACTTTCCGAAGCGATTCTTCTTGTAGAACTTTTGGAACTTTCTCACAAGCATTGCTAGCTCTTTGCCAATGTCTTCAGGATCACCAGAACTGCAGTCAAACTCTTCTTCAGATGAGGAAACAGCTTTTGTCTTCAAAGCACGGGATCGGCCATAGTTAGGGCCATAGATATCTATCTTCTCAGATAGCTGGAACTCATGTGTATTGAGCCTCTCAAGTATGTCATACGGATCGAGACCTTTGAAGTCAGGGTGTTCTTGAATCATAAGGGCCAAAGTGTCAAATGAGCTGTCAAGTGATCTCAGTAGCTTCTTCATAATTGCATGCTTGGTGAGCTCATTTGTGATATCAGTGAGGCGATTGAAAGTGAGCTGGACATTCTCATTGTCATTTCTCTTGAAGCGGTTGAAGAGATTGTGAAGAACATCAATTCTTGAGTCTCTCTAAGTTGAGACGCCTTCGTTAACCTTGGAGAGCCAGTCCCAGACTAGTTTACAGTTTCCAGAGCACTCACATGGCCATACTGTCCTTTGGTCAGATGAACACAGATGATGTTCTTGGCGGTCGAGTCCAGTTGCACGAACCTCTTGACATCAGCAGCGGTGACACCTTCACCGACCTTGGGAACGTCTATCTTGACGACATACCAGAGGTCGATGTCAATGGCTTCAAGATGCATACGCATCTTATTCTTCCAGTAGGGGTAATCAGTGCCATCGAAGACTGGGCACGCATCGGAGACCTGGATTATCCCTATAGTCGACATATCTAAAACTCCAGGTGGTTAAACCGTATCACACAGAACAAGGAAGCACCTTGCTCTAATACCAATTGAAAGTGCTAGTTATCGACTAGAGGGGGTGAATAGGCGATTTTTATGAAAGTCTTCAAAACACGTAGTCTTTGAAGACAAACAATCAAAATGAACCTATATGATATGCAGCGGAAGATGAACTACACTAGACGAGCCGTAGTTATGTAAGCAATATAGTGAAAGCAAGAATACTAATAGCAGCTAGGTAGTATGGATCGGAATGGAAGACAGTTTGAAGCCAAACAGATAATAGTCTTTACACAGTGAAGTCAAACAGATCAGGCGTGCAAGCAATGACTTCACGAAGACAAACTGAAATGTAAATGAGTTGGAAGATAGAACCAGGAGCTTGATGAAGACAAGGATTTGGTAGAACAATTCCAGTTACTGTGACAACTGTATGTCTGGTTAGGGAGGCTGAGATTGATCTTACAAGACCGCGTCTTCACCTTATTCCCCTTGAGCTAAGGACACCCAGTCCTCGCCCAATTACTCTGGTAAGTCTTCAAGGTAGACTTTCAAACCTTCACAGACTCCGTTCACTAGCGATCCACAATGACTCTTGGATGCTCAGAACACGATGCCTAACCGGCTGGAGGATGCACAATCCTCAAGTGTAACAAGTCTTCAGGTCACGCAGACAGAAAGACTTCAGTGATGCCTAACACTCTTTGGCTCTGGGTGTTTCGGGTTTTGTCCTCTGATACATCTCCAACGTATCTATAATTTTTGATTGTTCCATGCTATTACATTATCCATCTTGGATGTTTTATATGCATTTATACTATTTTATATGATTTTTGGGACTAACCTATTAACCTAGAGCCCAGTGCCAGCTTCTGTTTTTTCCTTATTTTCGAGTTTTACATAAAAGGAATACCAAACGGAGTCCAATTGACGTGTCAATTTTTATGATTTTTTATGGACCAAAAGAAGCCCCCGGAGTAAAAGAGTTGGGTCAGAAGAGTCACGAGCAGTCCATGAGGGTGGAGGGAGCGCCCACCCCCTGGGCGCGTCCCCCTATCTCGTGGACGACTCGGAGACCCCCTCCCCCCCTCACGTGAAACCGACGCCAAAAATTCCTATAAATACAGAAACCCCCAGAAAGAAACCTAGATCGGGAGTTTCGCCGCTGCAAGCCTCTGTAGCCACTGAAAACCAATCTAGACCCGTTCCGGCACCCTGCCAGAGGGGGGATCCATCACCGGTGGTCATCTTCATCATCCCGGCGCTCAACATGACGAGGAGGGAGTAGTTCACCCTCAGGATTGAGGGTATGTACCAGTAGCTATGTGTTTGATCTCTCTCTCTCTCTCTCTCTCTCTCTCTCTCTCTCTCTCTCTCTCTCTCTCTCTCTCTCTCTCGTGTTCTTGATATGGAAAGATCTTGATGTATCGTGAGCTTTGCTATTATAGTTGGATATTATGATGTTTCTCCCCCTCTACTCTCTTGTAATGGATTGAGTTTTCCCTTTGAATTTATCTTATCGGATTGAGTCTTTAAGGATTTGAGAACACTTGATGTATGTCTTGCATGTGCTTATCTGTGGTGACAAATGGGATATTCACGTGATCTACTTGATGTATGTTTTGGTGATCAACTTGCGGGTTCAGTGACCTTGTGAACTTATGCATAGGGGTTGGCACACGTTTTCGTCTTGACTCTCCGGTAGAAACTTTGGCGCACTCTTTGAAGTTCTTTGTGTTGGTTGAATAGATGAATCTAAGATTGTGTGATGCATATCGTATAATCATACCCACGGATACTTGAGGTGACATTGGAGTATCTAGGTGACATTAGGTTTTGGTTGATTTTGTGTCTTAAGGTGTTATTCTAGTACGAACTCTAGGATAGATCGAACGGAAAGAATAGCGTCGTGTTATTTTACTACGGACTCTTGAATACACCGATCAGAAAGAATAACTTTGAGGTGGTTTCGTACCCTACAATAATCTCTTCGTTTGTTCTCCGCTATTGGTGACTTTGGAGTGACTCGTTGTTGCATGTTGAGGGACTGTTATATGATCCAATTATGTTATTATTGTTGAGAGAACTTGCACTAGTGAAAGTATGAACCCTAGGCCTTGTTTCAACGCATTGCAATACCGTTTTCGCTCACTTTTATCATTAGTTACCTTGCTGTTTCTATAATTTCATATTACAAAAACCTATATCTACTATCCATATTTCACTTGTATCACCATCTCTTCGCCGAACTAGTGCACCTATACAATTTACCGTTGTATTGGGTGTGTTGGGGACACAAGAGACTCTTTGTTATTTGGTTGCAGGGTTGTTTGAGAGAGACCATCATCATCCTACGCCTCCCACGGATTGATAAAACTTAGGTCATCCACTTGAGGGAAATTTGCTACTATCCTACAAACCTCTGCACTTGGAGGCCCAACAACGTCTACAAGAAGAAGGTTGTGTAGTAGACCTCATCCTCGCAAGGATCTCTCTCTCTCAAAGGCTTCGGAGGTGGGTTGCTCTCAAACGACAAAAGTCGTGCACTAACTCTGATCAGCCACCAATTTATGGTGTAGGGGGTGGGCTATTTATAGCCTTGAGGCAACCCGACATGATATGTCCGAAATGACCCTGAGTCACTAAGGAACCGACATGTGTCCAACGATCGGATTTCAAACACACGCGGCAGCTTGGCTTGGGCTACAAGCAAAGCTGACTCATCCAACTCTGGATAAGATTTGCTCTCATTATCTTCGCTCGAAGACATAGGATTTTGGTTGAGCATCATTTCAGTCATCTGACTTTGTTCTCTTGGACCCCACTTAACAGTACGGTGGTTCCTATGACTCAAGAAAGAAGAAAAGGAAAGTACGAAAGAAACTATGTCTTCGCACTCCATAGTCTTCAAGTGAATGTCTTCATCGTCATTATCTTCAACGTGAATGTCTTCAGGAACCACCATTGTATTCAATGTCTTCATACATTTTTAGGGATCATCTTTGGTGGGTAAACCGAATCAATGAGGGACTACTACCCGTGTTATCCTGCAATTCTCACAAACACATTAGTCCCTCAACCACGTTTGTCGTCAATACTCCAAAACCAACTAGGGGTGGCACTAGATGCACTTACAACCTCCATGTCGTGTCTCCAAACACAATACTCTCAACAGAGGGACGGCATCGAGGACGCCGCTATCGCGTCGGTCCAACTCCAAACCTAGGCTTTCACCCCGAGACATTAACCAAACCGGAATGAAGCGAGTACGGTGTCGACACACCTCGGCAATGCCTCCAGGGAGGGAAACGACACCCACGGGCACCGTCGTCGCCGGCCCCGACTGAAGACGGATACAGACTTTTGTTTGTAACGTCGCACACCATCCTCCTCGCCCATCGGAATGGAACCACTGTCCACGTTGTTCACATCGCCGCCGCTGCAGCAATTCAATGTCGTGGCCGATGCGTCATGGAACAACGACGACCTGCACCACAAGATCCCACCTCTCTTCCAACTCTGATCTGGCCGAGCACCCGCAACCCCCACCTTCGAGCACCTCTTGCGTGGTTGAGGAACCGTTGTTGTCATGCTCCTGACAGCTACAGTGCAGGCCGTCCCCCAGCCCAGATCGGGCCCTGGCGGGGCCCAGATCTAGCCCGCATCACCCTCACCATGGCCGCTGGCGGTAGCTCCACGCGGTTTTCGCCGCCTCCAGGAAGCACCACCGACGGCTGTGGCACTGCCAGCTTCACGTTCATGGCCCCAGGAAGCCGCACAGACGCAGCCCTCGCGTCGCAGCCCATCGTCGCCTCCAGGCCAGCGCCGCCGCTTCCATGGCCGCTCACCCCTCCGAGCTATGGATCCTTCGCCAGCCAGCACGCTGCTCCGCCATGACCCTCCTATCGCCGCCCACCGCCTCTCAGCATCGCCGACGTGCGATGCCCGATGAAGCCTCCTCTGTGCGAAGTCAGTGCCACAAGGCGTGCTCTCCTCCCCGTCGCCTTTGGCGGCTAGGGGGGCGCCACCATCGCCAGGGCCGACGGCTGCGGTCGAGTGGATCTGGGGTAGGGTTCGCTAGCTAGGGTTTCGTCCCCCCGGGGTCGCTCGCATGTGCGACCCTGGAGGGGAGGGGAAAGTTGGTATATGAGCAGACAAGTGTGTGACCAGCATAACAATATACTTTCATACATATCGTATACAAAAGAAAGAAATACATAAAGGAAAAATGGGCCCTTTTTGTTGTTGTTGGGCCAGGATTTTTTTGTGTGCAGCTTGCAAACATTTTTTTTGTTGAAGAGCTTGCAAACAATAATATTTTTGAACAAGACTTTACATGTCCAACGCGAATATGTATAAGTTTACACCTGTTTTTTTTACTTTTTTTTTAAACGTGAAAATGTCATTTTTGAATCATTTGAAATAAAATCCAGCAATGTAGCCGTCCACCAAAACTTGGCACTCACAAATTCAGCCTTTTGCTATGATGGCAAATGCAAGGCTCTCAGCACGACAAAGTGATACATGCTCAACGTTCACAAGTCGTGCCAGTAGTACATATAACATCCTCTAGGGCAGCAAATACGGTAGTAGTGTACATAATGTACGAGGCCAGTGGAGCAAAATAGTTGGGCACTTTTGCGAGGGCAAAGGCCCCTTTTGCGGGCTCTTCCCCTTTCCCCGACGCCGCAACGAGACGCGCAGAGGCAGTAGCAGGCCCGACAGCACGAAATTGGCAAGAGCAACACAGGACAGGTGGCTTGCTTCACTCGCCCGCCTGCCCCACACGGCCACAATTGGCGAGTGAGCTGTTCTTTGTCCCTGCCCGTCCGTCCGTCCAACCTCCATCCGCTTTTGTGCTGTGCCTTGGCGCCCCTGCCTTTCTCCTTCCGGACGACGTGTGAGATACTCAATTCTATGTGCAGAGCCCCAGCTGATTGGCTCTCAACTGCCCCAGCATCAGTCACATGCCAACCAAGACCTTGTTTGTCCTTGTGTGCTTTTGATTATGGAACTGCTCAAGAGCGCATGATCTTCTAGAGGGGGGTGCACCGTAGCCGTGGCTGCATAGTTTTTTCTTGAATGAATTTAAAATATTCGCCTGCCTTATCAATTATATTATTTGAACAGAAGAGGAATGCTCGGTTAATTAACAAAAAAACCGGGTGAAAACAGAGTAGTAGTACATGTAAACATCACACGAACAACCAACGAGCCCGAGAAACCCAAGGTTAACAATAACAACCATGGGCATGGCAGCAAAAAGACATGGCGCGTGGTCCCGGGCGGGAGGCCTGCTCGCTTTTCACGACAAGCTGTCCAGCCAGCGACCCGGCCACCGGTCGCGGTCGGTCAGTCACAGGCGTGCCAGGTGGGGGGGCACGCAGGTACGTGGAGCAGCAAGCCCGGCCGCGCGACATCACAAAAAATTTCAGTCCATTTTCACCTCTGTTTTCGTCTCGAACCGATTGACGGAGCCGGTGTGAAGATGTCTCCAAAACTACGCACCCGGCGACCGGAGACTGCGAGACACTGAGGTGGACATGAGCTTGGAATCGCAAGGTGGTGTGGACAGCGACCCGATAAAATAGATGAGCATTTTTTTGGTGTTTGGAATTAGGACTTCAACCTTTGAGATGCGCGTCCATGTACGTAAATTCAAGCGA